>OY728162.1:645119768-646369768 GCA_963277665.1 Viscum album
AAATATTTTATTAAAATTTTAATTATTAATTTTAATATAATTCGCAAAAGGGAACATAACCCCTTTTCATGAAAATACATATTTTTAAGAGTAAAAAAGGATTTATTCTTATCCAATTATTATAAAAAAATTATTTGATGAATTATAAAACATTTTATTGAGTATATAATATATAAATTTAATTAAAATCATCAAAAAATTGGGATTATTTAATTAACATAGATAAAAACATATTGTACATATAAAAATAGTTTTTTTATGAAAAAAACAATTATTTACATTCCAATTCCGTCATTATTTTTTATTCATAATAAATTGATAAAAAATTAAATAATTTTATATCTATATAAATAATAAACATTTCAATCTTTTTAGTCATATTTTTACCCACCAATTTAACATCTATGTTATAATGGTATACTATATTATAATTCATTTTGACTTGGGGTTACATGTGTCATAACCTGTCAAAGTGATTAATTTTTTTATAATGTAATATATAATATAGAATTACTATGTTACATTCATCCCTCATTAAAAAAAATTCATTCTGAAAAATTCTGGAATATCACATCATTAATAAATTTTATTTCTTCTTCATCATAATTTCATTAGTTTCCCACATCCAAATATCAATATTATTATTTCTCCAAAGTACAATTACTAGCCGAGTCATATAGTTCCTCTAAACTCTTTCTCAAGAGTTTGTAGTATTTATAGCCCATTCATAGTAATATAGGTCAAGTTACAATTCTGTTTCTTAATTTGTGAGGGCATGAGTTAGTTCGGGCATGTACTTCCTCAATAATCATATATAGAAGACATCAGGTGAAGTTACCCAGACCCTAGTAGCCCAGAGATAGTGACTACTTTTCTACATTGGAATAAGATATATGGAATCAAATAATAATGTATAAAATTGTATAATAGTCTTGGTAAACTAGTTACATACATTATTCTAATATTATATCAAAATAAAAAAATTAAACATATTTTTTTTCAGAATAACATTATTCTCCTTAGCACATCCTTGCATATCATTTATAGTACGATTCATGGATTCATGAGAAATGGAAAAGAATATTTGTGAGCTCAAATACATAGTAAATATTATGTATTTAATAAGTTATCATTAATCAATAAACAAAATCAAAATTGAAAGCTAGATATCTAAAATTTCATGTTGTTTAATGAATAAACTGGTAATGAAATGCATTGAGAGGTATTATCATTATGAAAAAATCATTGATAACAAGAAAAGTCAATGAAATTTGGAGATCTAAATAAGTTAACAACCATGGAATTTAATCAATAAACGGTTAATAAAGTACATCAATATATATTGTCATTAGAAAAATCTCATGGATTATAATAACTAAATTCTTAAGGAAGTAAATTCTTAATCATGGGACATCATGTTCTCAAGAACATGATACCTATAATACCAAGACCATTAACAATAATTGTTAAATGTAATTTTAGAAATCGATTTAATTCTATATTATTAATCCACCTCATGAGAATAATGATGCATCGATAGACTATATAATTTTGGGGCCCATCCATCACTATAAGTCCAAAGAATTCCTCACATATCGACTGATAAATTTAATTCATGAATAAATATTACATATCAATGAATATTCATGTTTATTAAAGAATATTAATATATAAATATTTTTAAATTAATCAATTAACTATCAATATAAACACCATATCTAAAGATGGTATATGTTTTGGAAATAATCCTATTTATGATATAAATAATATGGATATTTTTGAGAAAAACATTATGTAAAAATGATATATTTTGTAGTAAATAATCATATACATGATAAAAATAATATGTATATTTAATAAAAATTAATTTTAAAATGATCAAAATTGAAAGAATATTTCTTAGGAAATTTAATAACTATAAAAAAATAAATCATGAAATAGAATGTAAATACATATTAGGTAAAAATGATCTTTAAACATTCAATGAAATAATATGTATGACATCATTACAACATATCCCAAGTGGATCATAATTAAAATAACGGGTTTATTTAATTGATTAATATAAATACAATAAAAATGTTATTATAATCATTCTTGACAAAAATACCCATTTTACTTTGAAATTCATTTATATCTAAAACTTCACAAAAATCACTGAAAAAAAATTATTTAAAAATAACTTCTAAAACATATAATGTTTTATTTTAAAAATTGACTGATCATAAAGTTAGGAAATTCCTTGCATGTTGAGTATGTCAAAACAAATAATCTGTTCGCATTTTCATAAAAATTTAATCATTCATTGCTTTTCAAAATGAAATTAAAATTCAATTAAAGACATTTTTTAAAAAAGAAAAAATTGGAAAAAATTTCTTTGATAAATTAGTTGTGAAATTTTTAAATAATTTTTGAAAACATTTTTAGAAAACATAGATTTAGAAGAAAATAGATTTCCAACTAAGAGAGAATTGAAGTCGATTTTTTATAAAAAAAACATATAAATAATTTTATGTACTAAAGTGTGTGAAAATGGTAATATTACATTAAATATTAATTAATTACCATAGAAAAATAAAATTAAAGGGACATATTATCCAATGATCAAATATTTTTACATACTGGAAATTCAATCATAAAAATCCCGAATAAAATGAGATTCTGAAGTAAAACCAAATATACATCACACCATTGATGTCAAAATTAACCAATGAATTGATTATGTGTATCAAATTTAAATCCACATAAAAAAGTTTAAATAAAATATAATATAGTGAAAATTAATTACAGATATAATCATTGAATATTGAATACAATGACGAAGTAATATAACCCAATGAGAAGAAATTGAGTTAATTAATTCTTTACAACATGGTAAAATTTGTATAAAATCATATTGGATGAAATACATCATATTAAAAAACAAAAATACCATTAATTGTTTAAGAATCAATATATTATATGTCAAATGGGTAGTATAAACACCATTTTAAAGAAATTAGGTGCATAATAATAAAATATTCCTCAATGAAGGGAAGTTGAGATGAAGCCCCTTTCCACACACTAAATTTTCATTGACCATGATTTAACCTCATTAAAAGTGGTTTCAAATATGTTAATAACTTTAAATATGACCATATTAGTATTTATTACATCATATATGGTCCTTTTATAACATATTATCACCTATTCATTAATACTATTTCATTATTTTCATTGTTTTAGGTGTCAATTATCTTATTTTCTCATGCATGTTTTTTCATGAGAGATTTTGTTCATGAAAATATTATATATTTAAATCAGTTAAATAATTATATTAATGTTATAAATATAATTTTTTATTATTAGATTAATTTTTAGAATCATTATTGAAACCTTATCACAGAGAATAGATCAAATCGATTCGTCGATAAGGTAGGCCATACAAATGCATGAGTAAAGTAATCATTTCTATAATGGGTGAAATGGTATGAAATTGGGTGAAATATTAATTTTATAGAATAAATATAATGTTATATATATTAAATATATTCATTAATTTTACCTTTATTATATTTCATGTAAAGAATAAGTGAAAAATGAATTACATTGCTTTGTGAGGTAGTGGTTTTCCATACACATGAGCACCATTGTCATATTTTCAATAGATTAGAATGTAAGATGGTATATGTGATATTAAAATTAAAGAATTATTATCCTATGATAAATATACTATTAATTTGTTAAATCTATCATTATTTATATCTTTGAAATATGTTAATGGAAAACGAACTACATCAGTTTATGCGGTGGTAGTCTTCTTAACACATAATCGATGAATTCATTTACCAATTGATAGAGAAGCATATGAATAAATATTTTATAATAATAATAATAAAATAGTAGTATATAAAATATAATTATGTTATTATATTTTGTGTTTTATGACATCATTTAACATTTAAAAATATTAATGCGAACTAAATAACCTTTATAAGATAATTACCTTCTCTAAGAGAAATACCGTCAAGATATCCTCTTAAGGACTTTAGGGAAACTTTTTTTGAAGACTGGAAGCTATAAAATTTCTCTAAAGATGAATTGGATTTATTTATACTTGGGGTTTTTAATATAATGGTCTTTATGGGTCTGAATAAGTGATGGTACATAGTACATTTTTTATAAGTTGGGAAAGGGAACCCTTTTGGAAATTACATGGGAATTTCTTAACATAATCCAATATGATAGAGTTATTCACAGAAAAAATTAATAAAAATGGCTAAATATTATATTTTTTTATAAATAGTATCAAACTATTTCCATCAAAGAAGATATTTTAATGTCGGTAGTCCATTTGAAACCATATCTTCTTAGTTTAACCCCACAGTACATCATTTTTTATCATGACCATGGTAATGAATTTTTTATTATATTTACTATAATTTAAGGTAAAAAATAAATTTTACCTCTTTAGATAATATGAATTATTATTATACCAAATATTGAATTCATTTTTATAATTTCAATTTAAAGAAGTGTAAAAATCCAATATAAGCCTATAACCATAGAAGTGATGGAAAATATTGGTTCCAAAGAAAAATTATCAAAAGTATTGAATGGATTAATTTGAAAAATAAATATAAAAATTATTAAAATAAAATAAATTAGCTAAATTTTAATAAAATTTATCTAATTTTTCTTTAAAACCTATTTTAAATTTTATATAACATTCTGAATTATTTAAATGAAAAAATAGTTTTCAATAAAATAGCCATTTTTCACTCACTACTACAAATAATGCTTTTATCAGTGCTAAAAATGTCCTCTAATAGTGCTAGAAAAGTGCTCTTAAAGTCGGAGAAGATAAAGGGGGGTCCCCTTTATCAGTGCTCCAAAAAAGCGCTGATAAAGACCCCTGTTATATGTGCTAAAAAAAGTGCTGATAAAAGTCACCTTTATCAGCGCTTTTTTGAGCGATGATAAATGTAAAAATAATCAAAAAAATCAAACCAATCTGGGGGGGCTTTTATAGTTCTTGATCCCCCATTTTTACAGTGCTTTACAGCCCCTCCAGCACCCACATGCACACCCTACATCCTTTATAGGCACTAGACCTCCCCAAATCCAGCCCCATGCCCATGCCCCTGCCTCAACCAGGTTTTGAACTCGGGACCTCCCACTTGCGCGCCCAAGCCCTTACCACTCCTCTATTTTGATTTGTTTTGTATTTCATGATATCTCTATTTATATATATAGATATATAGTTATATTTATTCATATAGTAATATATATTTATATAAATATATATATAGTTATATTAATATATATATAGTTATATTAATATATATATTTATAGTGATATTAATATATATATTTATAGTTATATGAATATATATATATGTAGTTATATTAATATATATATAGTTAGAATAATATATTTGTATATTAATATTCCTATATTTTTATTTTAAATAAAATGGATATTAGTTATTATTTAGAAAGAGATAATATATTTTATTATTTATATTTATAATTAAATTTTTATTTTTGAATATATAAAAAATAAGTATATATTGTTATATATTTGATTATAAATAATAGTGCATTATAAAAAACATTACAATTTCAAAGACATCATATCAATATAAATCTAATACCTTGGAATAAATTTAGTCCCCACTAAAAAAATCCAATAATACCCCCTTAAACGTGGCTAAAAATCCACAAAATGTTAAAAAATCAAGGTATCCCGACTAAAAACTCAGTTTTGGTGGCCTTATGGGTCTTTTTTTTCCTTGAAAAATTTGACAGAGGCTTTTCCTGGGTCACTAGCGCATAGAGCTCGTCGCAGAATTTGATTTAATATGCTGTAGAGCTCAAACGGACTCCCAGATCAAAATTTTTGGCTGTTTGAATTTCGAGTTGCATTTTCAACATATTTGGGATCATTTTTATATTTTTTTATATTTTTAGTCTTCAAATTGTTATTAAATGACTATTAATCCATAATAAATAGCAAATTATTAAATAAAATTAATTTTCAAATTTTTTATAAGTCATTTTCACTAAATATCTTATATATTAAGTATATTAAGTGTAAATGTATATTTATACTTATCGAAAATATATTTAAAAGTTATATATTATAATTATATCAGTTTAACTAAAACTATATATTTAAATATTAATATTTTTTTAATGAATTTTTGATTAGAGGTAGACCCTTTATCAGCGCTTTGAAAAAAGCGCTGATAAAGACCCCCCTTTATGAGCGCTACTAAAACAGCACTGATAAAGGAGTGCCCTTTAAAAGCTCTAAAAAAAGCGCTGTTAAAGGGGGTGCCTTTATCAGCGCTAAAAAAATTTCAGATAAAGGGGTACTTTTAATAGTGCTTTTTTAGTGCTAATAATGGCACCCTTTATGAGTGATTTTTTAGCAATGATAAAAGTACACCCCATTATCAGCAATTTTTCGTTAGCGCTGATAAAATTTGGCGCTGGCCTTGCCCAGTTTTGTGGTAGTGACTATTCATCAAAAATTGAAACATTTTTAAAAAATAAAAATATTTCTCCTAATAAAAATTTAAAATTATAATTTAATTTTTTTTATAAACTAAAATTTAAAAAATCAGTAAAAGTTAATTTTATATTATGTGCACAAAACTTGACTAAACCATCTTTTATAAAAAATAATTTTTTTCAGAAAACATTTATTTTTCATTAAAATGAAACTTATGTAATTTCAAATTAGTTGTTAAACATTTCATTCGTCTTAAAATGATTAAACCATATATTTTTCAAAATTTAGTCAGTACCATTCAGAACAATCAATTTAACGCCTATATTATAATAATATACAATATTAAAGTTCGTTTAGACTCAACATAATATGTTCTTCAAGCTACTGAAGAGATTAAATTTGAATAAAAATATTTCACGGGTTGTTTAAGATCAGTTTTTCATGTTTCATATTACATTAAATACAATGTTCTTATTTTTTAATTTCTAGGACTTAAATTATACCTACCTTAAATAAAATTCATCCTCACAATTTGGTCTTCCGCTCAGAAATCAAGGGTTTGATATTAGAAAATTCCTTTACTGAAAAATTACTTGGTAAAAAGGGTTAATGAACAATTATATAAACAAGAGAGAGATATTTAATGAAAATGATAATATAAGATAACTCATATCTATTTTTTATGTAAGAAATAATTGGTGGAATGTGAAGATATGAAATTGAAAATAAAAATATATAATTAAAGATTGTGATAGATGTCATTGATAAAAATAAATTAAAAGATCAATTGAATGTTAAGGACCTAAAAACCATAAATATATGATTATTTAAAAGAAAATTTTATTCATTAGATATTTTTTAATTGGATAACAATTTTCTCTAGATATTTTTCCTAATGTTGATGAATTATTTCACAATCTAAGAATATAAGGAAATATAATTACTTGATATGTTTCTATATCATAAGTAAAATTTCATTATTTGGTTGTGATAAGATATATTTTCTTTTCATCAATTAATCCATGAAATAAATATCCAAAAATTATTTATTATGCATAGAGTACTAAAATCCACTTTTAATGGATTTTAAGATCAATAAAATACTGACAAGCCTTTTCATTTGTCTCAATGTTTTTTCAAAAACTAATGTGGTTAAAAAAATTTATCCAATACTGTACTTCAATATGTTAACCTCAATAGAAACACCGCCATTTCTTCATTAATATTTACACATAGAATTATTGAAGTCAAAATAATGATATATTAACTAGAACATCATGTAGGTCATTGGTAGAAAAGAACCCTTATCACCCTACAGTTATGGGTACAAGATCCTTGGATTGGCCTGATGTGATGGGTTGTTACTCCGAATGTGGATCCTTTTTCTAAACCATATTATTATAATAAAAAATACATTTCAAAAGTGTAATAACCATTAATTACCTAAACCCCAAAGATACAATAAACCCTAATGGTTACCAAAACCTTTAAACATACTCCCATAAATATTAAGCTTATTATTTTGTAAATAAATTTTCACTAAAACATATACTAAACCAATGGGTTGATTTTCCATAATTGTCTCTCGAAATATCCTTAATATTAGTAGAATCCCATCACATAAAACATTAAAAGGAGGGGGGGGGGGGTTAAGACATTAAACATATGATCAACCTTAAAGTTATAACACATGATGGAATAAATAACTATTAAGTTAACGAAGACATATATGATTAAATTTTAACACAATCCTTATATGATACATGATTATTATAACCAAATTACAATTGTTAAAAATATTTCTACAATTTAATTACTAAATCCCAATACATATATACTTTATCTATTTTATTTCAATATAGATACTTCCATGGTCTAGTAGTTAACCTTTAAAATAGGTAATTGAATCATATAATTCCTAGTCTCCACAAATTTAAGAAAACATACTATTAATGGATCCATATGATGAAATTTGTTTTCATTAATCGTAGATATAGATTTTACTCAACAATTAATTTATTTATATCTTTATTTTCTATATATAAAACATTTTACCATTCATTTAAAACACTTTCCTAGGTTTCTATTTCCACATTTCTGACAAGAAAGAAGTCGAGCCTCCCTCCCTATATAGTTTCCACCACATTAACAATTAAATAACTTTATCTTTATCTTATTTTATGAGTTTGAGAGTTGGTTAATATGTAGTTTTTTTTTAAATTATGGGTAATTTATTTCTAAAAGTCATTATGTCATTCACTCTTATCATCATCCCATTTGTTTTCTCATATTCACCACATTGTCATTCATATTCAATGTATGCACTATTACTTTGTGTTATATCCATTATCTAATACAAATGATAATAGTGTGCGAAACAATTATCATAGTGGTAAAACCATATAATGATTTCATTGATGTATAAATCATTACACATTATTTTCAATATAAGAGAAATCCTTAGGTTATTCATTTTCATAATATATTCATATAATTCATAATGTTTTATAAAGAAAATATGAATTATCCAAAGCATATACCCTAATAGTGTAAAAATAGGTGTGAATTAAGGCCCATTATCATGCACCAGGTGACAATCAAGTCAATCCCAATGTGTTATTCTTCTACGTTATAACCCTAGGTACATTTGTGTCAAAACCAAATCCACTTGTAGTATCTAGATATTGATTTATTATAAGGGAAACCCACATAATCACTTCCTTACAAATATTAAAGGACGTTCCTTTATGATTTCTTTAATGTCTATCATAGTGTTATGTTCCCTAATATATGTTTTCCAAATTCTTGTTCCTATAATTCAGAGTAAACATGTACAAATCTTAGGAAAAAGAAAAAAATAAGATTGTGCTCAAATTCATATTAAGGTTAATGTATAGTGTAATCTATCTTGAGTCAACAAGAATAACCAACACAATAGGGTAATTATATGAAATTACATTCCTTTTAATCAATAAACTAATCATTAAATGTATTGAAAGATAATATTATTGAAATAATATAATGGATGATAAGACAAGGAATAATTGATATGAAAAGAAACATAACAGAGCACAAATGACATTTAATAAATAATGTGTGAATTAAATGCATCCAGAGATAATATCATTGTGAAAATATCATGGATTATAATAAATAAATTCTGAATGAATGAAATGATTAATCATTAGATGTAATTTTCTCATTCACATGAAACTTATACTATCAAGACCATTCATAAGATGATTTAAAACTATAGGTAGAAACCCATTTAATGATAGCCTATTGATTTACCTCATGAGAATACTATTGAGTGGAGGAAATATATAATTTTGGGGCCCACCCATCCATGCAGGTCCGAATCATTCCACATATATTGAATGATTGATTTAATTCAAAAATCAATATGAATTATCAACAAGTATCTGTATTGGGTAATGTATAAATATTTATCATTATTTTCTAGTTAATTAAATAACATTCAATGCAATCACATTATTTAAAAATTATATTCGATTTAATAAATAATCATATCACTAAAATAAATAATATGGATATTTAAGAAAAACATCATATGTAATACTGATATAAAATTTAATAAATAATCATATACATGACATAAATAATATGGATATTTATGATAAATTAATTGTATAATTATCACAGGATAGTAAATGTTTTAAATGAAAGGTAATGGCTACAAAATAATGAACCATTTATGTGAATATTATTAATGTATTTGATAAAAAAGATCATAAACCATTAAATGAAATAATAAGGCTGATATAAACACAATATATCTATGGTAAATAATAAGTAAAATAAATTTTTGACATTGTTGATGAATATAAATGCCTTACAAATGACATTAAAAACATAATTTATGAAAATAACATTTTTATATTGAATATCATTTTAAAACTAAAATTTGAAATTTTTTATGAAAAAAATATATTTGAAGATAAACTATGAAACTTATAAAGGTATTTTAAAAATATTTAGTGTTTATAAAATCAATAAATTCCATACATGTATAGTACATTAAAACAATTATTCCTTTCATATTTTCAGTAAAATCGAAACATGCCTTATTTTGAAAAATACACGAGGATTACTTTAAAACCAATTTTAAAAAATAATAAACTGATAAAAATTACATCAATTAATCATTTTTAAATGTTTAAAATAATTTCAAATAATTTTTGAAAACATGTTTTTGGAAGAAAATAGACTTCTGACCGAAGAGAGAAAATAAGTTTGAATTTATAAAAACATTTTATAATATTTATAAGTATATAAGAGTGTAAAAATTGTTAAATTACTTGAAATATTAATTAATTATTAAATTATATTAAAATTAATGGGTTTTATTAGTTAATTAGAAAATAAATTCCTTTAATGGAAATTTAAGCATTAAAATCCTGATTAAAATGAGATTGTGAAGTAAACCATTACAAAGATCATAAGGTTGAAGTGAGAATTAAAAAATTAGTCGAAAATGTGTATCAACTTAAATCCACATAAAAAGTTTAAATATAAAATGATATAGTGGAAAATCATTACATACATAATAATAAAATATCAAAGATAATGAAGAAGTAATATAACCTAATAAAAGAAGATTTTGTTATGAAATTCTTTTCCACTTCATAAATTTTATGTCAAATCCCCATAGATGAAATAATTAAAATTGAAACATAAAATAATATGAATTATTATTTAATAATTATATTTCATGCCACTAGGGAGTATGTACACCATATACAATAAATTAGGTGTAAACCAACAAAATATGTTTTAATGAAGGGAAATTGAGACGAAGTCCCTTACTACATGCTTTCTATTTGTTGAATGGGATTTATACTCTTGGATAGTGGGTTTAAACCTATTATTAACATATTATAGAACCATATTTATATTTATAATAACATATATAATCTTTTGATAATATCTTATCACCCATTTAATAATAATATTTCATTAATTTCATTGTTTCAGGTGTAAATTTCCATGTTTTCTCACACTTGTTTTTTCTTGAAATTTCTGGTTACTATATATATTATATAGGTCCATCATATTTAGAATTATATTATTTTTATAAATATCATTTATTATTATTATATGCATTTTTATAATCACGTTTGTTATTTTATCATAAATAATAGATCACAATACTCCATGGAGATGAGAGGTCGTACATACACAAGAGTAAGGTTATCATATCTTTAATGGGCGAAAGGGTAATTAAGTGGGTGATTTATTAATTTAAAAATATAAATATAATTGTGTATATATAAAATATTTTCCTTAATTTTATCATTATTACTTTCCAGGTAAATCAAATGTTAAAAATAAACAACATCACATCGTGTGGTGGTTGTCGGTGGTACACATGAGTGATATTATCATATTTTAAATTTAATGGAATATAATAATGTATATGTGATATTAAAATTTAAAAAAGTATAATAATATCATAAATATAGTATTCTTGTGTTAAATCTATCATCATGTACATCTAATAAAGGTGGTGATGGATAATGAACTATATTTGTTCACAAGGCGGTAGCCAACCGTAAATACAATCGATGAATTCATTTCCCATTTGATGGAGGAGGAGTTATATAAATATCATTCCATTAACAAAAAACAAATAAGTATATGGAAAATAGTATTGGTATAATATTTTTACTTTTAAGGCATTATTAAAGGTGGAAAATCAAGAAATACAATGAATGAACATTGTTAAAACAATTACCTTTTTAATGAGAAACCTCATTTGGATCTCTTATTAAGAAGCCTAGGGTTAGTTTTTTGGAAAGACCACCTAATCTAAAATGTTTTGAATGATTTTAGGGAGATATTTTTTCTGGGATTGTTTAAGAAAGATTAGTTTACCAGTGAAAAGATCTAAGGGGAGTGAGTACACTTTTATTAGTGGGAAAATGGAAACCTCTAAGGAACTACATGGAAATTTCACAAAAGAGTCTAAAATGATAAATTAATTCACATGAAAAATTCTTAAAAATGTTATTATATTATAATTAATCTTTAATAAGATCTAGATATGGATATTCAATAGGTTTTTTTCATTTTAATTTATATCATCATAGTTTTACCCTTTGTAAATTAATTTTTACCATGACTTCGACATAATTTTCATTATTTTTTTCTGTATATATTATGGTAAAAAATTAATTCAAAATTATTAGATAATATTAATTATTTTTATATTAATTATTCATTCTTTTTTTCCAAAGGGAAATTTATCATATGTATTAAATGTTTTAATATCAAAATTTATTATTAAATATATTTAAAATGACATAAATTGGTTATATTTTAATATAATTGAAAATAATTTACTTTAAAAAAATTAAAATATAATATAACATTTTAAATTAATTAATTATAAAAGTAATTTTTCAATAAAACTCATTATTTTTTATTATTCATCAAAAAACGACCAATTATAGAAAGATCCAAACATTTAACCCTTATATAATTTTGATTTTATTATTTAAAAAATGATAATAATTTTATCAAATAAATTTTCTAAAAGTGGTAATAACTATTTTTAAACTATATGTGTAAACTGAAACGTAGCTTTATTTTAAAAAAAATATAGTTTTTTAGAAATAATTTCAATTTATTTATAATAATTCTTATATAATTTATAATAAATAAATAAACAATTATCTTTAACATTTTTAAAACTATCTAATTTTAATAATTGAGTTAGAACTATTCCTACTGACCAATATTTAGGAGAGGTTATTGTTTTATACTATATTAATGTTGATTTTGTCTCACAGTTGCATGTTTAGAAAGATAAAAATATCTTAAGATTAATTAAATATATTTCTTAGGTTGTTTGAGATCATTGTTTCGTGCCACATATTCAATCAAATATAATTTTCTTCTTTTATAATTTTATTGTGTTACATAATCTAATTTAGAGATACTTGGATGTGTTTCCAAATGGTAATCCATTACACCAAATATTTATAGGATTTAAATTGGTTTGGTGTATCTAGGGTGAAATTACCCTATATCACCCAATCATAGAACAAATTACCATGGAGGTACTTCCAAGAAAATATGATCTCCCACATGAAATTCTAAATCACCACTACAGTTATAAACTGAGTCCTTTTTCCTACTTCGATCTTCTTTCAATGGGTTTGAATAGTCTTTAACAATTTTGTCCGCTCCTCCATTACTTCTGGGACTACAAGTATTCTTTAACTAACAACATTTCAACAATTTGGGTGTATGAAATCTATTTCCATATAATTATGCATAAAGTACCATTTTAACTACCTTAATATAAGTTACTATTGTAGGAAAAATATTCCAAAGGTAAATACTGATGCCTCATAAGTTTAATGTCAAGAGAGAATGTTTATTACATGTATTATAATATTTGAATATTCATTTCAAACTATCCATCAGTTTGAGGGTCATTAGAGGTGCTCAAATTAATCTTATTAACATGGGAATTATAAATAATTTTACATAATTTCAATGTGAAATGTGGATCATGATTAAAATAAATATAATGAGGTGAACCATGAAGTCTTACTAGTATATTAATATAGGTTCATTCATGTAAACCCAAAGGTGAATCATTTCTTATATCAAATAAATGTGAATATTTGGTTTTGAGATCAACAATAACCCATATATAATAAATATTTTTTAGATTCATGGGAATCTAATGAAAAATTCCATAGTAATTTCATACCATTTCTCCATAAGAATATGAAGAGGTTTCTGGACTCTTCTCAGATGATATTTTTAAGAATAAATATGTTGAAAAAAGAAATCATATTGTCACATAATCAATAATTTCTTACTCCATATTAAGCTACCAAAAAAATCATTCAAATATATATACATATAGGTTCTACAAGGGAATATAAGGAAATTATTATTTTTATATATATAGAACAAACAGCCTTATCCTATAATTAATAAAGATACAATAATATATGAAGTATGAAAATTTCCCATCATTCAAGGATATATTATTAATTTGAAAACTGTCATCATCAATATGAATATTTTTCATGTTTTAAAAAAAATATGGTTTGGAAATAATTTGAAAATGGATTGATGTATCCCCTTATTTAATAATTCTCATATCGGTCGTTACTAAATATATAAACATATGATCCATGCCTATCACCATTTTGGTCACATTTCCATGGTTATTCCTGTTCAGTGAATCCACCACTTTATTTTACATCCCTTGCTAATATTGTATTGATAAATCATAATCGTTGGGTAGCTCAACCCATCACCTTTTCTTTATGTTGATCTCTTTATGTGAAAATATATATTTTAGGCAATTATGATCCATGCATATCCAACAAATATTCAAATATAGATAATTTTTCTATATATTTATAGAAAATATTACAACTACAAAGTCGAGATCAAGGGTAATATAGTTTTGGACCCGAGTCTTCAACTACCATGATGATCGGGTAATAACATTATCATTTTTATAAGGATAAAACAATGCATCTTCTTTAATGCATCACTATATATGAGAAATCCATCATTTCCCAATGGTAGTTTTAGAATCAGAGTTTCCACCAATATCCACTTAAATTATGTAAAAACATATTCACATTCTTTTGTCCATATAAAGAGAACCCTTTAATGAGTATGTTTGGATATCATGTTATCCAATTAGGATTTTTTTTTGGAAAAGTTTGAAATAGATAACTACCGAAAAAATGAAATTATACACATTGGATGTGTTTTTTGTGAATAGGAAAATCTTGAGATGTGTTTTTTTTCATATGATCATCTGTGATTCCATCTATAAAAAAATATCCAATAACAAAAACATTATACAACCATAATTCACACCTATTAAATTTGAAATATCACTTTTCACTTCTAAGAGTCTCAATAATGATTCATAAGTGTTTTTCATGGTATTTATAGCTCATATAGAAAAAAATATATCGTCAATAAATAACACAAAAAAATCCTTCTACTATTCCAAGAATATTTTTCATCAATAATCCAATGAAAATAGAGGGAAAATTATTCAATCCAAATGGAAATACTATAAACTCATAATTTCTACATCTTGTATAAAATTATATCTTGATAATATAGTACTTCTGAACTTTCAATTGATGATATTGAGACCAAAAGTCAGTATTTATAAAGTATTGAGATCCACGGCGTTGATAGAATAAATTATCAATGAAATTTAAATCATATTAATTCTTTTTTTAATATCATATATTTCCCTATAATCAATTAAAACGTCATATATCTATCATTTTTATTAACAAAATGAGTATTAGATCCCCAAAAATAAACACTAGGGAATTAAATTACATTATCACACAACTACTCTAATTGTTTATTAAATTTCACTAATTCCTCAATGTCTATTCTATAGAGTTTCCTTGATATAGGTATTCTATCATGAATTAAATAAATTTAAAATTCATCTTCATTGTTTTGTGAATGTATTGTTAATTCCTTAGTAAATTCATCAATGAATTCTAGTATAATAAGTCTATCATCTATTTAAATATTACCCATTCGATTTTTAAATTTTTTATATTCTTCTTTCATAAGCCTCTCATTCATAAGAGATAATGGGTCTAGTTCTAGGCATGTATTAAATTATAATTTATCCCCTATAAATATATTGAATTCCACATAATCATCATGAATCTTAATTTCCTTCAATGTTTTTTTTAGTAAACAAAATGTGAATTAACTGAAGAATATTGATTAAGAGTGTAAAATCAGGTGTGTAGTTAGGGTAAATAGATTGTACACTATAATAATAGATGAAATTTATACAATCTATCTGTTATATTACTATTAGAACAAGATGAATCTATTCTAAAACCACTTCCAATAGTAGTATTTAAAAAATATTTATTTTTAGGGAAATTATATAATCTATCCCTTAGAAAAACTATAGGATGTTATTATATACTTAGAGTTATCCTTAATGTTGGTCCAAGGACTATATTCAAAAATATTTTCATTCCTAAATGTAATTTCTGAGCTTTCTTAAAAAACTTATTTGATTCCAAATGTAAAGACCTCGACCTTAGTAGTATAGAGGTAGTGGTTACTATATTACATTGGCATGGGATATATGTGATTGCATTATAAAGGATTTAATAGTTTAGTAGTCTTGGTAAACTAAATACATATCTGAATCTCACATTAAAATTGAAAATTAAAATTAAAACATAGAATTTTCTTTGAGATGTCATTATTTCATATATCACGTCCCGATATATCAATCATAATACAATTCCTCGAATCCTAGGGAATGGAAATAGATGAAAGGGGTAAGATTAGATACTCAGTAAGTTTATGAGTACAACCAATATAAAAATTAATAAATAGAGTATAATCAATATTACAAGGTAATTATTTAAAAACACCTTCTTTTTAATAAATAATATATGCATTTAGAATAATATAGAAATTATAATTGTTGGCAAATAATTACATATAAATAATCAAATAAACATAAAACTTATCCATGGTTAATATAACTAATCAAATAATCACATTTACATTAATAACTAATCATATAATGAAGGAATTCCTAATTAGTGACATCATAAACATACCATTAAGGAATAGTGCCAATACATCTTATATAAATGGGTAGGTCCTTGACTAAATACAAAAACTAGTTTTTCTCATAAGAATTACTAATTTATAAAGGGATTATAATGGTGAAATCCCATAATGTACTAATTCCAATGCATTTTAAATATGAAATGGGTGAAACATAATCAATAGAAGCACTTGTATTAAAAATAGCATAAGAAATTTTTATAGTTTGTCTAACTAAAAAACACAATTATAAATTATCTAGTATAATGTGGGGTAATATATAAAAATAGTACATCACAATAATAATTAACATAAACCATATAGATAAATAATAAGGATAGTATCATTACAATATACCCACAATGGATAATATGAAAAATAAGTTCTTTTGTCATTGATAGAATGAAATAATATAAATATATCATTTAAATTATTATAAAGGACAATAACATTTTAACTATTAAAATAAATTTATAAAAATAAAATATTTATTTAATATTATGAAAACATTTTCCCTGAATGGAATCATGGAAACTTTTAAAGGAAATATCCCTATATTTAGTGGTCATGATTGTCCGAATTCTGTTTACAATAAGTACTTTAAAACAAAGATTCCTTTTTTTTCAAAGTAATGTAAAAAACGTCATTAAGAAAATGATATGAGGTTTCATTATAAAATATGGGTAAAAATTTATTCAATAAATCAATGGAGAACATTATAAACATTATTCAAAACATTATTAGAAAACATTGACATGGAAGGAACGATTTGTAACTAAAGAGGAAATAAATTCTGTTTTTATTAGAAACTATTTTTTTGATATTTTTAGTACATAAAAGTGGAAAATGAATGGAAAAAATAAAAAAAATAAATATAAAAAGGATAATAAAATAGATTAGGTTTTATATTTAATTATCACATAATCCCCAAAGTTGAGACTTAAACATAACAAATCCAGAATAATGATGAAATTGTGAAATAAACCATTACCACTTTAGTAAATTTTAATCATAAGACCCATTAAAGAAATAAATTTAGTTGGATATTTATATCCCAAAATTAATCTTATAATAACCATAAAATACACTAATGAAATGTATATAAACATCACAAGGTAAATAATTGTTGAATATGGTATGTGTCCCATAGAAATTAATTTGAAATAAAAATCCCTTACCTCCTGGCTGACTTCATTAATATGTGTAAAAACATCCTATATAATAAATGCATAATTATTATTCATATAATACATATAAATAATAAGATATATCACACCACACTTTTTAAAAAAATATTTTACCACCTTTTTATTAAGAATTCATTGTTAAAATCATTTTTTCGGGTAATAATTGCTTCATTTTTACAATGGTATTTTGGTTTGATAGTTTCAGTTATTAGTAATTAATCATAGATTATAATATATATAATTATAATCATGATATAAGTATCATATATTTTTCAAAATATATGTATTTATAAAATTCCATAATAATTATAGATTGAAAAATGAGTGACACCGTTCATAGAGACGGTTGGCTGTACATATACATTAATTTTGTTTAAAACTTTTTTGAAGGGAGGAATGAAATAAAAATAAATAATAATTATCATATATAGAATCATTTTTATATAATATATATCATATATGTTCATAAAATCAATCCTTATGACTATCCATGTGAAAATAAAATAAAAAATGAATCGCATCGCTTTGTAGAGGCAAAATTCCACACATATGAACAAGTGGCATTTTCCTTTTCCAATAGATTTGTTGGTAAGAGTAAGATATGATATTATAATAAAATAATTAAAAAATTATATATAAATTTAAACCACTATTATATCCAGCAATGATAGGTGGTGATAGAATATGAATAACATTGATTCACATAGAGGCAGTCTGCCATATATAAGATTAATGGTTTTGTTTCCCATTCGATGGAAGATGAGATGGATATGGGTTATTAAATAAACATAATTACATCTAGGTATATGTTATATAATCGTGTCATTATATTTTAATCATTAATAATTAATTAAATTTGTAAGAGATAATGTAAAAAAATAAATAAATTAGTGAATGCAATTACATTTGATTTGGAACAATATCATTTTGATTGATTATTAAGGACCATTGGATTGGTTTTTTGGAAGAATAGAATATCTATATCAGAGATAAGGATGTTGGGGATATATATTTTAGGATTTATTTTATCTAAATGGCTAATGAGATGTGAAGAAGTGAGGGAATGAGGATCCTTTTTATAATTGAGGAGTGGAATTTTGGGAAATACCCAAATCTATTCCATTATGGGATGTCACACTCAACACATGAAAAAAAATAAACATAACATAGTAGGTAAAATATAATGTTAATCCACACATCCACTGAAAAATTAACTTTTTTAAGCATGTTATTCCCCTAACCTTTAAGGTTACTCACTTACACCATTTTAGTTTTCTTCAAGACAATTGGTTATATTATTTAACTAGGTAATTTATTCTTTAAAAAAATAATTCTTATTAGAAATTTTGGAGACAATTATTCTGAATATTAAATCCAATTTTTCAAATAAAATATCATATGTGCGTGGAAAATTATTTTTAACATAGACCTAGGTAACAGGAAAACCCTTATTTTAACCCTAACAATGGTAATTAATTTTTTACTATATAAAAAACTCATTATAGATAAAAATTAAGTTTTAATAATTAATTAGTATTAATTTATTTAATTTTAAATAAGTTTTATCAAATTAAATTATTTTAGGAGTTATAATTTATTTTAACTTTAAACCCACATGTGGGATGAAAATGTGGTTTTCCAAAGTAATGTTTTATTAAGTACAAAATGTTTTTATAAAAAATTTCAACATAAATGATTTTAGTATTATATAAATTTTATTAATAATAATATAATTTAAATAATTTTATTCAATTTTTTTAAATGTAACTTTGTAAATTCTTTAAATGAAAAGGATATTTTCAATAAAAATGGTTTTGGTCAATATTCATCGAAAAAATATTGAATTCCAAATTGTATCAAAAGCTCACTCTAAAATAATTTTTTTATATTGATATATAAAATTAAAATAATTTTTAAAAATAAATTTTCTTGTAGTTGGAAAAACTAGATTAAAAATAAATGTGCAAAATAAGCGAGAACCACTTTTTAGAAAAATAACATTTTATGACATAAAAACGGAATTATTCTTATACTATACATAGAAAAAATATTAGATAAATTAATAATTTTTTTATATAATATATTTTATATAAATTTATTTAAAGTTATTTAGAAATAGTTATTAAATTAATTTATTACGATAAAAAACACATTTCACGTAAGAAAATAGTGTATTCATAAAAATATTTCTTTTAATTTCGAATATTTTTCATTATTTTTTATTCATTATAATTTTATATCAAATGAATTTATTTTATATCAATTTTAAAAATCCACATTTCACAATTTATATAGTCATATTCATACCCTTCAATTTAATAGATATATTATAAGAGTACATTATATTATTGTTCTTTTAGACTTAGGGTTGCGTGTGTCGCATGATATCAATGTGGTTAAATTTAATTAAAAATAAATGTATTATAAATTCTATGGGTGTTATAAGACCATATTATCGATCCATATAATTTCTACTAGTGTTCATGAGTCAGGGAATGGAATCATGATAAAGGGTTGACCTCAAAGTCTCTCTAAGGGAAATCATAAAAATATTTCATCAAGGGTCAAATCAGAAGAATATAATAAAACATGATTAGAATAACAATAGACTATTAAAAATAACATGGAACTCAATAAGTTTTCTATAATTCATGAACACATAACATGAAATCTCAAATAAACAACCATGTTTCATGGTACACTAGTGTAAGATGAACATTGAAACATGACATAAAGAAATGATATAAAAAGATAATGAATCATATATATATGGGGAAAACATAAATAAAAATATTTTAATCCCAATTCAAGGCTCTCTTCCATGAAAACATAACATAGATTTATTATTATAATAGACTATTCACCATAGTTAAGGCCCAAAGCCAAGATAACAAAACATAGTGTGCTTAGTCTATCCGCATAAACAGTACACATTTTATTCCATGTGATAAAAAAATTAAATAAAGAATTGAATCACAATAATGGCATAACATTCATATCTGTAACATGTATGTACATATTTTTTTTGTATGAGAGAAAATAAAAATAAATAATGCATAATCATGATTAAACCCATAAGAAATAAGTGGGTTTAACAATAATTTCTCTAAGAACAATAGAATACTATTTTGTATGGATTACTAAGAGAAGAAGGAATTAAATAATTTTGGTTGTTTATATCAGAATAATGGATAATAATTTATTAATATTTACTTCCAATGTATAAAAATACAATATAATTTTTGGATAATTAAAAATTAAAATGAGACATTTATGTGAAGTAGTGGCTGTGTATCCAGCCACTAGTGATGACACCACCTTTAATTTTCAACACATGGGCCGTGGATTTGTCCAAACAAGGGTTTAAAACATGGAAACATAGGACATGCAGGCCCAAACTTCTTATGCCGAGAAGGTTAAATCATGAGGTATGGAAAAAAATATTATAACTAGTTTTATGTTTTGAGAGAAGTAATATATCAGATGCATGGGGAATGAATCGAGATGAATGATTCACATGGTGATGACCCATATATGGTGTGGGGGATAACCAAGAGAAGTGGGATCTAGTACCTGACACATCGATTGTTCCCATAGAAGTGGGATTGGCAGAGGAATACTTTTGATCCTCATGAAGGAAAGGATAGAATACAATTATTGATTTAGAAGGATTTATTATGCATAACCGGAGGACGTAAGGGAGGAAATTGTACTCTAACTTACCTAGTCATCATGTCATGAGGTACTCATGTAAGGGTAAACTACCACTGATGGGTACTAATAATATAGGAAAAAATTACACAAGAAAGAGGAAAGTCTCTGATTGGAATGGGGATGGTAAATGAGAAGGGGGCTCACATGCCAACGACTGGGAGTCTAAATAATCTGTGGATGCTACAAGGGCAGTTGATTAGCATGGAGAATTGAAAATTAAATTTTAAGAGGTGTTTTTAGAAATAGAGGATTATTTTCAAAATCTTGTGTAAGGGCCTCTTTTCAGTTGGCAGTTTCTGTAGGATTTATATTTAGAAAAAAATATGGTTGTACTCATGAACACATGTGAGGAAATAAAATAAGAATGTCACCGTTATTAAGGGGATAATGAAATACATTGATCAAATGATGAGTATATTTCTCTTAGAAGAAGGTACCAGCGTGTAAGGGGAGTGGGTTGATCAAAATACCATATATTCTTTAGAGGATTCAACTTGGAAAAAATTATCATAGAAGAGTACATGTAAGCCTGGTAGTGCCTAACAACTTTTTATGGAGTACTCCTTGAAGTTGATAATGGATTCCAGGTAAATTCCTTTTCATTGAAACTTTCTAGAGAATTTTATTCCCATCATTTCAATCTAGTGCTTAATAAGTCAGTAGTCACTTTTGATGTTTGATCTACAAAACTGTGAGGGTTCTCACTTTTCACATAAAAATGTTGGAAAATAAAAAAAATTAAATTTGGATGGGTTGATCCAAGAGAAAATTTCATAAAATAATATGGGATTTAAAAATATATTTACGGTTAAAAAACTTTTATGAGGGTCATACATGATAAGAAATAATATATAGTGAAGTTTAAATAAATCTAGTTTATATAAAAGAAGGAATTAAAAAAGGTACTCAATTAATGTACAAACCCCAAAAAGGAAAGGGAAATTTAATTATATTTATATGTAAGTAAATTATATTTTAAAATAATTTGATTTAAATTTGAATAAAATTGATAAAAAGAAGACAAAAATATTAAGAATGTGTAACTTGAATGTAATGAGGTTGGCTTAGATGAAACCATTTTATGTTTTAATGTACCTTTGGTGGAACAAATACATTTAAAAGGACAATAAAAAATTATTTCAATAAATTTTAACAAAAAATGTGAGGTTCAAAATATCTAAAATAATTTTTTTTGAAAATAGGAATGGAGATCATTGTTAGAAATGGGGGATATAGTCATAGAATAAAAAAAATTATTTTAATAGACCTCTATTAATCCTATTAATGTCAAATATTTTTTTGATAAATCTACCAATGAAGAAGTTTCATTTTAAAAATATTATTACCCCAACAGAAAAATAGTAATTCATATATTTAAATAAAATATTTCGAAAAAAGTTAACTTAGAATATTATAACCATGAAAGATAATTCATCAACCAAAATGAAAAAAATTAAACCTATAAACCAATTATGCCTATGTTATCTTTCAAATTAAAAAACCATAAATATAGAGTGTGATATGGATTTCTATGTACATTATATACAATAAAATTTGTTAAAATAATATATCATATAGTGCTATTTACATCAAAAAAGGGAGAATGTGTTGAATTCAAATCATATCACAATGAATCAAAATTGAGACATGCAAAACCTTACCTCAGTTCTTGATTCATTCTATGCATTAACTAAAACTCATGAAAAATAAAATTAATTTTATTATAAAAAAATTTAATGATTTTTTTTATATAATTCATTTTATAATTTCTATTTAGTATCATGTTTAATTATTTTAATAAATATTTCTCTCTTATGGAATTTACATTAGGTAGTTCGGTCAAGTTCTCTAAAGATTCCCAAGTATATTGAGAAAGGTCAAATGGGTTATAAAAAAACTTATAATCTGCATAATTGTATCATTATATGATCATTGGTATTCCATTCGTATAAAATTTATATAGTTTACTAGGTTTTCAAAAAATTGGCTGAAATTAAGAAAAGTGCCTTGATATGTCTATTTAAGGTTGTTAGGTTTACTCAGGCCATTTATTATTAATATCGATAATATCATGTCTAAAAATATAAATAAATAATATTAATATTGTTATAAATATAATTTCCATCCATTAAATACATTTTTAATTTCATCTATTTTAGGTGGTAACGAAAAATAAAATACATTGTTTTATGGTGGCAGTTCTCCATATGTGCACACAAACGATGCTCTCTTTTTTTATAGAATTCTAGGTGGGTAGAGAAATAAAACAATTATTAATTTGGAATAATAATAATGATATAAATATTATATATTTTAATTAAATAAATTATTTTCACCATCCATTAAAAGAGGTTATGAAAAATAGAAATCACCATTTATGGAGGCTATAGTTCACACTTACACGTGGAGACATCTTAAATTTTTTATATTGTTTTAGAGTAATGTAGAAAATTGATTTTCTATTAGTATAATATTATATAAAAATATTATAAATAATAATTTTATCATAATTTCATAGATCAAACAAAATTTATTATGTAGAAAAATAAATTAACTAAGAGGGATAATTTGAGAACATTTTATGTCCCTTTTAATGTTCACTGATGGGTATCACCTTATAGATCATCGCATCATCTTTTGGAAACAAAAAATATTATATGATTTTGGGAGAATTTGTGCAATAAAATTGGTTATAGATTTATTCTAGATAATGTTTTTTAATAGTTGGATACTTTTGGTAGACGTGATCTCTTATTACAGGTGAATAAAATGAAATTTTCATAATTACTCATTATGTTATTGTAATTTAATGATTCTATAATAAGGTAAAAAATTTGAAAACAATTGAGCGAGGTGTGAGTTAAGGTTGAGATTAACTCTATAATTAATTATTCAGTGTTTTAAACTTCTTTTCAGCCTTTTTCCATTAGTTTTTTAATTTTTTGTTTTTTAGTTTATCCTTGGAATCTAGTTTTTACCGAAGTATTATGTTTTTTAATAAAAATTTAAAATAAAATGTATTAAAAAGTTCAGTTTTATAACCTAAATTCAATCACAGTTTAATCAAAATAAATTTTTAAATATTTGACAATTAATTTTCTAATTAAAACATATAATATAAATTTTTTTGAATAAAAACTATCTTTTAAAAGTTTTGTTTTATTAATAAAATATAATATTGATTAAAAATAAAATGTGTAACATCCCCAATCCTAGTGTCCCAACGCTGGTGTCTACTTTACTACATTGGCATAAGATATAAGCTATCACATCCTAAAGGAACAAATAGTTTATTAGTCTTACTTAAATGATTCACATGTGATTCCTATATTACATTTGAATAGAAAAAATAAAATGTATGTTTTCTTCTAGAATATTATTATTTCATCTAGAATAATAATTTAGTTCACTCATAGTACGATTCAATGATTTTTGGGAAATCGAAAAAATTTGGATGAGTTAAAATTCACTACAAGGGTTATGTAAAGATGAACCTATCATTAGAAAATAAATAATAATAAATAGGGCTTAATCAACGTGGAAAGTTAAATATCAGAAAACACATTTCATTTAATCAGTAACATGACTATCATGAAAATATAAGTAATAATCAATATAGAAAGGTAAATAATGAAAAACGCATTACATTTAATCAATGAAATGATAATTAAATACACCCATAAATAATAATACTGTTATTATATCATGGATAATAATAACTAAATTCTTAATGAATGAAATTCTTAATTGTTGGATGTAATGATGTCATAAATAACGATACATATATTATTAAGACAATTCAAAATATAGTCTATAATTGATGTGTAAGTATACACTAGAAAACAATTTCATTAAAGAATGCCACCTGACTCATTGCATGAGAATAAAGATGCATTTAACAGCTCTCTATAACCAATACCCACCTATATCTTTATCTATAAATCATTCCTTATATACTGAATGATAGGTTTTATTCATCAATAATATTCCTTATCAATATATTTCAATATCTTGTAAGGACTAAAAATAATTCCTCCAGTCAATCATATAACATAAAATGTAAAATACCATATATATAAATGAGATATATTTTATGTAAAAGTAATATACATGATAATTAATATGGAAATTATCGGGAAATATAATGTCTGATGATAAAGATAAAGTGTATAATTTAGGGAAAATATAATGATTAAAAAAATTAATCAAGGGTGAAAAATTCAAAACTTATCCTACTCAAACATATCACAATCCATCTATTGAAATAATAACGGTTATATAAATACAACATATCCTATGTAGATCATAAGTAAAATAATGGTTAGCTGTTGTTAAAAAATATAAAAAATGTCATTAAATAATTCTTGAGGAAAACAACATCCTTCCATTAAAAATAAATATATTTTTAAAATAATGATCACAAAATACTTCAAAAATAAATATCTTTGAATAATAATTGAAATATATAATTTATGATTTAAAACATTAAGTGGTTATGATGGTGGGTAATTTGGTACATGTCATACATTTTAGAATTACTATTGTTTTCACATCTTTAGTAAAAGACCAACTGACATTATTTTTAATATGACATGAATATTCCTTTTAATTTTATTAAAAAGAAAAAAATATTTAAAATATTCACTAATAAATCATTGTGATAATGTTAAATTTATTTTTAAAAACCTTTTAATTGAGTATTTTATTTGAAGAAAACTAATTTTTGTCTGAAGATTGAAATGATGATGGATTTCATTAATAAAAATTATAAAAAATATTATGTACCAAAGAGTGAAAAAAAATTTCTATTAATTGAGAACATCATGAATAAGTAGAATAGAATAAAATTATTATTTTTATTATCAGTTTATTAAATAATTTCTTTCAATTGATATTCAAAAATAAACAATATTGATTAAAATTTTACTATGAAATGAACCCTCACAATGATCGTAACGTTGAAATGAGAATTAATAAATATATAAATTATGTGTATCAAATATAAATCCACATAATAATGTGGAAATACAATATACGTGTCATGGAAAACCTTCTTCAAGATGAGGTAAGGGATAACAAGATGTCAGGACCTTCTCTCCTCAAGATGAAGGATATATAATGACCCCCCGAGTCCTGCCTCTAATAGGCCTCGGTGTGGAGAGTAGCACCAAGGGTATATAAGTTTGACAAAAAATGGGAGGCATTAAACTTTCTATTGTACCCAATACAAGAAGATAAGATATATCAACCTTAAACAATCCCATAAAAAATTTAATAAAAGAAATAAAAAACAACCACACATGCATATTTAAAGTAAAATGTCCAAAAATACAAAAAAAAATCCAATGTACATACCAAAATAAATCTATGAAGTGACCTAGAAACTGCCGCCACATCTGAGCTAATACGATCCAAAAAATTCCATGTAATCTACTTGGAATCCTGAAAGTAGTCTTATATATATAGGGTGATCATAAAATTAGAGACATTAGGGAAAAAACAAAGTCACCCATCCACAAGTGGGATAAGAATTCTAATTCAATTGTGATAAAATTGTAGAAACACAAAAGTACCTAACAAAGTATATTATCTACCTCATCCTCACCAAGGCATTCTCACCAAATAACACAAGTCAAGTAATGTAAATTAATAAGATCGTCGATATTTTGGTACAAGAAACAACTTCCCTCTGGTTAACTACCCATCCATAACAGAAAAATTCATGACGCTACCACACTTATACACAATCCCCACTATCACAATCTGCTCGTACACACGTATGACACATTACACATAAATTATTTCTCGCAAACACCTGGGCCACAAACTGAATCCCCATCTATAAGGCTTATGGGAATCACAACACAACTCATCCCAAAGACACATGAAAAGCATAACTCGGACACGGATACCTGGGCCTCACAACCACACCACAACTTGCATTAAGAGTATATAGATACCAATGCCTAGATGTGGGATCATAGAAGATCCAATTACCATTCATCAATCTTCCCACCATGATGTTGGGAAAGGCCAACCTCCCCCGTAACAATGGGGTTGTTCGACACATAGGGCTCAACACGGGTGGGGTGCATATAGAAATATAAAGGAACTAAATGTATACATTTAGGTACAAAAAACTTTTTCCAAGCTATGGTTTTATAAATAATAACCAAGCCATGACAAACATCCCTTATGGACAACCCTACATGAACATACCACCCCGAACGATGGTCAGTTCTATAAGCCAATAAATGAACGCTGCTTCACTATAAGTCACAACTCAAAACATACCCCAACCAATTAATTTAACCAGTTTTCACTCAACAATATCAATTTGAGAATTTAATCCATCCCTCTTAGAGTAACTAACATACAATGAAAACATTATAAGGTGGAGAAACTAAACCAACCACTTCCAAATCCAAACAAAGAAATAATTTCCATGGTAAAAGAACCCATTCTAATACCATTTCATAAAATAACGTTCTCTAGAAACATTTTTTGAATGCCCCACACATGGTAAAACCATCCTTATAAAATATAATATCTTCTAAACCATCCTTTATACCCCCACTATACAATGAACACCATATTCAGAAAAAATAGAAATCAACCAACTTGTAATTCCACTACATACTCCCCTTTCATGGACACCCGTTCAGCCACTTCCACCAACATTATTCAAAGTCATGTTTCCCTATTATTCCTCTAAAATATTAAAACCCCTAACAAGACTCATTAATAACACACCTAGAACACCCAAAAACATGAACATGGAACAACCCAGTCCTATAACTGTGCTTCTTAACCACTACCTAGATGTAGTCCCACTGCGTAACGAGTTCATCCATTCCTAAATCAATCATTATATTAGCCCGAGAGACCATTATATTGCCAATACCACCCAATAAATAGAAAAACACTCCCATCCACAACACCAAATGAAAAACACATGCATAAGAAAAAAAAACCACACACATAACATAACCGCACCAACAAGGAATGGTTTATTCAGATTTAGAAAAACTAATTATTAAATTCTAATTTATAAAACATGGGTGATCACAGAATAAGTTTTATCATGGGGAATCCATATAATTAACTTAATATATGTGATTCAACCGATTCCAATTTTTACATTAGTGATTCAAAAATCATACAAGTGCACTAATTGATACCACAAACGACCATGTTTTTTTGAAATATACATCCCCTATAATTCACAATATGGATCAATGATATAATATAAAACAAGGAGATCATCATCATTGTGCTCCCAACACTTTATTTATTACTTGTAATTATCTTCCTTAAATCCTGGTCCATCTAAAATCACACGGTCACATGAACATGACCACCTCGCATGATACAAAATTAAAAGAGAAAAAAATGATAATCCCTAATTAGAACAATAGAAGATTAATAATCCCTCCTTGTGCCAAAACAATGGGGGTCACATGAGTTGTATGGAAGACACCAAGGGAAAATCCAACACACTCATACAACACAGGCACACAACTCCTTGGCGAAGAAAGGTTCTCGACACACTAAAAGAAAGCATAAGGGTTCAAAGGATGGGATGATTTTGGATTTAGAAATCTCAGATCGTAAATCTTTAGGGAAATTATTTTAAAGGAAATTAAAGTTGGATTATGATCAAAACCATTATATTTGTGAGTTAAAGGAAGCATAATGTTTTTAGAAGATATACAAAATTTTAAACATTACAAAAGCTCATTAAATACGACATTTAACTCATTTATAATAAAAGGAGACCACAAAGGGGTGAAACTAAAAAAACTAGGGAAAACTAGAAATGAATCACCAATGGGTGAGTCACTAATGCCAGAATCACCAATGGAAGAGCCATCGGTGTTGGGACACTAATGTGACCCTTTGACGCCACTCACCGATCTCATTTAAAGATGCCACTCACAGATGCCACTAACTAATTCTTGACCTACCGACACCTTGACCTAATGATTCCCTGACCTACCGATGCCTCAACCTACTAACACCTTCACCTACCAAAGCCCCGAGTCTCTAAAACACAATGTCACCTATTCTGAGGTACTAACAAAAGATATTAATGCAACTCACTAATGCCTGACTCACTGATAGAAAACTGTAAATTTGGAAGACTATTGAAAAGAACCACCAATTCATTCCAAAAAACCACAAACACTAGATTTTGAAAATGTAATAGACCATGGACGTCCAGGCCATTACATTAAATACCTCTGGAAATATTTTCACCAATATAAATTCCAAATCAAAACTAGAAGAAATAAATGTCCAAACAGCCACCCTGTAAGATACCTCTCAAGGATAAACCACAATGTGTTGTTAGAATGTTGGAGTTGAACATAAAAATCAAAGGACACCTCCTACCACATATTATAAACCAAAAATCTACATGATAAGCCACTGAAACACCAAATACCTAGACACAAGAATTAGGGAATTCCTTCCTCCAGGTCAAGATAATATTTTCTCCAGATGGCTCTGAATCGCCCACACAGGTATAATCACATCTCAATTAATGCATATCAGTTAAGAAATAGGTCACCCACCTATTAACATGTTATGAAATTATCACACATTACAGAATAAAAAAAAAACTAATATTATTGAAAATATGGTTCAATAATCACTACTTCAAAAAAAACATAATCAAAACTCAAAACCTCTCCATGTACTAGGCACCCTTCTACGCCTCCCTTTCCCATGTACTCTCCTCCAGCGAATCATTCCTCCACAACACACGATCCAAGGGAATGGTCCATCCATGAAGAAACTTCTCCCAATGATCTTGGATCCTTAATAGCCGCTCCACAAACATTGCATCATCCATGATATCCCATTGTCAAAAATAAATGACATGGGACTTATCGTGAATATATCAACAATGTTTGGAGATATGAAAGACTCTGTGGATCCTTGTCAACTGAGACAATAACTCTAACTTTTATTCCACCTCAGTAACTTATCCCAACACCTCGAAGGGTCCGATGAACCAAGTAGAAAGCTTACTCCCTCTACTAAAAATCTAATGCCTAGTTCAAAGGGAAACCATAAATAAATTCAGTCCCCAAATTCAAACTCCAAGGTCCTTCTCCTGAGACCGTCATATGACATATTCAGGTCCTATACTACCCTATTCCTCTCACACACAAGATGAACCTTCTCTTTTGTACTTTATACCACCTTAGGACCAATAATATCTGCCTCCCCATTTTCCATCCAGCACATGGGTGACCAAACATGGCCTTATATATACTGATTATAACAGAGCCTTTCCAATTTAAGATTTATAACTATTATTATAAGAAAACTCTACCAAGGGAAAATGTCACAACCAAGACCCACCAAAGTCAAAGACACATGCTCACAATATGTTGTCCAACGTCTGTATGGTCCTATATGTCTGCCCGTCCACTCTATAGTTTCGGTGTAAAATATTTATCCTGTTATGAGATGATGGATATGGAACTACATGTAGTCGCACCTCCTATTCCACATACCACTGTGCTAAGGCATCAACTGCATCTGACTCCTTGATCACTAAGAAGAGAGATAATTTTGTCAACAAATATACTACTGCCAAGATTGCACCACGTCCTCCCTAATCCCTAGGTAATCTAGTGATGAAATCCATTGAGATTTCATCCCACTTCCACTCATGGACACTTAAGGGATACAAGAAACTAATGGGATGGTGGTTCTCAACAATCACTTTTCGCCACACCAAGAACATTTCTACAAACATTACCACTGGTCACTTCATCATAGGTCTCCAAAACTATTCCATCATGACAAGATACATCTTTGAAATTCCCTAGTGTACCACTAGGGGTAAGTTATGAAACTCCTAGTGAAATCCCCTATGAATCTCTATAGGAAAAAATATCTTCTCACAAGACATAATCTGATTCTGACCATCCTCCAACCATCCCTCTGAAGCATCACCCTAGACAAAGTGATCATGAATTACCTCTACCTCTGAGTATCTCCACTAAGAATCCTCCACCTCCCACCTTAGAGTTGAATTCACCATGATCTAAAATAAAAAATCCTTTTCTGCCATCCATTCCTACATCTATGTGCAAGGAATAAAACACCTCCATTTATATCCAAAAATCCTATGATTTGGGAAGTACTGACTTCTATGACTTCCTACTCCAAGAATCAACCACAAAATTCCCCCTTACTATGGTGTAGGAGATCTCAAAATTCTAATCCTTGAGAAACTCCATCCACATGTATTTTCTCAAGTTCAATTCTTGCTCAATTTTTTCGTCAACCTCTTGTGATCCCTGAAGACCAAAAAACACTCACTAATAAGGTAACACTACCACAAAATTAGCGTCAACATGAACAATTATAACTGTAGATCATGTGTGGAATAGTTACATTCATGGGGATGTAACTACCTATACCCATAGTATATCACATCGTGTTGATTCATCATCTCACACCCAAAACCAAGATGAGAATCATCGCAAAACACCTTGAACATCACCCCATCCTCTTATAACTTGAACACTAGGGAACAAACCCACATAACCTTAATATAGAAAAACGGTGCATGAAACTGCTAGATCCACACAAAAGATTGTCCATTTCTAGGCAGATTTATCAATGGGGCTTCTAATCAACTTATGTCAAATATGAAAATCCGGTAGTTCCCTACCAGAATAGAAAACATTGAACCTTTGCCACACTCTATGGTTTTCCCAAGAATCAACTACCTAGACTTCTGATGGGTCCACTTATACACCATACTAAGACACCACATTCCCATGGAAGTGGACCAACCATGTCCAAAACATGCACTTTGAAAGCTTTCTGCTGAGATAGTGGTGTTGAAGGAACTCTAGGATAGCACTGAGATGATTGGTACATTACTACTATGACTTCGAGTAGTTCAAGATTTCAACTATGAATAAGGTGAAGAACAAGTACATAAAATCATGAAATACAATGTTCATAAGCACCTTGATGATGTCTGGTGTGTTAGTAACACCAAACGGCATAACCATGACCTCAATGTGCCCATAACATCACCTAAAAGAAATTTTTAGTATATCAACTTCATTATCGCTCAGTTAGTGATATCTATAAAATTGATAGATCTTAAGGACCCAATTTTATCACCACATCTAGTTGAAAAGATTATTTACCCTAGGGAGAGGGAAATAATTATTGATTTTAACCAAAATAAACCTTTGGCAGCCTATATAAATCCTCATACCACCATCTTTCTTCCTAGTAAACATGACCAGAGCACCCCACGACAACACACTAAGACAGATAATGTTCTTCCTCATCAGATAGTCAATCAATATTTGAAACTCCTATAAATCTGAAGGCATCATTCTATAAGAATCCATTGAAATCGGACTAGCACTAGGTTTAAAATATATCCCGAACACAAAGTCATGTAGATGGGGTAGGGTCATAACCTCTTCAATACAAACATCCAATAACTCCCCAACAACTCTGGGAACACCCACCATCCCTGAATCCACTAATTACACTAACTTCTCAGCCATAAAGGGTTGAAGTTTACCCACACACCAACTACCCATTAGATAACTCTTCTCTCCAATGAAAGATACTTGTTGGACACCCACATCTAAAAACAAGACTCTTATATAAAACGATTCGATGATATATTGCATAGAGTAAAACTAGTCGATGCCAAGGATAACACGATTTAGATAAATCTATAGCATAAAGAGATCCCTATTGGACTGATGCAGCTCCGATATTAGCCTACTTCCCCAATATACATCAAACAGGATGGTCCGACCTTCTTCTGGTGTACTAAAAACCAATAGAACAAAAGATCTATCTATTTATAGTCATATAGCATGTGATAGATTATGTGCTATAAAAGAGTTCCAAATATCTGAATAAACAAGACACAGCCAATATTACTAATCAAACTGATCATACCTTGAACGATCTCCTTCCACGCTAGAACTGATGCCTCTGCGGTATGGAACTGACCATGCCCACATCTTCTATGCCTCTAATGTCAAATGACTCACCGACTAAACTTGGGTCAAGTTCCCTATGGAATGAACTTAGGTTTTCTTATGCCTCCTCTGTCTCCCCTATGTGTAGTAGGATCCTATCATCCTTACTATTGAAACAGATTTGAAGGAAACTACTGCTGAGATGGGCGCTGGACCTACCAACCTCCACGGTATAGAGATTGAACTGGTCACTAATTATGAAGTATCTCACTAACCCCACAAGTGAAACACCCCAGTTATAATTCTATTGGAAATGGAAATGGATCTGATGGTCGTAACTGAAATTTCTAAGGTCAGATCCCCACTAGACTAAACATGGAAGGTCATAACGTTGTAGACCTGCTACTGATAGAATCCCCCTTTGAATAATTCAGCATGCTCCCCTCTCTTGGTATACCTCATCATTTGTGCATATTTTCCACCACCTCATCCTTCTTTTTATCCTCTATTTTTTTGTTGGTAGGGTGAAGGGAGTAACCATATACTGAAGGGAGGGACGAAGTGACTCCTCTAAGAATCTCACCCATGAATCCTAATCTTGAAAGTGAACCATAGAAAAGTGATGGAGATCCTAGAACCTGATACCCAACTCCATCACCAACATAATACAATACTGGATGGAGAGTCGCTGCTACCTATTCTCATCATTCATTGTGGAAGAAAGGAATTATGTCCAAAACTCCTTTTCAATGTCAACCCTTGAAACATCGGTCTACCTCCTCTCCTTGAGGTAAAGCATCCACTAATGATGCAATTCTCCCCTAATATGGATCACTACTAGGGGATCCCAGTACTATAATGGAGCCCATATCAAGTAGAGAGTGATCACAAGAGCCTCAAGAAAACTCTCCATCTATATGTTCAAGACACTACCCTATTACATTCCCAATATCTGTAACTAGAAACCACGAGGTATATTTTGCCATTTTTTTCTTCTCCTCCTCTAGATCAAACCTCCACCAATCAACCAGATTGTCCTGCTAAGCCTCCACTACCTAAGATACTCGTAGATGATGACTGGGTTCTATAACTAAAAGGTAAATAAGAAATTCTTAATCCATAGTAGTAATGAATTTATTTAGGATTCATTCTAACCCATTGTTTATTTAAATTTCATGAAATTGCACAAAAAACAAGAACATAATTCATCATGATTCCTGTACATTTCATAGGGTCTCTACCCCACAATTTGTGTAGACTCACTTGTTTATTTGGTAAGCACAGAGTCCTTACATCAGATCAAGGGGGTATTAAAATTCTATTTCCTAGCCAGTACTACCAATCCCATGTCATTCACCACAATTACCCAACACTATTTTCTAAAAAACCCATTAAATACCCAGTATTCCTAACTCCAAAATCCATCGTATATCTCATCCAACCTCTCTCGAATAAAATTATATGACAAACCACCTTCTTTAAGATGAAATAATGGAGTACATGATGCTGAGACCTTCATTCCTTAAGATGAAGGGGAGATAATTACCCTAGAGTCTCACTTACAAAAGGCCCCAGGGTGGAGACTAGAACCAAGGGTATATAAATATCACAAAAAATGGGAGTCATTACCCTTATAATAGTAACCAAGATTGGTAGATATGATGTATCATCCTTAAAAAACACCAAGACACACATATATAAAAAGAAATCAAAAACCATCCCACATGCATGCTTAAAATAAAATTGTTAGAAACACATGAAAATACCAAAGTAAGTACAAAAATAAAACTGAGAAGAAACACAGAAACTATCCCCAACGTCCAAGATAGTATGGTCTAGCACAATATGCATAATCACCCTGGAGACCTGAAAAAATTTATATATACATAGGGTGAGAATACAAGTATACTATGTAGGGAAAATCCAAAGACACCTGCGAATAAGTGTAATAAGAATACTAATTCCTCTGTTATGAAAGAGAAGATGCTCCAAATCACCTAAAAATGTATAAAATCCACCCCAACTTCCCTAAGGCATGATCACAAAAATAACATATGTAAACTAATGTAATGTAATAAGCACATCGATATTTGTGTACCCCATGACACTTTTTACTAGTTAACTAATCATCCATAATGGTGAAAGGCCTGAAAAAACCATGCTCTTCAATAAGAACAACTATAACAATAATTCCACACACACATGTGACACATAACAAATTAAATCTCTCTAATAATCACTAGGGCCAAAAACCATAATCTTATCTTGAAGACACATTGAAATCACTACACAACTCATCCTGATGACACTAGGAAGCACACCTCATCTGTAAACACCTAGGCCTCACAACCACACCGCAACATGACTGATGATTCTTAGGATACCAATTATTATAAGAGGGAGAAGAGATGATCCAATTACTAGCCATCCATCCTCCCACTAGGATTCTTGGAAAGGAAACCCTCCCCCATAACAATGGGGGTGTTTGCAACGTAGTGCTCAACATGGGTGGGGTTCTTATAGAAATAACCATGAAATAAATGTATATATATTGGTACCAAAAAATCAGCCCAAAATATGGTTTTAAAAACAAAAACTAACCCACAAAAAAACATCTCTTGTTTGAAACCTTACATGCATGTACCACCACAAACGATAGTAACTTCTGTATGTTAATAAATGAATGCCACTTCACTATAAGTCACAACTCAAAACATACCCCCAGCAAATTCATTTAACCAGTTTTCATTCTGCATTATCAATATGTGTATTTACCCCATCCCTACCCAAGAAACTACCAAACAGTACAGATGTTATAAGGTGAAGCAACCATACCAACCACTGCCAAATCCAAACAACGAAAATAATTTTATAGGTAAAGGAACCCATTATAACACCCATTCATAAAGTAATGGTCTCTAAAAAATCATTATGAAAGCCCCATGAAAGGTAAAACCAAACTTATTCCAAATCATAACTCCTAACCCATCCCTTGCAGCTCCACTACATGAAAAAAAACCACATTCAGCCAAATAAATAGAAATCAAACAACATGTAGTTCCACTACACACTCCCATTTCCGGGACACTCATTCAACAACTGCCACCATAATTCGTCAATGACATGTCTCCCTGACCTTCCTATAAACAATTAAAACCCCAAAAAACCTCATTACTACCACACCTACCACACCCATAAACATGAAAATGAAACAACCCAGTCATCCATCCCTATATCCCAACAACTTCCCAAATGTAGTCCCACTGCATAGCAAGTTCATCCATTCTAAAATTAATTAATATCTCAGCCTAAGAGACCATTACACCACCAGTACCAACCCATACTCACAAAAACCTTCATAGACACATCACCATATGAACCGAACTGGAACAAGCTGAAAAGAACCACACACAACACACATCCACTCTAATAAGGAAATGTTTATTCATATTTAGAAATATTAGTTCTTTAATTTAAATTGTTAAAATAGGGGTTATCACAATTTTTTTTGATATTGGGGAATCCAAATAATTAACCGAATATATACGATTAACATGATTAAAAAATCTTATAATAGTGATTCCCAAATCATACAGGTTTGCAAACAGATACCACTAACAACCATGATTTTTAGAAGAATACATCCCATATAATTCACAACATGGAACAAGGATAAAATATAAAATAAGGAAATCATCATCATCATGATACCAACCCATTATTTATTACATATTTTTATATTTCTTTAAATTTTGGTCCATCCATAGTCACAATGTTACATAAGCACTCCCACCCCGCATGATACACAATTAAAAGATAAATGAAAGAAATACCTACTTAGAACAACATTCCATTAACAATATATCCTAGTAAAAAAAAGTAGGTCCCATGAGTAGCATAAAATAATTTAGGGGAAAAATAAACACACTTTTACAGAAAAAGTACACAACATATTTTGGAAGAAAGGTTCTCAGTGCACCAAGAGAGAGAGAAAGGAAGGGTTCAAAGGAAGACAATATTTATGTTTTAGAAAGCCAAGATGCTAAATCGACAGGGAAACTATTTTAAAGGGAATTAGAGTCAGATCATGATAAAGACCACGTGGTTTGGGATTCATAGTTTGATTCAGGTTTTTAGAAGATAAATACCAATTTATATAGTCAGAAAACTTATTAAATACTTCATTTCACTCATTTAACATCAAAGTAAATGTCAAAGGGGAGAAACTAGAAAAAATGGAAATGACTCACCGATGAGTCAGTCACCAACATGAGTCACCGACACACGACACACCGAAGGAAGAGACACCAATTATGGGACACTGAGATGACTCACCAATTCCATACACCAATGAAACTTACTGACACCTCTCATTGATGCCACTCACTAATGCTCAACCTACCGACACCTCAACCTACCAATGCCTTAACCTACCTATGCCTCGACCTACAGATGCCTCGAACTATCGATGCATTGACCTACTAATTAATTGATTCACTGATGCCCTGAGTCACTAAATCCTTGACTCAAACAAATTGAACTATCGATGTGAGCTACTGATGCGACTCGTCGATGGATGACACAGTAACGAAATCTAGAAATTTGGAAGACTCTGAAAATTGATTCACTGATGCCTCCCCAAACACCCTAAAAAAGGATTTTTACAATGTAATGAACCATATAAGTCTTATCCATTACTATAATATAATAAAAATTCCTTACTCAAATAATCTTATTATATCAAGGACAACAAAGAAGTAATTTAATTTAATGATATTAAATTGAGTTAGGGAATTCTTTACCATTAGGAAATTTACATATCAAATACATTTGGATGAAATAATTAAAATTGAAACATAAAATACCAGGAATTAATAATTAATAATTATATTACATTTCAAAGGGTTGTTATATATCTTATATAAATAAAATTAGGTTCATAACATTATAATAATCTTTTATGAAGCGAAATTGATATAAAGTCTCTTATCTCACGATTCCTTTTAGTTGAACATGATTTAAAATAATATATAATGGTTTTAATAATGTTATTAAATTTTTACCAAATGATATTTATATTTATAATATCATATATGATCCCATTAAAAAAATTTACCACTCTTTTGTTAATAATATTCCATTATTTTCATTATTTTGGGTGTTAATTTCTTTAGTATCTCATTCATTTTCTTCCATTAATGTTATGATTTATATATATTTTTATATTTATATAATATAAAAAAATATTTTAATTTTATAAATTTAATATTGACTCATTATATAAATTTTATAATCAATATCTATGGTTGTAAATGGAAAATGAATCACATCGCTTCTAAGAGATGGCAACCCATATGTCCGCACGAGTGATGATATAATTCAATTGATGAGTAAAAGGGCTAGGAATCTGGTGATATATTAATTTTATAAAATAAATATCATTTCATATATGTCACATATATTCATTTAATTTATCCTTGTTACTTTCCATGTAATTCATAAGTGAAAAATGAATCACCTCGCTTCGGGAGGCGGTAGTCTGCTGTACACAATAATGGTGCGACCAAATAACAAGCGGAATAGAACAAAACAAAGTATATGTGATATTAAAATTATATATGTATAATATTATAATAAATATATTAAAAGTGTGTTAAATCCACCATTATATCCATATTTGAAAGGTGGTGATGAGAAATGAATTACATCAGTTCATGATATTGTACTCTACCACACACATGATCGACAATCCATTTTCTCTTTCAATAGAAGAGTAGTAAGATTTTGGCCATTCACAATACATAATAACATCTCATTATATTTATCATACTAATGTTATTATATAATATAGTTTTTATAATATTTATAGGTGGAATAGGACTGAAATTAAAAAACGATCATTTAAGAATGTTACCTCTTCCTTTTACAATTTGTTTAGTTTTTCTCCAAAATCCATTCCATGTTTGATTTATGATTAAAAAATGGATCTAAGATTTTAATAGGGGTGTATGTATGTGATTTTGTTATGTATTAGAAAAATAAAATGGTTTTACATGTGTCAAGGGTGGTGGAGAAGGGTGGTCTTTTATTAGAGGGGGAGAGGACAAATATTTTTTTTCAAAATAATCAATTAATTAAAAAAATTTACCATAAAAAAAGACTCAAAATGGGTAATTATCAACTCTTAGAAGTTATAAGATCTAAATATGTCCACAAAATTGGTATTGGAGTTTTTTTGGTCATTTTAACCCGTATCTTCTAAATTTAACCCCCGATAAATAGGTTTTTTTACCTTAAACCTGATAATAAATTTTTTTTGATCTTAATCATCATTATGGTAATAAATTAAGTTAATTTTATTAGGTAATATAAATTATTATTATTATTCCAAATATGGAATAGATTTTTCAAATTTTTATTAAAATATGTACAATATTTTAATTTAAAATTATACCATAGACACGATAAAAAATCAGGTTTCCAAAGAGAAATTCTCATAATCATTGATGGTTTTTATTGGTCAGAGTATAGTACTCAAGAGGGGGTGAATTGAGTATCTATAAAAATTTCTGTTTAAAAATTATTCTTAAAAAGGGTTCCCAATAAATGTAAATATAGCTCATTCAATCAAGGCTTTATGGTTATGAAAGATTGGTTGTTTAAATTGTAACACCCCGAGCTTCCACGATACGCTTCTCTTTCAATAATGCAATAACTTACATTGTACGCAACTTCGAGTTCTAAAACACCGCGACTAATCAAAGTAGCCATTATGAATAGTAATAACCACTTTTTAAAACTATAGAAATTTTATATTTCAAAATGGACTTCATTTTTGTATTCCTAATATTGAAATTAGCCAATGTAGAATTTTTTGTAATTTTCTGAGAACTTCAAAATTTTTATGAATAGTAAATAATACTTAAAACAACTTTTTTAATCAAAATAATTTATAGTGATAATTTATAATATTGAGTGCTTTTAATGTATAATTAGAATATATTTTTACCATTTTATCCAATGGTGGTCATTAGAATTAATTTAACATTGAAACTGGACATAAACAATTTCCAATCTTTTGATATAAATTGTTTCTTAAAAACACGATATTGTTGTGACAGCGGGAATTAATTATAAAATTAATTAATTCAACTTATATGTTTGGAATTTTTTAAAATAGACATCATTTTTGAATTCGGAATATCAATTATAGCTTAGGGTGAAATTTGGGCCTTATTCTGAAAAACATCAATTTTTGATGAATAATGAAACCACTAAGTGGTAGTTAAATAACTGATTTTTCGTTTAAATGAAATATTACCACTTCTGTGATTTGATTTTCAAAAATACGACATACATGGTTGTCATTAAGAAGTAAAATGTGGTTCAATGAGATTAAAATAATTTTTGAAGAATAGTAACTTTAAAGTTCTTAATCGCGATTAGAGGTAATTAGTGTAGTTTAAGTTAAAAATAATGTTTTAATAATATGAGATGAGCTTGAAACTTGTACTACTTCTATTTGATGAGTCATTTCTGACCAAGAAAACCCATGGGTCAACTTGGGGACCCCATGGAGCCACTATGGTTGGAAAATGACATTAATATATATTTATTTAATGTTAAAATTAAATTGATACAAACAGGAGTTGTTTTACTAAAACAGTTTTTTAGTGGGGTTACACAAGTCCAAATTTTGATTATAAATATTAATTAGAAAGATAAAAAGATTTCCTACATCATAGTATTTTTTTTATAATTTTTATACATTAAATAAGTTAAATTATTTATGACATCATGATGATGCAGCGATGACCTCATTATTTAACGATTTAAATAAAATGGAAAGATAATGTAATTCTAAAGCGTACACTTGTCAAAAACCTATTGGATGAGTAGATTTCAAACCCTTATCACCTTATCCACGAATAATATATGTGTGGGACCTTTAGAATCCTAAAAGCATTGTATAATAATGTAACTTTTCAATCTTTCCAAAAGAGGCCCTCCTCTCCTATTATAAAAGGCCCCCACGTCTCCCACCTTATTCTCACCATAAAGCCATTTGGCTCGGCCAAACTCTGCCCAAATACTCTCCTAAATTCCCCCTCTTACTCCTAGAAGTCTCACTTTTGGCAGAACTCTTCTCAAGGAAGCCTTTGGCTCAAATCAAAAAGAGTTACCCGATTTTGAGGTAATGTCTTCTCTAATGTTGTTTTGTTTTATTTTTCCTCTCCAACCCCCTAAACTCTTTTTATTCATTCATTTTGTAACAACACCAGTATCCTAAATATACTAGGATGTTGTTATAAGAAGTATTTGAGCTACACTTACACACAACTACATCTAATGGTTAAATAACATACGGTTTCTGTGGATGGCGAATTTCTGCCTCACGAAACGATGATTGTTCAACACTCATATAACACCTTCAAAGGTGGCCATTAAGATGTCTCTATATTTATATTTGATATAAAATTTGTTTATGTTTTACTTATGCTTCTGTATTTCTCATTTATGGCATAATTTATTATTTCCATTATGGGTAAAATGCGATAATTTCATTTTAGGAAGTGCGGACTACCGCCACCTCAAAGTGATTTGAATCGTTAATGCCATATGTGGGATGTATAAAGGATGGATGAAATGGTATTATACACTATATTATACTGTAATTATATTATAAATTTATATCATTATGATTTCATTCCATTAAATATGAAATAGAAATGAAAGTAGCGTTCATGCGTACGTACGGCTTACCGTCTCCATGAACGGTGCATTTCATTTCTTACCTCTAAATGTTACGTAATATTATAAATGAATGTATATACTGGATATATATGATATATATGACATCTAAATCATGAATATAATTCTGGAGATAATGGATATTCGACCACATAAACAAATTGTAATTATAAGAAGTTTATTGTTGACTCAAGTAACAAAGATCGACAAAACGACCGTTATTAACTTAAATAATTACATAATGTTCATATCATTGTAATAAGTGATATAAAAAGGATAATGAAATTGAAAATGGTTCTTAATAAGGTATATATTAACTCTAGTTTATTATTCAGGAGGTTAAAGAACGGTTGAGTCAAGTCAGACATGAGGTAAGGGAACTTCTTAACCCAATTTCTATTCTTTGGGTTAATCTCCTACATTCAAATTATGTAATGATATTATTATGTATTTTTTTTATTTTTACGTTTCTTATGTGTACCTATAGTGAATAAACATAATAGATCTATTTTATTTTAAAAATTATCTTTTTATGGACTTCGTCTCAATCCCCTTTCATTGAGGCATATTTGGCTTTATACACAACTTTCCTTTTATACGGTGTATAAAACCCTTTGAATTTTACGTTTATTCAAAAGGAATCTTTTTATATGAAGTGTTTTGCTAAACGACAAATGGGAATGTTTTTCTTTCCGTACTTATGCGGCGACAATGACTTCTCCGCCGCCGTGACCATTATTTGAGTTTCGGCTTCCTCTACAAGCCATCATTTTTTAATGAAAAATAAATACAAAGTTTTAACTTTCTTTTATTTTGGTATTGAAAATTGTTCTGAAAGCGTTTTTATCAAAGTGTTGTATTGATATCTTGTGATTGAAATGTGGAAATGTTATGTTTCCTTTATGCATGTTTTATGTGATACGATTATGTTATGGTTTATGATATGTTTAAACCTATTCATATGAGGAATGTATTGGACTTAATAAGTGACGGGTGGAGCCCGCTATAGCTCCTCGATGCATCAGTAGGTCTAATGAGACAACTAGAAGTCGAATTGGCCGAGGCCCTTTCCCAATTTGATTTATGGTTTTGGCAGAGGCCTTAATCATTTTAGATGTCTTGTCTGAGGCCTTGACAAAATGTTTCAGAATGTATGGCATTATACATTCCCTCATTATGAAAGTGGTTATTGATATTGCATGTGATTATTCGACCAGTAGAATATCCATGTGAGGAAGTGAATGGAATTATCTCATTTTACTTTTTCCATATTATGTTGATGTTCAAGTTTAAAAGGCTTTTGTTTTAGTTATACATTGCCTTAAATTTTTATGTTTATTTATGAAAGCTTCCGCATTATTGTTATCTTTACTGAGCATCTGAGCACACCCCTTTCAATGTTTTAATATTTTCCAGGATGTGAAGAAGTATTTTACGAATGACTTGCAGGGATTGTCAGAAGAGGATATGAGTGTGGAATATGGAGACTTTGTTATTGTATTTTTTCACTTTATGATGTAATGTAACGTTTACAAATGTATCTAGTGTTTCCAAGGCTACTAAACTAATCGGTCATTCGAGACTTGATCATTTGTGATCATGCCAATGTTACGAAGTAATGCACCGACTCTGGGTAGGTGGGGTCGGGGCGTTACAGTTGGTATCAGAGGAAGTTTAGTAAAAAACTTGGAATCTAGATTTAGATAAACTCTGATTAGAGCACATAGACCTAAGATGAACTTTGAGGATTAGTATAGAAGAACTTCCTAGAATTATGGTATTGTTGAGATTTTGTGAGTCTTCCGAGCAATACATCCCTGTCTGGATACGAGCAGGTAGAGGCGGCTCTGGCATAGATGTACCTAGGGGTAAAACATGAAAACCCCGCTTTGAGCTAGACTCAAACGGGAACTGGTGCACGACAACGGGGCTTGTTGCACTCTTGGTTACGACACTCCCAGGGGATATGCTTAGGATAATTCTCATTTTCTTTACAAACCACTATGGACGGTTATGAGTATATACTTCCTCAAATAAAACATTTTTATGATTATGGATTATATCCATAAATAGTTCAATTTATGTTAAGTATTTTATAAGTATGGGATTATGTATTTTGATTCATAAACTGATCTAGTTTGTGCAATTGTTTAGAAATGGCGCCTAGTAGAAGAAATGGAAACCGTATCAATGCACGCACTCCATGTAGGGATTGCCCTCCTGCTCAAGATAATTATAGTGGGGCTGGTGATGCAACTAGTGCCGATCATCTAATCACCATACTGGGACAACTTACTTAGGTTATGAATAATAACCTTACTCGTATGGAGCACCTTGGTCCGCAACGTGGAGGATCAATGCTAGACCGTTTCATGAGGCAACAACCACCAACCTTCAATGGGGGTACAAATCCGTTAGTAGCTGAGCAATGGATAAACTCCTTAGAGAAAATATTCCATGCCTTGGGGAGTAGTGAAAGGGAGAAGGTTGTCATGGCAGTTTACCGCCTCACTGGAGATGCCGATCAGTGGTGGTCGCTGATTCAAAACACAAAGGAAGATGATGACGTATCGAATATGGAATGGAAGGAGTTCAAAGATATTTTCTTAGAAAAATACTTTCCTCGTGACCATCGAGCAGATATGGAAAGGCAATTTCTGAGTTTGAGGCAGAAGGAGGATGATAATGTCGCAAAGTATGAGGCTAACTTTACAAGGTTAGCGAGGCATGCTGCTGATTATATACGTAACCCAAGGAGTAAGATTGATCGTTTCTTTGATGGGTTAAAACCATTTCTCCGTCGAGCTTTAGTATCACAATCCTTCTCATCATACGAAGATATTGTCTCGTGTGCTATCAAGACAGAAAAGGAATTCTCTAAGTCTTATGAAAACAAAGTAAAGTAAGAGAAGAAGAGAACGGTGGAACAAGAGACAGATAAAGGGAAAAAGGGAAAGAAGGATTTTCCATTATGTGATAAATGTGGGAAGAATCACCCTGGTACTTGCCTAAAAGGAATGGGAGTTTGTTATAAATGTGGAGAAAAGGGTCACCATGCTCGTGATTTCAAGGGAAAGAAATAGGATATCAATGTTGAATGCTACAATTGTATAGAAATGGGTCATTATGCAAATGAATGTCCTATGTTTCAGGGAAACATACCTCAGAAAAGGCCAAGGGATCAAGGACAATCTTATGCTGTTACTACAGTTGAAGCAGAATAACTAATGTATTGGTGCTTTTGGACTCATGGATTATATTCTAGTTATTAGAATAATGTGATATATATATATAAGGATTGTACTGCAGTACTCGTTGATTTCAGTAAGGTTTTAATATGTTGAAGGTAATTATATTTTAGTGTGTGACAATAAGAGAAACTTTACTTTGATTGGGGAATATGATAAATTGATTTTGGAATTAAGAGACCTTTTAGAGAAAGTCTGGACAGAGGTATTTTGGATAACTATAAAGGTTGGAGTGGATTAAGATGATCTTTGGATAGTATTGTTTAAGGTTAAAAAAATTATGAAGATTATTTTTGGATTATTATGATACTATAGTTTTAGGAAAAGGACAACCTGCAGGGTGGGGCATAACCCGTCGCATCGGACAAAGCTGTAGGAATCGAACCCACAATCATGGTGCGACAGGCCTTTATTTCCTACCACTAGCCTACAGGAAGTCCCTGGTTATTACAAAATAATTTTACTAATCTAAATGGTATGTGTTAACATTTGGAACCTTATATAATTAGGATAAGTATAATATTTTTGAGTTCTATTATCTTTTTGAGTGAAAGATGAGTTGAAGGTTGAAACTCTAATTGTCATGCATAAATATATATATACCTATCTCTAATTCAATTAATAAATTAATTCTTAAACTTTAGTAAAGGGATATTAAAACAAAAAAATGTGTTATCCTAATACCTTATGTCTTGTTGAACTGATGATATTTTAAATCAACATAGATTGAAGGCTTTGAGGCCCTCAATTTCACAGTTGATTGTGATTGATGACCTCAATCACTCCCTACAAATATTTACGTTTTCCTCCAATTATATGTCTCTAATTGCCACCAATGTTCTCCTAATCGAGATCATAATTGGGTGGTGACTTTTTCATTTCACTTTCCCTCTTATTAAGGCTAAATATTATTACTCTTATTTCCGATGTGGGTTTTCCTCAAAGGTATTTTCTCTTTTCAACCTTTTACTTTCAAAGAAAAATTTCAAATTGCGAGGACGCAATTTATTGAAGGAGGGGAGAATGTAACACCCCGAGCTTCCATGATACGCTTCTCATTCAATAATGCAATAGCTTACATTGTACGCAACTTCGAGTTCTAAAACACCGCGACTAATCAAAGTAGCCGTTATGAATAGTAATAACCACTTTTTAAAACTATAAGAATTTTATATTTCAAAATGTACTTCATTTTTGTATTCCTAATATTGAAATTATCCTATGTTGAATTTTTTGTAATTTTCTGAGAACTTCAAAAATTTTATGAATAGTGAAAAATAGTTAAAACAACTTTTTTAATCAAAATAATTTATAGTGATAAGTTATAATATTGAGTGGTTTTAATGTATAATTAGAATATATTTTTACCATTTTATCCAATGGTGGTCATTATAATTAATTTAACATTGAAATTGGACATAAATAATTGCCAATCTTTTGATATAAATTGTTTCTTAAAAACACGCTATTGTTGTGACAGCGGGAATTAATTATAAAATTAATTAATGCAACATATATGTTTGTAATTTTTTAAAATAGACATCATTTTTGAATTCGGATTATCAATTATAGCTTAGGGTGAAATTTTGGCCTTGTTCTGAAAAACTTCAATTTTTGATGAATAGTGAAACCACTAAGTGGTAGTTAAATAACTGATTTTTCGTTTAAATGAAATATTACCACTTCTGTGATTTGATTTTCAAAAATCTGACATACATGGTTGTCATTAAGAAGTAAAATGTGGTTCAATGAGATTAAAATAATTTTTGGTGAATAGTAACTTTTAAGTTCTTAATCGCGATTAGAGGTAATTAGTGTAGTTTAAGGTAAAAATAATGTAATAATAATATGAGATGAGCTTGACACTTGTCCTACTTCTATTTTATGAGTCCTGGCCGACCAAGACAACCCATGGGTCAACTTGGGGACCCCATGGAGCCACTTTGGTTGGAAAATGACATTAATATATATTTATTTAATGTTAAAATTAAATTGACACAAACATGAGTTGTTTTACTAAAACAGTTTTTTAGTGGGGTTACACCAGTCCAAATTTGGATTATAAATATTAATTAGAAAGATAAAAAGATTTCCTACATCATAGTATTTTTTTTATAATTTTTAGACATTAAATAAATTAAATTATTTCTGACATCATGATGATGCAGCGATGACCTCATTATTTAACGATTTAAATAAAATGGAAAGATAATGTAAAATCCAAAGTGTACACTTGTCAAAAACCTATTGGATGAGTATATTTCGAAACCTTATCACCTTATCCACGAATTATATAAGTGTGGGACCTTTAGAATCCGAAAATCATTGTATAATAATGTAACATTTCAATCTTTCCAAAAGAGCCCCTCCCCTCCTCTTATAAAAGGCCCCCACCTCTCCCACCTTATTCTCACCATAAAGCCATTTGGCTCGGCCAACCTCTGCCCAAATACTCTCCCAACATTCCCCTATTACTCCTAGAAGCCTCACTGTGGGCAGAACTCTTCTCAAGGAAGCCTTTGGCTCAAATCAAAAAGAGTTACCCGATTTTGAGGAAATGTCTTCTCTAATGTTGTTTTGTTTTATTTTTCTTCTACAACCACCTAAAATATTTTATTAATTTCTTTTGTAACAACACCAGTATCCTAAATATACTAGGATGTTTTTATAAGAAGTATTCGAGCTACACTTACACACACCTACATCTAATGGTTAAAGAACATACGGTTTCTGTGGATGGCGAATTTCTGCCTCACGAAACGATGATTGTTCAACACTCATATAACACCTTCAAAGGTGGCCATTAAGATGTCACTATATTTATATATGATATAAAATATTTTTATGTTTTACTTATGCTTCTGTATTTCTCATTTATGGCCTACTTTATGATTTCCATTATGGGTAAAATGCGATAATTTCATTTTAGGAAGTGCGGACGACCGCCCCCTCAAAGTGATTTGAATCGTTAATGCCATATGTGGGATGTATAAAGGATGGATTAAATGGTATTATAAACTATATTATACTTTAATTATATTATAAATTTATATCATTATGATTTCATTCCATTAAATACGAAATAGAAATGAAAGTAGCGTTCATGCGTACGTACGGCTTACCGTCTCCATGAACGGTGCATTTCATTTCTTACCTCTAAATGTTACGTAATATTATAAATGAATGTATATAATGGATATATATGATATATATGACATCTAAATCATGAATATAATTCTGTAGATAATGGATATTCGACCACATAAACAACTTGTAATTATAAGAAGTTTATTGTTGACTCCAGTTCCAAAGATCGACAAAACGACCCTTATTAACTTAAATAATTACATAATGTTAATATCATTGTAATGAGTGATATAAAAAGGATAATGAAATTGAGAATGGTTCTTAATAAGGTATATATTAACTCTAGTTTTTTATTCAGGAGGTTAAAGAAAGGTTGAGTCAAGTCAGACACGAGGTAAGGGAACTTCTTAACCCAATTTCTATTCTTTGGGTTAATCTCGTACTTTCAAATTATGTCATGATATTATTATGTCTTTTTTTTATTTTTAAGTTCCTTATGTGTACCTATAGCGAATAAACATAATAGATCTATTTTATTTAAAAAATGATCTTTTTATGGACTTCGTCTCAATCCCCTTTCATTGAGGCATATTTGGCTTTATACACAACATTCCTTTTATATGGTGTATAAAACCCTTTGAATTTTACGTTTATTCAAATGGAATATTTTTATACGAAGCGTTTTGCTAAACGACAAAAGGGAATGTTTTTTTTCCGTACTTATGCGGCGACAACGACTTCTCCGCCGCCGTGACCATTATTTGAGTTTCGGCTTCCTCTACAAGCCATCATTTTTTTTAATGAAAAATAAATACAAAGTTTTAACTTTCTTTTAATTTGGTATTGAAAATGGTTTTGAAAGCGTTTTTATCAATGTGTTGTATTGATATCTTGTGATTGAAATGTGGATATATTATGTTTCCTTTATGCATGTTTTATGTGATACGATTATGTTATGTTTTATGATATGTTTAAACCTATTCATATGAGGAATGTATTGGATTTAATAAGTGACGGGTGGAGCCCGCTATAGCTCCCCGATGCATTGGTAGGTCTCATGAGACAACTAGAAGTGGAATTGGCCGAGGCCCTTTCCCAATTTGATTTATGGTTTTGGCCGAGGCCTTAATCATTTTAGATGTCTTGGCCGAGGCCTTGACAAAATGTTTCAGAATGTCTAGAATTATACATTCCCTCATTATGAAAGTGGTTATTGATATTGCATGTGATTATTCGACCAGTAGAATATCCATGTGAGGAAGTGAATGAAATTATCTCATTTTACTTTTGCCATATTATGTTGATGTTCAAGTTTAAAAGGCTTTTGTTTTAGTTATACATTGCCTTAAATTTTTATGTTTATTTATGAAAGCTTCCGCATTATTGTTATCCTTACTGAGCATCTGAGCTCACCCCTTTCAATGTTTTAATATTTTCCAGGATGTGAAGAAGTATTTTATGAATGACTTGTAGGGATTGTCAGAAGAGGATATGAGTGTGGACTATGGAGACTTTGTTATTGTAGTTTTTCACTTTAAGATGTAATGTAACGTTTACAAATGTATCTAGTGTTTCCAAGGCTACTAAACTCATCGGTCTTTCGAGACTTGATCTTTTGTGATCATGCCAATGTTACGAAGTAATGCACCGACTCTGGGTAGCTGGGGTCGGGGCGATACATAAATAACTTCTTAGAAGATGGATTAATTCTGAAAAATATTAATATCAGTTATTAATATTACTTTTGAAATATTCTAATAAGGAAAAACAATTACAACATCATTCCAAGATTAACTATCAATGTAAATTTAGTTATTTCTGAATAAAACAGTAAAACAGATACAACTAAAATTAATCAACACAGTAGATATAAAACAAGTGGTTCAGTTTCAAGCATAGACCTAATCCACTCCACTTGGTGATCACCTACCACAAAGAATTTTATATAAATTAACTTGATCCACACCTTGGATCGGGGTTAGCAGCAGTACACAAGACTGTCCTGCTCTCACAAACTCTTCCATAGTTCTTTGTGGGTATGAACTAATAGGTACCACATGACCTCTTCCACACTTATCTGTGGGATAACACAAGTGAAAAAAGATGTATGAGAAAGGATATCTTGTATCCTTCAGTTTGATATAGGAGATAGTGAATTTGTTCAAACACACACACACACTGCTCGAAAGATAAAAATTATACACAACAGATTAGAGATAATGAGATAAGATTAGAAGTGATCTATGTGTTAGTCTATGTAGCTTCGGAATTCTGGGATGATGTTAATGCAGAAATTGAGTTCTCTCATGGAATGAAAAGTATCATATTTCATCTAGATCTTCCATGTGTTCTTAATGAAGTTGATAATGTTAAAATATTCTCGATTCAAGGATTTGAGTATGCTTTGTGCATTCCTCAATAGTTTCGGGTTGCATGAAAGATCGTTCTTCTTCATTATTGGGAATTCACTTTTTTTGTTTTTCAATTTCACTATTGTCACTACGCTCACCATGATCACATCTTATTTATCTTGAACATGTTATTATTTTTATTCTAGGAATGCATTTGTTGGATCTGACAGGATGCATGTATTCTGCACAGCGTACCTCATACTGTCAGGTGACATGTCTATAAAAAACATTAATTATGTTAGTGAATTTAAACTCTTAAAATACGTCCTTTAAAAATCAAATTGAAAAATGAAAAAAAAAAATCAATGACAATGTATCAGTATATGGTTTCATCATGAAATAATGTCTCCTTAAAATGGTTTTTCTTTATTTGTCTTTGAATGGAGATACAACTATGATGGAATAATTGTATAGAGATTAGGAACAGGTAGCACAGATGTAGTGTTAGGATCACAGTGTCTAGTCAGGATGTCTAGATGGTCATGGTGTCTGGATGGTTACAGTGTCTAGATGATGACGGTGTCTAAATGGTTACAGTGTATGGATGGTGATGACGTCTGGATATTTATAGTGTCTAGATGGTCATAGTGTCTGGATGGTTATGGTGTCTGGATGGTTACTGTGTCTAGTTGGTCACGATGTCTGGATGGTTTCAGTGTCTAGATGGTTATGATGTCTGGAATTTTATAGTGTCTGGATCCTTTTCCAAAAAAAAAACAAAACTGGTTGCTGACTCATAGTTTCTTAGACATAGTCAAATCGTTGTACACATAGTTAAACATCGATATTCATAAATTTAATTAAACTAACCCATTCATAAGATAATTTAATTAGAAACAAAATAGTTTACACTAATTTTATAGAACAAATAAACTAATCATTTTTACATATGATTCTAGATATATTAAACATGATTAATAAAATTTAAAGTAATTCTAATAATTACAACATGATTAAGACACGAGGACTCTAATAATATCCTAGTTTTTGATGATCACAAATCATGTTAGTGAGGTATTTATTCATAGGTAATGTGTCTCTTCATTAATGTGAATTTAGTGGATATAGATTACATATTTCTCCCTCATTTTGGATTATCAAAGAGTAAATATGAAGTAGACGATGGAAGTGAACAATGCATTAGATGGATAAAAAGTGGTAGTACAAGGTGTAATGAATAAGAATACATAAAACATCCCCATCAAAAGATAGTAAACACTCTTCTTTATAACTATCTTGTCTTCTATTTTCCCTTGGAAATTGCATCAGAAGAAGAAGCCATAGGAGTAGAGGTAGAAGTGGAAGAAGGGAGTGAACCCGAGTACAAAGAAGGTAAAGGGAGTCCATCTATAATAGAAGGGTCCATGGTTGGTGTTGTAGAAGACCGAGGAAACTATTGATCACAAATTACATAAATGATCTGACTTCGAGCTTGAGAGATAGAAATTGATGTGGAGGCGAGGGAAGAGGATGAGAAGGTTGAAAAATCATATCTAAGGGGTGAAGCTGCAGGGGTGATAATGGTATTATTTTAAACTTAAAGATAAGGCCACAAAATATTGATAAAGACAGTAATGATTCACCACCATACAGTATAGATTTCTCAAAGTCATCCTTATTCTCTGTAATCTTTTCCAACAAAGGAGTAAAATCTCAGATCTTTTGGACTTGAGTTTTGATATCTTGTGTTACAGGAGGTATCTTCAGATTCTCCACAAGGTACTTGAGGTGATTTTTCATGACATTACTAGAGAAGATCCGATTGAAGTAGAATTCCACCTTCTTAGAAATTTCATTCTGAGAATAAGTGGAAATCTTGGAATGAATTCTCAGAAAATCAAGAACCCTGTCAGTATTTTTGATAACCTTAGATAGATATTCCTAGGAAAATCCACTAATCACATATTGAAGTTTATCTTTGACAACTATTCTGATCATATCACTGTCTAAAGAAGGTTGAGATGATTGTTCAAAATTATGAGAAGTAGTGAAAACCAAGGTAAGGGATTTGAGTTAATTTAGAACATTATGGGGAAAACGCTTATACTCATCAGTTAACTTGTTAAGAACAATAACAAGATCACACATCTCTTGAACAATCTTCTTGTTTCATTCACCTTCAATTTCATCTATGGAAGTTAGATGAGGATGAATCATTAAGGCTACATCCTACGGGGTAAAACTAACAATATCCTAAATAGGATAAAAATTAGGTTCTGGTCTTGAGGTTACAAATCACTGCAATTATTCAACCATAACTCTAAGTGTTTATACTTCTTCACTGAGCAATTTTTTTATCAACTTTGACTTCTTGAATCTCATGAAGCATCTTGGGTTTAATCATCCATATAACCTTTTCCAATAATGGTGAATCATATATTTAACTCAGATTTATAATAGGAGATGTGTGGGTATTCATGATTTTCTCAATTTCATAATGTAGGGTATCTATAAATGCTTTTATATCATCCTTATTCACTAATTTTGGAGATTCATGTGAGGGTTCATGAATAGAAGTTGAGACAGGATCAGGTTATTTGGTATACATTGATTCAGGTGCAGATCATAATTTCAAATGAAAGATAGTAGATAGATCAATTCCATTAACTGAGACTTCCTAGGAAGTAGTCACATAAAAAATAGGGTAATTTATACCATGTATACATTGAGCGTGGATTAATCAGATTAAGGACATCAATAGATTCTAGAATCGGGGAACTACACATCAATAAGTGCATCATTCTCCAGACAGAGACATTTATATTCTTGATCTATTTTCCCAAATTCATCCTTTATTTCCTCAACAATTTCCTTTCTATCTAACAAAATGGCTTGCTCCATTATCTATTCGACATAAGGAATAACATCAGTAACAACTTGTTCCTCTGGGTTTTCTTTAAGGGAATCTTCTTGCACAATGGAAGATATTCTTCTATATGCTATTCTACAAAATTCATTCCACTTACCTTAGAATTATATTCTTCTTCTGAATAAAGTTGATCTTCTAGAGAAATTTCTTATTCATGAACATAAACTTCCTTTTTAAATAAGACTCAAGGAGAAAGTTCATTAGATTTCTCAACCAGAACGATTTCTCTTAGAGTTACAATAGCCTCTTCCTCTTCTTCTTGATCAGAATATTCAACATATTAATCTGGATCCAAACCTAAATAAAAAATATCCTTATGTATTCAAGGGTGTTTCATTAGATTAAACTTTTCATAAACTATATCATTATCTTCCACTTATTCTTTCCTCCATGGATTCCAATTGATTTTTTTTCTCTTTACTATAAATTTTGAAATATAGAACTCATAATCCTTAAGGGATTCTTCATCTGGCCCAAACAATCCATTTCCATTTAGTATAGATGAGAAAATCCTTGAATAAAATAGAGAGGTTGACATAGAGGTTGTTTTGATCAACTCACATATATGGTGTAAACATACTTTAAAAGGTGGATCTTATGTCCCTTTTCATGAAATGTATCAAAAATACATCCGGATACTTTATTAAAAAGGAATAACCTTTCTTAGGGGTAATCAAATTCTGAACAAACATAAACATGATTGTAGATTCACCATCTTGCTCGACAGCTATGGCTCTCCTCTTGGTTTCATTGGTAATTAAACTTCTCAAAGCTTCTTCTAGAAAAAATGAACTCACTTGGGGTGTAGAGAACTTCTATAGTAGTCCTACAAAAACCCTAATGAGGTATCATAAGGGATGCAGCCCATAACCTCAAAGAAAAAGAAAAAATCTGACTATTTATCCATCTTCTAACAACATAAACATCTTCTGAATCAATTGAGAACCGAACATGCTTGTAAAAATGGGCGACGATCATCAGATAATTGGCCTATCCTCCTTAGTAAAACAATATTTCTTGGATTTCTCTATTATCACATTCAACATCGAAGAATTTTTTGATATAATCCACTTAAGGAATATTTCCTTTTCATGTACCACTACTCTATTCAATAGGTTTGGATTCAAAGTTCCCTTTTGTGCTAACATCAGTGTGATTTTCAACTTCTTCATTGAGTTGTGCTTCTCAGGACATGTCGATGAATGGCATTTCATCATGGGAATTCACTGAAGGTTTGAGAGAGAGAGAAGGGTTGAATGATGGGTTATGGTTTGATAGAAGAGATATTGAGTTAAGAATGAGTGAAATTTCATCTATTTTATCATATAGGCAAATCAAGCATCACTGGATAAAGAGCACAGGGTTGTAAAAACAATGAATTTCCATGATACATGTTATAATTTATAAATAAAACAATAAATCATATTTATAGTGAGACTGTAACAAGTCTTCACGGTGAGACCGTAACAATCATTTAAAGTGATCCAGTAACATTGTGATTTCTGAACTGTGCAATCATATTTTTTGAGATAGTAAGTGATAGACTATAACCAAGAAATAGTAACTATTATACTGTAAACATGAAACAACAATTCATGAGATAGTTAAATTATAGAACTTTTAGAGTTAAATAGTATCCTCAAGATAGTGACTTGTGAAACCATAAACTGTGAAACATTATACTTACTACTTAAGATTTATCATTCCCAATTCATGTATAATGTAATCTATTTTATCAAAATTTAGTTGGTTGGTAAATATATCAGCAAGATAATATTCATTTCCAATGAATTACAAAGTGATGCCACCTTGTTGATATTGATATCTCAAAAAGTGATGTCTTACATCAATATTTTTTTTCCTTGAGTGTGGAATTGGATTTTCATTAGGTGTTAATAGAATTTTTACTAACAAAATTTATAGGTACATTCTTGATTTGATAACATAATCTAGTAATGTTTGTTTCATCCACAAAATTTTTGTACAATAACATCCATCAGCTATATATTCATCTTTTTCAGTTGATAATGAAACATAGTTTTTTTTCTTACTACACCATGATACTAGTGACTTTCCCAAAAAGTGACTTGTTCTAGATGTTTTTTTCTATCTAACTTACAATTAATGAATTCTACATCAGAATAACTCACTAACTCAAATTATAGACAACCAAGTTAGAAAAATTCTAGATTGGGGGTATGTTTGAGGTATTTAAAATTTATTTCAAAAGTATTTAAATGAGATTCCTTATGATTTTCTGGAAACTGATCACACATACACAAATTAAACATAATGTCAATCCAGCTAGTAGTTATGTAGAGTAAGCATCCAACAATTCTTTTATAAGTGGTTTGATCATCAGATTCTCCATCTTCATCAACATCCAATATACATGAAGTACTCATTGGAACCTCACTAATTTTAGTGCTATCCAATCCAAATGATTAAGAATATATCATGTATATATGATTTGATTTACAATAATACCATAATTATTTCTAAGTATTTGAAATCCATGAAAGAATTTGAGTTCACCCGTTAAATTCATTTGAAATTCGTTTGGAATCATTTTAGAAAACTCAATACATAATGAATTTTTTGAGGATCCAAAGATAATGTCAACTATATAAATTTGAACTAGTAATCCATCATTGGAAATTTGTTTTATAAAAAGGGTATGATAAACTATTCCTTTTGAAAAACATTTTAAAATATGAATAGTACTTAATCTACCATACTATGATTTTGGAGATTGTTTTAAACCGTACAACGCTTTTGATAGTTTAAAAATATAGTTTGGAAAATTAGGGTTTGTAAAACCATGGGGTTGATCAAAAAAGACATCCTCAGCTATATAACATTCTAGGAATGCACTTTTGACATAAATTTGATATATTGTGAAATTCATATGTGCAACATAAGAAAAAATAATTCTGATGGCTTAAAGTCGAGCTACTAGTGATAAGGACTCATTATATTCAATTCCTTCTTATTGAATATAGACTTGTACAAGTAATATATCCTTGTTTCTAACTATATTACCATCTTCATCTACCTTATTTATAAATCCCATTTAGTGCCTATGGTGAGTGTGTATTTGGATCTTTTAGCAAGTTTATAATCATTGTTCATTTCAAACTGATTATGTTCTTCTTGCATATCCATCACCCAAAATTAATCATTGATAGCATCATTAATGTTTTTAGGTTCATGTTGTGACAATAAGACTTAATTTTCAACCTTCTTTCTATGAGAAACTATAGTTTTAGTTCCTTTGTCTATGTCTCCTACAACAACATCTAAAGGATTGTTCTTAAGAGTTCGAACAGCTCTAGAAAAAAGAAGGACTGTTGATTTCAGGCTCACCAATAGGATCAGGTTCATTGTTAGAAAAATTTAATCAATTTATAGAACTAGAAGCTTTAAATATTTCTATACATGATGGTTAGGGGATTTTGAATTAATGTCATGATTTGATACATCATCCTCCAGGTTCTCTAGAGTGGCATTAGGATGATGTAGACCTATGTTATCAAATTTATTATGGACACATTGTTCCACACATTTATTTATTTTATTAAACACCCTATATTATTTACTAGAAATTGAATATCCTATTAAGATTCCTTCATCATTCATGAAAGCTAATTTTTTATGATTGTCCTTATTATTAATGATAAAGAATTTGTAACCAAATACCTTGAAGTAGTAAACATTGGGTTTTCTATTTTTCCACAACTCATTTGGAGTTCTTTCAAGGATTGGTCGAATCATACTCTATTGGTTATGTTGTATGTTGTATTTACAGATTCAACCCAAATGTAAATAGGTAAGTCATATTCACTAAGCATTATAAAAGTAATCTCTTGCATGGTCCTATTTCTTCATTCCATAACTCCATTCGGTTGAGGTGTTCTAGGTGAAGAGAAATTATAACTATATCTATTTTGTTAGAAAAAGGATTCAAACTCTTGATTTTCAAACTCATAGCCATAATCACTTCTTAAGGATTTATTTTTACGTCCACTAAGATTCTATTCAGTTTTGGAAATATTTCATAAAATGAGAGTAGACATAAATTTTATGATCTAGAAAGAAATACCATGTATATATAGTAAAGTTATCTACAATAACACAAACTTAGTTATTCCGATTTGAACTAGAAAATTTAGATGCTACAAACAAATTCATGTGAACCAATTCGAGAGGTAGAGAAGTTGAAACATATTAATTTGGATTGATGGAAATCCTATGTTTCTTTCCTTTTTTATAAGGATTACACACTTTATTATTTGGAAACGTATTTTGGGTAGGTATTTTACTATGTTTTTTCTAGTTAAATTACTAAAGGAGTGAGTGTTATAGTGTCCCATTCTTCTATTCCACAACCAAGAATCTTTGTGAAACACACTAAAACATGGGTCATTTTGAGAAGCTAAAGTTTGTATGTTAACTGAATATACATTTTCATTTTTTAATGCAAAAAAAATTAATTCATTTTTATAATTAAAAACATTTCAGGCATCATTTTCAAATTTATCATGAGATCCATGATCACATAATTTTCAAATACTACGAATATTAAGTTTTGAACCATCAAAAATACTACTTTGGAAAACAAAACTGAGTTAGAGATACCAATATGGCCAAGGCCAATAATGTTTCCATTGTCTTTGTGACCAAATGTGACATGTCCTGCATCAATTTTTATTAAATTTTTGAAGCATGAATAGTCTAATGTCATGTGTCTTGAACACCCATTATCTATGTACCATAATATTTTAGGGGAACTATTTAAGAAACGTTCCTACAAAATAATCAAAGAAAAATATTTTTTGGTACCCATACTTTTTTGGGTCTAGTAATATTAGTGACTAGTGACTTAAGAACCCATATATTCGTCATGGATTACTATTAGAAATATGTAAATTATTTAAAAAATAAACGTTATTTGGTCCAGAAAATATTGAAACAGTTAATAGTGTGTCATAACTTGAACTAGCTAACTATTTTCCAGAACCGGGAGAAAAGCTATATGTTCATGATTTAGAAACACAATTAGTTCTTCCAAAATTTCATTTCATAGGTTGATAGACAATGCCAGTAGTATATTTAGGTGAAATATGTTTACCATGAATTTAATCCACGATATATTTACCATTAGGAAACCTTTAAATATCCTTTTTCAATTGCTCATTAGATAGTTTTAGTTCATTGTTCCCTTTGATCAATTGATCATTTTTCTCTCTTCCTATAGTGAGTTCAATTTTAATAGTTGAGGTAAGACCATGATATTTCTTTAAAGAAAAGTATTTTTCTTTTAGATCACTGAATGTATCTTCAAGAATATTAAAATAATACAAAATTTCATCATTAGACATATTTTCAGAGTTACTCTCATTCCCAGAATAATAGTAATTTTGTACAAGAGATTCCTATGTTACCTCAAATGTGTTTTTCATAAAACACATATTGGATTTGTTTGCCGGTTCATCATGTGAAGATTAATAATCACTTGAACTGTCCTCATAAGCACTCTATGTTATGTTAATTTCCATATTATACATTATATCTTTTTATTCATATTTAATTTGGTACATTATCTTGGGATAATCAACCTTGATATGTCCCTTTCACATACATTCATAGTAAACAACCTCATCAAACTTGTCACTTCTCTTCTAATCATTCATCCAACTTCCTTTTTGATCATATATTCCATTGAAGTTAGGCTTTATGAAAATTTTATTCTTCATGTAATATCTATTAAACCTTATGGATAATTGAGCCTTCTCTTTATCACTGTTAAGTGATGACTGTTCACTGCTTGAACATTCTACAGAAACATCTAATTTCCCTTTCTCTTTGTGTTTAGAGGTGGTGGTATTGAACACAATAGATTTTATTTTCGGTTCCTGCTTAAATTACATGTTGACATTCATCTCCTATTCATACACCATCAGTTTTCCAATGAGTTCTTTTATAAGTATCTTGATGATGTTTCATAACTCTCAAATAAAGACAGAGGTTCCTCCCCATCAATCAGGTAGACATTTGGGAATCCTCATGATCCATTCTTTGGCAGTGACCTCTCTCCCAAGAGAAATCATTGTGTTAACAATATTGTTGAACCTAAGATACATGTCATAAATAGGATCATAAGTTTTCATTTTAATGTTATCATATTTAATAGTATAAGTATTAAGTCTCATTTATTTCACACTAGAAGTTCCTTCATATGAGACAGATAGGGTATCCCAAATTTCATGGATAGTTTTACATGGAGAGATTCTATTAAATTCCTCATCTCCTAACGAGAAGTATAAAGCCTTCATAGTTTTTCAATTGTTATTATAAGAATTTTTGGTAGGTTCATCCCATGTGATTCTATCACTAGTAGGAATCATATATTCATCAAGATTTGAAAACTATATTCCAAAGACCATACATTCTAAATTAATTTTCATTTTAATTTTACATTAACCATAATTGGTTCTATTAAAGAATGGTGGTCTATTGGTTGTATCACCATCCAATCTATTATCCATAACATAGAAATACACTGAAATAGGTAGAAATTTAGAATTAAGAAGAATTTATATGTGTTTAAAGTACATCGACAATCATAGTTGAATAGGGTCAGAAATAGAGTCTTAATAACCAATCCATTGATAACAAATGTTGGTCGGAGTAGATTACTCATGAGGGGGGTAAATTGAGTACTAAGCATAGTTTATGTTTAAAATGTATTGTTAAAAAAAATTCCACAATAAATCTAAATATAGCTCAGTCAATCATGTTTATAAGGTTATGATAGTTTGACTGTTTAAATAACTTCTTATATAATTGATTAATTATCAATAATCTTAATATAAGTTATTAATATTACTTCTGAAGCTATTATAATAAGGTAAAACAATTATAACCTATTTCCAATATTAACTATCAATATAAATTTACTGATTTTTGAATTAAATAGTAAAACAGAGACAACTAAAATTAATCAACACAATGGATATAAAATAAGTAGTTCAGTCTAAAGCCAAGACCTAATGCACTCCACTTGGTGATCACCTGTCACCATGCAGTTTATATAAATAAATATGACCCAAACCCTAAATCGGGGTTAAAAATAGTACACAAGACTATCCTAGTCTCATGACCTCTTCCATTGTTCTTCAAGGGTATGAACTAACAAGTCACACACAACTTCTTCCACACTTATTCGTGGGAATACATAAGTGTAAAAATATGTAAGAGAAAGGATATCTTGTATACTTTAGTTTGATGCTGGAGATAGTGCATGTTTTTATACACACACATAGATCGAAAGATAAAAATAATACACATCAAAGTAGATACGATGAGATATGATTAGAAGTTCTCTTTATGTTAGTATATAGTGGGCTGGACTTCTGGGATGAAGAAAATGCAGAAATTGAGTTCTCTCATAGAAAATAGAGCATCATAAGTCATCTAGATCTGGCTCGTGTTCTTTATGGATTTGATAATACAAAACTATTCTCGACTCCAGGATTCGAGTATGCTTAGTGTGTTCTTTATCAATGTTAGGTTGAATGAAAGATCATGCTTCTTCGTTATCGCGCATACACTTATTTTTGTTTTTCTGTTTCATAGTTGTAACTATGGTCACCATGATGACTTCATCTATCTTTTGGCTATGTTGTAATTTTTATTCTTGTAATTCATTAGTTGGTGCTGACATGTTGCTTATATTATACACCACATACCACGTATTTTCATTTGACATGTCTACAAAGAATCATTAATTAGAGAGTGAGAAAACCATGATGAAACAGATTACGAAGTAGAGTTAGAGCTTTTCTGTAAACAGTGTCTTCATGAAACGGTGTCTCCATGAAACAATTTCTCCATCTTTTTCTTTAGACGGTGAGACAACTATGTTGAAATTATTGGATAGAGATCAGGAACCGGTAGTATAGATGTGGTGTTAGGATCATGGTGTTAGGTCATAGTATCTAGATTGTAACAGTGTCTGGGGTGGTCATAGTGTATGGATGGTGATGGTGTCTGGATGGTTATAGTGTCGGTATGGTTACTGTGTCTATATTTTGATGGTGTCTAGATGGTTACTATGTCTAGGTGGTCACGATGCATGGATGGTTACTATGTTTGGATGGTTATGGTGTCTGGATTGTTACAATGTCTAGATGGTTATGGTGTCTTGTTGGTTATGGTGTCTGGATGGTTATGATGTCTTGGTCCTTTTCAAAAAAAAAAACAAAACTGGTGGCAGACTCACTATTTCTCAGATGCAGTCAAATATTCGTACACAGACATAAATAGTGATATTCATAGAATGAATTAAAGGTAATAATTCATAAGAAAATGACATAATAAAAAATTAGATTACAATAATTATTTAAGGAATAAATAAACTAATCATTTTTACATATGATTCTAGATAGATTAAACCAGATTCACTAATGTAAATGGTTTTTGAACATTTAAACATGATTCAGACATGAGAAGTACAACTTTTTTAATATCAAAATTCAATATGAAATTGATTCTAAATTAAAAAAAGATTAAATTTAAATATAATTGAAATAATTTTACTTTAAAGAAAATTTAAAATATAAATTTCTAGTTCAAATTATTGGAATGAAAATGCAATTTTCATAAAAAATCATTATTTTTCTTGATTGATTGAAAAATGAAACTTTTATGGAAAATAAAAAATATTCACCCTAAGATAATTTAGAAATGATTATTTAAAAAAATGATATTTAAATTTTAATATAAATTCTCATAATGTGTCGAAAATAAATTTTATATTTTTTGAAAAAAGTGTGATTAAACCATTATTTAGAAAAATATAGTTTTTTTGGAAAACATTTCATTTTTTCAATTAAACGAATCTTATTTTTTTTTCAAACACATTGATAACAATATTTTTAATAATTTAGTTGTTTCTATTTAAAAAGAATTATCTATTTCATTCTTCAAAACCATTTGAACTCATAATTTATTTGGTAAATTAAATTATCACATCCTTTCCATGTTCAGAAAACATCCACAATTTCGATAATATCCATAAAAATATATTTCCTAATAAAAACATCATTCAGTTTATAAAGGTGAACCGATATTTTAACCATCATTCCAACATTAATACTATCTCTGTATTTAATTTTTTTGAACTCTTGAATCTTTCTTCTTGACATTATGATTTGTTTTTACTCCTTACATTCAATATTTGGATCTTTTTTATTAATTTTGATGAATTAAAAATTTCAGAATATTTAAAATTACTTGATTTTACTATAAACATGAACCATTATATTTCATTAATATTATAAGACATAACACTTGTTTCTGTACTATTTGTGTCTTTATTTTTTACTTATATTATCTATTTTCCATGATCCTCATATTAACATGAGCTTCTACCAACATAATCAATACTGTTATAGAAATTCAACATAAATTTCATAGATTCTCTTTCTATAATAACCATGTCTTTTTATAAATGATTTCAGTATTTATATTTATATTTCAATCAAATATTTATTGATTCTCAATTAATCTAGTCATCATCTAATTTATTCAATTCCGAAACTTATTTATTTAAAATTTATTTTTCTTCAATATGAATTGATTCATTTATTATAAAAGATTTAATTTCCTTCTTCATATTTTATCTATTTTTTATAACATAGAGATAATTGAGATACACTCCAGGAGTTAAATTTTTAGAAATAAGTCGACCATAGTTTATTTTTCATTATTGAATTCAATATATCTTTCCCTAGTGAATTATTATTCATTTACATCAGCTAAGTGTTGTTTTTCATAAATATATCATGTTGTTTTTTATTTCTTCTTATTCATAAGTACTATAATCTCATTCAAAAGTAGATATCGAATTTCACTTATTCTATTTTGAGTAATTATTTGTATTATTTTTAGTACAATCCCTGAGTTTTTAAATTGTAACGTTCAATTTTAAAGAATCTTCATGGAGGATCTTCTTATATATCACTGACTCCATATTATTTTATCTTTGAGAATTTGGTAGTAAAATTTTCAACCACTCCATCCTAAAATAATATTAGTGGATTATTTTCTTTAATCCATACCTTTAAAATTTCCACATTTCTATATATTAAAAACATTAGCTTATCAAATTTCTAATACACATTTTAATGAGAATTAGAAGAACACAATTTTACATCCACAACTGACTTCTTTTACATTTATTTTACATTATGGATTTAACATATATATTTATTTAATCTACCACCTTCTTCTTAATAACATTGTATTTCAGCACTTCCTAATATAATATAACATTATACATATCATTATGTGAAATATCACTTGGATATTTTTAATCCATATGAGAGACTTTAGAATCAAATATATTAGGTAAGATATGAATTTGTTTTTTAAATAATATCAGTATATTTCAACTTCTTACATAGCCTTTAATAGTTATAAAAATATCATTCATCCTTGTGAAGAAACTATCAAATATTTCATCATTATTCAAATGAATATTTTCATACATAATTATCTAAAACTATAATTTTTCTTTCATCACATTGGTCTTTCCTTCAAAGATATATAAAATTTTATCCTAGATGAATTTATAAGCATTGAGTTCTTTGAACATCAAAAACTAACTCTATGAGAGTGATGTTTGAATAGAAAATTTTCCATATTATTGTTCTCTAAATTCGTCTATTATTTTCTTTTCATAGACACACCATCATCAGATGGGAAAAAACCCATTAGTTGTAACTTATAATACATCAAAACTAATTAATAACATATATTCCAGAATCATAGAATTATTTATAACATATTTTATTCCCAAAAAAATGTAGGAATAACATTTCCCTTTAGTGAATTATGATTATCCATGAAATAATCCCAAAATAAAATGAAAAAGATAGGAATAGAGAAAAATAATTCTAAAAGATAAAATAAAAAATCTCTAATGAGGGGTACATAGAACTCTGATACCACTTGAAAGGGATCCTCCTGGATCAATGAAGAATCCATGGGGTGGGGGTGAATCTATGATCCAATATCTTTTTATGATTCCTTGGTAAAACAAACTTTTCCACTAGTAGAGTGAATGTTGACCACTCTCTAACACACAAACATAATGTTAGAAGTCGACTTATAAGGTTTACATCTCAATATGTGAAATCAAGTCCTTGGCATGATCTTGCATTCATTAATATCATACCTTCCACTGGTTTCAATATGTAGATACAATAAGATGGGTTTATCCATATACTCATGTTACATAACGTCTCTTATATTTTTAGTTCTTTCTAAAATGTTACAATGATAAATAAAAAAATTAATAAAAAAATATTTCCAAACGTAGGAATTATTTTTTGGTTAATAACTACCCTTCCAATGCCTCTTCAACATCTTGAAACATCGTTATGATCTCTTTAAATTATTCCAATTTTAATGGACACTTCATATTTAAATTATTTTATAATTATTCTTTATCTATTCTACCACTTTATACACACACAACTCATATATTATTTTATGAACATTGAGAAAATTACTTCTAAAAATATCAATTAAAAGGTATAAGATAAAATTTAATTTTTTAAATGAATATTGAAACTTGTAACTTACTTTAACAAAATCAACTAACCCTAATACAATTTGAGCCATTATAATTTATAGGATCAATTGGATATCAGTTATACATACAAAATGATATTATTTATTGATTTAGTGAGTAATTAGGTCATTCTAGACTCCAGGTCACCATAACTACATAAAACAAAATCAAACCCCAAAAATAGATTACAACGCAACCTAGTGAAAAATACCAATCAATTTTTTCTATGAATAAAATAACACCATGAGGATATTATTTATACCTATGGTTGTTTCAGCTTCCAACTCTGTTGATAATCCCATGTCGTACAATTTTATTTGACTTTTTTCATTTTTTTCATTTTTTCTGACAACACCACCTATCGATAAAACATTTCTTTAAAATCCAAAAAATGAGTAGTGGTCTTGTCTGTTTCTTATAGGTAGACTAAAAAACACCATGGAGACTGGAACAACTAATTTTACCTTTATTGTTTGACAACTGTTCACTAGGAAGAAAACTATAGAGACAACCATGACCATTTTGGCTTTGGTTATTTCACACATGAACACCATAAATGAATATACACTATTAAAAAACCATCATCTTTGATCATTACCATTATTGGATTCTCTAACATTCCCTCCTCCATTGGCATACTCTTATTTTCTTGCTGCTCCATTCTTCAAAGAGCCTTCACAACTTTATGATAAATATATAAACCATCTAGGTTTTTTTTCTAACATTACAAAGGTCTCAATCAGGATAAACCAATAAGGACAATTATAACCATGAAGATAATTTCACATGGTATCATTTAAATTTAATTAGAATACAGTTTATTTAATGAAAAAAATGAATATAAATAGAATAATATCCTCTTAAGAAATTATTCAACATCACTTATCAGAATGACAAAATCAACACATCTTGATTTCAACACCCTTCTTGTCTAGTAATATGTTATAATCATATCCAAAACATATAGAATGGAAACATATGAGCTTGAACAGTTAGTAAGGGAATGTATCATCAAATATTATCAAGGGTTATATCAAAATAATGAGTTAAACATGATCATAGGAGAAAACTATGATTAAAATTAACATGAAAAATATGAGTTGTCCCGAAGCCATGATAAATTAATGTAATCTCAAAAGAATAAATATAAACCTTGGAATAATAATGATTTAACATTATTTATGGGAGAAAATCATAAACATATAACATAAAAATTAAAATAATCATAAGAATAAAAAATCAAAACATGGTGAAATAATATAAGAGAGATAATTTCAAAACAGTTTTTTTTAATGAAGATAAAAATGATCATACACACACTATATTGTACGAAAAACTAAATATGAGTACGTCTCTAAAAAATATTTTGAAAAAATATAAATGGAATTATTTTCACATAAAAAATTATAAACAAACCTAAACCTCATTATGTCTACCTATAGTGAAAAAATAAATATACAACCATTTCCAAAAAAAATGTTTGTTAAAAAACATAAATATGGTCATTTTTAGAGACAATCATGTCAACAAAGCTAAAAATATCATTTCCATTCAAAACATCATTTTATAATGATATTCAAAACAATAACCAATCACTGTAAAATGATTTAGGACCCCACCTATCATTATCTATACATACGTGTTCCATAAGACATCAATCATTCATTATAAAATTAATATACAAGGAATAAAAATGGGTTTGATATCATTCCCAAATAGTATCTCATAATGTGATATCAAAAGTATATTAGTCGATAAAAAATTATTAAAAGGGAGTTTTTATTCAAGGAATTTATTAGGTGAGAAAAAAAATACATAGGATTTAGATCATTTGGAGTTATATTTAAAAGTGAAATCCAAATCTTAAAAAGCCATTTCGTTAAAAATTTCAACAATTTTGTAAAAAGAAGAATTTTTGAGTGATATCAAAAGTCATTTTTAAAATGTAACATGAATGAATAGGAAAATAGTTACTTTAAAAATTAATAACCAATAATTGTGTCTTGTAATTTACTTTAATATTTACAAACTTGAGAGAGAAATCCAATTTAATATTTTCAAAATATATTTATTAAAAACAATATTTAGGTGAATTAAACATTTGATACATAAATATGGAAACATTTTAGAAAAATATTAAATAAATATTATTCTTCTTGAAACCCCATAACATTTATGGTTTATAATATTTTAAACATGGATAGATAAAAATCGGGTACATAAAATATTAATAATAAATCCCTCTAAGATCAACCCACATAGAATTATTATTAGCAATAACATAAATTAATCCATTCTTCATATCCTATATAAATGGAACCATTAAAAAGGGTGACCTTAGTTTGTCATTAAGGGTAAAAAGGGACCTATTATTTAATGATCATATGTACGAATACCATGATAATAAGTTTACGGGAACATGAGGTTAACATTTTAAAATAATACATAGTAATCCATAGGTCATAATCATGACATAAGGTTTTGGATATTCATAAGACATGAATAATAAATTAATAAATGTTAATGATCCATGAGATCATATCATATTCATAACAATATATCATAGTTAGTGTAATAAAATGTTATTAATAATCATAATCATAGAAATATTATGTCTAGGCTACCAGCCAATACATTCATCAAATATTTTTCTTGGGTTGACTACCTATGTACCTAGTTTGGGATTGGGGTAACAAATAGTGTACCCTCTTTTGGCCTTGAGATAACCACATGTGTAACTTATTTTTTTCTTTATCAAACTAACCATATACCATTTAAGATCATAAAACTTTAATGATTTCAAATTCCTTTAAAGGCTATAATGAATTCACCAATTAAATTATAATAATTAATTTATATCTATTCCCTAATATCATAAAAACATTTATCATTTCTTGATAACTAAACCTAAGGAAAATAAAATGGGTTTCATAATTATTTCATTTCCATAATCAATAACCACATAGAGAATTAATTAGCATGGTATTATTGGAAATAATCCCTATTGAATCATATGTATCATTAATCAATATGTTCATAGTTGAATATACCATTAAAAGATCATTAGAACATTTCTGTAGGAAAATACACATTTTATTTTGAAATAACCTATTTAATATCTAAACATTTAAATAATATGAAGAAAAAAATTTATTTTAAAAGAACTATGGGAACATGTAAAGGAATAATCATATTAATTAGTGGTAATAATGGTTGGAAAATAAGTTCATTTGGTATACGTTAAAACAAAGATCTATTTCACACATTCGATAAAAAGTAAAAAACACCTCAATCAAAAAATTAAAAGAAGAAAACTTTTTTATTTTTTTTACAAAGAGTCAAACTTGAGTAAAAATTTATTTAAAAACCCATTTTAGAATAGTTAAAAAAATATATACAATTTTTTATGAAACATTGATATGAAAGAATAAATAGTCATGAATAAAGAGAGAATTAATTATGTTTTCCCTAAAAAATACCTTTCAATCATTTGAGTATATAGATAGAGAAAAATGAAAGGATAAAATAAAATCTATAGAAACTAATAGCAAAGAAGAAAATATATGATATTTATGAGTGATAGATCTTATAAATTATTTTATCATAAATTTAATCTTAAAAAATCATAGTAAATAGTGAGATTGTAACGTAAAACTCTTACCTCAAGCCAAACATGATATTTAAGTACTATAAACTCGTGTATAAATATTTAAAATTTATTATGATTATATACCATAAAAATATTCATTTTTAAAATAATATACATGTTTTATTTATATTTTATTATCAATCATTCCTTAAAAAATATTTATTAAAATCACTATTACGAGTGATAATTGTATCACTTTTCATGCATGTTTTGGTTTGAAAATTATTATCATTACCATTTTATCATGGTTCCATAATCTCTATAATTTTAATAATATAATTTATATCATATTATTAAATACAATTACCCAAATTTACCTTTAATCAACCATTTAATTAATAAACATTATAACATCATTGATATCGATGGTAAAACCAACCAAATCAAGAGCATGTTATAAATACAGAATGAGTAAGAACATGATATTGTATAATCAAAATATTGAATATAAAAAATCTTAATAATTTTATAATTATCATATATATTAGTTATATATATTATTTAAAAATAATTTATAAAATAATGATATTGATAATGATATATATCATTAATAGATATGGTATTCAGTATATAAACAAGAATGATACTTCAATTTTATCGTTGAAAATAATGAAAGAATTATATAATAATTTTTTATTATAAAATCATTATTACTTCTTAAATTTAATACATATACATTAAATTAATAATTATAACAATCAATGAATGATAGTGATGGAAAATAAATCATATCGCTACCTGAAGGCTGTAATCCATACATATAGATGAGTGATACTTTCTTTTCCAATTTAATGGAATGGGGGAGAATATAGTTATCCCATAATAATAATAATAATAATAATAATAATAATATCTCATTATATTTGTGATACTAGAGTCATTATGTAAGGATGGATATAACAAGATTAATGGATGTAGAAAAACAAATAAAATTTAAAATATTTTGGTAAGATGATTACCTATACTTGGAGAGACCTCCTTTGTCTTAGATATTAATCTTTGTTCTGATTGAGTTAGGGTTTGACCAAGAGCACAATAAAAAATGGAAGGAATATAAAAGTTGTGTCGATAGGTCTTTACTGATCTAGAGTTATCAATTATATAGAAAAGTAGAGGAGAAGAGGTTCCCTTTTATTAGTATGAGGAGGGGAAAACATGGAATTACATAAAATATTTAAACTATTTAAAATCAATTTTGAAATGAATATGTAGAAAATGGATAAAACCTAAAAAAAATTACAATATATCATCTAAATACCATTAACCAATAATATTTAAAAACAATTAGGTCCCATTTCACCCATATAACATAATTTGACACCCATTAAACCCTATTTAACCTTATCCATGGTGACCAATTGTTACTATTTTACTCTTCATTATGAGTAGAAATTAATGTTGTATAATTAATTTAATACCTGAGACCCTACTATAGAAGGTAATAAACACATATTATACTATAATACTTTAAAGAGACTCTATTAAAGATATTATTCAAAATTAAAATTTTATAATTTGAAATTGACCAAAATATCTTCTATTTTTAAGTCATAAAACCCAACATAACATTATATGAATTTTTGTTATTAAAAAAAATAATTTTTAGTTAAAAAATTTACTTTTCAAGAAATATGTAATTTGTATAACATTATCATCATATAGCAATGAATAAAAGTTGAATGATATTTTAAGTTATAAAAATAGGAATTTAGGGAATAACCATATTCTTGTTAAAATATTATTTAAACATATAAATCATATATATAACAGTTTTTAAACAAATTTTAATGTTATTATAATAAAAAATAATTCTTGTATTTTATTGGAATCAATTATTTCAATGTGAGATTTTGTTATTTTCATTAAACACTCTTATGATATTTTATAATAAATCCATCTCTACAATCAAAAATTGTATCGAAGATAATTTTATCTAATAAGAAAATTTAACACTTTTAAACGTTATTTTTCTAAAAATTATTTTTATGCAATTAAGTGTACTAATTTTAACTTTACCATTTGAAAACATTTTTTGATAAAATTATTTAAAAATACAAATAATATGTATAAAATTACGTAAAAGGGCCCATTTAATAAATTTGTTATTAAGGTAAAAGTAAATTAGGTTAAACATTAAAAATTTTAAAAAAATTCATAAAACACTATATATATATAAAAATTAGTTTTTATGACCATTTTCAATGGAAACTAATTTTAATATCCTATTTTTTACATTTTTTGTCTAATGACATTTGAACGATGAACTTAAATTATTGAAAATGTTTGGGTTACTACCAACACTGTAGTTCTCCTGAAATATACAAGTGTTTCATCTTAACCACATAAAAAATCACCTTATATTCAAATATGTTCTTGAAGATATTCAGAAATTATCAATATATAAACCTCCCTAGATATATAAATATTATAGTAACCATTAGATAGAATAAGGCCTTCATTTTCAAGGATACTTCCATGGAAAATTCAAATCCCTGACGTTAGTATTATTAAATATCTAGATTTTTATACTTAATGAACTTCTTGGAAATGTATTATAAACATATATATATAATTGTTTTATTATCATTTATAGAAATTAATTTTAATATATTATGTGTATTATCATTTTTTATTCAAATTCAAAATCCATTAAGAAAAATAAATCTGTAATTCATGCGTTGTGCGGACTACCGCATCCACGACGCAAGATGTTTCATTAACCTGCACCACCTTATGAGGTTCGAAATGTGGGTTATATTAAAGGATAAATATTATTATGTTTTTGATATGATAAATTTAATAAAATATCAATGATATGATAAAAATGAACATTACTAATTTAATCATTTTAAATAAGCATACTATTAGGATAATATTTTACTCAAAGTGTGAAAGATTTTCAAATCCATTATTTATTCATATAAATATATTAAATTATTATTTTTAAAAATAATATAGTATAATTAATATAATTATTCTTATGTTATATGTATATTACACCAAAACCACCTCATAATTATTCTTTAAATAAAGTTATGTTCATGTTTTGGTCGATTTATCCACCTAGTTAAAAATATTGTGAATTTATAGCACGAATAACTATGGGAACCTATATAACAATATAATATGGTATAAATTATTAAATAATGATTTTATTTTTTTCTATATATGTTATGTCCATATTTTATTCTTCAATTAAGATAACACACTTTGATCATCCACAATCTATGAAACATTTTTTTTATCAATTTAATATTCATGGGAAAAGACTAATACACTAATGAAATGAATTTTTAACATATTAAGTAATTATAATCCTAGAATAAAAGTAACATTAATGACCTACTAATGATGATCTTTAAAATAATAATGAACATAGATGTATATATTACAAACCGTCTACAAATTATGAAAACTATAAACAAACTATGTGGAAAATCTATAGATTTCATATAGATTATCGATATTCCTAAATATGATAAATAAAAATGGATATGATTAAGTTGAATAATTAATTTATTAATATATCTATTTTAATGATATATTTGGATAAAGTATGATCATGGAATTTAGGACTACATGTAATGGTTTTCCATCTCAAATCCCGCTCTTTGAGACATGTTATGCACCAAAATTACCTTTTGTGGTGTATATACTATAGATTTGAGATTTTATATAATGAAATTAATTTATTCATGGTATTTTAAGATAATTTTTAATTAATATATTTTAAGAGGTTATGATTGAATGTTTACCCAGTCCATTAGTGGGGTTTTTTCATCTCAATGTTCATTTTTTGGGACTCATGTTATATTAACCACCTTTTTTAGGTGCGGAAAATAAATTGAAATGGAATAATTTTACCATATTATTCATTAATATTAATTTATTAACATCTTTATATTTCAGTATATCCATCATATTCATTTTATCCAAGAGTTACCTAAACCATCATAATACATAATCTTTTCCATGGGGGAAAACCATCCAATTTTTTGTATATTAAAAGTATGTGTAGTTTCCTATAAAATATATACCTATATATATACATGAATGTAGATGTCGTGGTGGAAATGATGAGAATAGTGGTAATCGCCTTGGAAAGAGTTGATTGATAATTGAATCAACCATTAATATGATGAATGTGTAATGGGACCATGAGGAAATAAATTGCTAGGCACTACAAGAGAATATGCTTTTGAATGTTCACAAGAATTCCAATAAACATGATAGGGGATTTTAAATATAATTTATTTGGTCTTATACAATTTAAATTTATTAAATAAATTTACTATCATCCATATAAATCAAAACATATTTTATATTCATTCAACACTATATTTATCTCATAAGGGTACTTTATGTTACTTTGATGATACCCCAATGTTTCCATCTTTATTAAGAGTTATTACACAAGAAATACACATTATTGTATTGAATTGGTAGGAAATTTTTTTAACTTATTTCTCATTATTTGGATTGAAATATTTTACTCAATGAGAGGTTACTTGATGAATGGTTTGAATGGTCTTGATTGTAACACCATAATATTTTTTAAAAAGGATCATCATTTTTGATATCATGTGTGAAACAAAACACCCAGATTAATTGAGAATATAAAAATCCCATGACATAAAAATTAATTTTTTTATATTCAATCACTTTGATATCATTAACTTCCTGTAACTCTGGGTTTTAACAACGCATGATACTTTATTAAAATATTATTATTTAAACATGACCATTATAACCTATCTATAAAGTTGGAGGGTATTAATAGAAAAAAATAAATTATTAAAACAATATTGGTAAAAAATTTATAACATAAATTCAAAGGTTATATATATTATAAATAAAATAATAATAATTTTAAATTAAAAGAAACATTTTTTGAATAACATTATTTTTCTAAAAGGTTGTTTGGTCATGCATTTCACAAATAAATTTTAAATTAATTTTATGAATTTTCATTTTTTTGAAAATATAAGTATAATTTATCAAATAAGAATATAAAAAATAGATTAGGATCATTTTTCATGAATTTTATAAAATGTTTTATTTTTCAATGAATATTTACAAATAACGAATTTTACTAAAAACTTCCTTTTTTTAAATCATTCACATAGTTAAAATATATTTTAAATATATTGTAATGTAAATTTTTTTCAATTATATTAGTATTAAAATATTATATGTCAATAGAATAATTTTTATATTTTATTTTGGTTTCAAAAATATATAATCTTGTGAACCTTATCAATTTGAAAACCCACATTTTCACCACATGTGCATTTTCAATATTAAATTATATTTAGCCACTTATGTGAAATAAATTAGAAAAATGGAATCTATATTTGGAATAATTTATATAATTGAAAATTTCAATAAATGTTTTTCTCATTTAAATTATTTAAACCCCAAAAATTTGAAATTTTATAGGGAATTTCATTCTTTTTAGAATTTAGTAATATTTTGAGCTTGAAATTGAAAATTACAGAGTTAAATGATTTAAAAAAACTTTAATTTCTTATGTATTTCTCGTATAAATTTTTCAACATTGATAGAAATTTAAGGAATATAATTTGTTTGAAAACCCAATCTGTGTGGGATAAATATTGTTCAACAGGGCTAGATCCTGATTTGATCATCTAATGACCCAAATAAATCAATATTTGTGGAATGTTTTTCTTGAAAACATAGTGGACCCCACTTCAGTAATAGAGACATAAATCTAGATACATATGTTTAAATTCATTTATTCCACTTGAATAGTAAATATAGATAATCGACATGCCTACCAGAAAAATATTAAGAGAATATTCACTCATTAATGAATTATTTGAATGGGTTAAACAAGAGAAATTGGAAAGGAATATTTCGGGAAGAAACACTTATATTATGTAATTAAATATCAACATTAACACCACATGTATAAAAAATATAAAATTTGTAGGCTCAACAGAAAATATAATTTCACACAATTATAATGATGATTTCCAAGGGAGATTCAACCACGAAGGTGATAAAATTGGAAAAACATTTGGGGAAGAATATTTCGGACAAAATATTTAAAGCCCTCCTCTCTATATATTCCAATCCACTATTTATTTAAAAGTACAGTTGTATTGAGAGAAGGTGATTTTATTGTGAAGACATGCTCTAGAAGAGGATAATTCCACGAATTGATCAAGTCATTAAGGGCTGGACTTCATGTGGTGGTGGGTTGTAGAGATCCGATGACATATCCATTTTTGAGTTTGTTATTTTCTTTTTTTCATTTAAAATTACCGAGACACATTTTTATTGAATGAAGGTGGTCGTTTTCTTTATCGAATTTAAATTATTCTAAATTAAAAAAGATTTATTTTGAAATAGTGAATATAAATCAGTTATTCCAAATATTTAAATTTTTATGGGTGATGTGTCCCAATTGAGCATAATGGGTGTAATCTAATTTGGTTACTCAATGATCTTTCGGTTATCATATCACATTCGTAAGATGATAAATACCCAAGAATGTGGTCTCCACATGGTGTATAGTTAATTTATATATATCCCATTAGTTCTTTAGGTATACATGGATAAAAGAAATTGGACAATTCATTTATACAATGATAAATGGAGTCTCCAAATATCAGTGTTTTTCTATTACCTCCTCCTTTAGATTCTAATTTACAATATATTTTGCATCAAGTTTATAATATCTATGAAAGATTTATTATCATAATATGGTTATGTGTCATTTAATATATTTAAACTCATTTTAATCACAAATTTCTTTCCTAATATAAAAAAAAATAACATTGTGAATGTTTGTAACATACTCTACAACATCCTAATGATATTACCCAATGGTAACTATAGTAATACATTTTATGGAGAGATTATTGAATGGGTAAACATAAATTAAAACCCCAACATATATTTCGTGCTAATTACATAGAGGTTTCCAAAAAATTTTATGACTTTTTTGATATCTAGGATTTTTAACCACAAATTTAGAGATTTTTAGTAAAATAATAGATCTTCAGAGTGACTAATTTTTGGAATGGAATGATTACAAAAAATACGAAGATCCTTTTAATAATTATTTTTTAAAATTTACACAAAATACTATTGAAATGAAACCAAATAATTTTTAACATTCAAAAAAATATTCAAGAAGTAATCCAACAATTGATAATTCATTCAAATGAATTAAAATAATTGAATGAATTGAATGCATAGAAAGATGCACACGAAAAAGAAAATATTATCCCACTCACTTTTGATGTTGATGAATATTTTGTATATTAGTTAATAAATTATTCTGTATTAATTTTTTCAAATTTTAAGGAATATATTTCCAATGATTAAATAATTGACATGTATTTTGGAAATAAAATGTATTATTAAAATTAATGTGCTGACTTTTTCGAAAATGAAATTTCATGTGACGATACTATTTTTAAAATTAAAAATTTAGAACCATTTTACTAAACATTGGTTTAAGAGGATGAGAAACTTGAAACATTAATTTTTTAAGAGTATATAGATGATCTCAAGTTGATTACCACATTCAATACCACTATTTTGACTCCCAGACAGATATGGAACCTATGATGTCATATGTAGATGCCTTAATTATTGATCCACATTTACAAAATTATTTTGATAATAAAATGTAAACTTCTTCTCCCTATGTATATTTATTATCCATTTTTTAGTGGAAATGTTTTTATATTATGATGAATTAAAACTGAAAATTGAATAAAAATGGATTTCCCTTTAGAGTACACTAAAACACATGATGATGTTAGTTACAAGATGAATTTTAAAGAAGGAATAATTTTTTATGATGAATTTAATTGTAAACCGCATTCTAGAAATAAATTTCATCAACCAATAGATGTTTTCTATGAGGAAAAAATCTTGGGATGTTGTTTTTACATTTTTAACTCTTCCCCTATATCATTTTAAAATAAAATTCATGGAGGGTAAACTGCATATATCTATTCTGGAGGCATGTATATGTTGTGTGAACTAAAAATATTCGAGAAAATTTACTTTTTTGGTTGATGAGGAAAAACTACACCCATCATCAGATATGGGATGATTAGCTGGAAATACCTGACTAGTGGTTGTGAAATACTTTCACCCACATGGGGGTTAAAACCAAGAAACTTTTCCCTTATATTTTTTTATTTATTATTTCATTTATTGAAATAAATTTTTTATGCTTTGTTTTTTTCATGTAGTTTTCCATGTTGTAGCTTTTAGGAGGCCAGTTCAAGGATTATATTTCTCATTAAAAACTAATTTGTGTCATTCCATTAATTTTTTTTCTTGTATCTATATTTTTAATAATAATAATTATAAAATCTATGCACAATGAGGACATTTTACAAAATATGTGTAGGGGTGGAACATGCTGGGAATATTATGATTTTTTTTGTTCCCGTTTCAATTTATGTGTGTTCTATTTCAAATTTTGTTTATAAAAACTCATGAGAATTAATATAATATACATTATTAAATGATTTAATTAATTTATAAATGGAAATAACCAACATAATTCATGTAACTATACAAAAATTATTGATCAAATCATCTTTCTTCTAGATTCGATTTGTTGAAATTCATGAAATACCCATTGAATTTTGAATTCCATTTAGTGAATGAATTCCAATACTACAAACCAATTGCTTGTGAGTATTTTGAAAAAAAAATTCCATCTTATTCATATAAACCCCACTTCTTGAGTACACTAATTAATTCTTGTTTATACCATAGATTTCCATTATCTTTCAAAACCTATGAGCTATAAAGAAGTTATGTTCAAAATGATTGAGGAATTTTTTTATGATTGAAAGAACCCTTTCATGATTATCATTTTATATTATGGCATACCCTTTACATTTGAACTTTGTGATCCCTTATTAGCCATGTACTACATGTTAGATAGCCACATTATAAGCCAGTTTATCTTCCAAACTTTCTCTTGAAGTACGTTTCATGATTTTATGAAATATTATGTGTGGGGGAGTTCCTTTGGGGCATTCTGAACGATTAGATGATATGTTTGGTTGAAATTCATATTATGAATAGTTTTTTTGTACTTAATGTACTTTACTAAAATATTTTCCCATCTGGATCTTTCATGGAAATTTGATATGGGCCTTTCAAAAGCTCCCTAAGAACTAAATTCATGCCTATCGAGAGCTTTTAAAAATACACATGAAAATTTGGGAAGAAATTTTTGTGACAATGATACTAATTTGGAGAAGTTGTGTGATGACCATGTAAAAAATTTTCATGTTTTTTATACTCGCTTTTATTCCATGATGAAAAATTAGAAGATCATACATAAGTGAAAACTTAGATGACACAATCCTGCTTTAATAAAGATTCAATCCATGTATTTATCTCTTAGGTTTTTTCAAATTTGAACACCCACCAACCATCAAACCTCAGAACAACCATTTCTAATTTTTCCTGATGGGTACAATTATTTGACTCAATTAGGTGTATATTTATTTAAATTTCAAGCCTAGGGTGACTCTTGGAATTATTTAGAAGAGAAAATATTATATCATAATCCAAATAATGTGCTGGTAGAATGAAAAAAAGTGAGGTAAGAATAAAATTTCCTGAGGGAATTAATGAAATGGGAATTGTATGAATAAATATAATGTTAATTTGTAATTTATTCTATTGAAGATGGATGATAAGTTGGGTTCCTTGATTTTGATCTTGTGAATTTCATTGACATGTTCTAAATTTTCATTGGCAATTTATTTTGAGTTATCACTTATCTAAGAGTTCATGTACTAACTGTGGGGGAATTGATATAGTTGAAATTTTAAATATATTTTATTTGATTTTAAATTAGTTAAACCACACTTTTTTTACATGTTATGTTAAATTGCATTGTTTTTTGTAATTTAGTGATGTTTTGAGCATGACATTGAAAATAACAGAATTATATAATTTTAACTAATTTTAATAGCTTATTAATAATAGTTATATCTTTTACAATTATGTTATAAATCTAACTTTTCTTTTTTCGGAACCCCTTACATGTGGGATAATTTTTTTTTCAATTGGACTGGATATTGATTCAAACATATGGAGGCCCAAACAAATCAGTCTTTTTTAATGTGATTTGGGATGATGACGCGGACCCCACAACAATATTGGAGGCATAAATCTTGATGTAGATGTAAAAAGTCATTGATTATACTCCTATATGAATTGTAACTCATCATTACACAGTTTTGAGAAATATTAATGTAAATTCACTCATTAATGAATCATTTGAATGAGTCAAACAAGAGGAATAAAAAAGGAAACATTCGAGCCGAAACAATTTAATTCAGTAACTTAATCATAAATTTCTCACCGCAAGTTAATGGTTATTCACATTTGCGGTATAATATAGATTTTAATATAGTATAACTCTATAGAAGAGTTTATACGGATATTTAGCTGCTATAGTGGATCAAATTTGGAATCTTTTCGAAAATATGATTCCAGACAGAAGATTTTCACCCATCCTCTCTATATATTCCCATCTCATCATCATTTCAATGTACTGTTGGATTGAAAAAAGATTATGTGATGTTGATGACATGGTATATAATACAATAATATCATTAATTGATCAATTCAATTCATGTGGTTTTGGGGAGTACAAATCCAAGGATATATCTTTTTTTGATTTTGTGTTTTTCTTTGTTTTTCTTTGTATTTCTATGGAATCTATTTTTTATGAATAAAGAGTGTAATTCTATTTAATGAGTTAAATTTATTCTAAATTAATCTGTATTTATTTTAAAATTATGAATGTAAATTTTTTATTATCATTTTTTAAATCTATTTGGGTGAGTTCTCCACATTGAGCACAATGAGTTTATTCTGATTCAGTTTCTCAGAGATATTCACGTAGTCAGATCATATTCATAAGAGGATCATCACCCAATTTTTGAGGTCTCAATATGGATTCTAGTTAATTTAATTGTATCCCTTTTGGTCTTGAGTAATATTATGATATATAAAATTGTATAGTTAATTTATAAAATGATAAATGGAGTGTCCAAAATCAAATATTGTCCAACACAGCCTACATTAACTTGTTGTTTTCAATATAGGTGGCTTTTGATTTCTAATATCTTATGTATATTTAATATCATAACATGGTTTTTTGTCATTTATCATATTTTAACTCATTTAATTACCCACTTTACTTGTGACATTTAACTAAAAAATTGACAGTTTGATAACTTAGTCTCTTTATGAAACATAATAGTGGTCATTACATTACTAAATTTTAAGGGGAAATTATTTATTGAAGAAAAAATAATGAAAACCCTATAATCTAAAATCATAGATTATATTATAAAATTTGGAAAAATTAATTTTTTTCTCCAAAATTAATAGTGAAATTTTACAATTTAATTATCACAATTAATGTAGAAATGGGTTTACTAAGGGGTTCAACAAAGGAAACAAGGGATAAAAATTACCTATCAACTTGAAAAAATATTGTATTATTGAATTAATTTCCATTTAATCTTCCAATGTTAAAATATATGGATGTTTGGAATATTTTTCATTTGAATTACTTTATGATTTTTGGGGTTTTTTTGGAAATGTCAAAGTAATTTTAAAGGAGAACCAATTTCCCCACTTATAAAAGGGAACTCCGTTATTAAAATTATACACACATGTCAAGCTATTTGGCTAGACCAACCCTTAAAATAATTTTCCCCACAATCCTTAAACATATTAGTGAGATTTTTTACCTCAAAAAACACCATCCCTAGAGTATTTAAGATGAGATCCAACAAAGGTTTCACTTAGAAAAGGTATTATCCTTTATACAGCTCTATCACTTTCATTATTCATTTTACATAATCAATTATTACATAAAAATTAAAATATAATAAAAATTTATATCTCATATAATAAAATTTTATTATTTTTTGGGCATAATAGTTATATATCTCCCCTTCCATCAAATGGGATATGAAATCATTGATAGTGTATACTGAAGACTACCGCCTCGCGAACCAATTTAATTAGTTTTCAATCACCAAATTTCATTGATGGATATAATGATGGAATTAAGGTTTATATATAATATTTATGATATAAATATTCTTCTGGAATTATAACATCTCATATACCTTCTAAATTAACATGTTGTTTAAAATAAGATAATGTCTCTCATGTGTATGGTGATATACCGCCTCACAAAGTGAAATGAATCATTTTTCAACTATAATTTACATGGAATGTAATATGGATAAAATTAATTAATATATGTGAAATATATCAGATTATATTTATTCTTTAAATTTAATATATCACCCAATTTTTTACATTTTCACTTGTTGAGGGAATTAAATCATCACTCATTCGTACGTACGACCTACCATCTCTCTCTGGCATTGTGATTTATTTTTGATGAATAAATTTTATGACTGGTTATAATAATTAATATAATTAGTAAATTTTATATTTATAACAATATTTACCAAGGGGTAAATAATTTCATAACTTAATTTATTTTCATTGGGTTATATTAATTTCTTATTTAGCTTTGATATTTTATGTGTTTATGTATAATTACGTTTCAATATATTATGTTTTATTAATACATTTTATGTAGATTTAAATTCGAATCAAAAAAAATATTCAATGATTAATCCTAAATTCAATTTTATGATCATTCTAGGGGACTTCATCTTGATTTTATTCATTAAAAAGTATTGTAATGTTATGATATATATTTAATTTATATGGTGTATATACTAACCCATGAAACAAAATATCATGATTACTTAATAATTCATGTAATTTTTTGTTTCAATTTGAAAATATTTCTTCATATGGGATTTTACTTAAATATTACAAAGTGGATAAAGTTATCATACAATCTCACATATTTTTTTTTCTATTTTAACTTTCTCTTGAAGTAATTACATTCATGTGATACTTCATCAATGGAAATTAAATTTATCTAAAATTTACATATTAATTTAATGAATATATGATTATTTTATAAATGGTATTCCATTTTTGGATTAAATATTATGTATCATAATGTTATGATCTAATCTATAATTTCACACTATTTAGTAATAGAACATTGTGTAATGAATGGAAACTGTATCAATGTACATAGTCTAAAGAGTAATAACCATCATTTTTTACGGGTTTAGGACAATATTTTGAAGGGAACTAGTCTCCAAAAAATTATATTCATACGATGACATAATCTCATTTGATATAAAGATAGATAAATAATTATTCAAGTATAATTTCTTAGATGGGAAAAAATATAAGAACGTGAAGGAACATAAAAAATGGATATGGCGAAGAAGGGAAAGAAGTGTTTTCCAACATGTGATAATTATAGAAGGAATTGTCCAATACACACCTGAAAAGAATACGAGATTTCTAATAGTTTGGAATGATAGGACACCATGATTATAATTCTATGGGAACAAAACATATTTACAATGTTCAATTTTTCAACTATAAGGTTATTGGGAACTATGAAAATGAATTCCCCATGCATCAGTAGAATATACCTCAAAATAACATTAGGGATCATTAGTAAACTTAAAATATTTCTTGAGATGAAGTTGAATGATTACTTTTTTTGAGTTTGTATTGAATGTTTATGATATTAATGTATTTTATCAATGTTATCATGGTCATATGAATCATAAAATGTACAATTATTGTATTACAATAATATTTCTTAAAGGATTATAGAGTATATATTGAATGGAACCGATGATCATGAAAAAGGACTCATTAATATATGGATTCTCTTGGAAAATGAATTATTGAGGGACTATATCCCTTAACAAGTTTCTGATTTTGAGATAATAATGAGTTGATTTTGGGATAGTGTTTTTTACCTTGAAATTAGATAATGTTTTAATGATGTAAGTCATATTCTCTGGAGTTTAATGCAATTATTGATATATAAAATTTATTTGAAACCATGGGATTTTATAATTGGAAGAATTCATGTTTTATTTAATGATTCATGGTGATCAAGTAATTCAAATATTTGGAACATGAAATCAAAGGACACAATTTATTGTTCGGGTAATATCTTGCAAATTTAAAAAACTACATTTAAAATTTAATGACATTGAATTTTGATAGAATATTTTTGAATGAGTCTTTATGTTAAATAATTATTGAGTTGAATATTTTTTAACATTGGGTGTTAATACATAACATTTTCTAACCATTTTGCACTTTTAAAATAAATACAGATATAATGAATGACCTTTCATTCTTATATTGAACTATTGAACTGTTAATTTCTAATTTTAGTGCTTTAGGAATAAAATATTCTTTTCGAAATTCCATTCATGGTGTAAGATATGATGTATTAATTGATAGAAACACATCCAAAGGTTAAAATTGTGCCCATAAAATAGTATTAAGTCTCTATATTTCTCCTATTCTAAGTATACATGGTAAATGAATTCCTTAAATCTAGCAAAATGATACAAAAAATATAATCTCAGTACATTTATTTTGGATGAATTAAATACCCCCTTAGTTGATCATAGATTTATGATTTTTTGGTCATTAACCTTTTCCAGATCACCAAATTTCTAATGATCAATGATCTCTATAACTTTATATTATTTCGTGGGAATTAGTATTCTTTTCCATGACCATGTTTTCATTTCCTACCAATGTTCTCCAAAATGGAATCCTTTTAATTTGTTATTCTGGATGACCATCAAACTTCCCTATTTCTATTATTGAATGTATTTTTTATAAACCCTTTTTATGAACATTATAACCAAAATTTTTTTGAAGGTATGAATAATTAAAAATAATTATGAAAATATATTGTTTACACATATATAAAATATATTCAATGGTTATCTATTGATTATAAATAAAATAAGAATCATTTGAATGTAAAAAAAAATTGTTTTCCAAAAAATGTATTATTTTTCTAAAATCTAGTTCTGGACATCTTATTTTAATGCTTAGAAATCATGTTAATTTTGTTTCTAATAATGTTAATGTTTTTTCATAGAATATAATTTTATAATTTAAATTTGGTTAAGTATATAAAAGACCTCTGATTAGTGAAAATATGATACCGTTAGAAACAATATGATTCCATTAGTATAAATGTAAAGCACCAGTTTAAATGTGATACCTTTATTTTAAATGTTCTACCATAAGATCTGTATTTCTACCACCATACTCATTCTATGGTCAGTTCAAATTTTTTACTGATGGAATTCTGCTACTGTCAGATTCATGTTACCGCTAGAGACGTGCCACCGTCTGGCATGTCGCTACTAGACTCCTGCTACCATCAGACATGTGCTACCAAAGGCTCTATACCATCAATAGGAATATAATTTCACTATATCTCTACTACCTTTAGATGTGATACTATTATACATTCTACCACTTGTTCAACCCTTTCATCGCTAGATGAGCTTATGTCATTGTGATACCACTAACCGTGCTACTACTATTCTTTGATACCTTCATAGTTGATCCACAATCATGAATCTCTTCTATTTTAGTTTTTATTGATTTGAATTTAATTATTCCAAAAATAATTCTATTGGTGATAATATAGACCACATAATTTGTATTTTTTTTAAATTATTAATCATTAAGAAATCCACATATGCATTGATGATCAATTCATATTTTCGTGATTTTTATCTCACTATGAGGATTATAGATTTTTTTATTGTAATTATTAAATTGATACATGATGTGGTAGATATATATATTTATGAATATGAACCCCAGGAAAGATAAATAGTAGTTACAAGATGAATACATGCGATTGTTAAATAGTGGAATATATAAAAGATCAATTTAATTTCTTACACTGAATCAGGAACTGATTTTCAGAGTATCTTCAAATAGAACTGAAAACGCCATAGCATATATTTTTTTTATATTTTGGAGAAAATTTCTAAGCTCCTTACCATGTAAAACATGAGGACCCTCAATCATCTAAATCATTACAAATTAAGAATCTCCACATATCTCTATCATTATATATATTCTCTCTATATTGTTTATCTACATTCGTGAAGCATGTTGTTTTCTATGATTTATTAGACACACCTCACCATCCCATGAACTAGAGATACCTAATATTATATCAAACCGATTTTATTTATATTACCATGGAAATAGAGGAAGAGATCTTGCATGGCCTGTGTTGTTTTTCACTCCATGTTTAACTGTAAAAGATTCCTTGTGCCTAGAAGACTTGTTATGTTGTTAGTATACCTGATACATGTTGTGGGTCATATTATTAGTTAAAATAATATTCTATGAATAATGTTAATTCCATGTACATGGGATTATACATCATCTTGATATTGAACCCCTTGTTTTCTCCATTGTCTGTATTTGTTTGGTTTTTTTAAGATTAGAACATCATTAGTTTTTAATCTCTAAAAAAAGTCTTTGATAATTATTCTTTACTAGTTTTTATATAATATCTTTTATTATGTATATTCATTTCAAAATTTAATGAAATTTCAAATATTATTTTTATCGTGAGATAATCATGATTTGAGAAATATTTTAACAGTTCATACTTATAAAATACTACTATTCCGATTAACTAGGAATTTTAATTTAAATTGCGGGATTTTGTTATTGTTTTTAGAAAAATTATTATTGGATACTCGATTAAATCCCTCTCTTGAGTTACTCAGTCCATCTAATATTTGGAATTAATGTTTTTTCAAAATCATTTAAACAATGATTTAATTGTTCAATTGAGATTTTAAATTCCTATTATTTCTAAATTTATTTCTTTATGGATAATATACAAGAGGGATATAATACCAAAAGATATTTTTATTTTAATATAAATAATTATGCTAATTGGAAAATCAGAATGAAAATTCATCATGAAAGTAACGGATTTTAAATTTGGACTACTATTGTAGAGAAATACTAAATGCCATAATCTACTACAATTAAATGGGATAATCATACTAAAGTAGAATATAATAACTACTATAATGATATAAATTATTTTTATTATTATTTAAGGTATAATGAATTTAATATAATATCTATAGGTAGAACTAATATTGACATTTGGGACAATTTAGTTTTTTCACAAGAGGGAAAATCTAATAGAAAATAAATGTTATTAAATAACTATACTATTAAATATGAAACTTAAAAAATGAAACATGATGATCCTATTTGTGAAATGTATATTATGTTTGATGAAATTGTTAATATAATTCATTCTTTGATAAAACCTATTTATAACAACAATAAATTAATGCGACTGCTAAGGTATCTATATGATAGATGGAGAGGTACCTCTGTATCAATTTGAGAGTCATGTCATGTAAGAAATTTACCTATTAATTAGTTTATTGTAAAATTGATGATGTGAGAGGAATTAATTAAAGTGAACAAAGAATATGATGATGAACCAAAAAGAATATTGGTAGGCTTCATGTCTACTGATTTAAAATAATTAAGGAAAATTCAAATTGATAGTTATTGTGATGAAGAATCTGTAACTAATAATGATGACAAAATTGACCATTTTAAAAAATGAATCAAAAGTTTTACTAGAATAATAAAAATGTTTTCTAGAAACTGGGATATAAAGGAAGATAACATAATAAAGGAAACTAGAGAAAGGATTCATAGAACAATATTTCTTTAAATTAAATAATTTTATATCATTATAAAAGGAAAGGGTATGTCAATGATGACTATACATTTGTAAAATACAAAATGAAGTATGATGATTTCGATAAGAGTTAATAGAATGAAATGTGGATTGATTCTGATGACATATCGAGTGATTCAGAGTCAAACCAAGATGATAATTATGATAGAGCAATAATTTTTATGACAAAAACATCTATTACATCCAATTACTTTCTAGCATCTCTTATATATATATATTTATTCATTATAAATTTGAAGAAATTGATGTGAACCTGAAAAATGGGGAAATTTTTGTGTATAATAATATACTGAAGGATTCATTCAATGAGATCAAATAAAAATATAATATTTTAAATAAGCATCATGTTGTGACTACTAATTTTAAATTTTATCTAAATATTGAAAAATAAAAAAATGCTCAACTATTAATAGGAAACAATGAGAATAAATTTTATAATGATCCATTAAATAATGATCTAAAAAGATTCACCAATGGGAGAAATACTATTACATAGTTTCATGTAAAGAATACTTGTCCCAATTCAAATAATGGTATTCGTCATCAACCTAGACAGAGGAGGATTGTTAAAAATAAATTCATTCATACTTTTAGTTCGTCTACTAGATTTTACTCTTTTGGACTGGAAAAAGTGTTTATTTCTAAATATTTAAAATCTTCCTATAGAAACATTTAATAAAAATTTGTGTTACAAAAGATTTGATTACTAGAATTACTAGACCCAATAGTATTTGGGTACAAAATTCATTTTTGGTATAAATTTTATTTTTTGTAGTAACCTCTATTGAAGAGCTATAGTAAGAACATATTATACCTAGACAACAAATTTTCTAGAAAAAGGATTGAATATTATTCATTTTTTAAGTACCCAAAAATAATGGATAGTGGGAATATCTATTTTTGTGACAATTCCAAAGCTGAAAATTATTTTCCTTTTTAAAATCGATAATCCTAACACTCTCCTAATTTATAAAGTTTTATTTGCAGTTTTTTTAAAGTATAAACTATATAGAATCTCATAGAAATGTGATGATGGTGTTAATGTTATGTTTGAAAATAATTCTCATGGTGTTTATTTTTCTAAAAGGCCTTATTTTTTACTATTTAATGAAATAATAATGTTTATACTATTAATATAGATTCCCCATTTCCTCAATGTATTTATTTTACAAGTGACATTCATAGATTATCACGGTTTTGGAATAAGAGACTAAGCCATTGAAATATTCATTCCTTAGAAAGCTAACTAGGAATCAGTTAGTCCATTATCAAACTAAACTATAATTACCTAATGATAAAGTTTTCAACCCATTTCAAAAATAAAAACAATAAAAAATATCATTCAAATCAATTAATTAACTATCAACTCCTCTACCACTAAATTGGATTCACATGGACTTGTTTGGACCTTCATGAGTTTTAGCCAAAATTGGAATCACTATGTTTTTGTTCTTGTTGATGAATTTTCTTTTTATATTCTCAATTTTTTCAAGATAAAAAATGTGAAGCCTGTTATTATTTTACCTAGTATTCCATTTCTATAGAAATGTTTAGTGGAATTAGGATTAACATGTTAATAAGTGATCATGGTCGTGAGTCTAAAAATAAACACATTTACTGTTTTCCTCAAAAATGGAATCAATAATAAATTTTATACTCCTAGGACCCCAAAGTAGAATAATTTTGTAGAAAAGAGAAATAAAACCACTCAATAAATTTTCGAGACCATTCTTAATAAGTATTAAATACATATTTATTTTTTGGTAGAGTCTAAGAATACATCTTAACATATAATAATAGAGTTTTAGTTGGACATATCTTAAATAAAAAATCTTATGAATAATGTAATAGTAGGGTTCCAATGTATAACTAATTTATTGTTTTTTATTTTATTTATTCTTAATAATAAGTATAATATCAAAAATAATTATTCCAAATGTGATGAATTAATATATCATGTTTAATATGCTTCTCGTAAATCATATAGGTTATTTAGTAAATGAACCAATCTTGTTGAAGAATATGTTAATATAAAATTTGATTAGATAGATCCACATGATCCTAAGACCCCTTTATAATTCCTTGAGGTTGATCGTTCAAAAACGAATATCAATGGAAAAAATTCTGACAATTCTATAAAAGAAGCATAAAAATCTTCTAGTTATGTGGAACAACCTGAACCTGAACCATTAGAATAAAATTAGTTATCTAGGCCTAATTTTCTGAGATCTGTTAGGAATAATAAATTCCATCCATTAGATGCTGGATTTTTAGAACTATATAGAGGAATAAAAATTAAAGTCTCTCTTAGACACTAGGTTGAACATCATGCATTCTTGTTACATAATGAACATAATAAAATCAATTAGGCAATTAATAATGAATTCTAGGTGATGAAAATGCAACAAGAACATAATCAATTTTTAATGAATAATATCTGAGAACTAGTAGATATACCCAAGAAAAAAACATTTTTGATATGTTAGGAACTATATTAAAAATTAATGCTTTCTTGGTTGCATAAGGATATAATCAAGATGATGGTATTGACTATGAAGCATATTTTTCACTAGTGACTGTAATTGATTCCATAAAAATACTACTTTCTGTTGTAGCACATTAGGATTTAAAACTATATAAAATGTATGTGAAAAGTGCATTATTAATGGTTACAAAGATTATAATGTTTTTTTTGAATGATCCCCTAGATTTAAAAATAATCATTTTCCAATTTTTTATTGAAATTAATAGATGATTTATATGGTTTAAAACAAGATCCTATTGATTAGTATGATAGGTTTATCTCTTTTCTAATATGTAAATGGTTTTTCAAATTCATATATGATTATTATATATTTGTAAAATTAATTTATAAAGTTGATTTAGTTGATCATATTTATATTTATTATATTATTATCAGATATATTAAAAACTCTTTGTGAAATTATTTTTAAAAAATAATGAAAATTGAATTTAAAATGAGTTAAATGGGAGATCTAGAATTATTTATTAGTTTTTAAAATTTTCAAAATAATGATTGAATTATTTTTTATAAATTTTGGTACAATTAATACTTTCTAATTTTTTTTATAATACTAAATGTAGGGATGCTACTATAAGTAACACCAGTAAGATAGATCCTAATGAAAATGGAAAGCCAGTGGCTGAAAATAGTTTTATAGGTATGATTGGAATATATCTAATCATAACTATTATATAGTGATATAGTATTTTTAGTGATTTTATATGTGATAGTTTCCAAGAAAAACCCAAATAATATCATCTATTTTTTGTAAAATTAATTTGAAAATATATGAAATTTACAATGAATTTTGGACTATTATACCCCATGGGGAAAGAATTTGACTTAGTATATTCTTTAGATGTTGATTTTTGTGGTTGTAACAATGATAGAAAAATGAAATTTATAAAATCTCATGTTTTGGGAAAGTAACAAATATATTTTCATAGCAAAAAATTATATTTCATTGTCTACTGCTGAAGCGAAATACATATTTTTTGGTTGTTTTAATGTAAATTTTTTTTTGATGAAACACACATTAATAGATTAGGGATATCAGTTAAGAAAGGTCCTTATAAATTGTGAAAAGAAGTGCTATAAAAAAATAAAATAATAATCTCTATCATTATAGGAAAAAAGAATATTGACAAAATTCATACCATTTATAAATATCAATTCCAAAAAGTTCATATAACTTCGGAATATTTTGGAACTGGAAATCAGCTTCTCATATTTTTACAATTCTATTAAATTATGAGGGATTAAGATACATTAAAAAAGAATTAAGAATGATAAATTTCAGTTACCCTTTAACCATGGTGGATCCACCATTGGAAAATCCATCATTGGACATGCCACCATTAGAAAAGCCACCATTGATGATCTATAGATGGTGATCCACTATTAGAATGAAAGTATTGGAATGATCCTCCATTAATAAGACATTGTTAGAATGATCCACCATTGGTGATCGACCATTGTTAATCCACCATAGTAATGATCAATCATTGGTAATCCACCATTGGTAAACTAGTATTAGGATGATCCACTATTGGAAATAGCCACCATTAATATGCTACTAGTCTCTATTTCTATATTCTACCAGCCATTATTTCAGTTTTTTCCCATTTTAAATTTTATATGCTAAATTTGTATTTGATTTATTTATTTAATATATATTATTTTTCTAATTTCAAATCCATAAATGATAAAAATAATACTTAATTATAAATTTGAGTCACTCTCTTGCTTTCCCCAACTCTTTCATAATTTTTTCCCTTCCTTTCTCTAAAAACAATCCTCCTTATCATGCCCTTAAATAACCCATCATTTTTCTAAAATAGTGAGAGTTATGTACCATTTAGATTCATATGAGAAAGGATTTAGTAATGTAAATAAGTCCTGAGGAGAATCAAGTTGTGCTGTTATTGATACAAGATAACTCAATATTTGGATTCACACGATTGTTAGAGAAAAACAATTAGTTAATGAATGGATGTTCATAAGAAAATATTTTTTAGTCACAGTGATCATGGAATAGTGATGGATATATTGGTTATCAAGGAATTACATACCTTTTTTCCTAGGATAGTTCATTAGTTCTACCAATATTAAAATTTCAATTTCAGTGAAAATAAATATTTTATTCACAGTGTGATATACTGTAAAGAGATTACATTTCATTCAAGGGAATGAGATATGTGAACAAATGTACCTCGTCGAGGAGTTTATGATGAATATAATGTTTATAGTTTCAGTGATTTTGAAAGGGGTGTTTGAGGATAATTTTTTGGAGGTGACTGGAGATGGTACTATGATAAGGCCTACTGATACTAAAGTAGATGGTGAATACAAACTCATTTATTTAATTTAGCACATGTTGTGACCCATGAAAGGGGATTCCATCAGAATGATGTCTCAGGATATCTATTTATTAAACCATATAAAATGAGGGGATAATGTCACCATGTTTAGATGCCTTATTTTTTATTTGATGGAGAGAGTAATTTAATATTTTAGGATTAATTAACTCATTTACCTTAGGATTATTTCATCTATGTTATAAGATAAGGGATTTGTTGATGATGAAGAAGAAGTAGAAGAAAATTGTGGTGTTTTTTTCATATGTAATGTTTCATGTAAAAGGATGTATATGAATTTGAATCCTTGGATGAAGTAGTGGGTTAAAGGTAATGATAAAATCTACAATGATTTTAATCTTGTATGTCACCATATAAATCCAAAGAATATTTTCAATCCAATCATAGATAAAAATGATTTTGATTTATTCAGATGAGAAAGAATAAGTTGATGTTGTTGTTGTTGAATATGAAAAATCTACATACATTAAATATGATATTAGTTCTAGTGAATTTGGTAGTTTTCTAGATATACATAAGAGACCCATGGTATCTTTTGGACCAAAAAGTCAACCTTCCTCTCTCTCTATTAGAGAGAGACTTTTGAGTGAAAGAGACATTGAAGAGACTAAATTCCTTGGAGATGAAAAAAATAAGATTTCATTAGAAACCTATCAGAAAGTTTTGGATGTTTCAAATGATGAAAATTATTGAAATGGTGTTGATAAAAATGGTGATGATGATCATGATGATGATAATGGTTATGTTGAGAGGACCAAATCACAACAACCATCCTCGATATTTTTTCAAATGTAGGTAGGTATGTGGAGTGACATGGCTCTATTCCATCTTCTGGTGATGATTCCTTTGTTAAAGGTGAGCCAAGAGAATATAATGTGGGGGGGGGGGTGCTTGGTTCTAATGAAGATGGTGATTTATATAAGGGGGATCCTTCTCCTAGATTAAAATTCATCGGTACATATTATGTATATTAAGATGAAGAAGATGAAAGTGATGATGACCAAAACAGTCCACTAGAATATGGTGGGCATGACGTTTCAATTGGTGTTGGGATAGATCCTATGGGTTCTCTTACAGAGTAGATCGATGATTCTTGTGATATTAAATATTTTCTTTCTAACATTCTAATTGCATGATCTAATCTTATAGAGGATGTTTTTACTAGTCCTGAGGGAGTTTCTTATACTTTATTTGTTGCTGCTTCATTGCCTGTAGAGAATGTCTAAAACGGTGGTTTGGATTTCTTCAAAGAGAGTTTCTTGATATTTTCGTGGTCTTCTAATATATATGCAACCCCCTATTACTCATCTTAGTTAAACTAATGAAAGGAATATTTTTTATTTGGTCATATATAATATACAACCCAAGATGATTCTAAAAATTAATGTTGTTTAAATTAAAAATATTAGAATGACCACTGAGATGGATTCCATGAGATTTGCTATGAAGGATAAAAGGAACTCCTTTGAAACTAGCCAGACTTCTCTATTGGATTGGTTGGAGATATTACCTTTTGTTTCTTATACATTCATTTATCCACCTACTTTCTCTCTTAAATTTCATGTTATCAGATTTATTATAAAAGAGGGTCTTGAAGATATTATGGGTGATGTTCATATATCACATCATGAGGATCTAAAACCAATTCTACAACACAGTTAGAATATATATTAAATATTAAGGGATTGATTGAATTAAACCTAATGTGATAATTAAAGAATCCGAAAGGTTGTCAAATTCTATCATTCTTGGATATATTCAAAGAATCAGTTGACTTTTAGTTTTTTGTTTTTTAGAAGAGAAATTTTGAATTCCACATGGTATAAGGGACCTTAAAAAACATGTGAAAAAACATAAGGTTATAACCCAATGACTCATGTTTTTTAGGAAAGATAATAAAAACATATTTATTGATATAATAAGATTTAGAAATATAATCATCAATTTTGTGAACTTAATGTGTCCTATTAAGTATGTATTTGGAACAACTATTTTAGAACATACAAAAATTCCTATTTCATCAATTACTTCTAAACCTTATACATCACTTCTACTGGATCAGTTTTATTCATTTGGTATGCCTCCATCTAAAATAGTAAAACATCTTAGACCAGTGGGGATTTGAGAGCTTCCTCAAACCAACTCAGCCCCCTCAACTTACCTCAGTGCCTCCTACTTATAGAAAAGAACAAGGTCATGTATATCATACATCTTATAAATCTAAGAGTAAATCAAATTATGATTAGTTTTATAGGGGATATTATATATTAACTATATCTTTATCTTATGATGGAATATTTTTAGTAAAATGTATTCTATTTTTTCTAATTTACTCTATTTTTTTCTGAAAATTTCCTTTAATTATCTTTTTTTATAATACCCAATGAGGGATAATTTGTTTATGACATTTCACTTTCAGTTTAAAAAAATTAATGACTTTGTTTTTAATTCTTCTTAAGTTCTTATGATTCAAACATTCATATATTCATCTCAAATTTGTAATCTTTAAATGTGAACTAGACTAGTACATTTAATATTCATATTTATATTCCAATATTTATCTTATATTTAGTTTTTAAAATTCCATGATTTTTTATCATTGAAAAGTGTGAGATAGTTGGAACCTAGTTATTTTAAAGATCAAAATCATGTTTATTATTCTTCTATTGATTTTAATGTTTTATGATAGTATATCATTTTATAAAGTAAATTTTTCTATGTATAAAAAATATCTATCATTAATATAAATTTTCTACTTTTAGTATAAATATGATACCATTAGTGGAAATGTTTTACCCTAAGTTTAAAAATTCTACCATTAGTTTAAATGTGATAAAATTATTTCAATATTCCTAATAGAATTTTTTCATCCTCTAGACTCAATCCACCATTTGTTTAAATTTTTTTTACTTTGAAATTATGATAAAATCAGAGTCATGCTATAGCTAGATTCATCCCACCATCAGGCATTCCAATGCTGGACTCCTACTTCCAGTTATGATGTGCTAACACAAGCTATTTTAATTCAACATGAATGTGTTACCAGCAACTTTATACTATCATCAAATGTTCTAATACTAGACCTTCTACCACTTGTTAAACTATGCTACCTTTAGATGATCTATATTTAGATGTACTAATACTAACCATACTATAGTTGCCCTTTTCTAATATCATATTTGATACACCATATGCTCATTATACCACTTCTATTTTTGTTTATTGGAATTTAATAATTCCAATGTCTAGTTTATGGGAGTTAATGAAAAAATCCCCATCTGGACTTATTTAATTATTATTTGTTAACCACACCACATATTCATTGAAGTAAAAGTAAAAGTTTTATGATTTTATGTTCTGTATGATGATCCATGATTTTTTTATTAATAATATTCAATATATATTTTATTTTTTAGTGATATATATTTTTAAATATGTCCGTCATTAATGATAGTGAGCACGTAAATATTGAATACATGTGACTGTGAAAGAGTGGGTACATAGAAAATCATCCTTATTTGATACATTGAATCATTAAAATATATTTAGAGCATATTCATGCATAAAATAGAACTCCACTATAATAATTTTTTCTGTAATGTTTGGAGAATTTATTCATGTTACTCACCATGTTAAATCCAAGGAGAGTTAATCATATGAAGTGTTATTTGCTAAGAATCTATATATCTCTATTTATCTAGATATTTTATCTCTATATTTTTTCCTTACTTTCAAGGAGTGGGTTATTTTTCTATATTTATTGACAAACATTGTCTCTTATGGATGAACTATATATTATTATATTTTACCTGAAGCCCTCTTTATCTATAAACCCACCAAAAAATGGAAGAGGTACTATATGGATTCTGTTGTTTTTAATACAACATATAACTATAGTAGGGGATTTGTGCGGGGAGAACATGTGATATTGTTTGTGGACCCAATCCCGGATGTGGATCTGATTAATGGTAATAATAATCATCTTAGTATTAATTGATTTCCAAGGGGTGGGGATCAGATCTCAACTTGAGACCAAACCCAATTTTTTTTACTTCTATATGTATTTTTTTTATTTATTTCAATTCTTAAAAATAATTTTAAAATCTATAAACAAATATTACTTAGATAACTAATCCTAACTAGTGTTTATATATATGATTTGATTATGTAAATAAATATCAAAAGTTAATTTAATTTAAAATATTATTTTAACTGATCTATAATTATTCTTTGAATATTCTTTTGAAATATAGAATTTATATTAAAGTACTATGTTTGTGAAACTCTAGTTTTAATTTATATTTAGGTGTTTTGTTTCAGTTTTTTTAAAATAAATGTTTTCAGAACTCAATTCACCGCCCCATTTAAGTTACTTAATCTGACCAGTAGGTTGTTTCATCACACATTGCACTCAGAATATATAATTACCTTTTTACTAATTTTAGACAAATATATTTAAAATAATAAAAATAAATTTAGAAATAATTAAATAAAAATTATTTTAGGGTGTTGTTTTTAGTTTTTTCTAAAATGTATCGTTTTGGGTTAAATAGTGAAAATAATGATTTTTTTAGATACTCAATGTTTTAAAATTATTTATAAAGTAAAATAACACGATAAATTAATTTTACAGTTACATTTGTTAAATTATATTAAAATTTAAATAATTTATGTAATTTTAATCATTTTAATATTAAATATTTTTATATAAACATAGTAATATTTGAAGGATTTTCTGTTTGAAAACTCACTTTCTTATTTCACCTGCATGATTAATTTTATATTAAATTTTCCACTTCCTTGAATATAATTTGGAAAAATGGATTCCATATTTGGAATCAACATAATTTTTGTTTTCTAATAAGGTTAACCAAAATTTTTACCAAAAGGTATGGTTATAATAGTAAAAATAAATTACTATGGTGATAGTAAAAATGGGTTCACCAGGGTGTTAAAATAATATGACGATTGTTAAAATGGCCTAAAATCATTTCTAAATATTATTATATATCCATATTTTCACCTTATCCATTAATATTTGGAAACTATAATTATTTTTTGTATTTTTTCAGCAGAATTAAATTAATATTTTTTATTCTTTTTGGATATTTCTTAGTAACTTCCAAGGAGGTTCCCTTTTACCAATTTAAAAAGGAAGCTCCCTCAATTAAATTATCTACACCTCTCAAGTTCGTTTACTTGACTAGCCCATGAAATAATCACTCCCCAAAATTCATATATAATTTCATAGGTTTTTGGTCCTCCCAATATTCCAACACGAGGGTCCTTTTGGGTATATCCAAAGAAGGTCAATTTTGGAGAAGGTAACTATCTTAACAAAGCTATTTCATTATTTTCTTGTTTTTCCACATTCAATTATACAATAAAAATGATAATATAATAATAGTAATATATAAAATATTTTAATATTTTTTTACATTGGTGTTATAATATTTCTAAATATCCACTTCCATCAAATGGGAAACAAAATTATCGATCGTGTGTACGGAAAACTACCTCCTCGCAAATAGATTTAATTCATTTTTATGACCACCATTAAAGGATTTATATAATGATGTAATTAATTTTTATATTTAATATTTATGATATAAATATTCTTCTGTAATTATAATATAAAATATTCCTTTTTTTGTTCTATTATGTTTAAAATATGATAACGTTGCTCGTGTGTATGGCGAATTATAGAGTCTTGAAGCAATGTGAATCATTATTATCTTATGATTTACTTGAAATGAAATAAGGATAACATTAATGAATAAATTTGATATATAAGAGATGATATTGATTCTAAAAATTTATTGTATCATACACTTACTTACCCTTTCACCAATTAAGGGAATGATATCATCACTCATGCATACGTACGACCTACCGTACCCACGAAGCGATGTGATTCATTTTACAGTCCAAAATTATAAGTGTTATTATAATAACATACCTACTGAGTAAATATGATACTTATAAAATTATTATATTTTTTGAGATGATTTAATTATATCTGATGTACTATAACTAGAACATTATTTCACAAAACATGAATGGGAAAACAAAGTAACTAAAATCCAAAATAATGAAAATAATGAAATATTATTACCCAAAACATGGTAAAATGTAATAAGCAGATCATATATGATATTAAATGTTTTAATATTATTATTTTATAAATTAATAAAATTCCTAAAACAATTATAAAGGGGGTTTAACCATGATGATCTAAAGGAAAATGTGAGTTAAGGGCCTTCATATCAATTTTTCCTCAGTGAGGAGTAATGTTTTCTTATGCTCATAATTTCAGTTATATTATAATGCCCCAGACTTAAACATTACTTCATCATGAGACAAGTCAATATTATGACAGTAATTCATATGAATTATCTTTTTATATTTAGATAAATATATAATTAGGTCATAACATATACATAACATCTTGAATATTACATGTAGACACTTCTACTCACTATCCATATTTTATAAAACAAAAACACTTTATAAAGTTACATGATATCATTTCATGTTTTAACAACATAAAATTTCCTTGACCCCATCCTTGAGTCTATTCTTAATTATGTCTTGTGAAAAACATTTCAAAACTTGGGATGATAATAAAAAAAAGTATGAGATACATAATGAAAAAACTGTTACTCTTGTAAAAATAGGTAAACCATGAAAAATTTATCATAAAGTAATACTTTTCACGTTTAGGGAGTAGAAAAATAATGTCATTGAATATAATCTCATTGATTACAATTTTTTTAACAAAAATTTACCATAAATCTTATATAAGGAAACATATATCATATAAATGTAACTTGGGACAAAATTATTCTAAAATAGAATTACTATGCGGTCAAATTCCACACATGTCACTAAATAGAATTTCCATATGTCCTACATCCATACCCAACACATTTCACGTTATAATGTAACCACCCATTCTTTGGTTAATGTAGGAACCACCCATCAATTTATTTATCACATAACCACCCATCATTGGGTTATCATGTAACCACCCATAAAATTTCCAAGTACCTTTATATAATCATTAAAAATAAAATATTTTAAATATAAACATTTCATTAATAACATTTAATTTGAAACCACCAGAAACCTCTTTAAGATATTTATATAATTAATCCATTAAAAATATTTTTTTGAATACAAAAATATGTAAAAATGATATACGGTATTTATTAATTTTTTAAAAATGATACAGTTTGTTAAGGAAGCCAAATATCAAATAAAGCTCGCGGCGGTGGAAATGTCATTGTCGCCGCATATGATAAAAGAATTTCTTTTGTTGTTTAGTAAAATGATTCATAGAAAAATATTCTCTTTGAATGAAATTAAAATTCCAATGGTTTTATTATATATCGTATAAAATTAAGTGGTGTATATAAAAAAACATGCCTCAATGAAAGGAGATTGAGATGAAGTCTCTTACCTTGAGTCTGATTCATCACGTATGGTACTTGTTCATCGTGAATATTAAACTAAATTTAATTTATACATTCTTAAGAAACTTTCCCATGTTTATTATTACTTTTATATCACTTCTTACCATGTTATAAAAATTACATAATTATTTATGTTCCTATTAGACGTTTTCTCAAGATTGGGTACTTATGTCGAAAATGATCTTGTTATAAATAAAAATTGTACATGTGTTCAAAATTAAGTTATCTCTAGAATATAATTCTTGATAAAAATATCATATATATCCAATATATAGTTATTTATAAAATTCCATAACATTGGTAGATATGAAATTAAATGAACCGTTCCTGGAGATGGTAAGCCATATATACACATGAACACTACTTTTATTTATTAATTATATTTAATAAATGAAAACTAAATTATAGATAAGTATTTTATTAATACATTATAATATCATATTATATATATGTTACAAAATTTCATTAACTGTATCCTTTATAAATTCCATGTATGACATGAATGAGTCATATCACATTGAGGGGGCGGTAGTCCACACTTGGTCCAATAAAAGTATCGTATTTCCACATCATGAAAGGAATAAAGGTATGTTTGTAAATAAAAATTACAATTAGAAAGGGTAAATATAAATATAATATATATCATATATAAATAAATTTCAATCAAAATGACCATCATAAGAGATGGTAGGGAAAAATAGAATAATCATCTTTTCATGAGACAGTAGTTCACAGTACACAGAAACTGTATGTTCGTATCCATTAGATGTGGATGTGTGTAAGTGTAGTTAGAATCTTTATCATAAAAACATACATGTATATTTAGGGTAATTGTGATGTTATGTAATAAGTTAATAAGTATATAACAGGTTGTGGAGATGTAAAATAATAGAAATGATGTTTAGAGAAGATGCTACCTCTTATTATGTGTAACTTCCTTTGATTTGATCCAAAAAGCATTCTTGAATTTTCTTATGCCTAAGGTATGGATTATAAAAGGAATATAGGTATCTTGAGATATTATTTAGGTAGATTTCATAGGATACAAGTTTTTAAATATGTGTGATTAAATGGGTAGAGTTGGTTCTATTTTATAAGGGGGAGGAGGGGCACTTTAGGAAGGAATTGAAATATTATGTTATTATAAAACAGTATTCGGTTTCAAATGGTCCCAAATTCATTTATTTAAAATAAAATAATATTTTGGGTCTAAAAAACCTCAACCAATAGGTTTCATACAAGTGTAAGTCAAAAATATAACCTTATATTTTAGCGTTTACCATTGGTTAACTAATTTAATTTTTTCCATGTCTTCTTGTATAATCATATTATATGGTTAATATAGTTACAATTAAATACTAATAAAACAACAATTGGTTCATTAATAAAATATTAAACATTATAAAATTAATTTTTCGGAATCATTTATTATTTGGAATATTATATCATTTAATAAAATAATATTTTTTTAAAACTCATTTATGTCAAATTTCATACTATTCATATAACGACTTTTCAAAAATTCAAAAACAAAATTGATTCTTTTGAAACAAAAACTTCATTAATTAATAAATATGAAGTCTTAATATTACATAAAATTATTAAATGGAATAAAAAAGTTTTAAAATAAATTTATTTTAATATTTGTAATCTCATTTATTATAATCATTCATTAATAAGGAAATCATTACATCATAATTATGTCTTAAATAAATTTATTAATTTGATGTATAACAATTATAAATAAAATTCCATGATATATAAAATATTTTAATATTTATATGTACTATTTATAGTTTAATATATCACTTATATAACCCCATATAATCAACTTTTTACTAAATGATTTTTTATGTTATAATTCCTTTTACATTAAAAAAATTAATATAACACGCCATTAACACTCTCAAGCGGCTCCATGGGGTCCCAAAATAGACCCATGGATTAACATCGTAGAACATATCTCATCCAATAGAATTATAACATATGTTATGGTAGTTTAATATTATTATAATATTATTTTTTACACTTATTTACTCGATTTACCCTATAACCATGGTAAATAAAATAATTACTAAAGTTACTAATCCAAATGTGTAAAAATAAAAGGTAACTATTTACAAAATCTTAAGCTCATGATTCTAAATATGGAATCCTTTTTTCCAAAATAAAAATGGAGATTAGTCATAAATTAACTTAAAATTAATTCCTGTTGTCAAAACCAAAAAACTGGTTTTTAAGAAGTAGTAACAATCAAAATATTGATAAGTGCTTATGTCCAATTTCAAAGAGAAATTAATTAAAATGGACAAAATTGGATTACAATATAAAAATATAATCCAATTACACTTTAATAAAAATTTCATGTATAATCTAACTATACAAATAAATTAGATTAAAAGTTAGATTTTAATTAAAATACAATATTTTTCACTATTCATAAAAATATGAATTTCATTAGAACAATACCAAAAAAAATCCAAAGAAAACTTTTATGACCATATTATATAACATAAGTTCTTACATTAAAATAGAATGTATAAAAGTGAAACAAACTATATGTAAAATGGGTTTTCCTTAAAATTGTGGTAATTGTTTTTAAAAAATATTAATGTTTTTATGCTTAAAATCGAATTAATTATGATTTTAAGCCTCTAATATTATTGGATAAATGTAAAAAATATATAACAAACATGTTTAATAATAATGTATTTTGTTATGATCATTATTTTCAATACAAATAATATGCTTTAAATACAATTTAAAAAAATAATATTATATTATTATTTTTCTGTTATAACTCAATGTTGTGTTCAACGTAAGATTTCAAAGAAACCCATTGTTGCATGTCAAGTACACTATCCGAAAAAGTGTCCAATTTAATATAAAATTAATATATTATTCAAAAATATTATTATATATTAAAAGGTATTATTTTATAAATACTTGGGTCATTACATCCTTCCCCCTTTTGGAAATGGCATCCTTGAAATTTTATAATTGGGATCAGATACATCATTGAAAAATCCCAGGTTAAAAAAATTCAATAAAACTATCACTTTTAAAAAAATATAGAGAAGTAAAAAAGGTAAATATAGATGAAACATACAAGAGTTATATCTAAAAAAACATGAATATGGAAGAAAAAATAACGATCAAGTTCTAATGGATAGTGATAGAAAACATGATCAGGAGAAAGTTAACTATCAAAAAACCATAAACCTATGATGGGTTAACAAGTTATTGATTCCCCAATAGGAAAATTAAAAATAAAATGTTTTTTTTAGTTCATTTTTTTAAAATTGGAAAATTTACTATTGAGTTTGACTAAGAATATAAGGATATATACTTACTTTCCCAGTAGAGTTTCATGCTTTAAGAAATTTCTACCAAAACTCATATTTTCTCCAAATGATGAATATTCAAGATGACATGGTCACACTTGAAGTGATAAAATCAATATCTAGAGAATCACATAATCCAATAAATATGAACTATAAATTACCTTATCTTTAGACATTAAATTAATCTTAAATGGCTAGTATAGGATCAGTTAATCCCCAAAAAGATAATTTTTTATAGAATGAAATACCACTCTTAATCTCAATGATTCAGAAAAAAAAACCTAAAGTTCAACAAAGACCCTCAAATAAAGAAAAATTCCTTAATATTCTTCAAAATAATCTAATCTAATATTGAAACACAAATTTCAGAAGGATTTGATTAGATGGTCTTTCAGGATAAATATTAACATTTGTCCCTAAATAACATTTACTACTTTTAAATTCTAATATTAAAAAGTAATTAACTTAATAATATATTCTATATGTTAGGTTAATCATTACCATAAATAACCCATATCTCTATAAGTACACAAAAAATAACATAAATTCTTCCAAAATAAAATTTAACCATTACTTCTCAAATAAAATCGCATAGTATTATCTTTTCATTAGGCATACAATGTTCCTAAAAGAGTGAATGTATTCAAAAAATAACATTATCAGTAAATCAAAAAATCATTTCTCTATAATAAAATTATCCATTTAATAAAACATAAGGGCCAAAAATCATCTTATTTATTATCCATAAAATCATTTAACTAAAAATAATAAGTCATACTAACTGAGGACTTCACATAGGCCAGCGGTAGGCGATACACCCTTGCCTATCTTTAGTTGTGGGCTCGATTACCATGGCCTTGTCAGACGCCAGAGGTTGTCACCCATCCTATGTGTTGTCTTTTTTATAAAACCATATCATTCATATAACATTCTCAAAAATAATATATTTTCTTAAAAAATAAAAATTACATATCTTAAAAAAATAGTTTATCTCATACCCTGCATTTTGCATCCCAAAAACTAACAACCCTTAATTGCCTCAAATTCACGGATCATAAAAATCCTAATGGTTATTTATAACTGTATCCACAAAAGAAAAGATAATTAATGCTCAATTAAAAGTTTTATATTAAAATCACAATATTTACAAATACATGAATTATTCCAACGAAATCCCATCATTAATACATTTAAACATATCATTATCTATAGATCCTACATAACTCTTCAATTCCCAAATTTTAGACATCTTAATCAGCAAACATTCTTCATGACCATTTATCCCTGTCTTTATGTCTATTTATTTTATACTTCTTACAAATAATTCATGCATAACTTCCTACACTTTCTGGGAGTCAACTAAACGCTTCCTTTTCCCATTGTTGGTTATCACTTTATGACCTTGATGACTGCATCTATAACATCTTAACATCCCTTTAACAAATTTTCTTAGGTGTTTCATTCCACATCATTGACACATATGTTTTTTAATATACTTACCTTTATGATTATTAAATTAACATCCATAGGGATTCATTTCATGCGTATATGGTGCCCTAGAAAAATAACCAATGTCCAAGTGGTCACCATGTATCCAGATAGCTGGTTAAGAATAACCACAAGAGTTCTCATTGAAGATCCCATTTCATTCAGTTTCATATTCAAAAAACAACCACGGTTTTCTTCAAATCTATTGTCACATTGGTGCCTGTTATTTATATCCATTTACTAAAACCAAAAATGTTGGTGTGATTATACAATTAAAATCATCACATTCTATCTTATGAGGAGGGTAGACACCAAGATATACTTATTCTTGTTATTTTAAACTCATTAAATTTATGAAAAATAACTATGAATCATTTTAATAAGATAACCATTATGGATAAATAAATCATTTCACTCATTCTTAAAAAACACACTAACCTCTAATGTTATGTAAACTGACCTCTGATAGCAACTATAAGGACCCATCCATAAACAGTACATAATCTTGAGATATCCAAATAATTTTATTTTTATTCACATCGAGGATCTTTTAAAGTTTAGATCTTTTGAGAATTATGTAATAACTTATACACAACATTTATAATTTTAAAATTAGAAACTTCTACTCACTATCCATTATTTTACGATAAAAAAACTCTTTAAAATGTAACATGACAACATTTCATGTTTTAACACCATAAGATTTCTTAGATTCCACCATTAACTATATTAATTATTATGTATCGAAAAAAACATATCAGAACATTGGATAAGTATTAAAATCTCAGAATGGGATACATAATTGATGAAAATTGTTAGTCTTTCAAAAACAACTAATCCATGAAAACTATATCATAAAGTAATACTCTTCACCTACTAGAATTAGCGAAAACACGTCACTGAATATAATCACATTTAATACAATTATTATAACCAAAGTATTACCATAAATCTGATAGAAAGAAACATATATAATACTAATGTAACTTGGAATATAATAATACATAAATAGTATAACCATATAATCAACTTACAAAAATATAACTAAATAGAATAATCATGCGGTGGACATCCATTCCCAATGCATTGGAGGTCATAACATAACCAATAATACTTGGTTTATCATGGAACCACCCCTTATCTTGTTAATATAATAACCATACATCTTTTTTTATCATGTAACCACCTGTCAAATTTCCATATACCATTATATAATCATAACACATAAAAATTGAAAATATCAACATTTCCATTAAAACTTTTCCTTGGAAATCACAAGAAATCATTTCAATATATTGAAAAACTAAAACCCTTTAAAAACTTATTTTCTAAACCAAAATACTTAAAAATTGTATATGGTAATTATTTTCTTTTTAATAGCATTATGACTTGTTAAAGAAGCCAAATATCAAATAATTCCCGCGACGGTGAAAACGTCGTTGTCACCACATATAATAAAAACATTCCATTTTTTGTTTAGTAAAATAATTCCAAAAATACATTCTATTTTAATGAAGTTAAAATTAAAAGTGGTTTATTATACACCGTATAAATGATAAATGACTATATAATTAAAACTTGCCTCAATCAAAGCAGATGAAGAAAATGTCCCTTACATTGAGTCTGATTCATCATGTTTGTTCGTTGTTCTTCCTGAATAAAAACATTAAGTTTATTTAGATTTTCTTAAGATTTTTTTTTCATGTTTATAATTACTTTTATATAACTTTTTGCAACATTATAAAAATTACAAAATTATTAATGTTATTATCAGTCGTTTTGTCGACATTGGGTACTTGAGTCAAAAATGTTCTTATTACAATTACAAATTGTATATGTGGTCAAAAGTAAATTATCTCAAGAATAGTATTCGTGATTTAAATAACATATATATCCAGTATATGTGTATTTATAATAGTCCATAACATTTGGAGATATGATTTAAATTTACTGAAAATTGTTTTTTTATTATTATAAAAACACTTTTCAGGTAAAATTGAGAAACCATACAAGACTTCACCATTTGACAACTTCACAACATCCCCAGTACCCGACATAAAACAATACAATTCTTCATAGATAGATTCATCGCCAAGAGAAGGCCGAGATACCACAAACTAGGTAAAATCAATATAATAATACCAAAAACCATTTTGACCAGTGAATCCACAACCAGAACAGGAAGATCATTGACCTAAAAAGCAGAACAACCATCCATCATTCATCAAATAACACACCTGCAACATCAAGGTATCTTCTACCATCATGAGATCATCCCACTGTAAAGAATCACGAGAACTTCCCAAAAGAAAATAACTGGAGGTTAGAATCAAATAGAGCTTGACACCAATCCTGAAATCAAACAACCCAGCAACCGAATCATCAAATATTAAATGATGAAGGAGTATTGACAACCAACGCTCAACACAAGTAGGAGAAACCCGGAGCATATTCAACCAAAGAATACCACCACCAAAACACAGGAGGCGAAAATTATAGCAGCAGGAAAAACCAAAATTGAAAACGAAGCATAGAGGACAAGTCTGAGAACCCTTCACCATTATGGGATGTCGTATATCAATCAAAAAAAACCCATCGTCGCCAACAGTCCTGCAGGATGAAACCACCATGAAAAATTGAAGCATCAAATCTACCACAGAACATTACCACAACCCTCTAGATCTGATAAACCTAGACGATTCCGCGCCTGCAGAGACCACGATCCCACGGACACTCCAAAGAGTGAGCTGGTGAACATAGCTCCCTCGTCACAAACCAGACTTACACTCGAGAATCATGAAGTGAAGTACCACGAATGATGTAGTTTGAAATAATAATTTTAATCATGAGTGGTGGTAGGGGAAAATGGAACAATCATCATTTCATGAGGTAGTTGTTCACCATACACAGAAACAATATATTTGTATGCATTAGATGGAGGTGTCTGTAAGTGTAGTTCAGATAATTTTCTATAAAAAACAAAGTATATTGAGGATATTGGTTTTTTATGTATTCAATGAATAAGTATATAATAGGGAGTGGAGAAGTAAAATAATTGAACTGAACTTTAGAGATGACGCTACCTCCAAAATCGTGTAACTGTCTTCGATTTGAGCCAAAAGGATTTCTTGGATTACCTTATACATAAAGGAAGGATTATTGGAGGAATATAAATATGTTGGCATATTATTTGGATATAGTTAAATTGATTCAAGGGTCATTATATGTATGATTAAATGGGTAGAAGAAATTCCCTTTTATAAGAGGGAGGTGGGGAACTTTTAAAAAGTTATTGATATATTATTTTATTATATAATTATTTTCTATTTCAAATGGTCTCATTGTCATTTATTTCAAATATAAAATGATTATATGTTGAAAAATTCTCAACAAATAGGTTTTAGACTTTTCTTGGTCACAAATTTAACCATATCTTTTATCTTTATCCCTTTGCTAACTAATTTGACTCTTCCCTTATGTTCTTGTATATTCATAAAATATGGTTAATATAGTTACTATAAAATTATAATCGAACCTAAAATGGTTTATTAATTAAATTTTAAACAATATCAATGTCATTTGATTGAATCTTATATGTTTATGACTATTATATCATTTAATAAAATAGTATTCGTTTTAAAAAATTATTTATTTAAATATTTATACTATTCATATCATGACTTAAAAATCCATTACAACTTGATTATTTAGAAAAAGCATCATTAATTAAAATATAAAAAGTCATATTGATCACTAAAATTAGTGTATGGCATAAAAATTTTCAAAATAAATTTATTTTAATATTTGTAATCATGTTTATTTAAATCCTTCATTAATAAAGTAATCACTACATCATCATTGTGTAATAAATATAGCTATTTATTTGATTTCTAAAAATTAAAAATAAAATACCATGATTTATTAAATCTTATTATCTTTATAATTACTTTTTATAGTTGAATATATCACTTATATAACCCCATATAAATATTTTTTTACTAAAAGATACATGTTAATAGTATATTTCCTTTTACATTTAATTAATTAATATAACATGTAATTATCACTCCCATGTGGCTCCATGGGAACCAAAAATCGAAACTAGAATACCCATGTTCAGAAATATCTTATAAAATAATATTATGACATGTGTTATGGTAGTTTAGTATTATTATAATATTATTGATTACCCTTATTTACAAGATTTAACTTTTAACCGCTGTAAATAAAATACAAACTAATGTTACTATTAAATTTATCATTAAATAAAAGTTACCTATATACACAATTTTTAACTCCTTATTAATTATATGGAATCCATTTTTCAAAATTCAAAACATAGAACATGTAGAAATTAATTTAAAAATAATTTCTGTTGTCAAAACCTAAAAACAAGTTTTTAAGAAATAATAACTATCAAACGATTAACCTGTGTTTATGTCCAATTTCAAATAAAATTACTTCAAATGAACAAAAGTGTATTAAATTAAAAAAAATAATCTAATTAAACTATTAACCTAACTAAATATAAAATATAAACATACAAATTAATTAGATTAAAAGGCAGTTTTGAATTTAAATGCAGGATTTCCAACTATTCATAAAAATATTAATTTCTTCCGAAAAATACCAAAAAATTTTCCAAATTAATTTTTGATGTATCAATTCTATAGAAGAAGTTTATTTTTTCAAATATAATAGATAAATGTGAGAAAAAATATATTTTAAAATGGTTTTTCTTCAAAAGATGGTAAACTGACCTTTTAAAAATATTAGAGTTTTTTCATGCTAAAAATCATATTCATTGTTATTTTAAGACTCTAAAATTTATTGGATAAATGTATAAGTATTTAAAAAACACGTGTAATATTAATTTAGTTAGTTATGATCATTCTTAGTAATAAAACTTCTATGTGTTAACTACCATTTAAAATAATGATAATATTATATTATTTTTTGATATAACAAATTTTTGTGTGCAACTTAAGATTTCAAAGAAACCCATTATTCCTTGTCGAGTATACTATCAAACTAAGTGTCATTTTTATAATAAAATTAATAAATTTTTAATTAATATTAATATATATGAAAAATTTGTATTCTATAAATACCCAGTCATTAGATATATAGTGTATATACTACCTATTTGACTCGTAATATCTTTTTTACTTTATAATATATGGTCTTTTTATTTTCAATTTGAATTAGTTTTCCATGGGTATTTAACATGAATCTTACCAAGTAATAAAGAGTTTCACAACTCAATTCATATTCGTTGGGTTATATTACTTATTCATTGTCATTTTATATTCTTAGATTATGTGTATAATGACTCCTTATTATCTAATATTTTATTTAAAATATTTATATGTAGATTTAAATTTCATACACACAATATATTCGTTGATTTATCCTTATATTAATATTAAGATCATTGTAAGGGACTTCATCTCAATTTACCTTAATTCAGGCATATTGTAATATTATGCACCTAGTTTATTTTATATGATTTATATAATTCCACATGAATTGTAATACCATGAACCCATAATAAATAATTTTATTTTATGTTTCAATTTTAATTATTTCCCCAAAGGGATTTTGACTTGAAAAATAAGGAGTGGTAAAATGTATCTTATAATCAAGCTTTATTTTGTGATTTTTAACATTCTATTAAAATAATAAATTTATTGAGATCATTTTTCATTGGAAATTTAATTTATATAAAATTAAAATATTATTGTATGGTAAATATGATTATTTAATCAACCTTATACCATTTTACCATACAATGTTTAATTTTGTAGTTATTTTATTAACATTTGAAATTTTGATAAATAGCTATCCTTTAGACAATAAGGATATTTAATGATAAGTCAAATTGATTCATGCAATAAGAATATAATTCAATATTAGATGAATTATTTAGATCTATAGCGAAGGGTGGGGAACATAATTATATATATCCTCGATGAATCAATACTTCACATTATACAAATCATTTTTCCAAATTAAATGGGTTTCTACATGTAGTTTTAAATAATAATGTGAATGGTTTTGAAGGTAGAGGTATCATGTGCCTGAGAATATGTAATAAAATAATAAACTAGTTCATTAAAAATTTATTTATTATTTTCCATTATATTTTCATAATGATATTATCCTTTGATGAATTTCATTCTTAATTTAGTGATTAAATGGAATGTGTTTTTAGTTATTTACAATTCCATATTGATTATTCCTTATCTAATCATGATAATCAGGTTGTTTAAATTAAATGTGTGTTCAATTACATTCCTTTACATGTTGATTATACTTATTGATTCGTGATAGATTCCACATTACTTAGCCTGTACATAGAATTTTAGGTCACTATTTTTTTTCTCTTTCTCAATATATAAAGAAGAAATATTGGAATGATATCAAGGATGCCAAATAATTTCTATTTGTATGCTTTTTATTTTATATCCCTATTTAGAATGGTATCATGTATGTATTTTTTTCTCCAAACACACTAAACTAATTGGTCCTTCTAGATTTGGTATCCTATATATATATTTTAATGTAACAAAGTAGGCACTAGATCTAGGTTACTTGAATTGGGGTTGTTACCTTGAGAACTCTTATGGTGTACGAATTAGAAATAATTACGTGATTGGTTTATCCTATAATAATATAACCCCTTAACAAATTTGTTGGTATTATGAGACAAAACATGTTGTGTTTTTTTCTGTATGCCTCTTCCCATAATAGTAAAGTGTATGGGTACAGGGCCTTGAAAACTTATTTTTGATATCCAACATTATGAATTCCATTTGTATGATATCCATAATTACTATTATCTTTGTTTTCATATATTATCCTAGATCTATAATTTCTATAGTTTTATGATTCAACGTCCTCCAAAATTTAATGGGTCTATAAATACATTGGTACATTAAAAGTGGATCGTGTCCCTAGAGAATTTCTATATCAGATTGGAATATATTGAAAAGGAATAAGTCATCATGATGTCTTATCATATAAATGGAGATGTATACCAATGGTGGCCCATAATTTAAAAAATTAAAGTGGAATATGAGATCAAGTGCATTGAATGAATGAATTTTAAGGGGGTGTTATATAATGAAAACATGGATTATGGGAAGGGAGTGTAAATTGAAAGGTAGATTGTAAATATTATATAAAAGGAGGGTGAAATTTTTTTATATTTGAGGATAACATGACTAGGTTATATATGATTGTTTAAGACTATTTATATAGACCAGAAAAAAGATATATTATTTCATCGATGGGTTAAATTCCATCCTTCAATGGAAGTTGGTCTCTTAGACCATTTCATGACATGATAATACATTCACAAGAATAATTAAGATAGAAAATGACTTCTCAAGGATGTATGTATTCAAGAGAAATCCAATTAATAATAGGATAATTTATCATCATGGCTTGAATAATGTGGAAAAGGGAAAAGATTAAGAATGGTATTTCCCACATTTGATAACATTGTTTAGAAAAACCATGTAGCTTATAATAAGTGTAAAAAATTTTGTTTCAAATTTATAGTGAAAGGGAATAATGCTCACCAATACAAGGGAAATTGATATGTTAATGACTTTACGTTCTTTAATTTTATGGAGATGGGAAATTATGAGAAAAAATTCCCAAAAATTAAAGGGAATTTACCTTTGAATAGTCTAATGGATCAAGGAACATCATATGTGATTACTACTGCTGAAGTGAAATTTGAAAAATAAATTATGCTTGGTGATTTAATTGTTTCACCAAATTTTTCTAATTAATTATTTAATTCTAGATTTTTCATGTTTTTATATAATAAATATTTTCAAAAAACATTCCACACTTCTTTAGAACCCTATTAATGGATTTATAAATTAATACAACAAGTGGGAATCTAATTGAAACAATGATGTGTCATGTCGTTACAATTATGATGCATGGGTGTTTACTATTACAATAAATTTGCTATTGTACTTTTTTTAACATTAATATGATCCTTGGTATGTATTGGAATAAAAGTTCTTATGGAAATATTTATTTCCAGGGGATGGATATTATGATTCTCGAAGGTCCAGTGGAATCAATTGTCTTTAAAGGGGAAACATCATAATCTAAATCATATTTATATCCTCCCCCAATAGCTATAATTAATTAAATTATATAAATATTACAATATTAAGCATGATCTATAGATTGGGATGGTATTTTAGTAACAGAGGATGTACCCATGGGAAAACATGTTATTGATTTTGTTCCATAAGGATTTCTCAGTCATTCACTTGTGTGAGAAGTTGAGTTCTCTATTGATCTCATTTTTGATTGAAGAAAAATATCTAAAAATCTATATAAAATGGAATTATCGGAGTTGGTGTATTTAAAGAAATTGTTTTATGAATTCAGAGACAAGGTATTTTTATTCCCTAGCATATCACCATGGGAATCCCCCATTTTATTCATAAAATAGAAGGCTGGGTCAACGATACTTCTCAACAATTATAGGTATATAAATTCCTATATTATAAAGAATAAGTAAGTTTTTCCATGAATTTAGTAATTATATGTTTATATCAATAGATCCAAATAATTTTATAATATATATCTTCACTTGGTTTATAATCAGTTGAAGTTGAAAAATGATGATATAAATAAGAAATCATTTTAAATGAGGTATGAAAAATATGAGTTCAGGGTAATGACATTTGGAATAACTAGTGAACCTTATATATTTATGTATATAATGAATAAATTATTCAAGGAGAATATGGATAAATTTATTATTCTTTACATTGATTATATATTGACATGCTCTAAGGGTTATGAAGACCATGGGTGTCATCTGAAAATACTTATAGAGATCCTTAGAAAAAAGTCGTTTTATGGAATGGTAGTGAGTTTGAAATTGGGATTAATGTTTTTTATTTTTGTGGAGATATTATCTCAAAATATGGAATATTTATTGATTTTTAAAATATAATGGTAGTCAAATAATGTCATATAATAATGAATTTATCATTGATCTCATGTATTTCTTGCCTTATCACTTTAATATCGATGGTTTGTTCATGGTTTTTCATGGTTGGACAAATCATTGACAAAGTTAACATTTAAAGGGGATAATTTTAAATGGTTAATTGAATGTATGGAATTTTTTAAATATCATAGATAATATATATTAATGAACGAGTTTTTTAGCACACCCAGCTTAAGGTACATGAACCTTTATTCCTGTATTATAAATCTATATAATGTTTGATTTATGTTTTGAATGTTATGAGGAGTATTGGAATGTTTTGTAGGATAATATGGAGTTTAAAAATTTAATAATCGTTAGTATAAACCTTGAAACACCTATAGAAAACCGCACAACTAAAAAGTAATCACTGGATAGGTGCATGGTTCGAGAAAAACTATGTAGCTACCTTGATGAAAATATACAATGTTTATTATGGGGAATATTATGTTTGGAAAATAGTTTTTATAATTTTGTGAGACAAACACGTGAGACATGTTTTGAGGTAGTGGATTATGCATGGTTAGTTCATGATGTTCCTAACATTACACCTGAACCGTGAATCATAGAAAATTAGGTCAAATATTTGAGGATCAAATTCAGTTTTTCATCTAAAGAACTCATTTTTTTCCATAAAATGGTCCAAAAATTAACTCATCTTCCTCTCAATACTTGATAGTCCTTTCCTTTAGATCCATCTGTGATTCCTAGGAGAATAAAAGTTCATTGGGGTCTATATTTTTTTGTGAGTGACCATTTATTATTGTTTTCCATTGAACTCTTATTCTTTACTATCTTGGAATCATGGATATATTATTTTGGATAAAGATCCCTATTTTTTAACATCAATATTGACTGTATATGGTTGTTTTTACTGAATATAATGATATATATGGATGATTTTATGATTTTAAATTGAGGTTTTTGATGTTGTTGTCTATTCTTCTTTTTCTCCAATGTTTTAGAGGTAGGTGGATTCTCTCTCAAATCCAATACACTAGAACTAGATGGCTTGGTTTCAAATTGATTAAATTTCGTGATTTTTTAACCCTTATGTGATTTTATAGAAACCACATTAGTTATATATTCATGGAAATTTTGGAAATGTATTGGAATTCTAGAAAGTTATTTTTTTTCATGATTTTTAAAATTTTATTTTAAAAAAATTGTTTTAAATTGATTCATGGATTTTTCTATATAAATGTATTCAATAAAAGGAATATTTTATTAAAATGTATTTTCATGGTTTGTTTGGCATGGTTTTTGGAATAAATGGGCGGCATGAGGTCATTTATATAAAACATAGCCATGTGGAATGGACATGTGCTATTAGAGAACCTGGTATTGGTTAACTTATGAAGTCTTAGTTAATCATGATGAATCCACTAATGATTATGGACTGATCATGTGGGAATGCATGTGTGGGTTTGTGAAAATCATTACAAGGGTATTCCAAATTGATTTGAGAAATGGTTTTATTGTTGTAAAATAGTTTTCCTCAAAAATATATTGGTTTTGATATAAACTATTGAAATGTTCTGAAATAATTTTTAATAAATTATTTTATATATGTTTTGATGAGAGTTTTTATCATAGTGTCATGAGTTGGGAAGTCATTGGGGGGAAAACCTACTATGATTTATACACACCCCCTTCTTGGTAACTATTGTGCATTTAGATGTGTCATATATCAGGACAGAGGTAAAAGAAATGTATCCCATTTCTTTTTTGATGCACCTTGATACCTGGGCTAGGCATGTGGAGTTTGATCATAGAGTAGGTTGGGGGTTATGAGTTGATATATTATGTTTCTTTGAGTTTTGTTAATTTTTTTCCACATTATTATAATATAGTTTGTAGTGTTTGGTTATATAGTGAGTTACATTTCCCTGTACTCATGCGTCATATAATGGTTTGGTTGGGTTTGTCATATGGTTTGGTTGTTTATATTCAATGATAAAATCGACCCATATTTTTATAAAGCACATGGAATTTATTTACAGCCTTTGGTGTCTCAAGGATGTCACCGAAATCTAAACAACACCCCCACCTCTTCCCAATACAATGGGAGAGTGTTGAGATGTTATATGTCTTAAATCCCCCGTTAGGTACAAAATGATTTATAACACGTAGTGATGAATTTAAGAAAAGAAAAGATTTTATCCTTAGGAATAATTATAGATTAATTTCTAATGAATCAATAGTAGTGAAAATATATGAATTGGTCTATCTGACTCATGACCTGGATATGGTAGCTATTGTGTTTTCTTTGAAAATTTAAAGACACAACCACTATACTGAAATATAAGATATATATATATATATGACTCAATAGTTTAAATTATATATTATCATAGAAGTACCTCCAAATGAAGAAAATATGGGTTTAAACTACTCAAGGAAAATAATTTCGTCATACACTAACACCATAGAAATTTAAAAAAGGTGGTGGATGCATTGGGAAATATGGCATGATGTTTTGATCCTAATGGGGATTAAAAAGGTTCTTGTAAACATGGATCTACTAAAAATGGTTATGGGGAATTCTAGGAAATAAGATCTATCATTATTTCTTCAAAATATTTCTAAACCATCCTCATAAGAAATTGAAGAGAAATTTGAGGAGGATGAAAAGAAAATTCAAAAGAATATTAAACAATTAATTTGTGGGAAATGAATAGATTTCATCATTAAAGATTGAGTGTTGATGTTTATGAAGAGGTTATGTGTTCCATATGTACCATAGTTGAAAAGGAAATAGTTATATGAATGATATAGATATAATTTACCTAAAAACCATGGTTGAATAAACATGGATAGGGGTTTATGGGAGAATATCTAGTGGAATGGTATGAAGTTGAATATTGCAGACAATGTGTCTAGATTCTAAGCATGCCTGTAGGTAAAGTTTTAATTAAACCTTATAAGGAAGTCATGAAACCTATTCTTATACCTATACAGAAGAGGAATGACATTAAAATGTAATTTTTCAATAGACGCACAAATTATCGAAAGAAAAATTATCATATATATTCCATCATTGATATTGCTACTAAGTGTACACGTTTATTAGTGAATAGAGAAGATTTACCCCTTGAGATATTTTTCAGACACCAAATCAATGAAATTTCAAGGCTTCAAGGGGATCCTCTATTGTATCTAACCATGACCCTTGATTCACATAAAAAATATTCTAGTGTCATATATGTGATATTGACTCTTAGGTACATTATATAATGTCCTATCATCTCAAGACTAATGATAAATCTGAAATGACTATCCAAACATTGGAAGAAAAAAATGAGATCATGTTCTCTTGACTTCCAAGGTATGTGGGATTAGTGTCTACCTTTGGGGGAATTTTTATTCAATAATAACATCCACTTTTGTATCCATATGTAACCATGAAATGAATTGTATAAGAAAACATTTCATAATCCAAACTGTTATAAAGAAGTTAGGGAAATAATCTTAATTGTCCTAGAGATTGTGGAGGAGATGATGGTAAATTTATAGACAATGAAAAATAATATTAATGTATAAAAGATTATACAAATTATTTATAAATATAATTAAGGGAATTACATTGAATTTAAAAATGGGGATCATGTAATATTTAATTTTTCACCATAAATGGGGTTTTTATATTTTGTAAAAGAGAATATTAATCCATCAGTACATTTGTTCTTTTGAAAGAATTGTGATAAACCACATATTTTTTTGAATATTTTATTCATAATAAATGATATAATTTCTTCACATTGTGGTAAATGTGTTCATTTATGAAATATTTGGGATTAGATCATTCATTTGAAAATATGATGAAAATTCCAGTTTTACACTTTAAAATTAACTATAGAATTCAAGAAATAAATATTCTGATATGTATTATTTGAAATAAAATTTTATAAATATGTTCCTGAAATAATGTTCCACAACATTCATTGAGAAAATCAAAGATTAATCATGAATTTGTTTGGTGAAAACAGGCCATGAAGTCAAAGTAGGGATAGACTCTTCAGATTAGACATGGGTTCTATATTTTGCCCATAACATCATCATCTGTTCTTGGATTAGGCCCAAATTATGAGAAGATATTTAGGATTATTTTTTGAAATAATCTACAATCTAGAAGAATTGTTTATTCACGCCTTATGTTGTCAAATGGGTAGTGAAATATGGCATGAAAAATTTGTCCCCGATTCCCCATTCACACTTGAAACCACATTGACCCTAGCCTCCCCACCACTCTATAAATTGGGTTAAATATCATTTGGCGGCAGGGGGGGGTGGGGGCGGTTATAACTGCATTAAGAGATTGGGAGTATAGGATAAGTGGTTTAAACAATTTTAATTCACATTTGGAGCTGGGAAGATACCAAGCTAGGATCTCCTCCAACATTCTATTATTTTCCTCTTCTTTATTGTAATACTCTTGTGCATTCAATTAACTCTTAGTTTCTCTTATACTTCTTCTGATATATTCATTAATATAATTCTCTTAATATTCCTCTTTGTTCTGGAATTCAAGATTAGAAACAACATTGGGTTATACCCTTTCTAAACCTTTTTATTTTCATAACGTTTCAACAATGACTACACCGCCCATAGAAGTGTAGTTTTTTACTAATTGATCAAACAATATCCTTATTAATTCATTTATAATGAATAAATTATAAAATTTAATTCACATAATATGATCTATTAAATTCATTTTTAATTTACTTGAAACTAATCAAGCAATTGAACTATTAACACAAAACCCATGAGGTCAGGAATTATGTTAATTGTGAGAGCGCAACCTTAATCGGTAATACACAACCATACATGATCAATTTGTAGTGGTTTAATATAATCACTAAATTAAATTAATTCTAATTTCTATAGGGTGACTGTGACTTAATTTAATAATAACCAAAATCTAACCTTATAACACCAATCAATGAAGGGTGTCGCGTTTGCATCTTCTGAAGTTAGCCTGGGGTTAAATTCACTTCATCTTTGTAATAAAGTTAATTCTCGTAGTGTTTGAGATTTAAAAAATTAAGGGATCATAATTAAGTGAATTTTAAATTAAATGATAATGATAAATAATTGACATAATAGGTATAGTTAGATCAATTATGCCTTTAAAATATTTTCTAAAAAACATCTTCTATTTGGGTCTTTTTAATAGAATTGAATATCAAAAATAAAAATAAAAAAATATAAAATCTTCTTCTTGAAAACTTCTTTTAAATTTATAAAAAATAAAAACCTCTATCCTTTTAATTACTATTCTTATTTTATTTTATTTTATTTTCCAAATACAGTTAATATGTTTTTAAATTTACTTCTTCCTTTGAGAGACAACCTTGGTCAGCCACCCTACTACATCTAAGTAAACAACAATCACAAATAATTTGAAAGAGCCTACTACATCTCCAGTCAATTTAGTTCCATTTCTGAGTAGCCAAGTAAAAATTTCAACTATTTAGTGTTATTAATTTTATTTTACATTTTATTTTCCCCTTCTTTAATTTCTTCAATCATTACCAAACTTGAATTTTTGTTATTCTTTTCTCATCTTTTTCTTGTTCTTTTTGGGCCATCAACTAAAATGAATCATTTTTAATTTATTATGGTCCAATATTCATATTTTTATTTTTATTTTAATTATTAAATGAACTAATTCCAAAGATCTCTCAGATCTGGACACTGAGATTGAACACAGCCTTAGGGCTTGAATCAGACATTCTCATTCTATGTGAAGTTTCAACATTCAACCAGTTGGATAATTCCTCCACTCCCAGAGCATCAAAATCGGATGAAATTCAAATTTAAGAATAAAACAAGATCTAATTACTGAAAATAATGGAAATTAACTTAATATATCCATTATATAATTGTCTACACTAGATATTAGTTAACATCCAAATAGCATTACATAACAAAATCTCAAATCATATTTTGAACTGAAATCTAGGTTAATTCAACTACTTTAAAAATTTCAGGGACTATCTTGTGAGGATCCTAATAAACTCCTTATGGAACTTAATATGGTTTTTTCTACCATGAAACCAAGAAATTTATCCGAATATCAAATCAAACTAATAGCATTACAATTTTCACATTATAGAGCCTCAAAAGACTGGATGTATTATTTACAACCTGATGATGTAATTTTTTGAAAGATTTGAAATTAATTTTCTTGTAAAGGTTGTTTCCAGAATCATGGACCACATCCATTCTAAAATAGATCTCCGGGATCATGAAATCTCAAGGGGAATCATTGTTTGACTACTAAGAGCGATTCATGAAGTTGTGCACAAGCTACCCACATCACCAAATTAGTGAGAAAATCCTCATCCAATACTTCTATGATGGACTCACACCCATGGAGTGGAGCATGGTGGATACTAGAGCTAGAGGAGCACTGGTGGGCAAGACACCCGTAGATGCACGTCCATTGATTGAAAAAATGGCTCAAAACTCTCAACAATTTGGTGACGATGGTACACTGCATGTCAAGGGTGTACATTAGGTAAGTCCTTGTCTATTATGAGTCATTAAATTGATTTCAAGATGGAAGATTTGACCACTATGGAGAGGAATTTTTTTGTCTCAAAAAGAATCCCAACCCACTCCTTCATGGTCTTGTGTCATTTCAATAAGACAAGCCACCCAACTTATTGTTTCCACCAACTACAAGAAACAAATGATTATGCAATAGTGATTCCTGGGAGACCATATATAGAGCAGCAGCAACCATATCCACAAAAGAAGTTTATTTCTTTGATACAACATAAAACCAAGGATGGAATGACCCATCAGACATGAGGTATGCCTCTCGACAACAACAAAGGCCCCCTTTTTAAAAAAACTTCTAGAAACCTTCACCTTACCAATAGGGTTACCAACAACCCCAAAGGTGATTTGAAGCTCACACATCAATAAGAAAATATCAAGATAATTATAAACCAAAGGTAGATTCTAATACTGATGATATTTTGAAACTAAATTTTCTTAATCAATAGAATGAGATGAAGATTCTTGGTTCGAAGCTGAGGGAGTTGAAGAATCAAATAAGCCAGATTTCCATTGCCATCCATTAACTGGTAAGTGAGAATTCTAGAAATATACCTTCCCATCCTACTCCAAATCCCAATTGGAATTTTAGTTCCATCACATTGAGAATTGGGAAGCAAATTAATGATAAATATGTACCTACCATTCCACTACGATTCCCCTCAACACCAGAAAAGCCCCATTCCAGGACAACTGATGAGAAATACATATAGAAAGATAAAGGTAAGAAAAATAATGATGATGTTCCTCCTAAACCCTTTCCATTTCCAAAAAAACTTGTACAAACCAAAAATATGGCTGGAGATGTGGTGCAAAAATAGGTTTTGTAAAAAATCAAGCATATGGACATCAATATCCCTCTACATAAAGCAATCAAGAAAATACCAAGGTATTCTAAATTCACAAAAAAAACATTATACCAATTGAATATTTATCTAGGGACATGAAAGGATAAATCTTGGAAGGAATGTGTCATCAATCATTACACCAACTCTATAAATGATGAAAATGTTCAAGGATCAAGGGACATTCACCATCCCATGCACTATAAATGATTTTCACTTTTCTGATGCCCTTTTTGATTTATGAGCATCCAGAAATGTAATGCCTCACTATGTATTTTTTTCTTTATAGGTTGGTGAGTTGAAGCTGACGAGAGTAGTGGTGAATTTTTCAAAGAGATATACAACTCATCTAGTGGGATTCCTTGACGATGTACATTTATGGGTAAGAGACATGATATTTCAAGTAGATGTTTACATACATAACATGGAGGATGATCAGGTAAGTTATCATCTCCCATTATCTTAGGTAGGACCTTCATCTAAACTAAAAAAACTATCATAAATGTCAATAAGGGTACGCTTTCTATGGAATTAGGATTTGATGTTTTGATATTTAATATTACGGACTCCATGAAGTACCTCTCATGGGAGCATTCTGTATTTTTTATCTCCCATATTGAACCAGCAAATAAAAATCCCTTGGAATTGGATTTCCATATGCTTAGAAAGATCGTGAGTATTGGTATGATTTTGATGTCTAAGAACACATCCACACCACATTCTAATGAACAATATTTTCTTATATTTGAATTTGAAAAGGATTCATAGTCTGATTTTGATCATGTGAAATCTGATTAGGACATGGTTGTTGAGTTTACTGATTGTTTTGATGCTTTATTCTCTAATATTAATGACGTATATTCTGATATTTATTTTCATTGTGCACATATTTTAGTTCCATAAATTTCATCATCCAAACATAAACCGCTAAACTAGATGTCAATACATTTCCACCTAATCTCAAATACTTGTACTTGTTAAGTGGTGAAAAATTACATGTTTTCTTTGCTAAAAATCTCCCTTTTAAACATGAAGAAAAACATTTGAATATTTTGAGGGGGAGCATTAAGGTAATCGGGTGGACCATGGATAACATATCAGGTATTAACCCATCCATTTTCATGCATAGGATTGTTTTCGAGGATGGGGCTAAACCATCCTGGAAGCCACAATGAAGACTCATTCTAACCCTTCTAGATGTTATAAAAAAGGAGGATGAAAAATTACTTAAGGTAGGTATAATTTATCCCATTTCAGATTCCCAGTGGATGAGTCTAATTCAGGTTGTGGATAATAAAGGTAGTGTTACTGTTGTTAAAAACGAGAAAGATGAGTTAGTTCCAATTAGGGTGAAAAACAGTTGACGCGTGTGTATTGGTTATACGAAACTAAATCAATCTACCCACAATAACCATTTCCTATTCCATTTTTTGATCAGATGCTTGAGAGACTAGCTAGGAAAACACAATTTGTTTCCTGGATGGATTTTTTGGATATTTTTAGGTTCCTATTACTCCAGAGGAATAGGAAAAGACAACATTTACATTTACATTTGGTACATTTTCCTACCGAAGGATTCCATTTGGACTTTGTAATGCCCCAAGTACCTTCCAGATATGCATAATGAGTATTTTTTCTGATTTAATTGTGTACTACATAAAGGAATTTATGGATTATTTTACATTGTATGGTCCTTAATTTGATGATTGTATATGTAGTTTGTGAAAGGTTTTTAATCATTGTATTGAGGAGAATCTGGTCTTAATCATTGAAAAGTGCCATTTTATGGTAGAGAAAGGTATTTTCTTATGGAATGTAGTGTCAAAATGGGATAAAGGATGATAGATATATGGTAGATATCTTTTCATCCTTAACCTATCTGTCATGTGTGTGTGATGGTAGATCATTCATAAGGCATGCAAGATTTTATCGGCACTTCATCACATATTTTAGTATGATTTCAATTCCTATGTCATAATTAAATAAAAAGGATTCTTATTTTGTGTTTGATGAATCTTGTAGGACATCCTTTGATAGGCTAAAGAAGTGTCTAACCACTCTACTGTTCATACATCACCCATGGTGGGAACTTCCTTTTGAGCATATATGTGATTCCTCTATCTTCGGGGTTGGAGCTATCTTATCTAAGTGAGTGGGGGATGTTCACATGAGATTTCATATGCATCGAGGACATTTCATTCAACCTAATAAAACATCAAAATAAAAAAGTGGTTATTTTTGACATGTTTTCATTAGATAAATTCTATTCATATTTATTAGGATCTAAAGTAGTTGTTTCTCTGACCATGCAGCTATAAGGTACCTCTTGAATAAGCTGGATGTAAATCCCAGGATAATCCTATAGATGAATCTTCATCAAGAATTTGATATTCAGATAAAAAATGAAGGGTTTGAAAAACCTAGTGGTTTACCACATGAGTAGGCTTACTCATGCCCTATAGGATGACACCATGTACCATGTACCACATTAGGATACATTTCCTGATGAGAATATTTATTCCATTTTAGGTACAAACCCTTGGTATTCTGATTTAATTGACAACATTTTGGCCTATAAAATTACAACAATTTTATAGAAATATCAAGTCAAAAAAAGAGTGAATGTATGTTTTTTGTGTTGAATGATCCCTACCTATGGATCATGTGTTGTGATCATGTAATTTAGAGGTGTGTTCCTGATCTTGAGTTTGAGTCTGTTTTACATTGTTTTCATACACTTTCATGTGGAATAAACTTTGGACCCCAACAAATAACAAGCAATGTTTTAGACTCTAGATTATATTGGCCTAGATTATTCCATGATGTTCATGTGTTTTGTATGTTGTTCTCACATTTCCAATACACGGGAATATTTTTTAGGAGACGTGAGATGCCTCAGTAACCCATATTATTCTTTGATGATTATGATGTTTGGGGCAATTATTGTATGGTTCCTTTTCCATGTTCTTTTGGTTTATTGTAAATTTTGGTTTACGTATATTATGTGAGTAACAAGTGTATGATAAGGCCACCAAGACTGATGAATCTTATGTTGTAGTATAATTTGTTAAGACAGAATTGTTTTCTAGGTTTAGAGTACCAAAGGATATCATCAGTGAAAAGGTGGCACACTTCTGTAATCGAAATTTGGATTCCCTCTTTCATATGTAGGGGTTGACACACAAAACATCAACACCATACCAACCCCAAACAAATGGCCAGGTTAAGGTTTCAAATCATTAATTGAAACACATTTTGCAGAAACCTATGAAATCGAATAGGAAGGATTTGGGAATTTGCTTTGATCATGCCTTGTGGTCTTATATGAATGAATAGAAGACCTTTATCGGTATGTATTCATTTCAGATTGATTTTGGGAAAGCATGTCATCTCCGCATGGATGTCGAACATCTAGCTTATTGTGAAATAATGAAATACAACATAGATTTGGAAAAATATGGAATCCAAAAGAAGCTGAAAATTCAAGATATTGAGGAATTTGTATTGTATTAATATGAGAACTCAAGGCTATTCAAATAAATATTAAAATAATCTCATGACAAAAAGGATCGAGTAAATAGAATTTCATGCTAGAGAGAAAGTCTTTCTTTATAGTTCATGACTGAAACTGATTCTTGGTAAGTTGTGTTCCCAGTTGTTAGGTCCTTATGATGTGAATAATGTTTTTTCCTTGTGGTTCAGTAAAGGTCACACAAGAGGACACAAGAAGGATCTTTACCGTCAATAGGAAACCTTTATATTAATACATTGAGGGACTTCCTACAGATACAATGGATTTAATCACACTAATTGACTCCATCATCACTTGAGAATATGAGGCTATTCATAGTCCTTTCACTTGTATATTATTTTTATATTTATAAATCTTAATTTCATGTGCATATATCATCTCATGGGATCACATTGAGTACAATGAAATATTGTACGTGTGGGGGAGGGAACCATTTAGTTTATTAATTTCAATTGTATTTATGTTTATCAATGATTTTAAAATAAGTGTTTGCTTTTCAAAATTTTTGGTTAATTTTTCAAATTTTTTGTGTTTTTGAAACTTTTGAGCTGAAATTATTCTCATCACCATTTCAAAATCCATATCAATAAGTGAAACAATTTGTCCCATGAAACTAAGCTTAAATGAATGCTGAAAATGACTTTGTTTGAAGTTCATTTATTTTGTAAATTCATGAAAGGTACTCTTAATTTCGAATCACATCCCACATCCCATAGTATTTATATTTGATATCAATTTATTATAATGCTTATAAACCATTACTGTCATATTCTTTATATTTTCCTTATTTCTTGAGAGAACCAAACCATGATTAACTTAACCAGAATTTGATTTCTTCCTATAAAAACATGAGGGTTTGAGGTAATTATGTTTTAAATGATTGAGGAATTTTTTTGGTATTAAATCCCCTATTTTATAATAATATTTTTTAAATAATGTACTACCTTGAACATTTAATCCTCATATCCCTTACAATACATGAATAACATATTAGTTTAGCCACATTACAAGCCAATTTTCCCTATCCAACTAACTCAAGAAGTGAAATTTCATAATATAATTGAACATAGGTGTGTGGAAGAGGTATTGTGTCGTGCTACCACATTTTTTTATGCTTTGGGTGGAAAATTAAATTCTTAAGAGATGTTTTTGCTTCTGAAAAAAATCATTCTGTTGAATTTTGTGCCTTTTCAAGAGCATTCATGAAAAAATATTTTGGAGAAGATTGATATTTATGTTGCTGAAATGATAAATGGTGTATACATTCCATGAAATTTAATGATTATGGACTTGGATTTATGATAATATGATTGATGAGGAGATTATATTTATATGAAAATTAGATTAATTCAATTTTTCTTCAAAAGGAGTCAAGCCCTCCTAATTCAGCCTTAGAATTTTTCACATCTAAATCCTATAAACCGAAACCCAAAGAACAAAATTGAAAAGTACTCTTGATAAAAATATTTCATTTACTCACATTTTGTTATTATATAGATATTTATCAAGTTTATGGTGACCCTTTATGAGTTTGGATGGGAAAGACATTGCAAAAAAAATGACATTTGTGTGATAAGAGAAAATTTTAAATGAGGTACGTGTTTTTGGTGAATGGTAGGATAAATTAAGTATAAATATATAGAATGATTAAAATGAGAAATTTAAATAATAGTTTATTATGTGAAAGAACAATTTTTCTTCTTTGTATGTAATTGTCTGATCTGAACGACATGTGATTTCAAATTTGTTTTGATTTGATATTGATATTTTCTGGTCACAATTATTTTAAATACATGATATGAGAATTTTCCCAGGAGTGAAAAAGGGTAATTGTGGGAGAGTTGATAAAAATACATTTTTATTGAATATTTTATTGATAATAAATGATATAATTTCTTCACATAGTGGTAATTGTGTTCATTTATGAAATATTTCGGATTAGATCATAAATTTGAAAATTTAATGAAAATTCTAGTTTTACCCTTTCAAATTCACTGTAGCATTTCAGGCATAAATATTTTGATATATATTTTTTGTTTTAAATTTCATAAATATATTTATGAAATAATGGTTTAAAACTTTCATTTAGGACATTAGCTCTAAATCACTCATTTGGTTGGTGGTAATGTTCATTGATTTCAAAGTTGTGCTGGACTCGTTAGATTAGACATGGGTTCTTTATTTAGACCAAAAAAATTTCATCTATTATTGGATATGGCCCACATTTTTAAATGTGATTGAGTACTCATTTTCACACAAATAGACCATATCTAAGGTAAATTGATTCATGTATTTTTGTTGTCAAATGGGTGGTTAAAGTTGGTATAAAATATTTGGCCGAGATTCCCTATTTACACATGAAACCACTATGAACCTAGCCTCCCCACCATTATATAAATTTGTTTTTTTCTCATTTTTAGGGGTTGGTACGTTCATTAAGATATTTAGAGAATTGTATTAGTGGTTCTACACTATTTCAATTCACAATTGGAGAAGCGAAGCTAGCAAGCTAGGATCTCCTCCAAAATGCTCTTCTTTTCCTCTTCTTTGTTATAATGTTGTTGGGGTTTAAATAATGTCTTTGTTTCTATTACACTTCTTATATTATATTAAATATTATTGTTCTCGTAATCTTCATATCTAGGTAGGTATTCAAGAGAAGAAACAAAACTAGTATATACCCTTTCTAATCCTTGTCACTTGCATGTAGTTTCTACGATGACTACACTACCCATGGAAGAGTAGTTTATTTAGTAATCGATCGACCTATATACTTCTTAATTCATTAATTTTGAATCAATTACATACTATAATATAAATAATATGATATATTAATTGAGTTTTTAATTTAATTGAAAAAAATCATGTAATTTAACAATTAACACAAAACACACGAGGTTAGGATTTGTTTGAATGGTGAGAGTAAAAACTTAATCGGTAATACAAACCCATACAAGATCAATTTGTATTAATAAAATATATTTCCTAAACTCAATTAACTAGAATTTCTAGATAGAAAATTTTCCTTAATTTACTACTGACTATATGATTACCTGAGAACATCAATCAAAGAAGGGTGCAGTGATTTCATGTTCTGAAGTTAGCCTAGGGTTAAATTCACATAATATTTGTGGTAATGTTAATTATCATAGGGTTTATGATATAACAGATTAAGGGATCATAATTAAGTAAATATGAATTTAAATTATAATGATAAATAATTGAGTGAATAGGTATTGTTAGATCGAATATTACATTAAAATATTTTCTAAAAAATCATCTTCTTGTTGGGTTTTATTACTGGAACATCATTTCAAAAAAAAACAATATTCTTCTAGAAAACTAATTTTAAAATTAAAATGATAAAAAACCCCCATCATTTTAATTAGTGTTCTTATTTAAATATATTTTAATTTTAAAATTCCTTTAATATGTTTTTATATTTACTTATTTTTTTGAGAGACAACCTTGGTCAGCCACTATACTTCTTGTATGTACTCAACACTCACATATCATTTGAAATAAACTACAAAAACACCTTTCAACTTTATGGAATTAATATTATATATTACTAATATATTACACCACCCAAACATTATATACTATATTATTTATTCTATGTTTTATTTTTTAGGAAATATTTTTCAAATCAAATCAATGTACTCAAATATAAGGGTGTGAAATTTGATCGTGATTTGTTTTTAATTAGGATGATGCAAAAATTATTTAAAAAATAAAGTAATATTATAGAGTAAAAAAATATATTGGTGAAGTTCAATTGGAGAAATAAAAAACATGAATATTAAACATGGGATCCAATAGAATCTATAGGGAAGGAGAATCCAAAAAACTTCAATAGCATATAAGTAACCTAATTTATTTGATTAAATTATTTAAGGGGATAATGTAATACCCAAGACCCTAGTGTAGTAGGTAAACACCATATCATGGACTATCACATAATAATTATCCTTTATTTTAATTTATTTAAAAGATAAATTTTATAATTTAAAATTTAAAAAACTAAATTAATTTTTGAATTCATCATATCAAAATTAGATGATTATGTTATTTTGTGTGTTTTTTGAAAAGGATAGTTTTTTGATAAAAAAGATGGTTTACATGAAACATGTATTTTATATTACTTTATCATCATATACAAATGAAAAATAATTTTTATAAACAATTTATCTAATCAAATATGAAATTAAATAACAAAAATGTATTTTAAAATATTCTCTGAACATATAAACCCTATATCCAATATTTTTAGAAATAATTAACGTCTTACTATATTAAAAATCAAACTACTATCTCTTATTTTAATCAAGTATTTTTATGGTAGAATCCATTTTTTATTTACTTAAAATATCCATACAATATATTTTTATTATAATAAATAAATTTATTTCCTTAAAATCAAAAAACGATATAATTTTATCTTATATGTAAATTTATTGTTTAAAAAGTTTATTTTTATCAAAATCCTTTTAATGTGATAAAGTGTGTACTTTAAATAACATTTTAAATAAATTTAAATTTTATTTTATAATTGGATTTCAATATTTTAAATCCTTGGTATAAATTTATGTAAAATGGTGAATCCTAATCATTTTCTTAAAATGAATTACTTATGTTAGAAATTAATTAAAAAGTTAAAAGTAAATTAGTGTAAATATGATAAAGTTCAAAAAATCTCTAAAATAATCAAAGCGTACCCAAAATGAGTTTTCAGGGTTTTGTAACCAATCACATAGTACCCTACACTTTGTCCATTTTTTTCCTTTGGAACATAATTATAAACCTTATAATATTAAAAATGTAATGATTACACCCAAATTTACCATAATTTGTAGTTATACAATAGTAACATCCTTACCATGTCAATAGTCACATTACCATCAATGTTTCACTTAAAATCATCCACATTGACCATCCAATGGCCCAAAGGCCTTTATTTTTTATTGATTTTTGATAATCCACCTTTCAAGGGGTGAGGTGGATCCCATACAAGGCCTGTAGGCGTAAGAATTAAATGGGCCAAAGGCCTTCGTGAAATTAATTTCCCGTAGTCATCAAACATTACATACAACCGAGACTAACTACTTAGAACTCCTCCTCCCAGGCATCTTCATCGTGAAATCAGCTCTCCACCTTTGCATGGCTATTCGGCTAGGCTTTCTCGTGCATGCACATGCATGTCCCGATGGCCGGTTCCAAAACCTCTCATTCTTTCAATCTGTTTAGCTTCTACTATGTTGAAATATCTTTTCCCTTCCTCCTACTGAAGCTTGTTCCTTGTAGGTTTTCTGGTTGTATATGCACTTTTATGGTGGCCCAAAGGCCTTGAGTTGGCCCGAAGGCCTTACTCACACAAAGGCCTGGGTGGCCAGATGTCCTTAAAGGACTCAGGGACCAAATCAGTGGCCCGAAGGCCCAAATGGGGGAATATTCCAGGCTGCTACAGTGCCAAACCTTGCCTGCTACAATAACTGCTACAATACTGCACAATACTGCTACAGTACTCTGGAAATTATCCCCCACCTGGATTTGATCCATGGTCTCTTGGATGAACATTAGGAGTCCTCACCAACTAGTCTGAGGCTCATGTGATACATTGACCCTATTATATATCTATCCCGCTTTCAAAATCTTAAAAAACCCATTAGTTAGCCAAAGGCCTTTATTTACATGGTGACTTCCAAGACAGATTCATGTCCCAAACATGTGTATTATCAATTAAATAACCATTATTCATAATTATATTCCTTCAAATATATTCTATAAACCCTTATGCAAGTATATTAGTATAATTTTTATAAAATAATCGTACATTATTTATGGTAATATCATTTTTTATTTATATACCCCATCAACTAATAAAAAATATTTTGTTCGTGTGTTGTGAAAACTATAGCCTCCATAGTGAAACATGTATCTTCTTCCTCCACTGTCACACAAGGAAAGGTATATAGATGGTATTAAATGATAAATAATATTTTTATTACATCATTAATGTTATGGTATGAAAATTTTTATAACCTATTATTTAAATCACTACTAAAGAATCATTGTTATTTTAACTGTTCAAAATAATCATATATAGATGATAATCATTTCATCAAAATGTGTAATGTGTTCATATACAAGATTTATTCTTAAAATTCATTAAAATATTAATTTATATTACAAAATAAACACTATATAATATAGAATTATTTCTAGTATGATGATATTTCAACAAAAATAACTCCAAATATTTCATTAAATCCAGATATGTTCATGTTTGGGTTGGTAAAACAACTTAATTAAACAATTATTTCAATTTAAATCATAAATGAGTATGAGAATGTAACTAATTAAATAATATGATTTAAATTTAGAAATGATTATTTTTTGGGGTTTGTATATATAATATCAATAATTAATTAATTAATTAATAAAACACTCCTCGTTCGTTCAGAATCACCAAAGCACGTTTGGTATTGATTTCATCTTCATGGATAATAAAAAAACACCCATGAAATTAATTTCGAACATTACAAATATTTTTAAATTATCACTAATAGTATCTTTATTGATCTAGAAACTATTAAATTTTAAAGGGGAATAAGTATGGATATATCTATTAAGAAACTAGTATAAACAATTAAAACTATACACACTCATTTTGGAAATTGGTTAGAATTCACTTCAAGAATGCCTAATTATGAAGTCTGTAAATGAAAATTGATATGAGTAAGGTTATAAATCAAGTGAGTGTGATAGATATTTTTTTGATAGTGGATGTTAATGTGTCTTTGTGGAAGTTTGGAAATGATGTAAGGGTTTTCATTCTTAAACTCCTCCATTTAAGACATTTTTTCACCTAGATTCCCTTATATGGTTTATATATTTAAAATTTGAGATGTTATATCATAAAAAAATTTATTAATATTATTTTATGTATTATTTTGAAGCCTTATTTTTTAATAGGTTATTATTGAATTGGTACCCAATATATAAGTGTGAGTTTTCTTCAAAATTTCTATTCTTTAGGACTCATGTTATATTCACCACCTATTTCTTTGTGTGTGGTTAATACATTACACTAATGTATTTTAATATAATTGTTATGAAATTTAATCTATTTAAATGTTTATATTAAGATCCCAACTTCATAATATTTTTGTTCAGGAGTTCCCAAAATTTTTTTAAAACACAATATTTTTCATGGTGGAAAACCATCGTATGTTTTGGTAAAGTAAATGTATGTCTAGTTTCCTAGAAAATAAATACATGTATAAATACTATCAATTGAGTGTTTTAATTACAAAGGCTTTCCTAGGGGTAATCAATAAAAAAAAGTGATGATTGATCATTGACTCAATAATAACACTAATTCCCAATTAATGGGCCTAAGACTACACAACAGTCTATAAACACATGGGGGATATGGTTTGGAATGAACACGCACTATTTATAAACCATGATTTAGTATTTTCGAAAAAATTTCCTTTGTATTATTCCAATGAAATCTTTTTAATCCAATTAATATCTTCCATGAATAACCCAACACATTGTATGTTCTGTCCCACTACATTTATTTTATTCGGTCACTTCAAGCTATAATGATGATGAAAAAATGTTTCTATGTTGAGTAATGGATGTTCCTCTAGAAATTCACATTATTCTATTTAATGATAAAGTATTTTATTAATGTATTTATCTTTATATGGATCACCATGTTTTATTCTATTATAGGTTTATTAGAGAATGGTTTGAAAATCCTTAATGACCCTTCTCATGAATGTGTTTAACATAATAAGATGATAGGAGGGAACCAAAATTACATATCACCTCAATGATTTTATAGGAATAATGAAACAAAATAGGTTTGAGTTTTGAGTATACTGAAGGTTCCAGGTGCAGTGGAAGCATAGTTGGAACAACAAAAAACGTCAATTTTTACCATGATCAATGATTTTTCCAGAAATAATAGGATGATGAATGCGAGTCTCCATAGAATATTATGAAATATTTAGATAAAGAAGAAATTGGTCGGTAACCTTAGAGATGATCTTCAACATCATGTTTAAAATTAATTTAATTAATTTAGTAAAGAAAATTATCCCTGGATCTTTGGTATTTTCTTCATTGAAGAAAATGATCATCTAGAATGACCCTTCCAGATTATATCATTGCACTTGTAAGGATCAAAACTAAAATCCCTCTTGCGGTGATACACACATGCATTGATGGCCTCCCATCGATACCGCTTGTTCTCCAGGTGCTAGCGTCGTGATATGAGTGTCTTGTGTTGGTCATTCTTGATCATTTACTCTTCAGTATTAAAGAATTTTTATCATTATTGAGAGGGTAGGGAAGAGGATTTGATAGAGAAATTGTTTGGATCAACAATTTTCAATTCACCAGGCATGTGGTGTGGTGTGGTGTAATGCCAAATAGGCATACATCTATATTTATATACATGGAATTTTAGTTACAATATTTAATTACATAGAAATAATTAAATATATTCATGATCTTAGATAAAACTCATGCATTTAATAATAATACCATGTCTTTATTTATGGTACTCTAACATGCGCAAAAGAGAATTATAAATAAAATTAAGCATCACAAAATAATAGCAATGTTATTTTAATTTTTGCCAACTAGTTAAAGAATTATTTACCGTCTTGCAAATAATTGTTTTACTAGCGGACCGACCTTGGCCCGCTCTAACTCCACTTACTTTTATTGAACACCAGAATAAATAAATAAATAATTTATTCTCATATATAAATATTTTATTTACACACTAGTAAATAAATATTTATTAAGTGTTTAATAAAATAAATAAATATATTTTATTTAATTTATGCAATAATTTTTACTTGAATACGATTATTCCATGGTCTTGAGAATAATATTAATTAAATTAATGAAAATAAAATAAAATATATCCGAGTCAACCAAAAACACTTAGTGTGTTACCCTTAAGGATTATTTATTATTGGCATTAGGAGGGAAGGTTAAAGTCCATGGGTACTGTCTAGAAATGGGACATGGAACCCAAGAGAAATAACGTAACTTCACAACAAAGACATACACATACGAATGCTCAATGTGTAATATAATCTCTTTTTCGCAATATCTCATCAAGTAGGTTTCACGAATGTGTCATCAACATTAATTATTGATACGTCATTCTTTGAATACCTGAAATAAACTCGTTGTTACACAATGGACATCGAATTTCATGTGACGCATTTATTTCAATCAAAGGGATGAGATATAAACTTCCATAAGTGGATGCTATAAATCCTTCCTCAACTTATCCATTAATAACATGCCACTCATGACACACCCAAGAATCCCTACGTCTCGCAAAATGTCGGTGTGATGATTTTATTTAGTAAATCAAAGTGTGTAAGTTGGGTCACATGTTAATGGTAATATTAAATTATAAGGATAATTACACATGCTCGCAGATAGAAATATCAGATGAAACCAAAACATGTACAATTCCTACTAGAGGGTCTATTATCATAATCTCTTATCATGGAGATTACTAAGTTCAAATTTCATGAGAGGAAGTCTCATCTTCTTATGATTACTCACACCAGATGGTCTGAATGCGATGTGTCCCATCATAGTATGACATCCAACTATAAAACTATATTTAAGAATATTGTTATATCATTTCAAGGTTTCCTCATAGAGGGGAACATCCATGAACTTATCAATGTAACAAATACTCTAGGACATTATTACATAATAGTCATGCAGAAAAATACACAATATGTAATAATACTTTAAATATCCATGTAATAAAAGTAGAACCAGTTGATTTTAGGGATCCAAATCTTATAAACTCCCACATGGACTAGAGCAACCTGCATCTGACTTATAGTCCATTAGATCTCACATGATGATCATGTTTCTGCTGAGTCAATGAATTAGTCAATGGGTCTACCACATTATCTTCTATGGAAATTATATTCATTGTAACTTCCCCTCTCTGAGAAAAATTCTTCAAGATATGATACTTTTGAAGTATGTTCTTCGTCTGTTGATGTGTCCTTGGATTTTTTGCGAGAGGCACCACTGCAGTATTATCACAATAGAGTGTGATGGGATCATTACTTCTAGGAAAAAAATCTAGATCATGGACTATGTTTCTCATCCAAACATCTTATTTAGCTTCCTCAAAAGATGAAATATACTTAGACTCTGCTGCAGAATCTACAACCACAATCTTCTTTGAGATCTTCTTGCTCACTTCACCTCTATTCAATGTTAATATGTATACCATTTGAGACTTCATTTCATCTTGATTGGTCTGGAATCTATAATCTACATATCCTATGATGACTAGTTCCTAATATCCCTTATAAAACAGGAACATATCCTTCGTACACCTCAAATACTTTAGCATAGTCTTGACTGCCATGCATTGGCGGTCAGCTAGGCCAGCTTGATATCTTCCAACCACTGTCAAAGCATGGTTGACATCCAGCCTAGTACGTAGCATGGCATACATGACTAATCCAATCACTTCTACCTATGGATTCAATGCCATTATTATTCTTTATTCATGTGTCTGAGGACACATTTTCTTGGAAATATGAATTCCATGTGATGCTAGAAGCAATCCCTTATTGTATTGTTCCATGCTGAATCACTTCAGTATATTATCAATGTATGTACATTGAATTAGGCCTAGCAATCTCTTGGATCTATCATAATGGATCTTGATTCTAGAAATATATGTTGGCTCACCCTTGTATTTCATGGAGAATCATGGATTCAACCATTCCTTAACAGACTCTAAGATGGGTGTCTCATTTCCAATAAGTAATATGTCATCAACATATACTATTAGAAAAATGACTACAATCCCACTAAACCATTTTTAGACACAAGGCTTGCATTCATTGTTGATAAAACCAAATTATTTTACAGCTTCACCAAAATGAATGTTCCATGACCTAGATGATTTCTTTAATCCATAAATTTATTTCTACAACATGCATACCTTATTGTCATCCTTTAAAGTCTCAAACCCTTCGGGTTGTGTCATGTAGACATTTTCTTGAAGGTTCCTGTTACTGAATTCTATTTTGAAATATATTTTCCAAATCTCATAGTCATGGTAAACCACAAAAGCTAGTATAATTGTAATGGATTGCTGCATTGAAACTGGTGATAAGGTTTCATCGTAGTCAATTCCTTGATGTTGTTTAAAACCTTTTGCAACCACTTGTGCCTTATAGGTACTGACATGTCTTTCCTTGTCCTATTTCTTCTTGAATACCAATTTTCATCTAACATGCTTTACATCAACCGTAGGATCTACCAAAATCTAAATATGATTTCGTTACATTGATTCTATTTCACCATTCATGTCTTCTTTCCACATGGAATCATATGTTCCACTTACTACTTCCTTGTAGGGTAGATGATTGTTATTATCAACTAATAACGAGTCACTTTCCTTGGTAACTATAAAACCATATCATTCCAATTATATATCCTCTCTTGTACTCATACACAGTATTTGTGTCTCTAGAACATATTCTCCTTCCACAGGGCTCTGTGGAATCTGTTCATGTATGAACTCTTGTGTATCATGAGCCTCTACATCATAGAATTCTATCTTTTTCCCACTATCTCTTTTTGAGAAGGGCTGCCTCTCAAGAAATATGACATGTATTTACAATATAAATTTTTTTAGGGATTGTATAGGTAATATTATTTTTTTCCTTAGGGTATCCAATAAAGGTAAACTTTGTGCCCCAATGTGTGATTTTTTTACCTAATGAGGCCTTAAAAACCCTTCGCTACCCCACACATGTAATTTGATAACGTGGATTTTTATTTCCACCAGAACTTGGATAGAATAACATTTATCGATTTAGTTGGTACTTGTTTTTGTATGTGTGTTGTTTTTTGTAATGAAAACCCACAAAGGGATAATGAAAGAATTTTATGACTCATCATTGATCTCACCATGTCCAAAAAGTTACGGTTCCCCCTTTCTCTTACACTATTCCATTGAGGTTTTTAAGGAGTGAGTTGGGATATGATCCCAAACTCTGATAAGTAATCAATGAAGTCATGACAAATATATTCCCCACCTTGGTCTAAGTGGAGTTTCTTAATCTTCTTACCAAGATGGTTATCAACTTCATTCTTGAATTTCTTGAACATAACAATAGAATCCGACTTATAATTCATTAAGTAGATATATCCATATCTAATAAAATCAATAGTGAATGTTATGAAGTTTGAGTACCCACCCAGTTCTTCAACTGGTAATGGTCTAGACACATCGATATGAACCAATTCCATAATCTAATTATCCCTTTCACCTTTTCCACCAAATGGGGATTTGGTCATTTTGCTTTGTAAACATGCATGACATACGCCAAGTGGTTTTAGTTCTAAATAATCTAAATATCCATCTTGATATAACCTTTTTAAGAATTTCTCATTTACATGACCTAGCCAGTGATACCAAAGTTGGGTGTGGTATAAGTTATGTGAAGTATCATTGTCATCAATTTCCATTTATTGGTTTTTTAAATCAAACACATAATGACCATTGAATAAATGTTCCCTACAAAAACAAATTCTATCATTCTAAAAGAAGCAACATTCATTTACAAACATGAAAAAAAATCCATATATATCTAGTAAAAATACTGAAATTATGTTTTTTGTTACAGAAGGCTCATAAAAACAACCATTTAACATAATGATAATCCCAGTTGGAAACATGAGGTGGTAGTCCCAAACAGCTACAACAACAAGTCTATCTCCATTGGCTACTGGTAGCTCAACCTCCCCTCAATCAATCTTCCTAAATATACTTGGTTCCTATATTTGGATACATATTGGAGTACCGGGAGATGTATCTAATACTCAATTTGTAGAAATAGATAGATTGTATTCAATAAAAAATGCAATTTAAGAATCGCCTGACCTCTTAGGCCAAGTGATGTTCTTCTTCTAGTGGCCCTTCATGCCACATGTGAAACAAAAAGACTGAAGTTCCCATTCCTCCCCTTTGATCTTCCTTTTCTTGGAATTCCATGAAGAATCCTTGGGCTTAATGCTCGTCGCCTTCCCTTTCCACTTATTCACCATAGATACTTAAGGCCATTCACGCTTCATATCTTCTTCCACATTGTCATTGAGTATAATAAGATCAGATAGAGTCTTCTCAAAGTTTTTCATATTAAAATTGACAAAAAATTTAGATAAGATCTGAGGGAGTGATGGGATAATGAGGTCAGTGCCCAGTTAGTTGGGGAGTTTAATCCCTAGAACCTCTAGGTGATAAATGTATCCAAAAATCTTATCTACATGAGGACCAGCTGGAGAACCTTCTCCAAACATACGCTGAAAGAGTTCCTTAATGATCTCAATCATTTTCTACATATCTATCTTTTCATAAAGACCATAGAGGTGCTCGATCATGATATAAGCATCCATGTTTCCATAGAATTTATGATCTCACTAGAAATTGATGATAAAATCAAACATTGAACGTCGACTGCATCATTCATATGATTCTCATAGACTAGGAAATCCTCATCACTCACCCCTTTGGTAGGAGGATCAGGTAATGATGACTCCATCACGTAAGACTTTCATTCAGGGCGTAGGATAAATCGAAGGCATCTAAACCATTATTTGATGTTAGTGATAGTAAGTTTGTTGCCTTTGTCCATAATTGATCGCATGTATAGTGTGTTTGATGATATTTTCATTTTTATTCTAAAATTAAATGATAATATCAGTAGTACTTTTTGGATTACATTTTATGATAATTAAAAAAAATTATTCAGTCTCTAACTATTTAATCAAGCCTTAATGTCCCTCACCATTGAACTTGGAATGTTTAGTTTCCATGAATTTCTAGTTTCAAGGATCTATATCGCCATTCACATAACCCCAAAAGGGATCATCAAGCTGTTAGAAGGTATTTAGGTAGGTAGGTCTTTGCCAACTGTGGGATTGCAGCTCTATGATATGTTGAGTGGACTCCCCAATCCTGAAATCATGAATTAGGATTTACTCAACTCTTGCCTTTAATATTACACCATTTCTAGCAAGGGATACTCCTCATAATGTAATATGGTTATATCAACCCGAAACCTTATAAAAAGGATTCCTATATAAAAGTATGTGCCCAACAAAGGTTTGTCAAACACATAGTTTTATTTAGTTTTACACTTAATCAAGTAACGGAAGGCTTCTTCTAACTTAATATTTTATTTAATGGTTTTTTATCTCATATGCATGAATTACTTATTATCATTATCACACACCTATTCATATTATGTGGAACATAACTTTGTTATTAACCATATCTTGATAATAATTATGAATAAATCTGGTTTATTTTAGTTCCAACTTTCATGCTTTTATAATTAATTAATTATGTGATCATGAAAACACATCTATATTAATAAACCATGAAACTAACAAAAATAAAATAATGTAAATCGCATAATCATGAGATTTTCTAATGGTTAGTATTTAGCAGTTGGTAAACTAACCCTGAGCTAGGGAAGAAACACCCGGAACCTTTTGGGTTTGTGTTTATAGCTTCCACCTATCCACCTCTGTGTCTCCTAAGATAGGTTTTGTCTCAGTTCCTGCTTGAACTACCTCCGGTAGCATGGGAGTTCCATCCATTACATATTCCATTTTAACTCAAATGTATCTGAGGGGTAAAAATGGATTTTACAAAATAGAAACCTTGGGAATGTAGGCCCGACATTTTAATGAGGAGAAGGATAGTATGCCAAAAAAAATAATTCCAATAAATAAATTAAAAGAAATCATCCACATACCAAGGTCTTGTTCTAGTTCATGATCATTCATACATGAAAAAATATTTATGCATAAATAAAACTAGCAATAAATTCATTAATCAATATTTTAAAAGATAAATAATGCTCAAAAAATATTTATTATAATCTTTAATTAATCAATCCTTTTATCTTAATCACTTTTTTTAATTTCCATGATATTCTCATCCATTGTAATTTTAAACAAATAAATTCATTTAAAATTATCTTTGTACATAACTTGATACAGGGAGGCAACCCAGAGAATTCCAATTCATAACTACCCAATGAATAGAAAATTTCATTACGAAGATGTTAAATTAAAAACATATATATATAACCTATCACTTGTTGTTCGTTAGATTTATTTCAACATTATGGTACGCATATCAAGGGTTTTTATAATTTAATAATAAATTTTAATAAATCTGTGTAATTTGGATGAGTACACAACGTGTAGATCCAACTACATGGCATGGACTATATTTCACCGTATATCTGAAGTAAATGACAAGGGTAAAAGTGTATGATTGTACTTCACAAATCATCAGAGTACACGGTGTGTCCAGTGGGTCACACACTATGTAGTTCCTTGTTACATGGTCTCCAGCCTAGAAACCAGTGTATGGGGTAATCATTCCCACCCTAACCTGGATGGACTACATGCCGTGTCCATTTTCCCACACGAAGTGTAATCGGGAAACCATGTTCCCCTTTTTCTTAGTCAATAAGAGGAGTCATTTAAGAGTTATAAAGACTCCAACACACAGCTTAGTTTAGTGGACCGGTCTAATGCATTGAATCTTGACAACACAACGTGTACTTCTGAATACACACTGAGTGTTCTGGTGTTGTACGACCAGGAAGTTTTGGAACCTCTGGATGAGATCCTCTATTTTATTTTAATCAAAATTCGAAGAAAATATAATTTTTTTTATGGTGAAGGAGAAACGAAAGAGGAGGAGTATATCTCGATATTTAGATTTGCCGAAAAATTAACATGAGTTGAAACAACTAAATTATTAAATGTTTATGCCATCAAAAGAATATTTAAATAATTATAAACTGTGATGTAACCCCTTTCATACCACATGAAGGTTCCGAATGCGGTGGAAGCATGGTTTGTACTACACCAAAATTTTATTTTTATCATGACCAATGATTACTATAGGATCAATATGATGATAAACACCAGTCTCCATGGAAAATAAACACAGATTCAAACAATGAAAAAAGAGGCATGAATCCTTAGATGGGATATTGCACATCATATTTTTATATATTTTATTTTATTTTATAATGAAAATAATACCTGGATTTTTAGTATTTAATTCGTTGAAGATGTTGATCATCCGAAATGACCCTTCCGGATTATCTCATTGTGTTTGTTAGGATCTAAACAAGAACACCTCTAGAAGGGATCCACACATGCTCTGATTTCCTCTGATCGACACAACGCATTCTCCAGGTGATACCATAGTGAAACAAGTGTCTTGTGTTGGTTGTTCTTGATCGCTTGTAATTTGGACATGAAGAATGTATGTCGTTCTTGATAGGGGAGATAAGAGGATTCGAGAGAGAAATTTTTTTGGTAAACAATTCTCAATTCACCAGGGGTGTGGTGTGGTGTATAGCACAATAGTCGTACTTTCTTATTTATATACATAGAGTTTCAGTTACAATATTTAATTGCATAGTAAAAATTAAATACATTAATGGACATAGTGAAAACCCATGCAATTAAAAATAATACCACATCATTATTTATGGTGCTCCAACTTGTGAATGATAGAATTATTAATAAAATTCCACGTCAAAAAATAAAAGAAGTGTTATTTTAATTTGTTCCAATAATTTATATAATTATTTACCATCTTGGAAATAATTATTCTACTGCCGGACCGAACTTTTTCTGCTCAATCTTCAATTCCATTTATTGAACACCTAAATAAATAAATAATTTATTTTTTTCATAAATAAATTATTTATTTAAAAATAGTAAATTAATATTTATTAAATGTTCAATAAAATAAAAAAATGTATTTTATTTTAATTATGTGATTATTTTAACTTGAATAAGATTATTCCATGGTCTTCGGAATAATAATTATTTCATTAATTAAAATCAAATAGAATTTATCTAAGACCCCCAAAAACACTTACTGTGTGACCCTCTAGGATTATTTTTCATTAGAGTTAGGAAGGCTTGACTAAAGTCCATGAGTACTATCTAGAAATGGGTCAATCCACCCAAGAGAAAGAACGTAAAGTCACAATAATGACAACCACATACGAACACTCACTGCGTAATTTAATCCCTTTATCGTAATATCTCATCAAGAAGGTTTCATGATTGTGTCATCAAATTTAATTCATGATACGTTGTTCTTTGAATACCTGATATAAACTTCTCGTTACACCTTAGACATAGAATTTCATGTGACTGTTCTATTTCAATAAAAGGGGTGTGATATCATCTTCCATAAATGGAAGGGCGAAATCTCTCCTCGACATATCCATTAATAAAATGCCACTCGTGATGCACCCAATGTACCCTACATTCTTCCAACTATCTTCATGATGGTTTTTGTCAGTAAATAAAATTGTGTAAGTTGTGACGCATATTAATGATAATTTTAAAGTCTCAGGATCGTTACACACGCTCTCAGATAAAAATATCCTATGAAACCAAAACATGTATAATTCCAACTAACGGCTCTGTTCTCATAATCTCCTATCTTGGAGATTTCTAAGAGAGAAAATCATGGGAGGAAGTCTCATACACTTATGATTACTTTCACCTGACGGTATGCCTTCAATGTGTCCCATTATAGTATGTCATCCAACTTGAGAAGTATTTAAGAATATTGTTATAGCATTTCAAGGTTCTCTTCATAGAGGGGATCCTCCATGACCTTAACAATGTAATAAATACTCTAGGACATTATTAAATCATATTCATACATAAAAAGGAATAATATATAATGATAAATTAAATATCCATGTAATCAATATAAAACTATTTGGTTCTAGGACACCAACTCTTACATATACCTCTTCCGAGAATTGGATTATTTCTGGGAAGATGTCCCGGAAATAACGTTCGTTGATGTATGACATTATATATTCCATATATATGATATAAATGACTATTGTTACCCATGTTTTAGTTTATTACCGTTGATATATCATTCCATAAGATCCAATTGATTATATCATTATATTTTAAATTTATTCAATCAATTTCATTTATTCCATTTTTTTGTTATGAACTTTTTTATTGTATGTTACTCTATACTATGAATATAAGATCAACATTATTTTTTTATTTTAACCATGAATCCTAGAGGTGGAAAATTTTTATTAATCAAGGATATGATGGAATGTTCAATCATTTTCTAGAAATATGTAAATGTAGTTTCTGATGTGTTGAAATTTATTACATGTATGCATATTGTCATTAATGAATACTAAACTATTTTATCCTTTAGTAACAATTTTATATTTTACCTATAATATAATATAAATATTGGATCCTGGATTAAGTAGTATAGTATTTAAATGATCATGTTTTTCCAGACTGTGAAAAATTGAAAAAATTGTAATCTTTTATTTTAAATGACAATGAGGGTTAAAAGGTTTCCACCTAGTTGATGATCTCAAATTTTTTTTATCCTCTCACTTGGTCCCGTAATACAGTATATACCTTTGGAACAGAGTTTGGTTGGATTTTGATATGTTTTAATATTTATAAATATTTAATAATTAATTATTAAATAATTAAGTATTAATATATTCTTGCATATTTGTTCTAGGATATATTTTGATACGAGATTCAGACTTATACTCCATACTCACCATTGATATTTGGAATTGGGGTTTTTCTAAGTCAATACATAAAATCATGTTGGGCATTGGGGCTAAGCCCATGCCCCTTTTCAAATTTTCGTTTTATTTCCTTATATTCCACTTCTATTCCCTATTTTACCTTTTATACATCACCTAGATTCTGACATATACCCCATATGGGTCTCCCCATTATATTATCATGAGATAAAGGGGGATGGGGGTGGAAGAGAGAGAATAAGGGGGGTTCTTCTTTAGATATCATGAGGATTCAGATCATCATACGACGTTTGAAAATTGAGAAAACGCGAAAATCATCAGTAGATTATACACAAAGGTAGTTATCTTTTTTATTTTTTCTATAAATCATCTTATTTTTTTCTAGTTTTAACATAAATTAATGATTTCTAAAGACCACCATGGGGTTAATATTGGCACAATTGGGGAAATTGGGAGTTTCTAGATGATTTAAGGGGTTTTCAATGAAGAAATCACAATTACATGAAATATGGTTTCATAAAGACATGTTTTGTGATCTAATTATTTAAAGAAGATAAATTTTTATTAGTAAATACTTTTTACTTGGAGAACACATTGTGTAATGGTAGAGGTAGATATTTTTGAGTCCATGGGAAGATGCAGTATTTAGAATTACAAATTATGTACTTGGGGTACAAGTTTTGTAGTCATACTCATCCATCTAGATGAGTACATGTCCGACCAGACCATGTAGGGGAAATTGGTTATTTTGGATACACGGTGAGACCTCGGGTGGGTTTCATTCCATTTATAAGTACATGGCCTAGAAATGACACATGTTCATGCCAGGTGAGGTACATTGTAAAGCACCCTATGAAGGGTAAACATAGTATAAATGACTTATCTGCCTTATACATGAGTTTTACATTACAATTATATCTAAATTATATTCTTGGGTGCAGATGTGATAGTGCATATCATGTAAACTGGTATACAGACCACACACTTCTACCTGACTACCATTTTGATTGGTTTTCATGTTTCTACACCCTAAAGTAATAATTGGACACATGAGTAGTCCATTTTGAGTTCTCTTCCCCATAGATAACAATTTTGGTACCCTTTTGGTGTTCTTAAGACATTCAAGATGCATTTTGGTGTCATATTCTAAAAATGAGGTTATTCCTATAGTAAATGAATATAGTTGTTTTTCTTTTAGTGAAACATGAAATGAGACCCAGTTGTGGGTGATGTAAAATGGTTGATAGATATTGAATGAGATAACCATTTTCTATGTATGACATTTGTTTTTGGAATTTCCCATGTTTGGTAGGAAAAAGATTTTATTTGAGGAAATTATATGTTATGTGTTTGTGTTAACTCAAGTGATACCGTGAGTTGAGATGGGTCATGATCCATCTTCCTAGAACGATGTTATTTAACTTTTCCCTTGAGAAAATATCCCCTGAAAGTTGTTCTGTTTTCACTTGTGAGGAAATTAGTTACTAGATATGTGGTTGTGTGATGTGTTTACTAGTGATATCAGTTTTGACCATGGAACCCATGTTAGATTCCTCTTCCTATGTATTATTTCTAAGGATCCTAAGTGGGACTACTTCTCTTACATGCTAACTTAATGGATGAAAATAATTTCTTAATTCACTTATGTGAATACCATTATGTTTTTAATTAATAAGATTCTGCTATGTTTGGTTTTGGGGATCTAGTTGTTGCCCCATCATTTGACCAACCCTGATCAAGAACAATATGTTTTTGGGTAGTGATGGTATTGGGTGTCACCTTGGAACCCGTACCGTGCGTATAATCCCAAGGGGAAATGTATGTAGTTATGGTTTTTGGTTTTTATTAACTCTCACTCATCTATTAATGCTTTCAATTGGAAATTGGTACTGCATCTATGGTTTCAAGAGGTACTTCCTCATATTGAATGAAAATCCTAAGGGAATTTGATATATAATATGGTCAAGTTGTGAAGTTTGGAGTATGATATTATGATATGTGATGCTCTTATTGATATTGTTGGACATTATTCCTCACATGTATTGTTCCATATATTAGACATGAAACTCCACACTCGTGATTTGAATTAGATGACATTGAATTCCATAGTATACCTAGTGTTCCACATTTTTTATTGAAATTAATGAGCATGTAATTCCACAGTGGGCATAAGTCTCAATTTTTAGGATTGAAGTTAGTGGAAATATCATTCCACAAAGGACATGGCCTTCAACTGTTATGTTTGTGATTTGTGTACTTAGAGTTCTATTGTATACTTGGTGTTCCATGATTATGACTAATATTGGTGGTCATGTTCTTCCATTTGAGATTTTTTGTGGAATAAACTCCCATGAGCATTAATTATTGTCATAGTCATTGGTATTGGAAACAATATCCATAAGTGACACCAAAGTCACTCCTCAAGGTTAGGGTGGATACACTATTATTATATTGTATATAATTTTTTGGAAATGGGGATATTAACCCATGTTTGGAATTAATGTCTCCAGTTTTGAGAATTAAAATATTATTCCTTAAGTGATAGTTGGTTTCTAACATAGAACACATTGGATGGGATCATATGATAAATGAGAAGAATTGATTTTTTATTATCATTATACATGAATTCCATGGTTGTATACCTTGGGTCACAGTTACATTTATATAATATAAAATGAACTAAGACATTTCCATCCTTAACAGAAGTAGCTAATGTCAATTGGGTTCATGGACAGAAGGATTGACCATTTTTTGGTATTATTCTTGTTTTTTCATCTATAATTAACATAATGCATCAGCACACAATTATAACAACCAATAAAAGGTTCTCCATTAGGTTCAGCCTATAGATATTTATTTTCCACCTCTAAACATGCACCTCATTGTGTGTGATGAACATATGTTTTATTTTGGTTTGAGCCTAATTCAATATGTATAGGGATGATTCGCAAGGCTTCATGATCGAGCATAGCCTCTTTTTTGTTCTCTTATGACTGTGATGGAATAGCTTGATACTGTGGTGGTTACCGATCATGTGGATGAGATCATATTTTGTAAAGGATACTTGTTCTATAATTTTTATTCCTTTTATTTACTCTTGTATATGTGATTAGACCAGTGAATGAACAATGTTTTATGAACGACAAGGTTGTTTGGTCCTTTATTGAAATCCATTTTATTATGGCCTTTTTTATAATTAATTCTCCACAACTATGATTATTTACTACTATGTATGATTTTAGGGTTATTTATTCTTTTATAGTACTCTAATATGAGAGCATAGTCACCCCACTGGCACACCCTAGGACCTTGATGCTAGTCAAAAGACTATGGTGTATGGGGAGGCATGCTTTAGGACTTGTTGCCAACTGATCTGGTAACTATTTATAGAGTGATCTGGTTTGGGACATTGGAAAGTTGTATTAGATAATTTATTTTTATATGTTTCTAATATTTGGGAAATGGTAGATATAAATAGTATTAATTTATCCAAAAAATTGATGGATATCATACCAGATCATCGAGAACACCTGTTCAAGTAAGTTTCCCTAGTTTCTATAGACATGGGATTGGTGTTCTTAATATGATATGTTACAATTTAATACTATTTTAGTTTTGAGGGAAGAAATTTTGGTAATTATTTTATGATTTATTATGAATTTATAGATCTTTTCCCATTAGAATGATACGAGGGAATAACATTGACACTTGGTAAGAAGAGTAAAGAGGTGTTTTTATACATCATATTTGGAATGTTGGTTCCATATGTTATAGTAATTATAGTGCGTGGTTATACTTATAAATATGACTTCAACTATTTAATTAATAAAAAATTACCTAGATCATTTCTTATATATTTTATTCATGTAATTATTCATAGTTAGAAAAATGTATATGTATATTGCTATATGATGGAAGGTCTTTTGGATCTATAGTGATACGTTTGATAATGAGGATGGTGAATTATTCATCATACACAAGAATTGATGTTACCCAAGCTGTTTGATAGGGAAACCGATTCCTAATATTTGGAACCCAAATTGGGGCTTTGTTACCTTCATTATATTATTTAATGTGTCAGTGAAATCCTATTTCTTGTTTTTCTTCATATATGGGAATGAAATTCAACTTATACAAACAACATGATTGATGTATGAAACAAATATGTTGAGATGATTTTGTCTGTATACCATTGAACCTCATAGGCCATCATTAAGAATTTATTCTTTATTCGTATACACCTTAGGGATGTATAAATTTAATGTGTGATTTACTAAAGATTCATAATTAAAAACATGAAATTTTTCTATCTAGATTTCTAGGATATTTTACTTCACTGAAATTTTATTATTGATATCTAGTCATATCATCAAGGGTGATGATGATATGTATCTAAACATCTATAGTGAATGACTACTTTGATGGGGTATTACTGTATGTGGATTCCCAATGAGTGTCAATTATGTGTCTTTCTTACATTCATATCCTGACCCTGCATGGAATTTTCCCTTATGAAAATTCTTAGAGAGGATTAGGGCCTTGAAGGATGATATTTGGCTAGAGATTTTATGTTGGCAAGTTATACCCTATTAATTTGATATTATGTTTACATCCTTTACGGAGGGTTGAAAGGCATTTGAGATGCCATTGGATGATAAATTATTGTGGTTGATGCCTCGTGATTTGTGACCATGGTGAGATGTTGACCTATGTGATATGTGGTAAAAACTAGTATCTAGAATATGTGATATGATCCATTGTCTAGGTTAGATACCTATAAGCCCCTAGTTTTAAATCAAACCATTGTTGGTCTATATTTATTTTGATGAAATAAAACCAATGAGAAGAATTTCCCTCATATTATGGGTATTTTTTATGTTGTGGGATTGGTTTTACACTTGTTATGAGATAGATTCTTGACTTGTTTATGGGTTTTTCATTATATGTATTATGATGCCTTTGGTTTCTGAGAACACACCTAGGTTGATTATGTATTTAGACAGAGTTCAACACAAAAGACTATTCTAGCACCCGACCTAATTGGAAAGTTAATATATAGTTTGTGAAATTATCAGTTATTGGGTAGACCCTCATGATTGGAATGATACTGTTTGATAGGATGTTGTGGAATAAATCGTGGAATGGGTCAGATGCTATATTTTGAAGAGGGGATAAAGAAATCACTTGGTGTGTTATGGATGAAATTCCATGTATAATAGTTAGGTTGTCCTTATTAATGGGAATCTCATAAGAACATAAGTCATGTGATAACTTTTAAGATTATACACCCATTTTGTTGGGAGAGTTTGGTACATGATGGGTGCACATGGTACTATTAAAAAATTAAATTAATGAGAGTCCATATGCAAAACAATGATAGATGGTTTCCATGAAATTCTATTTGAATGGATTCCAGGAAGATATGATGAAATTATAAAATGTATCTTCATGGTAGAGGCACCATAAAGAATAGATAATGTGTTGTGGCATGATAAATGTGGTAAAACCTTTATAATGTGTTAAAAAGACATAGATATTTTCTCGGGATGAGTGAAATTCATTTGGAGTTGGAAGTAGTTGAGATTATAGTCAATGAGAATTATATGTTATGACATATGGTATGTAGTGAAACAATAGATATTTTAGGGCGGTGGCCCTTGTTAGGAGTATGAATTCAACTTTTCTCTAGAAACCATTCTTGGGATGTGAGAATAAGAGATGTTGTGACTTGACACTTGGAACTGAGTGGTTTGGGACATTATAGTCACTATGATTAGTGATAGATGGAGTGTGAGCCTTTGATCTTGGTGTTCAGTTTTGAGGAGATCTAAGGGTAATCCTATGGTGGGGAGTATCATATTATTCATATTTTAATGACTTCTTTTAGGGAAGAGATATGGATTCTACAAGCCTTGTATTTGTATAATAGAAATAGTGTAGTTGTGAAGATGAATCTGCATAGTCAAAATAGTATAGTTGTGGAGATTCTTAGGATAGAATCTAGGACTCTATTTTACCACCAAGGATTATGGGGAATGAGAAGGGTTATTTTAGGGAGGTTTTAAAACCCATGTTTTTTAGATAGTAAAATTGGTCAGAAATTTGATACTTTGATTTCTAATTTTCACATGGGGTAAATAATTATTTTCCCCTACAAAATAATCTCACATTATTTTTTGGACCACTATGTTGGTCCTAATATAGGGTGTTTACACTAGGACATGAGTTTGATTGAATTTTAAGCCATTATAATTATTGTTTAATAATTAATATTTAATAATAATTAATTAAATATTAATTTACTTAGGTATATTTATTAAGAAATATATTTTTAATTAAGTGTTTTATTGAGATTCAATCTTTTCCTAAAAGTCCATAATGTGTGGATTTTTCCTAGTCTTGGAATAAACTCATGCCGGGAAATTGGCTTGGTCCCAATCCCCTTTAGTTTTTTCATTTTCTTTTCATCCATTTATTTTCTATCTTTTCATTCTTCCCCTTCCTCTAGATTCTCATGTTCACTCCCATTGGATTTCTCTTTTTCTGTAACTGATAGAAAAAATTAGAGTCAGTGGGATAGAGATATAGATAGGTGGTGGGGAAGAAGGAATGTGTTTTCTTAGAGATATAGAGGATCAGAATCATCATACAACATCTGATGATAAAAAAATAGATGTATCATTAGTATATTCCACCCATAGAAAATCAATTTTCAAGTTTATACAATAAATACCCATTGATTTTGTGGAATATTTTTTTTCAAATTAATTTAATCATTTATATAATTTTCATTACAAGTAATACTTATTTAGCTTTCTTTACATGCAACATTGAGTGTAAATGGAAATTTTCATATTATTAAAATACTATAATATGATAGTTTTCACCAAGATATTGGAATGGTGGCTATGAATATGATTAACTAAAATTTTAAAATATATTTATTACATGAGTATATTAAATGAATTATTTAGTGACAAGTTAATTAAAAATGAAAATAAAAAATTATTTTAAATTAATGGAATTATTTTAAAAAACTATTTTTTGAAAATAAATATGTTTTACCTCAATAAATTAATAAGACAACATTTGGTTGATTTTTATTGAAATTTATATAGTATATTTTAAATAAACTAATTAATATTCATATTATGTGTTTTATAGAAAAGGGATAATAATAATTCCAATTTTAAGATTAAAAACCATATTTTTCTAAAAAGTAGTTATTTAAACACTAGTTTATTCATACATTACTATTATATGATTTTATAGTCAAAAATTATAATAGTGTTATAAAAATAAGATCTAAAGGATTAGTTTCTTGGGGAAATTATGAACATACAAAAATTTACCATAATAAATCATAAACATTATTTAATTCCTAATTCATTATCTTTATAGTGGCCCTCATTTTTAACTTAGTACATATAGTCACCGGAGGATATACATCAAATAAAGGGGTGATCTAAAAGACTAGTAAGTGGATAAATAAGAGTTTAAATCTAAATAAAATGATTCATAATAATAATCATCATCATATCAAGTGTATTTGATCATCATCATAATAATTATTGAAAGAATTAGGTAAAATATTGGAATGTGTAAATGCATAAAAATTAAACATCATGTTTTAGTGGTCAAATACCACACATAGTTGTGAGAAAAGCTATCATCATGCTCATGAATAACATTTGTTCATAATTATAACATAATCATTATTGTGGACACATATAGAATCTAGTTCACACATATTTCACATTATCCTGTGAGATACATCACATTATCCAATGCATTGGAGTTCGATATAATTCTTGGTACAACCATCACATCGTAAAATTTACATAATCATGCATGGAACATAGAACGTATAACAATAAATACCAGAAAATTACCCATGAAAATAAAATGGATTTCATGATAATTTCATAAATAATACATTCATGGACAAATGTTTTGGTTTCCAAAATAAAAAGGGAATAACATAATTTGTTTAAGAATCATCAATCTTGACTGAATGAGAAACAATATAAAGGGAAGTAAAACATCTGCATTTAGCAAGAAGAGTCCATTTAGAAGAATCATTTATTTTATCATAAAATAGTACTGATATTATGTATATTTTAGAAATTAAAATGTAATTATAATGAAATTGTATTTTAGGAATATTAAAAGAACATCCATTATAAAATTTGTCACAAAATTGGAATAACCCATAGAATGAAAATTGGATTTTTGAATCCCCTTACTTTATGTCTAAATTATTTATCCACCATAGTATCATCGAAAATAAAATTAGATTTATTAAAAAATAAATACAGAAGTTCTTATATCTTTTATTATAACTTTATTAATATAATTTTTGACCATTATGATTAGTTATATAGTTTAATTTCATCATTTTGGAGTGTTGATTTTATTGGTTTTTTAGATCGATTTACTTATTTACATGTATATAAGATCATGTAGATTGAATGTAAATATTTAGAATTAAAATTATAGGTTATTTGTGAATGTTAATGAGTTTATTTTTTATTTGATATTATTTTTTCCCAAATACAAGGATTATGTATTATGATAACATGTTATTGATAATCATTTAGATTAACTTTATGGTTTTGAATCATAATGATATCATTTTGGTTTTATTATTTAATACTATGTATATATGATAGTGCTAGAAAAATGTTTATAATGTGAAATTTAAAATATATTTCAACCATTATATTGGTTTTATAACTATCCTTGAAGGCGACAGAGGAATATGAAAACATTTCATCTATGAAGGCGATAAATAAACACCTCATGGATGATGTTTTCATATTTAGAATAAATGTGAGAGTAGAAGAGGGATGAATATAAATTATTCCATTAAAATAATAAAATTAAAATATATATAAGAGACATAAGTTATAATTCCACATGGGGGATGGGTGGTGATGAGATAATTATAAAAGAAATGAACTTGAAAAGAAATTTAATGAAAAATAAAAAAGGTCTCACCTCATGAATTCTTCTCCTTGAGATCCTCTTTATGAAAATTGATTTTAGTATTTCTCAATGAAAACAGGCTTCATGAATTCAATGGAGTTACTTGTGAAGAGGATTGGATAGAATTTGGATGAGATTAAATTCATTGGAGTTGTGAGGTGAAGAGGTGGCGAGGGATGGTATTTATACAGGAGGAGAGGGGAAGTTTCTCAATATTTTATTATTTTTGGCCTAGAAGTTGAATTGTTTGAACCTTATTAATAAATATATTAAACTAATAAAGGATGATTCGAGATTATTGTGATTACATCAGAAATGACTCAAGGAATAGTCTATTTAACTTATAATGTATATATATATATATCATAAATTACTGTATTTGAGTATTCACAAAAAACAAAATAATTTAGAAAAATCCAAAAAATAACCCTAAACATCTTTCGATGTGTATAATTATAAAATTAACTATTATTTAGGAAAATAATTCTCTAAATATTAGGAATATAATTATTTATTTAAAACATAATTTATTCAAAAAATAATGATTTTAAATTAAAAACACATTTTATGATACATTGAAAAATTAATTAAGATCTCATAAAATTGCATTATAATAATAGGGTAAAATATAAATTTATTAATAAATTTCAAGAAAATAAATTTTCTTTTAAATCATTATATAAATTATTAAATTTTAATTAAATATTTATGATTTACAAAAATACTGACAGTTTTATCATTTCATAAATACTTATTTACTTATAATTTGACATAATTATATCATAATTTCATTTATTATAAGCCTAATTTTTTTTTATAATTTCATAGGTGAGGTTACTGTTCTATTGGTTGGATTACTATTCGTAATGGTCATGTTACTATTCCAATGGCCATGTTTCAATTTCATCAGTATTGATTCCTTAACTTTTATAAATACCTATTATTTAATTCATTCATAATTTATAAAGTTTTTATTATGTTCTATATTTGATTTTATATGATTAAACATTTATGTAATTATTATAATTAGGGAGATGTCACTTTTAGAATTTTGGGTTGTTACATTCTTCCCCAATTTTGAACATTCTCCCTCAATATTTCATTTTACAAACATTGTGGAAAACTCGTGAGGGTACTTCTCATTCCTCACATTCTTTGGTTCCCATTTTTCCTACTCATACGTATGGTTCTTCCATACTACTTTAACTATGTGAGAGTTTTTTTCATAGAAAGTTATCTATATAGTACAATATCTTCACAAGATTCTCCAATTAAGTGATATCATTTTCAAATGGTACCACCTATAGATATTGTATATGTTAAGGATCTGGTATGTACATCCTAAATAGGGATTAATGAAATACATTGTGGTTTTGAGGCATGGTAGGTTAGAGTGGTAGTATATTAGTCACCACTCTGACATGATCAAGAATCTCGAAGGGGTCATTATATATAGGACATAGGTTTCCATTCATCCAAAATCACATGATCATATTACATGGAGTTATGTAGAGGATTACTATGTCTACAACCTTAAACTCTAAATCCCCTAAAACGTTGTATGCATAAATGTTTTATCTACATTTGGATTCCTCGATGTGTTGCTAATGTATTTTCACTATTTCTAGTATTTATTATTCCATTTCATTTTCTAAAAGCTAACATTTACTGGATTTTTCCCAATATGCTAGTGTTTTATATCATTTCCAATAAATTGATTCATATGGAGCAATTCGAATGCTCGATTGGGAACTGTTTTTTTAAGAGGACTAGTTCAAAGGTAGAAGTTATTCACATCCTCAATTGAATACCATAGAACATTTCCTCAATATGTATTCAAACGCCTGAATATTCTACTCATATTATACATTATTTTGAGGATTGTCAGACATACTGATGTTCAGATCTGTTCTTAGAGCATGTTGTACACTTTTTCCCTAATTGTAGAGGTGAATATCAGATCTCGACCGGATAAAATAAATAGTGGAACACAATGTTGGCTTACCACTTCTATGATGTATATCCATTCAAGTTGATCATGTGATCAGTCCTCTAGAATTTCTATAATGTGGGTTGTTTTTGTAAGATGATCCAAAACAACCCATATAGCATTGTTTCCTCTGGATTTCATTGAATGTTCAGAGAAAAATTCCATGGGGATATATTCCAATTTCCATGTTGGTATGAATAATGGTATCATCATCCCTTTAAAATTTTATATTTTATTATTCACTTTCTGACATAATTCTTTTTGTATATTCAGTAATCTCTTTCTACATATTGTCCCATAAATAGTTTTCTCACAGATCTAAATACATATTTGTGCTCCCTAGGTGAATAGAGAAGGTTGAGCTTTGTGATTTATTTAGAAGCTCTTTCTTTATATCAATATTGGACTGTAAACATATTTTTGACCTAAATCTTACTAATCCTTCCTCATAAATTTTATACTCTAAGGATTTCCCCTTTCACATTGCTTCCAATTTATTCTGGACTTCAACATAATTTCATGGAGCATCCTTTATTTTATCCATTAGGGATAGTTGTGAAATCATTTGATAATGGATTGATGATGTTCCATACTCAATGATTCCCAGGTCTATCCTTTTAAAATTTATGAATATTGGATCCTTTTCAATTCTCATAATTGATAATGTTGCATAATCCTTTATACTACGAGCATCCTCCACTTTATTTTCCATATTTGGATGGTAGTGGATTGAGAAGTCATAATCATTGATTATCTCAAACTATCTTCTCTAGAATATATTAGTCTCCTTCAGTTTGAATATATATTTTAGGATCTTTTGATCATTATATATTTTAAACTTCTCCTGATAGAGATAATGCTTTCATATTTTCATTATAATGATAATATCTTCCATCTCCAGATCATGCGTGGGATTCTTTTTCTCATTAATTTTGAACTACCTTGAGGTGTAGGATATCACTTCATCATTTCTAATTAGTAAAAATATTAATACATTCTATGAATCATTTATGTATACAACAAAGAGATCTATACTTTTAGGAAGTGTGAGTACTAGTGTATTGATAAGAGTCTTTTTTAACTCTATAAATCGTTCATTTCATTCACTAGTGTAGAAAATTTTTAATCACTTATGATTAATCATGGTTAGTGGGTTTACAACTCTGAGAAGTTCTTATCAAATCTCCCATAATACCCAGCTAGAACAGGGAAACTACAGATCTCCATTAAAAATGAAGTCCTAGTCTACTGGTCAATTTCTTTTATCTTAGAAGGGTCTATATATATTCTTTTGTTAGAGATAATATTCCATAAGAAAAATACATCCTCTACCTGGAACTCAATTTAATGTACTTTACATAATGTTTCTCTATTCACAATATTTTTAGCATAGTATACAAATTCTCCTCATTTTCCCTTTTTCCCTTGTAGTATACCATAATATCATCAATAGACTACCAAATATTTATCAAGGTAATACAAAATATTCTATTCATTCAGTCCATGAATATTATTGGATAATTAGTGAGTCAGAAAGACATCACTATAAACTCATAGTTTCTATACCTCATAAAAAATAAATATTGGGAATATATTTCTTTCACTCCATTAATTGGTGATATCCCAACCAAAGATCCACCATAGTGTATTTATTGGACTAATTATGTTGATAGAACATGTCATATATTCATTCAAGGTGATACTTTTTGTTTATCATGTTTTTTGAGATTGTGATAATTAATGTAGAGGAACATTGATCAATTATTATTCTTGCCGAATAGGATTAGAGAACCTCATGGGGTGGTACTCTGGTGTATAAAACCCATGTCAAGATTCTATTGTAACTAATTATTGAGTTCATCCAACACTATGGTGTACACTATATAAACTGTCACTGATATTGAAAAATAACTAGGAATAAGTTCAGTCAAGAACTCAACCTCTCAGTTAAGAGGAAGGACAAGAAATTATTTAGGGAACACATCAACATAGAACTTTATAATAGTTATGTCTTCTAGCATGATATTCTGATTTGTATCAATAATTTGAGACTGATATTATTTCCCATAAAGAAATAATATTCACACATGAGATAATGATTTAGAAGGAGATTAATCCTCATCCTTACACTTGCATAAGATTGGTGGATTCCATGGTATGTGAATAATAATCTTCCTTTCACGATATTTGATGTTGTATTTTTATAAATATATCCAATACATGCCTAATATTGCATCAAACACCACCAAAGGAAGTAATAATAGATTTTTTGTGAAGTTAATTCCAAAAATATTAACTAAGTAAGACTTATATACATTGGATGTTATGATTGCCCCATTTTCAATTCTCATGGATAACTTCATTATTATATTTTTGAGGTTTTTTAATATTTATATTAATCATTCAATATATAAAAGAATTCACTGAACCAGAATAAAATAGTGTATTCCCAATTATTGAATGAATACCTAGCATACTTGTTACCACATCATTTTCTGGATCCACCGCAGCTGTAGTAAAGGAATATGAAATCCCTTTCTCCTTTGTATTTGGATTCTACAGACACTAATTACCCTTGAGGACTCTAGGTTTTGTGAATTGGATTGTATAGTACCCTTTCTCCCTATAGTTGAAGCATTGAACCACATGTGATGATCTCTTTTAGTTCATAACATTGTGCATCTTCCTTATGTATAATCGACATTCATGATCTTGGTTTACCTATATCACATATATGAATCATTTCCCCTTAACTTTTAGAAATTCCCATGATGCTTCATCCCACATTTTTACATGTGAGTAGTTGAGTTTTCTTTCCACTTTTTTCACTAGATCCTCTTGCTTGAAACTCCAGCTTTTATTTCTTGTCTCTATATCCAGGTTACCACTATACAAAATCCATATTAACTTTGAGATCACATAGAAAAACATCTTCATAACTCAAAAAGTAATGAATATGTATATCCCTTCAAATTTTTGGTTTTAAACAACTAAATATTATATTTTTTTTAACGTTATTGAAAACAAAACCTAACACATATTTTATAGGCCTTGAGAAATTTTCTTCATAATCCATGATATATTCAACTTACTTATTATTTAGCTCTATGAATTAATTTTCCATATTTTAATGAATAAATTGATAGAAATTTTTGAATAATAATAATTATCTTAATGTCTTACCACCCCATATCTTCAATTTCATCCTCTAGTTTGGTGTTATTAATCAACGCCTACCATTGATCAGCCCCTACAAAGAAATGATAAATACATAGAGTCACCTTCTCCATATATAAAAAATGAATCACATATATGATATTATCTATTGAGTTGACCCAGACTTTTATGAATAGTCTATTAGAGGATCCACTAAATTTTGGTGGTTGTTTCCATATAAAAGACTTGATAACCAGTTGCTCCCTCTTAAGTGATGGTGGAAATTCTAGATTATTCAAGTTATTTTTCATAGCCTAAGACAACTGGGTATGTATCACCATTCAATTTCTAGCTCGACCTGTTATAGAAGTGGGATTTCGTTCTGGGATCCACCACATTGTCCCTCACATGGTTTGTGGGCCTAGTTTTTCCTAGTTCGAACCATTTTCTAAAATAAAAAAGGTTTGAACAAAAAATTAGTCCATAACTTATGAATAATTAATTTTTTACATTGTGAAATTAACTCTATAAGAATATATTTTGGGATCCACATGCTTATAATATTTCTAAAACAATTCTTCTTAGGTGCTTACAAACACATATCATCATACTAAGGGCTTTTACTAGTGTTCTATAATCCTCTTTGAGAAACTCCTTAGGGAAATGGGTTTGGTCTTTTTTTAATACAATAAGATTTTGTATATGATGGAGGAGCTCAAAAAGATAATTGGTTACGAAATTAAACTAGTTTCATGACTTTGGATTTGTGAGATGAAGAGGTGGTGAGAGGTGGTATTTTTTGGGGAGGAGAGGGGTGTTTTCTCATTATTTTATTATTTTGTCTCAAGAATATGAAAATTTTAAAACATATCATTAAATACATTAAAATAATGGATGATTATAGATTACAGTAATTACATTTTAAATTACTCATCGAATAGTTTCTTTAGTTTATAATGTATATATACAACAAATTACCATATTTCACTAATCACAAAAAATCAAATATTTTAGAAAAATTCAAAAAAATCGATCTAACCATTTTTACACATGTATTATTCAAACATAAACTCAGTTTTTTAAAAAAATATTCTCTTATATATGGGAAATTGAGTTTTTATTTAAAATCATAGTTTATTCCAAAAATTATGATTTTAAAATTATAACTGATTTTTTGAAACTTTTTAAAATTAATTAAGGTGTCATAAAATTTTATTATAAACATAAGAAAAAAATATTAATTTATGAATAAAGTTTAGGAAAATACATTATCTTTTAAATAATTATATTAATTATAAAACTGTAATTAAATATTTACGTCCAACAAAAAAATAACAACACATAATTTATCATATGTAATAAATTTATTTAATTATACTATTATATAATTATATCATATTTTCATTTATAAGATGAATAAATTTTATATATATTTTCATAGGTTATGTTACTCTTCTATTGGATGGATTATTATTTCAAATGGTCATGTTACTATTATAAGGGTTGAGTTACTATTTCATCAATATTGGTTCCTTAACTTCGAGAAATACCTATTATATCATTAATTATTCATTTATAATGTTTTTATTGATTCATCTATGTGATTTTATGTGATTTATTATATATGGAATTATTATAAGAAGATAAATTTAATTGATAGAATTTAGGGTCATTACATTAGTTTTGTCACCTTTTGTCACACTTTTATTAATTATATTTTTTCTGATTTTTAGAAAATTAATTTGAAATAATAATGTTGAATTTGAAAATAATCAATTTAATTTCATCTTTGGGTGAATTTTTTATAATTTTATAAAATTATTAATTTTTTATGAATTGTTATAAATACTAATGTTCAATTAAACAATACATTTTCATTTAAATTATTTATAAAGATAAACTATATTCAAAATATGTTTTATATTAAAATTAGTTAAATTTTTAAACTAAAAATTTAATATATTTCATTGGAATCATTTTTATATTTAATTTTTTTATAAAAATATTACAAACTTTTGATCATTTTCTCTTTGAAGAGTCCTCTTTATTATCACTTCTACATGGTTATTTTTAAATTATATTTTTCCATTTATGTGAATGAAATTTAGAAAAATCGATTTCAAAATATTAATAATAATTTTTTTATTATATAATATGATAAACTTAAATTTTTACCAAAATAAATTACTAATTTTTTTGTATTTAATATGGTTAAGGTAAAATAGGTCTTTTGGGGGGTTAAACTAAAAGGATAAAAGATAAAATGAACCAAAACATGATTAAAATCTATTGTATGGATATATTTGGACCCTATCTTGTATAAGTGTCCATAATAATATATTTTTGAACCTTTTGGCATGCGAAAAATGTGGTTACACCTTTTTATTTTCATATATTTCAATTATTACACTCACCTAACATATAAAGGGCCACCCCCTATCATCTCCTCTTCAGAACATGAAATAATATTTTTTTCTGAAAATAAAAATCCAAATAAAAACCAAAATTACCTAATATCTTACTATAATACTTATTTTTAGAGAAAATCCAAGAAAGCATGGCTATTCATGAAAACCTATAGTTTTTTCCAAAGAAAAGGTAACATTCTCCAAGGAGAATTTTTATTTTACCACCACCCACAGTTTGGTATAATGATAGATATATTGTATATAAAATATATATATATATAATTATTATACCAGTGTAATATTTATATAATATATAACTTTTTTATGTTCCAATCCTTAGGGGATATGATAACAATGTGCATGTGTATGATGAACTACTGCCTCATGAAGTAATGTGATTGTTTATCACTAACCCTTTACATAGAAGTCAATGAGGATATATTTGATGAATATACATGATATTAATTAAGTAATTATTATATTAATAAAATATTTATCATTTGTAAATAATAATATATAATTTTCTTTCTTACCTTTTCACTCATGGAAAGATGATAACGTCATTTGTGTATGTATTGACCACCACCTTCACCAAGCGAATTGACTATCTATTTTTATCACCAAAAAAATTGGATGATATTTATAAGAATATATATATAAATATTATGGAATTTTAGACACTATTTTTATTAGAAAAATAAAAAATATTACATACATATTATCCACAATAATAGTTCCCGGATGGAATGTTACTAATGTGTACGTAAGACCTACCATTACCATGATCACAACATAATTTATTTCTCAAAATAAATATTAATTATTGGTATTAGATTTATAAATGATGCAAAAATATGAGAATTATTTCATCATTATAATTATCTAGATTATGGAAACATGATCAAATTATGTGGAACAAAAATAACAAATCTAAACATATATGAAAAAGGAGGTTAAAAACTGAAACATGACTTAAACAAGGAATTAGTAATATGTGGGTAATTAATGGTCTTATGTAAATCATATATGATATAATATATATAGTTATGGTTCTATAATATATGTATAATAAACTTATATTTTTTATATAGGAATTTCTAACATGCTTGAAGGATGTCAAGAATAATGTTAAGGGATATCTATTCTCTTTTTCATTTTTGGGAGACATATACAAATTCCCCACTTATTTATTTTGTGTCGTTATATACTTCAAATTTGATATTTTACATCATTATTATCCATTATTAAGTTATATTAAAATCTTTATTTTAATTTATTCATTATTGGTTCTTATGATTCAAAATATTACTAATGCGGTAGGGGATCTCTGTATCACTTATTACTTTAATGAGATGCATGCCATATTCACCACTTTTTTATTATATTCTATGTATATAATATAAATGAATGTATTTTATAGATATATATATATATATATATATATATATATATATAAGGATCATTCAATCACGGTGTTTATGTTTCAAAAGATACTGAAGTGGTAAGGGATCTTTTTAGCAATTTTCTTTCTTTGAGACATATGTTATGTTGTCAACATATATTATTTTTGAGATGTATAAAAATATCATATGAAATTTAATATAATTATTTAATTTATTAACATGATATTATCTGTTTGATTTAATTTTATTCCTTCCAGGGGATTATGATTCAATAGTACTAAAGTCGTATGGTTTTTATGTAACAATCACATCATTGATTAGAATTGATCTTGATTCAGCTTCCAATGACGAATGATTATGGTATATCTTTCAAGAATCTCATAAATTTTCATATCCTCTGGTTATTTATGTTGAATAAAAATTTTAACATCATTTTTCTCTCTTTAGGTACTCAAGAGGTCAGAACTATGTTTTTAAGAATAATCGTCTTTATTTCTTTCTTCGTCTGAAAACTCAATTTTCTTCCAAAACCATATTTTGTATAAATGTTTTAAAAATTTATTTTAACCCTACGAAATGATTTATTAACGTCATTTTAACCATTTTGACTTAATGGAATTAGAATGTCATTTTATAAAAAAAAATTCCTTGGTGAGTTTTTCCAAAAATGTGACAAGAATATTTGTTTATAAAGTATGACCTCAAAACATTTCCCTAAAACCAGATCATTATTTTATTTGAATATTCATTTATCTTTTTTCTTGGTTATTTTCAAATAAAATTATATTTAAAAATTTTTCTGCATTAAAAATAGTTTTAAAAGGTTTAATGATATTTTAGTCTAGAAACAAATTAAATTATATTTTAATGTATACATTATAAGTTTAAAATTTTATTTTAAAAGAAATGGATCTCTTAAATATTTTATGATTTTTTTCCAAAAAAATTCTTTTTCATAAAAATTTTATTTCCACAATAAATATCCATACAAATATTTCAGAATCAATTTCCATATAATATGACATCCTTTGATATAACTAAAGATTTACTTTGTATATTCACTAAAGATACCATTATTATTCATTATCTAGATGGATTATAATGAATATATGTTTATGAGAACCAATTCGATTCCATAGGTTATACCATGATAAAAATTTTATTAAACCAAATTATTTTTATATGATTTATCCTATGTTCAAATGATGAAATAATTAATAAACCATTTTATTTTCTACAGGTTATTATATGATAAAATATTTTTGAAACCCATTTTATTACATGTGTTATGATATGATAAATATTTTACGATCTTCTTGCACACATTCTTATGATTTTAATTATGTGATGGGAGGGACCTGTATCTCCCTCCAATGCATTGGCTATAGATTGATATATCATTAGATAAAGAAGATTATAATGGGGAGTGATGGTGGTTCAAAAATATTATTTTTTCACTGTTATAGTCCTGGGAATTAACCATGACTACTACGATGGTTTAGGGAGTTAAACCATACCATGTCTTATTCCAATTTTATTTTCTCCTTCTCATGTTCTTTGATTTCACTATGATTAATGAATTATAAACTACCAATATTTATTTCATGATTCAATATTAATATATTTAATCATTATTGTATGGTTTTAAAATTTTATGATCTAGTTCTCATACCCCCAATGTTCATGTTATTCGTATGTATATCTGTTTTAAACATATTGAGCATCTGAGCTCACCCTTTCTTATGTTTCCTTTCCCTAGGTTATAAAAAATGGTTTAAGTGTTTTATGGTTGTAAATAGTACTAAATGGAAATATAATTATTTCAAATGATGAATATATTTCACCAAATTAGGATATTGTGTAACTGAATTCCAAATACAATAAAATATTATTGTCCTCTGGCATGAATTTGTGTAATTGATTGAATATTAATCTAAAAAGATGTAATATCTATTTATGAAAAAACATCATTAATTTAGTTCATATTAGAGTAAAGTATTATATAAACCATTGAAACAAAGATAATAAATATTTATGGAGATCTAGAGAGACATTTATAAGGGCATGTGTATTTATTTCGTGATGAATAAGTTTAAGGTTGAATCAATATAATGGAAAATATCATGGAATTTTGGTAAAGGATAGATCAAGTAGTTTCCAAGAAAACAAATCACTATCTAGATAAAAAAAGTGGACATGGATACAGAACAACAGTACCTAAGGGTATTAAATTAGAAAAATTTACATTGAGCTAGACTCTATTATCTTCATGACGGTCACAATGGGCCTTGAAACACATACGGTTTAACTGTACATAGGGATATACAATATAAATTCACAAAATCATTATGAACCATCATGATGTATTGAAATCGACGATTAATATGAATAAACTAAGAAAAAAAATTGGTTTTAGATTTTAAAAATATGTTTTCATGATTTTGAAATCCTATAAGTGATTTTTTTCATTATTCTGCTCTTTTCCACGATGATAAGTGTATCTGAAAGTATGTTTTTTTGTTTTATTCAATGTATGAAACTAAAAGTAACTTATATGACATTAAAATTCATGGAAAGTTTACTAATGAGAAGCTAAAAATTATGATGAATGATTTGAAGGATATTCTGATTATTCCTAATAATTTATCACAGAACATGAATGATAATATGCACCTTAACCAACTCTAAGACACAATAAAGGGATTAAGTATAGTTATTACTAAGAGTTTTAGTAGCATATACCATGGAGGAAAGAATATTCCATTCCTAATACGTTTTTGAGTATGGAAAAATTAACTCAAGGGAATGACTTAGAGGGATGGGAAGATGGTTTGTGTGTGGAAAATAACCACTCAAAGAAAATATCTGTAAATTAAAAATGTAATATTTAGTTAAAAAATGTGTTATAATACTTTTCTCCCAATGGTTTGATAAATTGTTGAATTTTATAAATGCAAAAATTACAGAATTATAAAAATTGATTTCCTAATGGTAAAAATTATGATGAGAATAAAGAATTTTATATGAGTAATGGTTTTTATAATGATAATGAAGAAAATATGAATGACATATGAAAAGAAATAGTTACTAAGATATAAGATAATTAATACAAGATACTGTTTTTGTAATAAGTGGGATGATTAAATTAGTAATGTATTGGAATTCAATGAATATGTTATATGAATCAATAAATATATAAGTATTTTTCATTATTAGTTTAATGTTAAGGATTTGAAAAATATGTTACATGGTATAGGTGGATTAGAAAAGTGATTTAATGGGAAGGTGATATTTTGATTATGAGAAGATAACCCATAATATATTCTTGATGTTTAAATAATGATATTTAGATAAAGACAAGCTGGATATGATTATCTAAATTGGATAATAATAATTATCTTAGAGGTGATTAATTATTTGTTGAAAAAGTCATTTCTTCAATCATGAATGGATTTTACTGAATTTTTTTATTTGTTGAATATATAAAATTATAATTGTTTTATTTAATGAATAATTAATAATTTATGTTTTTAATAAGATTTAATGGTAATTTAGGTTATTACAATTTTTTAAGAGAATACATGATGAAGGTATTCACATGTTTTATATTTTAAAATCTAGGGATAATTTTTGATAAAGAGTGATTAAGGTTATGTTTAATTTTTAAAATTTAGTAAACCACATTATGAATATTTAATATGGAATGGGATAAATTTTTTACTATTTATGGTCTGGTATAAGGCAATATTTGAATGAGTTTTTTGGGATTAATGTGTTACTTCACTATATGACAAATTATCCGAACTAGATATCTATATATAAACATTTTTTAATCCAAATATAGAATTAATGACTCATTATTATATTATGTATCTTATTTTATTTTTCAAACAATAAAAAACTCATCTCTTAGAGTAAGAGAATAATACAAAATTGATCAAGGCACGACCAAAAAATGAGATTATGTTTAAGGAATGGAATAAAATCAAGTGAGTATGTCTTCTTTTAAAAATGTAAAAAATTTATGAAAAGTATCATGAAATAAAATTTTATTCTCTTACCATCAATTTTTATAATATCAATTTTCTTTTTCACACCTCTGGGGTTTATTTATTTGTGGTTGTTAAATTTTTTCTCACCGTGTTCTCTGTCACTCTCCATCTTAATTTGGGTGTTAGTTTTCTCTTTTATGAAATAATTTTTACATACCCGCAATTTTATAATATGTAGACACCAAGAATTTCTTATTTAATATGAAATTCACACATCCCTTTCTCTTTTTATAGAGTATATCTTATTAACCCTTTTTACGATGTGGGTTCAGTGAAGGAATATTCAAATTTTGAACATTTAATGATTGTGAAAAACATTTAGTGGAAATTCACTTTATGCGGTGTCGAATGTACCAACATAATTTTTTGTGAAATATATTTTTCAATTGAATTTAATATTTTTTACATTTTTCGTTACTCATACACTGAGTTTAGCTTTCATTAAACACAACAATGAGTTAAAAAACATGTCATATTAAAAAAAAGTATTATATGAAAGTTATCACCTAGATTTTTGAATGATGTGTATGAATATAATTAACTAAAATATGAAAATATTTAGTTTACACATGTATATAATATTAATTATTTGGTTATAAATTATTTATAAATTAAACAAACATTTATATGGAGATAAGGAAATATTTTCTGAGAAATTTTTCTTTGTAAACAAACATGTTTTAAATAAATAAATAAATAATGTTATTTTTATGAATGATTTTAAATAAATTTATATATAATATATTAAATAATATTTCTAATATTCATCTTATGGGTATTTTATAAGTGCGCTAATATTAATTCCAATTGTACGCGAAAAATGTATTATTCTATAAAACAGTATTGTCGGATTTTTGCACACTTATTGTAAAACTAATTTTTGAAATTTTCTTAAAATTTACTTGAAAAATTAATATTCGTTTTTAATATTATCATGTAAAAATTATATTTGGGTAAATTGTTTATAATGTTTAAAAAATATTTATTTTTTGATGAATAATGAATAATAATGAATTTTAATTGAAACTGCCATTTTGATTATTTTATTTAAAAAGGAATAATATATTTAAATTCTATTTAAATAAAAACATGTTAAATTATATATCTATAAATATAATTTTCGTTGTCTTAATCATTTAAATATTTAATTGTGATATAAAAACTATTTAATCTTTTGAACATTTTCTCTTTGAAAAAACCATTATCTCATCATATGTTTGAGAGTAATTTTATGTTAATGTTCAACACTTATGTGAATGAAATTTGGAAAAATATATACCATATTAGGAATCATAATAATTTATATAATCTAATCAGGTAAAATTAATTTTTTACTACAATGAACAGTAAAAACTGTAAAAAATATTTTATATCGTTAAATTAAAATTGGTTTTACTAGGGGTTAAACTACAAATATAAGAGTTAAAATGACATATAAACACGAATAAAAATTATAAAATATATCTATTTAGATCCTATAATGTATAATTCTATATATTTCTCCATTTTTCCCTATTTTGGCATTTGAAAAATGTGGTCACACTATTTTCTTTTCCACAATTAAAAATGTGTCACTCACCTCACTTATAAAGGGCCACCACCTCTCCTCTCTTCTTCACACTATAAAATACTTTTTATTCCACTTATAAAAATCCAAATTACTTTAAAAATTCAATCCTATCATCTGAGAAAACTTTTTTGGCCATAAATTTAAACTACTATGGATTTTTGGGAAAACCCAAAGAGGTTACCTGAAGAAGATGTATCATTCTTTGACAAAAAATTTTATTTTATTTTTTACTCCTCCACATTATATTATTATTAAAACATTATTATTTAATATCCTTATAACATCATACATAATAATATCTTTTTAGGTTATTTTAATGACCTAAAACCTTCCCCACATCCGTTAAATGGGTTATAAATTCGTTATTCGTGTGTACGGTGGACTACTGCCTCCTGAACTGATTCCCTTTATTTTTCCATTACCACATTTATCAGTTCTGTTTAGTGATGGAAATAAATTATATATATATAAAATATTCAAAATATAATTAAATATATGAATTCATTATATAATATATAATTTTTATAATTTTTATTACATTGGGGATATGATAATGTCTCTCAAGTGTACGACAGACTACTGCCTCATTAAGTGATTGATTCATATTTTACTAATGTTTTACATGGAAGATAGTAAGGAAAAATTTAATGAATATATGTTTTATAAGTTACATAAGAATAAAATTATTTAAAAATTTATCATTATTAAATGATAATATATCATTTTATTTCTTACTTATTCACTCACTGAAATATGACAATGTCATTCGTGTACATGTGGACTACAGCCATCATAAAGCAATGTGACTCCTTATTTTCATCACTACAACAAAGAGTTTATATGTGCCAATATATAGAAAGAAATAATATTTTATTTTTGATTTTATTCTTCATTAAGTAAATATTAAATATTACTTACCTTCTTTCTATAATGATCATTGAAAAATGGAAACATTATTCATTCATATGTATGACCTACCGTCTGAAAGACCATAACATGATTCATTTATCAAAACAATCTTCAATAAATGGTATTAAAAGAATAATTCATATATATATATATATCAATTATTTCATTATTATTACGTTAGATATTATTGAATCATGATCAAATAATGAGGATCAAAAATAAAAAATAAAAACATATAAGAAAAACAAAGCAGTTATTACCCAAAACATTATTTTGACAAGGAATTGGTAATAAATTGGTAATGAATGGTCATTAGTAAATAATGTATTATATAACATATATATGTATTTCTCTATAATTATTTATAATAAACCTAAATTTATTATATATAAGGTTCAAATGTGTATGAAATAAGATGATACTTAATATAAGGGATTTCTATTCTCTATTTTATTTTTCGAAGAAATATAAAAATTCATGAATCATTTAAATTTTGTTATTTATATAATTATATGATGAAATTTTATATAATTAATATCCTAATTTGAATGATATTCCATGTTTCCTTTTATTTTATTTTTTATTGGGGCTTATGATTCAAAAGATTAATAAACTGATAAGGGATTTGCATCTCACATCTTACATCTGTGAGATATGGGCCATATTCACAAGTTTTTTATTTTATGTAGTGTATATAATGTCCATGAATTTATTATATATTTCTAATAATTTTAATTATGTTGAATTACATATATATTTCATGATCTCCTTTTCATAGGGTTTGTAGTTAAAAAATATACACAAGTAGTAAGGGATTGTTGTCACAATTTTACTTATTTGATATATATGTTATGTAATGAAAAAATATTATTTATGAGGTGAATATATGTTATTTCCTAGATCTGGGTGCACTCAAAGGTTTCTTGATGCAGGTTGGCCACATGTCCTCAAGTGTACCTCCGTATAAGCCAGAGGATGTCGACTATTAGTCAGGGCTTAGGGTGTGTTTGTAGGGAGAATATTCCATCCTTATAAGAGTAGATCATAATAGGTAGGTAAAAGAAGATAAATATCATAATTATATATATTTATATGGTAAAGAAGAAAAATACACTATAAGGACTAGAAAAATAACCCACTATAGTAGAGTCAGACATAAATAACCATGCACTGAATAATAATAACAAAAATAAATAAAATAAATGTTATAAAATTATTGATACTGTCACATGTCCAAAAAATGGGAAAATCATCTATACATAGAAATGGGAAATATAGTACATTTAATAAAAAATGTGAAAAAGTAAAAAATTATAACCAAGCATCTCGAGCTCCAACATGATCATCTTCCACCAAAGACTCGTCCTTAGTCATGCGAGAAGTTACACATCCATAAAATGAGACATCCCATTATCTATACCTTTAAGAATATAGACATTCTGGATGAAATCGTCAAGTTGATTAGGGTATGAGATATACTTAGTGGGAAAACACAAATGGAATAAATAAATATCCATTCTGTGTGTATAACACAAATGTTTGAAGATATAATAATGTATGTTAGTAATAAAAATTAAAAATTTGTTGGATCTGGTTCCTAAAGGAAACCTTGATTACATTATCTTATTTGTCCTGTGCTAGAATATCTCTTAATGTATCAAGGGATTCAACTACCAGTATGAAAATAATAATGGACTCCATTCCTAGTAACAATATATAGGGACACCATTCATAGTATCACAATTATAGGGATTCCATGCCCAATATCATAGTATGGGGCAATATTCCATGTATCACATTAAGAGACACCATTCCTAGTATCACATTAAGGGACTCCATTCTAGTATATTACAATAAGGGTTGTCGTTCCATTATCATATATACAAGGGACTCCATTTTTGTATCATATTTATAAATTGATTCCATGTTCATACATAAATATATAATATTAAACGTCAACATTAAAATTTATTATAAATAAAAATTTAATGCATCCTCATTTATATATATAATGCATAAAGGTCTCCAAACCCAATTACCATATAAATAGGGTCATCATGCTGACACATCATTAGGTGTGAGTATCCATTGGCATTAATATGAGTCAAAGGAATAATCGTTAACTCCTTATCATTTAATATCAACAAGGGTGTAATCGTTGTTCCATTTTTTAGGGTCTTCTGGTCTTACCACTCAAATTGAATATTATTCATTATAGTTGATAAGTGAATTATCCCAAACACACCTCTACATTCATCCTTATAAATATGATATCCCAATTAGGTTTAGAGAAAAACAATCCAAAGGTGTTTTGGGTATAAAATAAGGAAATCCATTTAGGTATATGGGGGACACAACTAAAGTGATGTTTCACTCTGAGCTTGACAATGTTAATAAGTATTTGGGTTCGAAAAAGTCATTCAGTTTAGGTATAAATCAATTATGGGAGGATAAACATTTTGGGAAACTGGTGGTGAACCTGATATGTGGAACATATTACATATTATGAAAAATAAACAATTTTATTGTTTGATTATTATACCTCCTACCTCGTGTTCATTTTACTCTCTTCATCCAATTTAAAACCTTTGTTTAGCCTGGATCGAGAGAAAATGGGATTATAGGTGAACACCACAGAAATAGGTAAAATTATCCTATATTAAGATACCATCACCAAGGGAAGGAATAATGACAAATCAAACCAAAGGATCAAATAGATTACCAAGAAGAATAAAAAAATACCAACTAATGATGAATTTGAGCGTAGATGTTAGAGTTATTGAAGTACCTTGCATGAGGTAAGTCGAAGCTCAAAAGGGAGAGAAAGCCACTGTACATTAGAAAAATGATAAAAATATAGGAGGAATGAAAGGAAAAAAGTACATTTTAGCCAAAATATATGGGTTTCATTATTTGTCCGCATGGTTGGCCGTATCGTGCGCTAATATTTCACCCTTCAGTACTTAAGGAGGGAACTCTCACGTTTAGGTAACACGGTTTGGGAAACATTGTTCCAATGATTTGAAACACCAATAATACATTTTTATACATTATACAAATAGGCTTGAGACCCATGGAACATGTTTGAGGAAAACCATGTTCCCTTTTTGGTCCTCTGTCTAGGCCTACATGGTTAAGGGAAACTATAAGGCCTACCTCATAGGGTTTCTCCTAACACTATAAATAGTCTATTTTTACTAAATGAATGGATTTGGGATCTGAACAAGCCATGTAAACACCATAAACACTTATTATATATTTAATAGTCATTATTAGGTCCAAAAAAGAATTATTTTTAATTTAAAAGCATTCATACTAGATAATAAGGCAGTTATCTAATAGTATTCTCCTAGTAAAGGAACACATCCTGAAGTTCACCTTTCATGGGAATAAAAACATTATCAAAATAAATTTGGATAATATGCATGTATGTTGGCCTCCCACTCCCAAATATTATTGAATGACTAGATATGATGTCATATAACCTATATGAATGGGATAGACTGGACTTTGAGAGACTTCATTCTCTAATCAATGATGTATATAGGATACTTCTCCAAATGAGAATCATTATCTAGCACAAAATCATTCGGATCAAAAGTATTAGATGTGCCATAATGATAATAGTAAAGTTGTGAAACATAAAAGATGATGGCCATGACACGATACATCTGAGGTAATAACAACTAAGAAGATAACATATTATCTCTCTCTAGAATATCAAATGGCCTTTAAATCAATGAAACAACCTCCCCTCCCTCTTCATTTTTCTATTCAGATGTCTGGGTGATACCAACAAAAAAATATAACCCCATACTCGAACTCCATAAGATATTGATGGTGATCAACATAGGAGTTTTGTCTATATTAAGAAATAGACATCCACTTCTTGATAATATGAACATACTTTGAATACTTCTGAACAAGACAATGAAATAGTAACACTTCCTCTCCGACATCTTAATATAATAGGATTGAATGTAACAACCTACCATATATGGCCTCATACAGATCCATTTTAATAAGTTCCTAAAATATATTTTTATAGGAAGACTCAATGATAGGTATATGAATATTCCAAGAACCATGAAAATAAAGGATTCATACTCAAAGAATTTCCTCTAACACCTGTATAGTTTATTTTGACTGGCCATCTATATGAGGGTGATAGCCTGGCCTAAAAATCACATGTGTACAAATATCCTTCCGCAAAAACATCAATAACATTGATGTAAAATAAGTATCATTATTAGAAACGATAGTATGAGTGGCCCCTTGTAGCCATATGATCTCATTAAAATATAGTATTTTAAGCTCAACAACTGAGAATGTATCATGTATAGGAAGGATGTGGGATAATTTTTTTAGTCAATCCACGACATCAAAAAACAATTCACTACCTCAAGGAGTCCTCGATAATATGGTCACAAAATCCACAACAACTTCTTTGAACATACATTCTGAGACTATTAATTCTTGAAACAATATTTCAAGTCTCTGGTCTTGCACCTTCTGTTATAGACAGGTGGAACAAGTAGTGATAAAAAAAATCAATATAATGCTTCAACCATAGTCACCAATATTTTCAGCACAGGTCACTATACATCTTGGAAATACCTTGGTGGGAAACCCATTAAGAAGCATTTTAATCTCACATTATCTCCTCTCTAATATTTTATGAAACCTAGAAATTCCCATGTATACAAAATATGTCATCATCACAAACAGTCTAGTATGGAAGCAGGTCCCCTCCATCAATACTATATCGTCAGACCAATCCCTCAAGATCTATAAACTACATCATATTCACCTTCTCCGAAAGAGAAGAGGTCCCTGATAGAGATGGAATGTAGAGACCCGTATCCTGACGTACATGGACATTACATTACTTTTGCGGAATACTTAGTACATAACAAAAACACACACACAAGGATCGTAAAGGTTTAGTGTCTTTGGAAACTCGGAACGTAATCTTCTAATCCTGGTGAAAGATCTTCAATATCTCCCACAAAGGTCATCCCCTTTTTTTTTACCTAAAACCTTTCTTTATATCCTGGGGAAAAAAACATAAAAGGGTGAGCTCAAATGCTCAGTAAGGGTAAACAAAAGAAATATCAATCACATCATATACATAAGAACATAACATTTTTGGAAATCTTAACCTGCAAAAGAGATCATAATTTCATAACATGGGATAAATCATAGAAGTGAAATGTAATCCCAATAATCATAACTTAAAACATGAAACTTTGTGGCATACACACATAATCATAGAGAATCATTTCTTGTTAGTCAAGACTCATTGCCAAGACTATCTTAGTGGACAAAGTCCCTTTCTGAATCGAGTAATCCTCGTTTCAGTCCTGTTTCACTGAACCGGTATAACCTACCATTCCAGCCATGTCTATCTCATGAGATATAAAATCTTTACCCAATGCATTGGAGGGAGATATAGGTCCCACCCATCTCATAATGATACCATTCTTATGTGTGCCACAAAATCATAAATCATACATCATTGCATAACCCATGTAATAAAATGGGATTCTTAAACAACATGACATCATAAAACCATTCATATAAGATAAAGGAATTCATAAACATAATTCCATCACAACATAGTCAAATCAATGTAAAAATATGGATAGAAACAGAACCTTTTATTATCTTAGATGGAAAATAATTTTGATAAAACACTTGAAATGAATTCTTGAGGAAAATATCCTTTCTTCTTCAAAATCAATTTCTTTTCACAAAACATCATGCAATTTTAAAAGAAAGAGATTTTATTGAAAATAGTCATTAAATCATTTAGAGGAAGCTTCATGAAAATATGGCTTTATAAAATAGTAGAAATCCGTTCGTGCCGTATAAGTTAAAAAAAACATTCTTCGTACTTTTGTCAGAAAAGTCAAAAAGTACCTCGTACGAAAAACGACAAAAGATTCCTTTCATACGTATTACTAAAAACTCACCGAAGGGTAAAAATGGATTTAAACAATTTTAGGTGGATGGAAATAATATTACATATTGAGTAAACATGGATGTGGATGATAAAATACACCCCAGTAAATACTTACGAATAAACAATCTCGGATAAAAATGAGATTGTGATATTTCCCTTACCTTAGGTCCGACTTGCTTTGTCAGTGTCCGAACCTCCTGTATAATGATTTAAATCATGTTATTGACTTATTACAGAATCATATTCATTGTTATGATATCATATATGGTTCACTTATGACATTATATAACCCGTTCTTTTGTAAATTCCATGTTAAAGAAGCGTTTTGGGTAAAATCGTTTCATTTATCGTAGGTGTTTTGACTTGTTGTTCTTGACATCATTATTACTTATATCATGATTTACTTACTTCCAGAATATAAAATATGATTTATATATCATATATATTCAGTATATATATATATATAATAAAATGAAAAACACCGTTCATGGAGACGGTAGTCCGTACGTACGCATGAACGCTGTTTTCCTTTCCTTATTGTCTTGAAATGGAAGTAAGTAGATGACATACATATGTATATATATACATAAATCCAGTAGCTTTATAATGTCATATATTTCATTATTATTTCTTATATATACATTATAATCATTCTTAAATGGTTAACATGGAGAATGAATCTCATCATGTCGTGGAGACGGTATTCCGTACGTACGCACGAGCGATGATATCATTTCTATAAATATTGAATTGAATTGGAGTGGATTATACAATATATCAGAATCAATATGATGTTGTAATAACTATGTATAGTTATTCTTTACACCATTATACCCATCCATGTAAGGTGGTGGTGGAAAATAGATTACACCACTGCGTGGAGACGGTATTCCGTACGTACGCACGCGCGGTGATTTCTTTTTCCGTAGGATGGATAGATGGTGAAATAGGGTTGTTTCATACTTATAATAACATATCAGTATATGAGTGATACTGATGTTATTACTTCATAATGAAACAACCTAAGAAGAAGAAGTGGAAGAAGAAATAAAGATGAAAGAATTGGTAACGGTAATTACCTCTTCTTTGAAGTGCCTCTTTGAGACCTCCTCTTAGGGCACTAGAATTGGTCTTTGAGGAAGACCAGAACCTCTAGGATGTTGCTAGGGAAGTGGAGAGGAGAAATTGGCAGGGGTTGGCCGAGCTTGAGTGATAAAATTGGTGTGAGGAGGAGGGGGAGGAGGTGTCCTTTTATAAGGGAGGAGAGGGGCACCTTAGGAATTCTTAAAAATATTAATTTATAATAAATCTAACCCCACTTAAAAACCTCCAAAAATGACTCATATTCGAATCTTAGATGATATAGGGTTGTAATCTCATCAACCAATAAAATTTAGACATGTTTGGATCTTATTTTAAACCATATCAATTAGATTTAACTCTAAGTTAAATAATTTAACTTTTACCGTGTCTTTTTGTTTTCTTTCACTATATGGTTAATACACTTACTATAACATGCCAAACGAACCCCAAATTGTTTATTATTAATATATATATCCTTATCTAAGTCAGTTGGCCGAACCTTAGATTTTTAGGAATACAATAACAATTAATAATATAATATTTGATTTAAAAACTATTTTGTGTCAATTTTGACACTATTTGATATATGATTTTTGTGAAAGTCATAACAGAATTAAATGTTCGAACCAAGTTGATTAAATCAACATTAATATATCATAGTAACCTAGAAAATTAGTGGAATTCATAAAAAGTCTCAAATTACATTTATTTTGGTGTTTATAACATCAATTATGTCAATATTTCATTAATAAGATAATTACTGCATCATCATTGTGTCATAAATAAATTAAATTATTTGATGTCTAAAAATTACAAATAAAATACCATCATGTAGGAAATATTTTTAGCTTTCTAATGAATATTTACAATCGAATTTATCTTATGTATAACCCCATATTAAAAATGATTTACTTATTAAACTTTGATTTTAACTATTTTAACCTTTCTTTAAATAAATTAATAATAAATGTCCTAATCTAATCCATGTGGGCCTAAATGGTCATATTTTATTCCTAAGTTTGTTTTTGGTCGAATTACACTTGTCCAATAGAATTAGTACATGTGTTATGGTAATATTGATATCATATTTACCCTTAGTTACCCTATTTACTATTAACCGCGGTAAAAATAGTAAGAAGTTACTATTCACCAAAAAATTATTTTTATCTCATTGAACCACATTTTACTTACTGATATCAACCGTGTCTGTCGGATTTTTGAAATTCCATTCACAGAAGCGGTAAAATTAAGTTTTATGAAAAATTCAGTTTTTTAACTACCACTTAGTAGTTTCACTATTCATCAAAAAATGAAGGTTTTCAGAAAAATGCCAAAATTTCATCCTAAGCTATATTTCATATTCCGAATTCAAAAATGAAGTCTATTTTACCAAATTCATAACATAGAAGTTGAATTATTTAATTTTATAATTAAATCCCGCTGTTAAGACAAATAGCGTGTTTTTAAGAAACAATTTCTATCAAAAGATTGACACTTGATTATGTCTGGTTTAAATGTGAAATTACAACCAATGACCAACATTGAATTAAATTGTAAAAATATATTCTAAATATACTTTAAAACCACTCAAATTAATAATTTATCACTATTAATTATTTCGATTAAAAAAGTTGTTTTTTAATTATAATTAATAATTTTCACTATTCATCAGAATATGAAAGTTCTCCGAAAAGTACCAAAATTTCACCTTAGGCTAAATTCGATACTCCGAATCCAAAAATGAAGTTCATTTTGAAATATAAGATTTACAGAATTTTAAAAAGTGGTTATTACTATTCATAACGGCTAGTTTTAATAATATTTTTATAGCATATCGTTGTTTAGTGAAACTCGGTATTGCGTACTACACACGCTATCGAGGAAGGTCGTGATTGCGTGTAATGCAAGGAAAGTCAAGGATGTGTGTTGTGCAAGCTCCTTTTGGTGTAGCGTACAACACAAGACATAAAAAAGAATATTTTTCATAAAATCTCGGGCTGTTACATTCTACCCCCCTTAAAATGAATTTCGCTCTCGAAATTCGTCGGGGTTATAAATGGTTTACTATTCAAAAGTTTCTTTAATAGAAACCCACATCGTAAAAGGGAATACCAAAACTTGGCTTTAAAAACTAAAGTATGAAATGTAACGATTACCCAAATAAACTAATCACTGGGTTTCCACATAGGTGAAAATATGGATATGGAAGAGAAATCTAACCATCATGTTCTGATGGAGAGTGGTAGAGAACATGGCTATGGAAAAGCCAGTAATAACAAATCCATAAATTTGTGATGATCTAAGGTACCATATGATTCATCAGGTATAAGATCACTAGGACAACATTTTTGGTTTTCAAGATCATCTCCCTAAAGTTGAAAATTTGAATTAGAATAAATACTTACTTTATTTTGGTACAATCTCACTGTTGTTCGTGCCTTGAACAATTTCCACTTCATTTCATAAATAAATGAAGTTGAATTTGTTATTCGTGAAGTGTTAGCAGATCATGTGATAGAATGACTGTTCATTCCATCTGTCTCAAACAAAAGGTTAGCAAAAGTTATTAAATATACATAAGTCATTCTATAGTGAGATTAATCATATATGGTTCCTAAAATGGACTTATACTTCATATATCATACTTCTTAATATAATAAAACTGGTTTCTACTAAACAGGGACTTCCTGTAGGTCAGTGGTAGGCGATAAAGGCCAGTCGCACTTCGGTTGTGGGTTCGATTCCTACAGCCTTGTCCGAAGCGATGGGAAGTCGCCCGTCCTGCAGGTTGTCCCTTTTTCTAAAACTACGTTACTATAACATCCCATCAATAATATCGAAAATCTTCTATCCTTAAACAATACTAACTTATGTCCAACATAATCCAGTCTAATCTTTAGGCTTATACATAATACTGCAGTCCACTCTCATAATATAGTGACAACGATTACTAGAGATTTAATACTGTCGTTGATCCCCACATATCATAAGATATGTCTTGTTGGTCACATTCCAAACATTCAAAGTCCTTAATCGTGTATTCTCTTGAATACCTTAGTGAAAACATGAGTGCAGTTAAAAGTTAACACTTTCCTCATACCAAAATCCTCAAAATTCTATATACTCAAACCATGATATCACTTAGTCCTTATATCAATCATGAGCTCATGAATACTATCAAACATTTAATTTTCTCCTTATCCCTTCATTATGCGCATATCATCTACATTCCAAAAATATCTGAATAACCTTTCATGGATACTGGTAACATTAATCATACACTTTCAAAACACAAGGAAAGACAACAGTGTAACAATCCATAGATGTCTCTTTATTCCAAAATTACACATGATAAACATGTAATCATTCCACTACATTCTCAAACCATTGACCGAGCTTCAAAAATTCTTTCATCTCACATATCATTTGTAGTCTCTTCATCATCATCCACATAAATACTACCCATATGACCATACTGATTCTCTTCATGAGTCTTTCCCTTAGGGCATTTGTTTGCATAATTCCCATACATTCCACATTCAAAACACTTAACCATTTTTGATGTCGTAGCAATACCATTATCCTCATCCATGGTGTTAACCGACCCTTTTCCTTTGCACTTACTTGCTTTGTGTCCTTCTTTTCCACACCCAAAGCATCTTCAAGTTCCCTTGAAACATTCTCCTTGATGCCTCTTCCCACATGATTTACATAGGGGAAATTGAACTTTCTTTCCTCTATGATCATCATGGAACTCCATCTTTCTCTTATTAGTCGAGTCAGGAAACTTACCAAATTTTCCTTTATTGATCATGTTGTGAGATTGCTGATTCAGCATAATAATGATGTTTGGGCATCCAAATCCCATTTCATTTGGTTTCTCATGAAGAATATCATTCCATTGTCCATCATATCCTCCATTATCGTGAATCATCTTGTTTCCACCCATATTCTAAAACCCAAAAAAGAATAGTGTGAGAGGCAAAAATCATAATAAAGGGGGAGTAACTTAAATATCTAAAATCTTTGGTTTAATCTAATATCGTTACCATAGTTCTAGGACTATATCCTATACGTATACTTATCCTTAGGGGAATCCCTAGAAATACCTTAGAAATATCTCTAGGGATCTCACTAATGTTTTCGCGTCCTAGTTTCCAAAGGTTGACTAAACCTTTCCTCTGATACCAACTGTAGAGACCCGTATCCTGACGTACATGGACATTACATTACTTTTGCGGAATACTTAGTACATAACAAAAACACACACACAAGGATCGTAATAGTTTAGTGTCTTTGGAAACTCGGAACGTAATCTTCTAATCCTGGTGAAAGATCTTCAATATCTCCCACAAAGGTCATCCCCTTTTTTTTTACCTAAAACCTTTCTTTATATCCTGGGGAAAAAAACATAAAAGGGTGAGCTCAAATGCTCAGTAAGGGTAAACAAAAGAAATATCAATCACATCATATACATAAGAACATAACATTTTTGGAAATCTTAACCTGCAAAAGAGATCATAATTTCATAACATGGGATAAATCATAGAAGTGAGATGTAATCCCAATAATCATAACTTAAAACATGAAACTTTGTGGCATACACACATAATCATAGAGAATCATTTCTTGTTAGTTAAGACTCATTGCCAAGACTATCTTAGTGGACAAAGTCCCTTTCTGAATCGAGTAATCCTCGTTTCAGTCCTGTTTCACTGAACCGGTATAACCTACCATTCCAGCCATGTCTATCTCATGAGATATAAAATCTTTACCCAATGCATTGGAGGGAGATATAGGTCCCACCCATCTCATAATGATACCATTCTTATGTGTGCCACAAAATCATAAATCATACATCATTGCATAACCCATGTAATAAAATGGGATTCTTAAACAACATGGCATCATAAAACCATTCATATAAGATAAAGGAATTCATAAACATAATTCCATCACAACATAGTCAAATCAATGTAAAAATATGGATAGAAACAGAACCTTTTATTATCTTAGATGGAAAATAATTTTGATAAAACACTTGAAATGAATTCTTGAGGAAAATATCCTTTCTTATTCAAAATCAATTTCTTTTCACAAAACATCATGCAATTTTAAAAGAAAGAGATTTTATTGAAAATAGTCATGAAATCTTTTAGAGGAAGATTCATGAAAATAAGGCTTTATAAAACAGTAGAAATCCGTTCGTGCCGTATAAGTTAAAAAAAACATTCTTCGTACTTTTGTCGGAAAAGTCAAAAAGTACCTCGTACGAAAAACGACAAAAGATTCCTTTCATACGTATTACTAAAAACTCACCGAAGGGTAAAAATGGATTTAAACAATTTTAGGTGGATGGAAATAATATTACATATTGAGTAAAAATGGATGTGGATGATAAAATACACCCCAGTAAATACTTACGAATAAACAATCTCGGATAAAAATGAGATTGTGATATTTCCCTTACCTTAGGTCCGACTTGCTTTGTAAGTGTCCGAACCTCCTGTATAATGATTTAAATCAAGTTATTGACTTATTACAGAATCATATTCATTGTTATGATATCATATATGGTTCACTTATGACATTATATAACCCGTTCTTTTGTAAATTCCATGTTAAAGAAGGGTTTTGGGTAAAATCGTTTCATTTATCGTAGGTGTTTTGACTTTTTGTTCTTGACATCATTATTACTTATATCATGATTTACTTACTTCCAGAATATAAAATATGATTTATATATCATATATATTCAGTATATATATATATATAATAAAATGAAAAACACCGTTCATGGAGACGGTAGTCCGTACGTACGCATGAACGCTGTTTTCCTTTCCTTATTGTCTTGAAATGGAAGTAAGTAGATGACATACATATGTATATATATACATAAATCCAGTAGCTTTATAATGTCATATATTTCATTATTATTTCTTATATATACATTATAATCATTCTTAAATGGTTAACATGGAGAATGAATCTCATCATGTCGTGGAGACGGTATTCCGTACGTACGCACGAGCGATGATATCATTTCTATAAATATTGAATTGAATTGGAGTGGATTATACAATATATCATAATAAATATGATTTTGTAATAACTATTTATAGTTATTCTTTACACCATTATACCCATCCATGTAAGGTGGTGGTGGAAAATAGATTACACCACTGCGTGGAGACGGTATTCCGTACGTACGCACGCGCGGTGATTTCTTTTTCCGTAGGATGGATAGATGGTGAAATAGGGTTGTTTCATACTTATAATAACATATCCGTATATGAGTGATACTGATGTTATTACTTCATAATGAAACAACCTATGAATAAGAAGTGGAAGAAGAAATAAAGATGAAAGAATTGGTAACGGTAATTACCTCTTCTTTGAAGTGCCTCTTTGAGACCTCCTCTTAGGGCACTAGAATTGGTCTTTGAGGAAGACCAGAACCTCTAGGATGTTTCTAGGGAAGTGGAGAGGAGAAATTGGCAGGGGTTGGCCGAGCTTGAGTACTCAAATTGGTGTGAGGAGGAGGGGGAGGAGGTGTCCTTTCATAAGGGAGGAGAGGGGCACCTTAGGAATTCTTAAAAATATTAATTTATAATAAATCTAACCCCACTTAAAAACCTCCAAAAATGACTCATATTCGAAGATTAGATTAGATAGGGTTGTAATCTCATCAACCAATCAAATTTAGACATTTTTGGATCTTATTTGAAACCATATCAATTAGATTTAACTCTAAGTTAAATAATTTAACTTTTACCGTGTCTTTTTGTTTTCTTTCACTATATGGTTAATACACTTACTATAACATGCAAAACGAACCCCAAATTGTTTATTATTAATATATATATCATTATCTAAGTCAGTTGGCCGAACCTTAGATTTTTAGGAATACAATAACAATTAATAATATAATATTTGATTTAAAAACTATTTTGTGTCAATTTTGACACTATTTGATATATGATTTTTGTGAAAGTCATAACAGAATTAAATGTTCGAACCAAGTTGATTAAATCAACATTAATATATCATAGTAACCTAGAAAATTAGTGGAATTCATAAAAAGTCTCAAATTACATTTATTTTGATGTTTATAACATCAATTATGTCAATATTTCATTAATAAGATAATTACTGCATCATCATTGTGTCATAACTAAATTAAATTATTGGATGTCTAAAAATTACAAATAAAATACCATCATGTAGGAAATAGTTTTAGCTTTCTAATGAATATTTAAAATCGAATTTATCTTATGTATAACCCCATATTAAAAATGATTTACTTATTAAACTTTGATTTTAACTATTTTAACCTTTCTTTAAATAAATTAATAATAAATGTCCTAATCTAATCCAAGTGGGCCTAAATGGTCATATTTTATTCCTAAGTTTGTTTTTGGTCTAATTACACTTGTCCAATAGAATTAGGACATGTGTTAGGGTAATATTGATATCATATTTACCCTTAGTTACCCTATTTACTATTAACCGCGGTAAAAATAGTAAAAAGTTACTATTCACCAAAAAATTATTTTTATCTCATTGAACCACATTTTACTTACTGATATCAACCGTGTCTGTCGGATTTTTGAAATTCCATTCACAGAAGCGGTAAAATTAAGTTTTATGAAAAATTCAGTTTTTTAACTACCACTTAGTAGTTTCACTATTCATCAAAAAATGAAGGTTTTCAGAAAAATGCCAAAATTTCATCCTAAGCTATATTTCATATTCCGAATTCAAAAATGAAGTCTATTTTACCAAATTCATAACATAGAAGTTGAATTATTTAATTTTATAATTAAATCCCGCTGTTAAGACAAATAGCGTGTTTTTAAGAAACAATTTCTATCAAAAGATTGACACTTGATTATGTCTGGTTTAAATGTGAAATTACAACCAATGACCAACATTGAATTAAATTGTAAAAATATATTCTAAATATACTTTAAAACCACTCAAATTAATAATTTATCACTATTAATTATTTCGATTAAAAAAGTTGTTTTTTAATTATAATTAATAATTTTCACTATTCATCAGAATATGAAAGTTATCCGAAAAGTACCAAAATTTCACCTTAGGCTAAATTCGATACTCCGAATACAAAAATGAAGTTCATTTTGAAATATAAGATTTACAGAATTTTAAAAAGTGGTTATTACTATTCATAACGGCTAGTTTTAATAATATTTTTATAGCATATCGTTGTTTAGTGAAACTCGGTATTGCGTACTACACACGCTATCGAGGAAGGTCGCGATTGCGTGTAATGCAAGGCAAGTCAAGGATGTGTGTTGTGCAAGCTCCTTTTGGTGTAGCGTACAACACAAGACATAAAAAAGAATATTTTTCATAAAATCTCGGGCTGTTACATGGAAGTACAAACTACCCATGATGGTCTTGAACCTTAATGTGCATCTTTGAAAAAAAATATAAGCATCAATTCACTACTAGCCTCGTGAATGAATTGTGTATGTGTCCTCCCGTTCAGAGCATCAATAATAAAATTTCCCTTATCACGCATATTGGAAATCTCAAAGTCATAGGATGATATATGCTCAACACATCTTTTTACTTTATAATTATGTAGCACTATGTAAAAATATAACTAAGGATTTTTTTCCTTTGAAAATAGTAAAACTCTCTCCTAGTAAGTAATTCCTCCAATAACTCAATGCAATAACAAAAAATTACAACTATAGATCATGCATTAAATAATTATTCCCATTAGGACTTAGCTACCACAACCCATACCCAAATAACCAATATCCATTCATTTTAACTAATACTAGTCTGATACTAGACATGTTACAACAGACAATATAGCTTCTGACTTACTCTTGAAGAATCATATTTGATGCTGAAGTCAATCTCCCTTTAATATATTTTAAGGCATCCTCCTAAGATTTAGACCATATAAACATCACAAAATTCTTATTCAAGCTCAAAGGAGGTGATTATAATTATGGTAAGGCTAGTATGAAAGGCATGTATTAACCATCCATCCAAAGGAAACTATGTTTGTCAAAGACATTGTTGGGATACTCCCATGTAACCACAACTCCCACCCTTTCTGGTAATCTAAAAATTCAATCTCTAAGAAAATATTACCAAGGAAGTATAATTTATCATTGTAGAAGTGACTTTTTTTAACATTACATGTAGTTGATTCTCTATCAGTGTGTTTAGAACAATCTCAATATTAGTGTAATTGTCCCTTAGACTATGAGAATATACTAAGATTTCATTGACATAATCCATGAAAATGGAATCTGGAAAGTAATGGAAAAATCTATTCATCAAATCCATGAAAATGTCATGTAAATTAGTAATACCTAAGTCCATAATAACACAATCATATAAACTATACCAAATATGAAAATTCATACATGGATTATACAAGGTCATAAATTGAAGCATATGATAGCCCGATGTCAGTTTAATCATTTAGAATACCCTTGAACCTCTTATAATACCAAAATGATCTTCTATATGAGTTAATGGGTACATAATTTTTTACTATAAGTTTATTTAGCTTATATTAATCAACAAAAATCACAATGGTTCTATTTTTAATTCTTGGTGAAAAGGACAGGTGAACCCTAAGGAGAAGTACTAGTATATATAATATCCTTGGAATCTAAATCCTCAAGCTACCTCATGATACCCCCTAACATGATAGTATACATTCTATAAGTGGGAATGGATACTCATGAAGCACTAGGAAGTAGCTCGATAGTTAACACTACCTCCCCCTCAAGAGGTAGTCCTAAAATAATCATTAGGGAAAACATCCTTGAACTGGTCAACTATAAAAGGGAACTTAGTCTGATGTTATCCCTAGTGCTCTATGTAAAGATATAAATATTTCCAGTTAACACACATTGAATGATATCCTCCTATCTAGCTCTACCCACCTAGACATTCCACATTCACTTGTGAGTATATGCCTCAACATCGGGTGGTGTAAACAACACCTTCCAATTATAACAATACACATAGGATTGACAGGGAACCAACATTTCTATGCATATAATGATGTTATAACCTTCCATATTTTAGAAAAATAGGTTCTATTAGAAACAAGAGATTCTTATCTCAATAGTATTTTCCATGACCTAGCGTATTCTCCCAAAATTCATACCCAAGGCATATGAAGCGTCCATACAAAAGAAGATAGAAGTCCATGGAGACCAATAATCTCCAAAAAATAAATAAATATGAAGGAATTTGATAAACTTATATCAAATAATGATCATAGGATAGTAGAGGCTTCTATAATAGTATCTTAAAAAGTATATGGTCCAATTACATGCTATATTGTTACAGAATACACTGAATAAATATGGAATGACTAGTGACCTTGTTCTACAACTTTAATGTCTAGATAAAGTCCTCCCTACTAGGGTTGTATGTCAACAAGAATTAAAACCATGACTTCATACTTCTACAATATATGTATGGTCGGTAGTACTCTATTTACCCATCTAGAATGGTGCTATTGGAGATTCTCTTGATGGTGGATCTTTCACAGATCCTCTCCCATTCAAAACTGATGGGATGGTCCTTCAAAATCACTATGGATTCCCCAATAAGTCATAGCCTCAAATCTTAATGGGGTATCTGAGATTATTGGTCCTCTTATTCCCAATATTCCCACACTTCTGACATACCACATAACTATATGTGGGCCTCAATTGGCACTTGTTTCCATGATCAGTCTCAAAGCATAACTTATAACCACTAGTCGAATCACAACTTTATATGGGATCAGAACCATACTAGATCACACCATAAACTTAACTCAGGTTATTCTTAGTGATTAGGGTCTAGTTGACAATATCAAATATGGTATTCGGACATTAAATGCTCACCAAATAATAAATAGTATTCCTCATACCATCCTCAAATCATCTCACTTTCATTGGCTTATCAGAAGTATATATGTGTGCAAAGTGATAAATATTTTTAAAATGAGATGACTATCCCATAACATTAATCAAAACCTACTAAATGTTAATTAAATCACTATAATGATCCACACACATAGTCTCAGGTATGAAATAAAAAAAATGACTAAAAATCCCTTAATGTTGCTTCTGAATATTGCATATCATGATTTAGAATAATCTAAGTGAATTTGGTAGATCCTATAAGTATATAAGTGGCTAGTTTCACTATCCTTTATTGATGTGTCTTTAGATGATTTAATATATACATTAGTGTATTTATGCATAACTCTACATTAGGTAGTCTTCCAACCCCTAAAAACATGTGCAGATGTTGTTGTTGGAACTCCTGAGTGAAGTCTTCCATAGATGGGGTAGAGTGCGAAGCTCCCTATAAAGTTTTCATAAGAAAATAAAATATCCCTGAATATAGGAATCATCTATTGTATTAGGAATAATATGTTGTGAAATAGGATGCACCATTGATGGTATCGCTGGTGGCTAATTCCCACCACTTCTGGGGCATTGTTATTGCCACCCTCCTAGCGTACAACCAGATGATGTCATGGTAGAATTTCTCTATAATTTCCAAAATAAAATTATCTTTCAATGATTGATAATGGAAAAAATAACATATATAGAAATATAATTGATATATTTACATTCTATATAATAGTAACCCCACACATCCAGCACAAAAAGTATGGTTTGGTTGATAAGATAATTTTTATTGAACACAAGAGACACTACCTACTGCCCACTACTAAGGTCAAGACTTGGACAAACCCTGTTTTTTTTTCAATTTAATTTTTATTTTTTATTTACATTTAATTTTTTATTGATGGTTTAACCAAATTTTTTTTTCACTTCTAATACATAATTTACCATAAATTTTATCAACTAAAATGTGATGTTGATTTTATATATACCATAACAGGTTCCATTCCTTGCGATCAATGGTGCGGTACTCAACGTACCATAGTTCACTGCTTATGGTGTCTACTATAGATTACATTGGAACACACTATAAGGTTATTGAAGGAACTCTAAGTACAAATCTGTTTTCATAATTACATGATAAAATAATTATCAAAAAATCTATTCATAACAATCAAAACACTAATTGTAATCACAGGAAATTAAAACACCACAATTCTCTCATATGGTATGGTATATGCATGAAATGTAAATTTATTATATGGTACCTAATATGATACATGATAAAATTATACTTTCAATAATATAATAAAGTCAAGGGTAGAAGATAAACCTCCATTATATCACTAGTAATACAACAATTCATGTGCATAACCCAACAGTGAAATCAAATCAACTATAATAAGCACAATCCGGAAGATTGAAATTTCCATTTGAGGCAATTTTTCATTTCACTGTACATGGGATTTAAAATAATTGGATAAAATAATTACTAAATACCAATTCATTTCTAATATATTGACTATTGTTTGAAAATATTAAATTAAGAAAATTAATCTATTATACCACATTGTGATGCCCTGAACCCAGGTTCCACTCAGAGGTTCCCCATGTTGGGTTGTCCACATGGCCTCAAGAATGCTTCCCCATATTGAATTTTTTTTACTAGAAGTGAGGTCTTAGATTATGTACATGGGTATACTATTCCCTCATTACCAATGTGGATCATAATAGATATGTAACAACAAATTAATAATGCAGAAAATACAAATAGATGGCACTGTGGAAATAGACAATATAATGATTAGACCATTAACCCGATGTAGAAGAAGAAGACATAAATAACCAAGAACTAAATAATAATAGAAAAAAATTTCTGAATTGAATCATATATAAGGGATGATAATTTCATGTTCCTACATAATAGGAAAAACATGTAAACATTTTATCACGAAATACAATACTTGATATATAGAAGGTTAAAAAGTCCAAAAGTATGTCTAATCATCTAATGTTCCAGATTGGTCATCTTCCACCAAACTCAAATCCTAATTCATGAATGAAGGCATAAATACTTAGGAAGATTCTTCCCCTTCTATACACCTACAAGAATATATTCTTTTAGAGTTTGATCAGTGGCCAATATAGATTATGAGATTAACTCTGTAGGCCACCAAAAACCAAATATATAAATATCTATTATGTATGTATAACATGGAAGTGTATTGACACAATAATTTAACATAGTAAAAAAATAATATAAATGTGTTGAATTTGGTTCCAGAAAGAAACTACACAGACACTACCTACTTCAGCCTATGTCAAAATATCTCTGAAAGTATAAAGGGATGCAATACCAGGTATCACAAAAGAAAGAGATACCATTCCTAGTATCACAATATAGGGACTCCATACCTGTTATCACTAGTATAAGGATTTTATACCTAGTATCAATGAAAGGGACACCATTCCCAATATCACTGTAAGGGATTCCATGCCTAGTATCATTGTAAGGGATTTTATTCTCGTATATCCTAACAAGGGTCTCCATGCCCGTATAACATATATAATGGATTCCGTTCTAGTATGAAATTTATAAAGGCACTTCATGCCAACACATAAATTTGTAACAGTATGGGACTCCATTCCCTTTTACTATTAATAAATATTGGAATCAATCCAATTTATATATAACATGCATAAGGTTCATCATGCCCAATTACTATAATTAAAATTAAGTGTTCATTCCCACACATTATTAGATATGACTATCTATTGGTTTTAATATTAGAAAAGGTTTTATCCATACCTCATTATCATTTAATATCAACAATGGTGTAATAATTATTCCATCATATATGGATGATGTGGTCATACAACTCACATTAAATTTAGTTCTTTATAATTGATATAGATGTGGTACATGACACACCACTACATTTATCTATTAGTTATATAATATCATTATTTAGGAGAAGTTAGAAACACACCCAAAGAGTTTTGGGTATAAAATCATTAAGGAAAACTATGAATATCGAGGGAATACTAAAAGGGATGTATCACTCTAATAATGTCAATATAAATAGTCATTTGGGATCTAACAATTTATTTGGTTCTAATACGAAAACAAATTAATGGAAGATAAATATTAAACTGAAATTCTTTGTTTAACCAGAATGTGGAATAAATAACATATTATAAAACATCATGATTTTAAGGGATAATTAGTGTACCACCAACCTTGTTCTTTTATTCCTATCCGCATCCACTTTCTACCATTTTTTTGGCTTGGATGAAGAAATAATTGAAGAATATATGGATGACCTATAAATAAGAAATGTGATCCATCATCAAGATATCATTACTGAGGGATGTAGTAACAATGTACTGAGCTTATGGATCAAAGGGATTAGCTGGAAGAATCCAAAAATACCGATAGAAGTGGAATCCATAATAATATGGATGAGTTGTTAAATAATCAAGAATGGTGGGGGAATAATTTCAATTTGAAGAGAAACCCACTGCACTGTTGAAAAATTAGAAAAAGATAGGAGGGTTATGAATTATAATAAATTATTGTCAAAACATTCATTTTCCCCAAAATATATTGGTTGCACGAGTTGCCCACACTGTTGGCCCAACAGCGTGCCCTTCATAATTTAAGGAGGGAAACTTAACGGTTAGACCGCAAAGTTAGGGAAACCCTGAAATAACCGTAGAAAACATATATTTTTATCTTTTCCGTTCTATACAAAAATTCATGTTTCTTCTAGAGAATGATTAGGGTAATTTGTGTGCCATTCTTGGTCCTATGTCTATCCTTTCAAGGATAGTGGAAATTGTGTATCTAACCTCATACGGTTTATTCTGACCATCTGTCCAATATATTTCTCCAAAAATATGGGTTCCATTCTCCATATAATCTCATAAAACCCATAAAATTGTTTTGAGTTCATTAATAATTTTTATTAGGTCCAAAAGATATAATGTGATCGAATTTAATAGGATAAGTACCTAATACCAAATCCATGATCATATAATATACATACCATTTCACCTGTAATATCATGAATTTAGTTATTATAATGATTTTATAAGATTAATTTAATGTTATTCATTAATCAGGATTATGATTCACAGTTACACACGTTGTATGGTTTTTATGTTACAATCTCATTATTTATGTGGTTTACTCATGATTATGGTTCAAATGATGAAATATTATGATACCATTCAGAAAACACATATTTATTTTCTACTATATAAATTTCTGAAGAATACATGTTTTACCTTTGTTTTATACAATTTATGTACTTAAGAGTTCAAAATAATGATCTTATGAAAAAGCATTTTTATTTCTCTATTTGATCAGAAACTCCTTTTTCATCCAGATCCATGTTTTATAAAAATGTAATTAAAATGTCCTAAATAATCATATAATTATTTATTAAAGACAATTTTAGCCATGTATGAATTTAATTTTTTTTTCAAAGTAATCTTCATGTTGTTTTCCATGAAAAATACATGTTTGGGTTTTTTCTGAAAATGCTTATGGAATATTTATTTAAATTCTTAAAAAGGAATAGAATTTACCACCCTCCTAACTATGATTATCATTGAATATTACAATATAAAATAGTACAATAATTTTAAATGAAAAATATTTTAATTTTTTTTTAAAGTATTTTTGAATAAGGAAATTATATTTTCTAGAAGAAATATTTTAATTTATTTTTAAAAGATTAATTTAAATGTTTTTAATGTTATCTTAAAAGAAAATTATTTCTATATTATTTTATTAATTATAAATTTTAAAAGACAATTTTTAATGAAATATTATTTTCCTCAATAAATGTTCCCTATGATCATTCAAAATATTTTTCCATCTAATAGGGCATCCCTTGATTTAAATTAATATTTAATGGGGATATGAACCAAAGATACCATTTTTTTATTTTGTTGAATATTTTATGATGATAATATAATCTTAAAACCCATTTCTCTTCAAATGTTTATACCATGATATAATACTTATTAAACCTGGTTGTTTTTTCATGCATTATGCCACGATGAAATTATGAAATGATAATGAAACCTGCCTCTTTTCCTTATGTTATGATGTAATGAAATATTTATGATGCACATTTCATTACATGTGTTATGATATGAATAATATTTTGTGATCTTGTGTCATAAATATATATTATTTTCATTATTTGATGGGTGAAACTTAAATCTCCCTCCAAAGCAATGGGTATAGATTTATATCTCATGAGATAAACTGGATAGGAATAGGGAGTGCCACCGATTCAGTAAGGTATTTTTTCAGCAATGGTGGTCTTGGGAGTGAACCTTGACTACAATGATGGTTTTTGGAGTGAACCCAATCTACTATTAAATTCATGGAAATGAGTCTTGGCTGCAATGGAAAAGATTCTCTATAATTCATTGTATTCCATAATTCCTGGTTTTTTCCATTGTTATGCTCTCTTAGATCATGTTATATGATTTTATTATGATTAATGTCTTATAAGCTACCAATATTTATTTCATGAATTACGAATACAATATTCAATATGTAGTGTAGTGTTTTCAAATGTTATGATCATGTTCTCATACACATATATTCATGTTATACTTTTATATCTCCCTTATGTAACTTTAGAGAGCATATGAGCTAAATTTTTTCTATGAATTATTTCCCCAAGTAATTATGAAAGGTTTTATGTAGGTTGTATTTATGAATATTACAAAATGGTAAGATCTTTATAGGATAAGTTGAAGACCATTCACCAAATTAAGCATTTGTGTACCTAATATCTAATGAAACTATATTATTATAGTCATATGGGATGGGTTTGTGAAATGTATTTTATATTAATATAAAAATATTTATTTTCAATTTATAAAAATAAAGGGTCACTAGATATTTAATATTTTCTAGTTTTACAGATCTATTTTCACTACTAATGACTCACATGGGGTCAATCTATGCTTAAACAAAGGAAACTTGGAGTTTTATGTCGATTTCATGAGTTTATATTAACAAAATACCGATCACATGGTAGGCTGTTCCATGAACATATGATTTCCAAATTAGGTTAAATACCCTGATGTAGGGGGGAATCAGGGAATGAAGGATAAAAAAAATCTCATTTGAATCTATTTTTACTGTAAAAAAACATTCCTCTCCCCCTTTCCTAATAATATGTATAAAAACAAATAAAATAATGAAAGAGACATAATAATATTACTTTGTTCACTCTTACTATGATATGTCCAAAGATCATACAATATTAATGTGCCGATGTACCTAATATAATGAGGCTCACTGCCAAAATATTTTTTAGGATAGAGCACATCAATATCCATGCCCACGACCCTTACAATGTTTGAAGAAGACTCATTGTCCCTCTTGGTTTACAACTAATCACAATATGATAGCTCGCTCCTCTCTCAACAAAAGTATGGTCAAAAATGATTCTTAATAATTACATTTGATCTCTATAATAAGTATGGTTTACACATAATTTAGTTTATAATTATGTTTAATATTCATCCAACAGATGAATACACCTTTACCAAAGAAATACTAGGCAACATCTGTCTTTTGTGTAACCTTTGAATGTCTTGTCCGCAACTTTAACACTTTTCATGAAACATTTGAGGTTATATGTAAAAATACCAACATCCATGCATTATTATTGACAACATATTGTGATCCACATTTCTAATTCGTGTGAAACTCTCTTTACATGCAACTCCATTTGCATGCAATGCTTATGCAATTTAGAGCCTCGATTATCTGTAAGGGTAGGGCTACTAAAATGAAGGGGGTAGCCTAAAATTTATAGACTCATCTAAACTAGTATGATAAACCCGTACCCACACACATTTGTGAATGAAACTATTACAAGAATGAATAAGTGCATAATTGATATCACGTTTGGCATGTAATTAGCTTTCATGTAGTTATGTTCATCTTTATTTTAAGATTGTGTGCAACATGACATGTGTCATGTAAGTTCATCTTTGGTTAAATTTTTTATCTTTTTGTCACCTTTTTTTATATCATTTTTTTGTAGAAGTAATCCAAAATTTTGACTTGTGTGAATCATTGGGAATCACCATTACCATTGTAAACAACATCCTTTCCGAAAAATAGATTTCTTCCTTTTCCAAATTTTGGACCCAAACATTTTGCAAACCTTGGGAAATGGTGTTTCCTTGTATACATTTCCTTCTTTACCACCTCTAGACCTTCTATTTCACAGTCTTGGATATTTTTCAACATACCTTATAAACATTATATTTGGAACTCAAAAAAAGACCATGCAAACCTTACTTTGTAAAAAAACATAATGAACCCCAAAATACTACAATGTTTCCATTGGGGATTTTTTCCCAATAATGTCCCCCATTATGTTTGTTGAAATCACTTCACATTTGGATATTTAGATACAGTTACATCCATCTTTTACAAATATTTTATTATTAAAATTCATATAGTGATCAAGTTTTTACTCAATATAGACTCTAAACCCAGATGACCCAGTCTCGACATGAGAAACAAAACTAGCATGAAAATCTCATCAATGAAAAACATAATTCCTAAAACCAATAAAGTTAATTCCTCATTAACTCCAACATTATTGATATATATCATTTTTGAAATCACCATTATCATCATCATATTAAAAAATACTCATATATTGATGATCCCTTTATCATCTTATCCCCTATCTTGATTAAGACATTTATACCCTTTAATATCCACACTTTCTCACCCTTTATCAATGATATTGAAGGTAAATAATTTTTGGTCTAAAACAAGGTAAAGAACATAGAACATTAAATTAGGAAAAAATTCATCATACCTCAAAGATAAGGGATCTCACAACTACAACTTTTCAATTGTGGGGAGTTTATTGACCTCCTAGAGCTTGTTAATGCTGATCAAATTCTTCTTTGGGTAAGGTATTTTCTTGAATGTTTTCATCCTATAGTTATCTATACAAGTATCCAACTTCACTTTCCCTTGATCCAAATTCTACATGATAAAATTATACTTGATTTCAATGTTCTTTTTCCATGAGTGATGAAGTATATTTTTTATTTGTTTTATTTTACTTGAATTATCACAATTGATTCTGATCAAAGACTTCAATTCAACCCCCTTATCATCAATCTTCTATTTCATCCATAGTAATTGTGTGTATGATTGAGAAGCTATAATATATTCAACCTATACATTTTTTAATAAAATTAAATCTTGTTTTTTTCATTGAAATGAAATACAAAATCATCAAAGATATAATGCAACACATGTCATTGATTTTATATCATCAGCTGATTATGCACAATATATAGATGTAGATCCTGATAACTCTTGCTATGATATGTCATTGTAAAGAAAACCAAAATCCATTATTCCTTGACATGAAGAAGTATTCGTTTCATTAAAATAAAATATATTTCATTGGGATTAAATTGATATCTTTCTACTTGGAATGTGGTAAAAATGATATCTAGTCATGTAACTATTATGTACAACATAATTCTATTTATCTTCTTGTATTCTTTTAAATTAACTGCTTTGGTGTCTAGATCTCAGGATAGTTTCATCCCGGTCGTCACTTGAGTTGTCATATCATTGGAATTTTCTATTCCAACTCTTTTGAAAATATCGTTTTTATATCTAGATTGAAAAATTAATACTCCACTATTTCCCGGTGTCACCTGTAATTAATAGAAAAACATTATTTATCCAATCATTGACATTTCAAACTCACTTTTCAAGAACTCATAATTCTATTTGAGTTGTGCTCCATCTCATACATTAAGAATTATGTAATCAACATACACTAGCACTATGATCCTTTAATAACTATAATTGTTGAAAAAGATATTGTAATCAACTCCCCCATGTTAATAATTGTGATTTCCCATAAACTAATATAGTCTTGAATACCATGATCTTTGTGCTTTATTCAATCCATATTGTTATTTCTTCAGCCAAAAAACTATGTTCTCATACTCATAAATGTGGAAAAAAAATGTAATTCAATATAAACTACTTCATCTAGAACCCCATTCAGAATTACTAACATGACATCCATTTGGTAAACTTTTAACCTTCTCTGTACTGCTACATACAAGAATAATATGATAGAATCAAGCCATGTAATAGGTGAAATTTTTTCATCAATATATATACCCCATATTTGGGAGTACCCATTGCACACTGATCATTCTTTGTTTTGAATCCTGTTTACATCTTCATTTACCTTATTGCAAAAACCCATTTGGCACTAATGAAATTATTATTTGTTAGATATGAACAAATATCTTATATAAGATTCTTCTCAATTTGGTCAAGATATTATTTCATATCATGAATGAAATTATCATCTCTATAATATTCTTCAAAACAATTATGCAATACCAGTGATAATAATGATTCTTGCTATAGATTATTCATCCTCCTTATATGAATTAGTTCAATATGATCATTTATTAAGTTTTATCTAACATTTTTTGCTTGAATATTTGTATTCCATTCATGTATAGAATTAACATCCTCCTTCTCATCATCAGTATATTCTTTTGAATTATCACCTATAACTTATGTTCCCCCATAGTTTCTTATCTCCTCGTTACATTCATAACAGAACTGTTCATTATGCTATTGAATATTTTTTTAAATTTCTAATATAGTGAAATCATTTCGTTCAACTACCATTCCCTAATTTTTGAGGAATTTTGTTAATATATCTATATAATCCATGGAATATCACATTATATCCATGTGATTAAAATTTCATGTGTTTCTCCCTATTGAAAATAAATCATTTACTTCCAAATAATTGAAGTTATTTCAATGTTGGATTATTTCTATACACTATCTCATAAAGAGTCTTTTCTTCCTTCAGAGACAACATATTCATTTAAGATATATAGATAGATGTTAAGACTTATTCTTTCTATAATTTCACTTGAAGGTCCTTTTCAATAAGCATTATTCTAACCTTGTTTTGGATGATCTAATTCTCCTTTTAGCCACTCCATTTTGTTTAAGAGTTCTGACTAGGAAATATTGATGCATTACAAAGTGTTTATCTAGATAATATTTTACTTGTTTGTTTGTGAATTATGTACTATTATCAATATGAATCTTCAGAATATTCTATCGAAGAATCCGTTCATATTCAACCCAATGTGGGTTTATGAAACTAAACACATCAGAATTGTAAAAAATGGAAAGTACCCATTACATATTACAAAAATCAGTAATGAATATAATTTAATTTATATTTACAATAGTGGATATTGATAATATAGATCCACATAAATTTTTATGCACCAATTCAATCAATCTGGTTTAGTTGTTCACTTTTTCCTTGTATATCATTATTATAGTCTTCCCTTGTTGACAAGCAACATATGTATGAGTATGATCACACGATTTCTTAGGGGGGATATTGAGATGAATCAAATTTCACCAGATATTCCAATAATGGTTGACAAGGTTGACCATGTAGTTTATTCCACAAAATTTTTCTTACTATCTAGATAAAAGGAACATATCTTCATCTTCATTATCCTGATAGAGATTCCCCTTCATTCTTTTTACATGTATAACAACTACAAAATATCCTCCTTTGATCATACACATATTCCTAGTAAATATTATTGAATTAATCGATTCACAATGTTTTTGTACACTAAGAATAATGTTATTGAGATTTCAACAATATCAAAGTTATCACATCTCATTTCTTTTCTCGTAATGTTTTCCTTCCCCAAGACAATAATCTCCATGAAATCATCATTCAGAAATTTAACAACACCATCCATGAAATAGTTTGTCACTGTTACAAGATCTTTATTACTTATCATATGATATTTTCATCATCTATCAAGGATCTATTGACAAGAATGGTATAATGCTTTATGGTTATATCTGTAACAAGTTCCCAATCATCTCTTTTCTTTTTGATAAATATTTTTGAATTAATACCTAACAAGAAATGATAACCCTGATCTTCCTATGAATATGATAGACCAAATTCATATTGAAATGATGATAATAAATTTTTCATTTTCAACTCACATGATGATCCATTTAGTTTCTACTTATGACCAATTTTGTTTTCCTCCAATATATTCATTTGTATTATTGATGATAAGAATATTTTTATGTGTCTAGAAACAACACCATTGTAATAGAAGTATTCAAATGATATCCTAGAAAATTTTGCTTTGTATGACTGCCTTTTTGATCTTGTTCACTTCAATATCTCATTAATATAAAACATACATTTTTTGAGGGTATCATCTTTCCACAAAAATATCATATACTACAGGGTTTATACCAACGTTCCACAAATGTACTAGTAGTTTTACATTAGGTTATTTGAAAATTTTTATTCTAATTGGAAACAAAATCAATCATCAATCTCAGTGCGGGTTCTTATGGTCTATATTCAACCATGAAAAATTTACTTTTCCAATAAATCTCCATACTAGTTGTATTATTTAGATCAATCATTTTATTCTGCTAACATTCCTTTTTTAGTTTCACTGGATAATAGAACTCTTATTTTCCATTTTATATTGTATTTTTGAACTACTTTACTGGAGTCAAGAGTATATCCCAATATTTTACTTTACTTCATAGACTAACAACATCTTCTTAGAGTTTATTGATATTCTTATTTTTTTCATTTCTTGTATTAGTCAAACTATCCATTTCTATTTTATATTATACTATTTTGAACTTGTATTCAGTAAGATTTTTAGTGTTATCTAGCATTAAGACTTCTATTTTTCAATTTCTTCATTCATCTCAAACATCATTTCTTCATACTACTACATATATGGTTTGAATTCATGAAACACTTTGTTTGATTTTTTTCATTATAGCTCTTTAAAAATTTATCTCCTCAAGAGTGAATTGTTATTCATCCCACATATAAACTCCTCCTTCAACTTCTTCATCTTCATAATTGATTATTTTCTAAAATTTTTTGGAGACACCTACAATATCCACTATAGAATTTTCACCAAGATCTTTACAGTTCACTATTCCTTCAAACTCATTTTCTTATAAACATTCATTTTATTATGAAATAATATTATTATTTTTTAAAAAAAATTCTCATGAAATATTTCATACATTTCAGTTATGATGAATAATTCTTAATGGAAATAAAAACATATTCTTTATCATATTTTTGAATCTTCTTCGGGAAAATTTCTAAAATATTTCAAACCCTTTTCTATTGAAAGCATGAAAGTGTGGTTTTCCCATTGAACATTCCTTTTATACTTTTTAAATTTGATTAAAATAATTACATGTCCTCATTTATCTATTTTTATTCCCGAACATATTAAATAGTGAGCTTCTTCATGGCCTTTAATGCCACTTCTTTAGATTCAATTTTTCCACAAACTCATTTTCATAATTTCTCATATCCTAAGAAACATGTTTACTATAAAAGCTATCCAATGCCAAATTCTTTGGATATTTATCTTCCAATAATGAGTCCATCGGATTAAATAGAGGTAGAAGTCCACTCAAAATGAACTTCAAAATATTTACATATTCAGTAATTTATCTGAGACCATGCATGTATTCCAGAACAACATTCACTCGGACAAATAATGCATAAAAAGACTCATTAGGGTTCATTTTTTTATCATTATATCTATTACATAGAATATGAATGTTTTATTCCATGCCTTTTTAGATGACCTCATAAATAGTAATAAACATTACCTATAGATAATGGAATGTTTTTAATGATATCAACATCATATAGATTATATTGGATAGGGATCCCTCTAATGCATTGATTCCTTTTTCTTAAGTATCCAGTTCCCTATATTTAGTTGTTGATAAAACTCTATTATCTATACTATTTGAAATTAAAAACATTTTAGCTCTAAACACATCCATCCAAAATGATCTAAATAATTTGTTCATCCTATTCTTCCCAAATTGACAATTATTTCCATAAAATATTATAATCCCTTTATGATTGACTACCTCCATTTATGTCTCTTGGAGAGAAACACTAAAATAATTTTTTTTTCTCAGATTCCAATTATTATGCCAATTAGGATAATTTATTTGATTAGGCGATGAATTATGGTTTTAATGATAAAAACCACTGCCCCTTCAAATATTCATTCATTTAAAAAATTATTCTCCCCCTGTCTTGTATCAACGTATGAATAGAAATTTATTCATGCATGGGACACAACAATTTTACATGGTTCACCATCACTCTGAAACATCTAAGGGGAATACAAAGGAAATATACTGATACCCCAAATCCACTTACGATGATTTCAAAAATATGGTTTGGGCTAGTCAACTTCAATGATCAGGATCAATGCCCTTATAATTTTCATGGTATACTCACCGTCCCTCCTGGTTTAAAACCAAACACAATTTGAAAGTTCACTACTCTCTCGACTAATGTGCGCTCATTAATCATTTAGAAGAATCCACTTTTTTCTCTTCTATTAGTATGATTTACACCTCATATAGTTTATCATTAAGTTCCACATTCATCCACTTGGTTGATTCAACATTACCATAGAATTAATTTGATGTTTCTATGTTCCCTTCAACCATTGAATGTATTATGTATAACTTTAACACATTGCACACAAAATTTGAGTAAAGGTGAATAACTCCCAACATCCATACACTACTACTAATAATCCTCTTGTTCACAAATTTTATGATTCATGGGTAACTCTCTTTATGTTAAACTCCCATCATGCGCAACTCTTATGAAATTTAGATCCCTGATTTTCTCTGATGTTTGAGTTACTGAAATAAAGGGTGGTATCCCCCAATTTATTGGCTTGGCCTAATGAACATGTAAATCCCTTAAAAACCCTACTCTACGGATGAAAATTTTATGTTCATACATAATTGAATAATTTACATCATATTTGGAATGGAAGTATATTTATTTAAGTTAATATTATCATTATTCTTGGGGTGCACGCAACTTGACTTGTGTCTCATAAGTTCGTCTTTAGTGAAATTTTATATCTTTAATGCACTTTATCCATTATCCATTTTTGGAAGACGTTATCCAATATCATGACTTCTGGGTAATGTTTTGAATCACCATCACCCTTGAGTGCAAAATCCTTTAACAAACATATATTTCTCCGATCTCTAAATTTTGGACCAAAAATGTGGTAAACATAGGGGAATGTCGCCAAAAATACTATAATGTTACCTTGATGGATTTTATCCCAAAAATATTTTTCATGTTCTATTCTTATATAGGGAAGATAACTTTTTAAAATTAGATAGCATATACTATGAGTACACACCGTGTACAGGGAGTTCATACCATGTACTTGTACTTATCCATGTAGTTGTGTACATGGAATGATTTAGTTTTCATAACTACAAGCAGTGTACCAGAGTTACATGTTGTGTAGTCATACTCAACCATGTAGCTGAGTACATGGAAACCAAGATCATATAGAAAAACATGGCAGTTTATGGTACATGGAGAGGCCCCATAAGGGTTTCACACCTTGTAGATGTAGAAGACTAGAAAAAGACACATGGAATTGAAGTTTGAGGTACACTATAAGGTGCACAATGTAGGTTACACACCATGTAAATTGATTACACGTCATTTAGTAGGGTTTATCATTATAATTTCAACTGATGTACATGCCCAAGGGAACATTTGGAGTACATTCCATGTACTCTGGTATACATGCCATGTACTTCTCTCGATTACAATTTTTATGATTTTTCATGTTTTTACACACTAATGTCAGAATTGGACATAAATTTAGTCCATTTTTTGTTTGCATCCATGTAAATATTGATGGTGGAACCATTGGGGGTGTCTTGGGGACTTTTGAAGTAATTTTAGGGTGACATACTCAATAGAGAGGTCATTCCTATAGTAAATGAATAACTATAGTGAGATATGAACTGAGTACCTGTTGGGGGTCATGATAAATGGATGATGGACATTGAAAGATATTTATAATTTCATAATTTTAATTTTTCTTATTATAGTGACCATGATAGAAGTATTTTGATGTGATTTGAGGATATGGTAGGTTGGTTATTTAGGATAACCATGATTGCCTCCATTAGCTAAGATGGTTCATGAGATATCTCCCTAGACTACCATTATGTGTCTTTTTTCCATCAAGGAATCTACCTTGAGAGGAATTAAATTTTTTCCTATGATGCTGTGATTTATTGTAGATGTGGTTATTTGATGTGTTCACAGGTGAGATTAGTTGAGATCGAGCATTCTCTATAAGATGCCTCTTCTTGTGTGCCATTTTTTGGATCCCATGAGAGATTACATATCTTAAGTGGTTAGTAAATGTATCCAAATAGGGATTGCATTGACTTATTTGTGGATCTAGAGGATCCTTATTAGGTTTCATCTCCCGTGTTTGGTTTAGGGGACCCAGTGGGTACTCCAACATTTGACCAACCCTAATTGAATTATGGGTTGTTGAGTCAATAAGGTTTTCCTTATGACTTTTCCATTCCTTCTTGTTTTGAAAATCACAAACACCTTATCTTTAAGGAAAATCGCTTTTGTAAGGAAAATTGCTTTTATAAGGAAAAATGTTTTCTTAAGGAAAAACGCTTTTATAAGAAAAATTTATCCTTATCATATTTTCATTAATATTTTTCTTAAGTATGAAATTCGGATTCACTTTCTCGGAATCATTAAAACTGATAAAAAGCATTCTGTTTTAGGGTTCGGATTCTGGACAAGAACTATAAGGAAGTTTCACTCCGAATTCCGGTTATGAATTCTGACTAAGTTCTATTCCAGATTCAGGATACGAATTCTGAAGAAGAATTCCCATTACGAATTCTAATGAAGAATTCTCATTACGAATTCTCATTACGAATTCTGAAGAAGAATTCTCATTACGAATTCTAATGAAGAAATCCCATTTCGAATTCTCATTACGAATTCTGAAGAAGAATTCTCATTACGAATTCCAATGAAGAATTCTCATTACGAATTCTAATGAAGAAATCTCATTCCGAATTCTCATTACGAATTCTGATGACGATTTCTCATTACGATTTCTGATGAAAAATTCCTATTCCGAATTCCTATTCCGAATTCTCATTCCGAATTCACTCATTAAACAGAATCTGGATATCATTGTTTTATACACTCTGAATTTGTTCACTCCGAACTTTCACTCCGAAATTTCTATTCTGAACCTTTATGTTAGGTTTTAAAACGATGTCGTACTTTCTGTTACACTTACTTTGTTATAAAACGATGTCGTCCATTTTGTTATAAACTAACCGTTGTCTAAGTGACACGTGTACAGGTCCCTCCGAACTTTAAGGGAAATATGACCGTTGGAGAAGGAGCCGACCTCACCTATAAATAGGAGCTCATTTGAAAAAGCTCAAAACGGATGGATGAACATTTGGACTTTGTGCATACATGCTGTTGAAGTGATTTCTAGAGAGAGAGTCTCTTATTAACTCTCAAAGCTTCGTGCGACTCCGAATGTTGGTGATTACATTCGAGGGCTTCCGGGGATAGGAAGACAGAGGTGCCGACTACCTTAAAGATCGAGGGCTTTCTTGCTGAGAAAGACAGAGGTTGCCAACTACCTTGAAGTTGAGGGCTTGCGGGGATAGCAAGACAGAGACACCGATCTTCGTATCGAGGGCTTACCCTGGTGTGGGTAAGACAGACTTGCTTGAAAGTATAAATCAAGGGACCTTTATCCAAGGTTGTTGGATACCCTTCTCTTTGGGTTAAAAGACTATTATCTTGTTGCTAGTAGTTTTACTACTCGTTTCTATTCCGCTGTAATTTGTATCTTAAGGAAAGTATAACATTCTTATACTTCCTTACTTACTCTGATTCATTCAGATTCTATACGCTTTAAGGTAGAATCTTATATTGTAACTTTTGTTAAGTTTCAAATTCCGGAACCATATTTCCGGAACTTACTTTTGGAATCTCTTTCCAAGTTTAGTTCGGTGTTAGAGGTGTTGTGAATTTACTTAGTTTAACTTTGTTAAACTTAGTTCTTTCCTTTTCTTAAGGAAACTCTAGTTATTCATAACTAACTTTAAAGGTTCCTAAGGAATTTTTAAAGTATACAATTCACCCCCCCTCTTGTATATTGAGCATCTCATATTCTATTTCGATCCTACAATTGGTATCAGAGGTTGGAAACCTCTTACTCTATACCATTCTTACATTTGGTATCAGAGCCAAGGTTACTGAAATACTTGTACTCACGTTCAAGTTTTTCTTGCTCACTTTTCAATTCCGAACTTTTTCATTCCGGATTATCCATTCCGAACTTTTCCTATTCCGAACTTTTTAATTCCGAATTTTTGTTATTAACAAGTTTGTTTCCAAGTTATTTTCAAGTATGGCAGGAATGAATGTTGGTTCGATAGACAATTTGAATCCTACAAGGCCACCAATATTTGATGGTAATGATTATGAATACTGGAGAGATCGTATGAAGACGTTTGTTATCAATACTGGAGTAGATAACTTTGTCATGCTTACTGGTGATTATAAAATTCCTGACAAGGAAGTCAGAACCTTTACTAACCAGGAGAAGCAAGAATATCAACTCAACTACAAGGTACGCAACACTTTATTATGTTCAATGACCAGAAATATATATAGCCAAATTTCTTCTTGTGAAGCAGCTAATTGTATATGGAAGAAGTTAGAGGTTACTCATTTTGGGACTTCTAAAGTGATTGAGACTAGGAGAGCTATGCTTAGAGCTGAATATCATGGCTTTAATTTTCCTTATGGAGAACCTATCTGTAAAGTACAACAAAGATTTATGACAATCGTCAATAGTCTACAGTCTATGGGAGAGAAAGGTTTAGATGATGAAGCTCTTGTGGACAAGATAATTGACATTATGCCCAATGAGTGGGAATCCAAGAGAACAGCTATAGATGAGAACAGGAAGGTTACTCAAATAACTCTTGATGAATTATTCGGAACTCTTCTACAACATGAGACCAGAATGAAGAGAGATGCTGACAACATCAAGAAGAAGAATGGAAATGGTACTGTTGCTTTTACTACAACTTCGAATCAGATGAAAGCTAAGACTCCTGAGAGAGTAACCAGATCCAAATCGAAGAAAGTCATTTTCCAATCCGAATCTAGTGAAAGTGAAGTTTCAGAAAATGAATTAGCCAATCTTGCTCGAAGGATGAACAAGATAGCTGGACAAAGAAACTTTCAATCCAAGTATAAGAAGAAGGATAGTAAAGATAAGAAAGATGGAGAAGTTACTTGTTATGAATGTAAGAGAGCAGGACATATTAGACCAGATTGCCCTATGCTCAGAAAGAAAGAAAGAAAGGAAAGGCATTCAGACAGGAACAGGAAGAAATATTACAAAGCTAAAGCTAAGAAAGTTTTGAAAGCTAATGACACCTGGAGTGCCAGTGGTGGTGACTCTTCAGATGAATCTTCTGAATATGAATCTTCAGGACAGAAGAATCTTGGTCTTATAGCCAGATTACCTATTGATAATCATTGTCTTATGGCTAAGGTACGAAATGCTGAATCTTTGACCAATGTTTCCTTAAATCCTAATGATAGTAAGTATTATAACTCTTCTGATGAAGAATCATCTTCTGATGAGGAAAATACTTTACCTACTTTTGAAGAAGTCTCTAGATTTGCTGAACTTCTTGAGATTGAGAATTCCAAACTCAACAAGAAACTTGATAAGGCAAATTCTAGGAATTCTATTCTTACTAAAGAGATATCAGATCTATCTAAAGATCTTGATAAGAAAAATGCTGATTTTGAAAGTATTTCAAAAAATCTTGAGGAAGTAAGTTCTGAGAAGAATAAACTTTCTAAAGAGTTAGAAAAAGTAATTTCTAATAAAAATGTTTTCGAGCCTAACTCTAGTTCCAAAACTAATGATTTTGAAGATAAAAACTTGGTTGTAAAACTCAAGTCCGAAATTTTTTCCTTAAAGAAGTGCTTATCAAACATTACCCATGGTAAGGAAAATTTTGATAAGATGTATTCTCAAATACGACCTTTAAGAAATAAATCCGGATTTGGTTATACCCATGCAAAACCTGTTTTCAGCAACAATTATTTTGTTCCTCAAAGTGCCCCATTTTGTACTAAGTGTCAATGTGGTGGTCACTGGGCAAGAAATTGTTCCTTAAACAAAACCCAATCCTTAGGTTTTCATAAAGCTTATTTTTCCAAGAAAATGTGGGTACCTAAGATTTTATTGTCTAGAAATCTCGGATCCAAGCAAGTTTGGATTCCGAAAGTCTAACTTTGTTCTTAATTTCAGGAAAATAAAGAAAGTTCCAGCAACAATGTTTGGTACATGGATAGTGGATGTTCCCGGCACATGACTGGTATCAAAAGCTTCTTTGAAAAAATTATCAAGACGAAAGGAGGAAAGGAAACTTTCGGAGACAATGCTAAGGGAGAGATTGTTGGTATTGGTAATATTGTTCTTTTAGGTAAAACTTTGATTTCAAATGTTCTTTTTGTTAAAGGTCTTAAGCACAACCTCATTAGCATAAGTCAGTTATGTGATGAAGGTTACCTTGTGAATTTTAGGAATGATAAATGCTTAGTTCACAATTCCAAGGAAGAATTTATTCTCTCAGCCAACAGGCAAGAGAATGTTTACACCTTAAACTTAGAAGACCTAAGAAGCCAAGATTTACCTTGCCTAAGTGCAATGGAAGATCATTCTTGGTTATGGCATAGAAGACTAGGACACTGTAATCTTAGAAACTTATGTAAACTCTCTAAGAAGAAACTAGTTAAGGATCTACCGGAGCTTAGATTTGATTCTTCTAAAGTTTGTGATCCTTGTCAATATGGCAAGCAACATAAATCTAGTTTTAAGTCAATCGGTGAAGTCTCAACAACCGATGCATTACAGTTGGTGCACATGGATCTTTTTGGTCCTACACAAACTGGAAGCATTGGAGGCAAATACTATGTGTTTGTTCTAGTTGATGATTACACTAGATTTACTTGGGTCTATTTTCTAGCAAGGAAATCTGAAGCTTTTTCTTATTTCAAAAGTTTTAGAGCTCAAGTTAAAAATGAGAAAAACCTTCCATTGAAAACTATTCATAGTGATCATGGAGGAGAATTTCAAAATTCTGATTTTGAAACTTTTTGTAGTAAGAAAGGTATTACTCACAACTTTTCAGCACCTAGAACTCCTCAACAGAATGGTGTAGTTGAAAGAAGAAATCGAATTCTTCAAGAAATAACTAGAACCATGTTGAGTGAATATTCTATTGCTAGACATTTCTGGGCTGAAGCTGTAAGTACTGCTTGTTATACTATAAATCGAGTTTTGATTAGACCTTTTCTTAATAAAACTCCTTATGAGTTATGGAATGGTAGAAAACCAAGGCTTTCCTACTTCAAGGTTTTTGGTTGCAAAGTATTCATTTTGAATACTAAAGATAACTTACATAAATTCGCACCAAAATCAGACGAAGGAATTTTCTTAGGATATTCCACAACCTCTAAGGCTTATAGAGTTTTTAATAAAAATACTTGTACTGTTGAGGAAACAGTACATGTGAAATTTGATGAGTCAGATCCTTTTGTTTTTAAAACTTCCCAACTTACATCTTCGGATGTGTTTTCAAAAACTGATTGTCAACCTTTGTTAGAAGAACCTTCTGATAAGGAAATTGTTCTAGAAGATACTTCTGAAACATTTACCCCAGAAGACTTTTTACCTTATGTTGATGAACAGGTTTTACAAAACCCAAATCAGATGTTTCTTAAGAATCATCCCAGTGATAGTATCATTGGTGATGTAAATCAACCTGTAAGGACTAGAAGTTCCTTAAGAAATGAAGTAGAACATCTAGCATTTCTTTCCCAACTAGAACCTAAAAGCACTGATGAAGCTTTAGGTGATGATGATTGGATCAAAGCAATGCAAGATGAGCTAAATGAATTCGAAAGGAATAAAGTCTGGACCTTGGTTGAAAGACCTAAGGAAACTTCTGTTATTGGAGTAAAATGGGTCTTCAGAAACAAATGTGATGAAAATGGAGTCATTGTTAGAAATAAAGCTAGACTTGTTGCTAAAGGCTATAATCAGCAAGAAGGAATAGACTATGAAGAAACCTATGCTCCAGTAGCTAGACTTGAATCTATTCGTATTCTACTTGCCTTTGCAGCATTCTTTAATTTCAAACTATTTCAAATGGATGTGAAATGTGCTTTTCTTAACGGTTATGTTCAAGAGGAAGTTTTTGTTGAACAACCTCCTGGCTTTGAAGATACAAAACATCCTGATCATGTTTTTAGACTTACCAAAGCTTTGTATGGCCTTAAACAAGCCCCAAGAGCATGGTATGATAGACTCACTGGATTTTTGCTTCAAAATAACTATGTTAAGGGAAATGCAGATCCAACCCTTTTTATAAAAAAAGATAAGAAAAATGTTTTGATTGTTCAAATTTATGTTGATGACATTATATTTGGTTCAACTCAGCAATCTTTGACTGATTCTTTTGCTAGTCTAATGAAATCTGAGTTTGAAATGAGTATGATGGGTGAGTTAACATTTTTCCTTGGTTTTCAAATTTCTCAAAAACCAGAAGGAACCTACATATCTCAACATAAGTATATTAAAGATCTTCTTAAAAAGTATGGTTATGACAACACGAAGAGTATAAGTACTCCTATTGGTACCTCAAACTCTTTAGATCTTGATGAAGCTGGGAAACCAGTAGATCAAACATCTTTTAGAGGTATGATTGGAAGTCTACTTTACTTAACTGCTAGTCGACCAGACTTAATGTTTTCAGTATGCTTATGTGCAAGATATCAATCCAATCCTAAGGAATCTCACTTAAAGGCAGTTAAAAGAATTTTTCGCTACCTTAAGGGAACCATGGATCTAGGATTATTTTATACTTCTGGAAATGATTTTGTTCTAAAAAGCTTTTCTGATGCTGACTTTGGTGGTTGTAGAATGGATAGAAAAAGTACATCCGGAACTTGTCATTTCTTAGGAGATTCATTAGTTTCTTGGTCATGCAAGAAGCAACATTCTGTTGCACTCTCCACTGCTGAAGCTGAATATGTAGCAGCTGGAAGTTGTTGTGCACAAGTGTTGTGGATGCAACACACACTTACAGACTATGGCTTGAGTTTTACTAAAACTCAAATTTTGTGTGATAACACAAGTGCCATTGCTCTAAGTAAAAACCCTGCACATCACTCCCGTGCAAAACACATAGATATTAGGCATCACTTTCTTAGGGATCACACACTTAAAGGAGATATTATTCTTCAGTTTATCGGAACGCAAGATCAACTTGCTGATATTTTCACAAAATCTTTACCTTCTGATAGATTTGAATATATTAAACAGAAGATAGGAATGATAACCGTAAGGTAATCTTCCTTAATTAACTTTCTGTTGGAAAAATCTTCTCACAGTAATAAACTCCTTTTCATAGGGGGAGTACATTTGTTTGTTTATTTAACAAAGTTTTTTCAAAATTTGTTTTCAAATTTTTCGGAACGAAATTTTCCGGAATGGAACTTCCGGAACTACAATTTTCCAGAATGGATATTTCCATACAAAATACTTCTGGAATAAAAGTATTCGTATTGAAAATTTCCGGAATGGAAAATTTTCGTACTGGTATTTTCATAATGGAAAAACTTTCGTATTGAATCTTCCATATCAAGTTTTTCCTATCAAGTTTTTCGTATTGAGTTTTTTTTTCGTAGTCGTCTTTACATTACCCATTACGAATAACTTTCCTAAGCTAATCCGAAAGGTATGACTTCCTTACTGAAGTTTTCGTAATCATATTTTACTTGCTGGCATTTTCTTATAGTTTGTTTTCGGTTTTTTTTTTTTTTTATTTCTTGAATTTTGTTTTAATAAAACCTCAAAAAGATCGGATTCAACCTCTCAACCGTCAGATCTGATCTCAGATCATTCTAAACCGTTAGATCAACCGAGGAAGTTGAACCGTCATTCCAAAGCCTATATAAAGGGGACCCTATTTTCTCGTCCCACATCGATCTCAAGCTCTTGCGTGCTAAAGCTCTGCCTCTCTGATTTAAGGCTGTTCCGAACTACAGTTTTCCAGTTCCGAACTTCAGTCTTCTCAGTTCCGAACTTCTCAGAGACTTCTAATCCGAATGTCTGCAGAGTTAGCTTCTCAAGAGATGTCTTCAACAAAGCCCATTTCACAGTGGTTAGTCTACAGAGAGCGGTTAGTGCATCCGAATTTCTTCAGCAACTATGATTCTATTATATCAAAGAATATCAAGCTCAATGGCTGGGAAGATGTTGCGATATCAAAAACCGGCAACCAAGATGAAGTTTACCCAGACTTGCTTGTTGAGTTTTATGAGTCGGTTGCTTTCTTCGTGGAAGACAATAGAGAAAAATTTTCCTTCAAATCGTATGGTAAGACTTATAAGCTATCCTACACCAAGGCTGCAAGCTTGGTAGGGTTGAATTATGAAGGGGAAGCTGAGTTTATCTCGCATGTTCTGCCAGACTCCTTGGGTAGTTTCAACAAGGAGAAAGCCTTAGAAATTCTCGGACTGGATGATGATAAGGCTTCGAAAATTGCAACCCTATCTACAAACTTCCGGATTCTGGAGTTATGGGTGCAAGGGCTTATTGTACCGAGAAAAGGAGACAAGGACAGCTTGAAGAAGAGTGAGATATACATCTTAGATTTCTTGATAAATCAAAGGAAGTTCAACCTGATGAAGCATATCCTTCTTAATCTTGAGAATTTAAAGAAAGGGAATCTGAGAGCTCAGATAGTAATGTACCCGGCAATATTGTCGAAGCTGATAGTTCGGTGCCTTGAGTCCTTCAAGGTTGCTTGCAGTTCTAAACCGAAAGTTTGCAAGATCATGTTGCTCAGTGATGCAACTCTTAAAAGGATGAATATAGCTTTTGACAAGAAGTCTGGCATGTTTATTGATCTTCCTCCTCAAGAAGAAGTGACTCCGAAAGTGGCTGATTCGGAATCACCTAAGCCGGTAAGGAAGAGGAAGCTGAAAGAAGTGGTAGGTGAAGCTGAAGAACCTAAGTCTAAGGAAGTCCATTCCGCACCTCCTAAGCCTAAGAAGAAGAAGACATATACTGATGAGGTTGCAGCGAAGTGGAGAGCTGACAAGGAAAAGAGGAAGGAAAGAGATCCGCAGTTCGGATTGGATCCCGCAGAGGCTAAAGCTCTGAAAGAAAAGGCTGCTGATGAGCTCGAGAAGCAAGCTAAGGAAAAGAAGCTGAAGAAGAAGTTGTCAGAAGCTGAGGCTGTGCAAGCCTTGTTGAAGTTTAATGAAATGGTTTCAGCAACCATTCCCGTTCCGAGAATTTTTTCTTTGGACTCTCTACCTGAGACTCCAGGAAGAAATCTTGATGATCCGAAAGAGGCTGCTGCTAAGAATGCTGAGGAAGTAGAGCTAGTGGAAGAAGTGGAAGAAGCTGCTGAAGGAAGTGGTGAGACAGGAGATGTGCTCAAACAAGTAGATGAATACAAGGGAACTCCTTCGGAACACCTGTCGCTCCGAACTTCTGAAGCCGAATCTTCAAAACTAGTTACTCCAGTAATAGAAGGAAAGGAAGGAGAGGAAGAAGTTTCTTATCATGGAGAAGAAGAACATCTTTCACTTGATGCTGCTCAGAAAGAAAATATAGAAGTTGTTGATGAGGAAGATTTGGTTGTTCAAGTTTCTGATAGTGAGAAGAAATCTCCGGAACAGGTTTCTATTCCGAAAAAAGATAAGGGGAAACAAGTTATTGCTGATACCCCGAGTTCAGAAAAGAGTATGAGGAAGGAAGCTGGTAGTTCTTCAAAGAGGAAGTTGGAGCTTATTGAAGAAGAAAATTCTCCTAGCAAGATGTCAGATTCGGAATCATCTTCGTTGGGGCACGATTTTGTTGTTCAATCCTTGAAGAAGTTGGTGGGAACCATTCCGACTTTCTCCAGTATTGATTCTCGGTGCCAGATGCTCCAACATACGCTGAATCAGAAAACCGATTCCGTATCCATGGTAATGGATAAGTGTGTTGAGATAGAAGCCCAGTTCAAAAATTTCTTCATTGGTTACGAAGCCCATAAAAGATCTTGCAAAAGGATGACTAGCTGGTCGAAGAAGAATGTGGAAGAGATGAGGTTGCTGGATGAGTTTCAGGAGAATGTTAAGGATGCTTTTCAAACCGAGGATAAGAAGTTTCATGAGATGACTGCATCATTCGATGAGAAATTGGCAGAGGAAAAGAACATTCGGAGTCAAGAAGTAAGAGATCTGAATGGAAAGCTCAACTCTGTTAATCAAAGTTGGAAATTTGAAAGGGATCATCGGATCAATTTTCTAGAAAGGATAAAGTCTCAGGAAGAGAAAATGGAAGCTCAGGAAGAAAAGTTGAAGGCTCAGGAAGAAATCATTCAAGCTCAGTCAGCAAGAATAGTTGCCTTAGAAAAGCAAGCAGAGGAAGATCATAAGGACCTCAAAAAGATCAAGACTATTCTCAAGGGGCTTATGTCAAAGGAGAAAGATCCGAAATAATCAATCCGATCTTTTTGTTGTAATCTGTTTTTGTTGCTGACATTTCAAATTTAATGAGAATCGTGCTTGTTGTTCTGCTTTGTTGTTGTTACTAATCTTTCAGGTACTTTGTTATTTTTTCCATTCCCTCGAAATTCTTTTTGAAAATCACAAAGGGGGAGAAGGAAAAGATCCTTAAGAAAAAGAGGAAATCTAATAAGTGCTTATCAAAGGGGGAGAAAGAAAAATACCCAATGAGATAGAACTCTAATAAGAGTTTGTTTAAGGGGGAGTTTTTATCTTAAAGAAATATCACTCCGGAAATATGAATACGATCCTTAGAGATTCAAAGCCTAAGGGGGAGTTAGTCGTATTCATCTATATTCTTAAACCAAGGGAGATAAGCTTTATTGTGTTTCTTTCTTCCTAGAAATAGCTTTTTCGTAAGGATGTTTGTGCTTTCCAAAAAGGGAGAGATTGTTGAGTCAATAAGGTTTTCCTTATGACTTTTCCATTCCTTCTTGTTTTGAAAATCACAAACACCTTATCTTTAAGGAAAATCGCTTTTGTAAGGAAAATTGCTTTTATAAGGAAAAATGTTTTCTTAAGGAAAAACGCTTTTATAAGAAAAATTTATCCTTATCATATTTTCATTAATATTTTTCTTAAGTATGAAATTCGGATTCACTTTCTCGGAATCATTAAAACTGATAAAAAGCATTCTGTTTTAGGGTTCGGATTCTGGACAAGAACTATAAGGAAGTTTCACTCCGAATTCCGGTTATGAATTCTGACTAAGTTCTATTCCAGATTCAGGATACGAATTCTGAAGAAGAATTCCCATTACGAATTCTAATGAAGAATTCTCATTACGAATTCTCATTACGAATTCTGAAGAAGAATTCTCATTACGAATTCTAATGAAGAAATCCCATTTCGAATTCTCATTACGAATTCTGAAGAAGAATTCTCATTACGAATTCCAATGAAGAATTCTCATTACGAATTCTAATGAAGAAATCTCATTCCGAATTCTCATTACGAATTCTGATGACGATTTCTCATTACGATTTCTGATGAAAAATTCCTATTCCGAATTCCTATTCCGAATTCTCATTCCGAATTCACTCATTAAACAGAATCTGGATATCATTGTTTTATACACTCTGAATTTGTTCACTCCGAACTTTCACTCCGAAATTTCTATTCCGAACCTTTATGTTAGGTTTTAAAACGATGTCGTACTTTCTGTTACACTTACTTTGTTATAAAACGATGTCGTCCATTTTGTTATAAACTAACCGTTGTCTAAGTGACACGTGTACAGGTCCCTCCGAACTTTAAGGGAAATATGACCGTTGGAGAAGGAGCCGACCTCACCTATAAATAGGAGCTCATTTGAAAAAGCTCAAAACGGATGGATGAACATTTGGACTTTGTGCATACATGCTGTTGAAGTGATTTCTAGAGAGAGAGTCTCTTATTAACTCTCAAAGCTTCGTGCGACTCCGAATGTTGGTGATTACATTCGAGGGCTTCCGGGGATAGGAAGACAGAGGTGCCGACTACCTTAAAGATCGAGGGCTTTCTTGCTGAGAAAGACAGAGGTTGCCAACTACCTTGAAGTTGAGGGCTTGCGGGGATAGCAAGACAGAGACACCGATCTTCGTATCGAGGGCTTACCCTGGTGTGGGTAAGACAGACTTGCTTGAAAGTATAAATCAAGGGACCTTTATCCAAGGTTGTTGGATACCCTTCTCTTTGGGTTAAAAGACTATTATCTTGTTGCTAGTAGTTTTACTACTCGTTTCTATTCCGCTGTAATTTGTATCTTAAGGAAAGTATAACATTCTTATACTTCCTTACTTACTCTGATTCATTCAGATTCTATACGCTTTAAGGTAGAATCTTATATTGTAACTTTTGTTAAGTTTCAAATTCCGGAACCATATTTCCGGAACTTACTTTTGGAATCTCTTTCCAAGTTTAGTTCGGTGTTAGAGGTGTTGTGAATTTACTTAGTTTAACTTTGTTAAACTTAGTTCTTTCCTTTTCTTAAGGAAACTCTAGTTATTCATAACTAACTTTAAAGGTTCCTAAGGAATTTTTAAAGTATACAATTCACCCCCCCTCTTGTATATTGAGCATCTCATATTCTATTTCGATCCTACAATTGGTATCAGAGGTTGGAAACCTCTTACTCTATACCATTCTTACATGGGTGTGGGTAGAGATGGTGAAAAATGTCACCTTAGAACCCATACCAATCATATAGTATCAATGGGTTATGGTTGTAGTGATTGGTGTATGAATTCATCCACCCTAACTCTATTCTTCATGAATTCACATTGCTACTACTGATGTAGATGTGGTTAGAATATGTGCTTCCTGGTACTTGGCCAATGATCATTAAATGATGTGATATATAATATAGATGATTTATTGTGGTCGGATAATTGTTTTTTTATATAGTATACTCTTGTTGAGAGAGTTTTACACGATTCTCTACATGATTGTCTATTGATATCATACTAAGAACTCCAAATATGTTACTGAAATTTTTGGAAATGGAATTCCACAATTAACATGGAGTTCCATAGTTATGAAAGAAATTATCAAACATAGAGTTCTACAGTAGACACAGACATCTAAAATAATTATTTAAAATATTTTAAATATAATTCCAAAGTGAACATGAAATTCAATGGTTATGTTTTAGATTAGTGGACATAGAATTCTTCCCTAGACATGAAATTCCACTATTATGATTAAGACTAGTGGACATGCTATCTGACAAATTATATTGTCAGGTGGATACACTTCCCATGAGTTATAGATATTGTGATATGATTTTTGATTAATGATGAAATCCCTGATAAAAATACTTAAATATCCCATAGGTTCTGGATGGAATCACTATTACATTATTATCTAGACATTCCCTTTAATGGGGATATTGAGCAGTTTATTGAATGGATCCCATTAGTTTTGAGCATTGCAATATTATTCCTTAAATAATACTTATGTTCCAAAATATAATTCCTTGTATGTGATAATATGATAATTTTTTTTATTTTGTATTTTATTATATATAAACATGAGATCACCGGTTACATACCATGGGTCTCAATCTCATTTATATAAAGTAATACCTTCAGAGAAATTTTTGACACTACTCAAAGCAGGTATTTTTAATTAGGTCCACAAACACAAAGGTAAACTATGGTTTTGTATTATATTAGTTTAGTTTTTTCTAGGTAGAGTATAATTAATAAATATGTACTTATAGTAGTTGGTTGTTGGTTCAACATTCTGTGTGGCATATTGATATTTTTCCTCGCCCAGAGAATGTGCACCTTAGTGTAGTGAAGTCCTTATGAATTATATCATGTAAACATAGATGTATGGTGGATTAGATTTTGGACCAATATTGAATGATAAAGTGGATATACTCACGGGGATTCATATGATTGAGCTAGAGTGTCTTGATAATGCCTTAGATACTGGGTAGGTGGATCGACTATGTTTTTTTAATGGATCCATATAATCAAATTTTTATTACTTTTATTTACTCCTATATATGTGATTGGGTGAGTGGATGATCCATATTTTATGTATGACATGGTTGTTTGGGCCCTTTACATGTTTCATTTTATTACAGCCTTGTTTATATTTATTTCGTCCACATTATTATTATTTACTTCTATGGATGCTGTTTACTTATTTAAGATATTTTCATACTATGATATGAGGGAATAGTCTCTCTATTGAAACAGTATAGGCCCACGGTAGTAGTCAAAAACCATTGGTGTATGAATTGGCATGATTGAGGCCTTATTTCCAATTGGTATGGTTATTTTTTATAGAATTATCTAGGCTATAATGTGACAAGGGATGTTAAAATTACAAATTTTTGACATGATGATTCCTAATATGGAATATTTTTTAATAAAATTAAATTTCTATAAGTAAATAAAATTAACATTAAAATAAGTGTGAAAAAAGTAATGAAAATCCTTTTAAAATTAATTTTGAAATATAAAACTCAATTTAATCAAATTATTTTTGTAGATAATACTATTAGATAAATGTTAAATTATTTGTTTGAATATAAAATCTAAATACATCATTAGAATCAATAATCAATATCAATTCATTTAGATAAAAAATCACACATAAAAAGAGTTTAAATAGAGTTTCCTAAAAAATAATTATTTTAAATTCAAATAATATTATGTCCATTCAAAACTAATTGATAAATAATTTATGAATGATTATTCATACATTACCTATACATTTCGTTGAAATAACTTTTTAAGAGTTGTTGACATATTTATATATATAAAAATACATAACAATTTGAAAAATACATTTTTGTAGATAATATAAAATTTAATCATGAAATAATTTTATTAAAATTTAATGAATATTTCATAAGAATCAATAAATAATTTTTAATTAAGGAGGAAAATTAAATATTAATATTAATATATATATATATATATGATATTTTGTTTAATCATAATCATACTCATAATTATCAATCCAACAGATTTGTAACAAGGGTTAAAATATATAATAGTTAATTTAAAATAATGGTATCATATAATGCTAACTATCAAATACGTAAAATTTATTTTAATAGAATACATATAAAATGTCAAATCATTACATTCTACCCCCTCACACAATGAATTTCAACCACTAAATTCAATAACTATGATATTGAAAAATCAAGATATATATGCTTCATCATACTGAGATCCTTAATTTTGAGAGTGGTATAGATCATTTTATTTTTTGAATAAGCAATTATATTTTATCTACATATAAATTATTAAAGGGTTTAGGGAGGCTAAGGTATCTCTCATTCTTTGTTGGGTTTCAATATCCAAATTGTTAAAGAATCATATTGATGGACATGGTCAGAACACGATTAGTTTAACATTGCAATAGGAGGTGTGTCACCATGGAAGACATGAAATTGATTATAGGTGTACATAACATGGTTGGAACATGGTTTCATCTAATTGTTTGAATACCCATGTGAGGGGTTGTATCCTTTGGTAGTAGTCTCACATAGTTTTCACACGCTTTGACCAAATATGTGGTTAAACTGTACGTACCATAAAAAGGTACAAAATGTCCATTTTTTCTTCTTCATTTTAACCCCTATTTATCTACTTCCTCCAAAATTTAAAAAATATATTCCACCACAAATGAGAGGACATCTTAGTCATTTTTTAGTTCTAGTTTTAATAATCATAATAAAGTAAAGCGTATTAAATAAAATTATAATATAGTAGTGCATTCATGAAACCAGAATTTTTTTTTAAAAAATTAACATCTAGAGGTGATAATATTTAAAACATCACTAAATGTTCTTTAAATACCTAATTCAAACCCATCCCTCTTTTTCCACCCCTACATATCATTGCCCATCCCTCTCCCTACTCTTACTCCCATTGGTGACCCCTCCCCCTACCCCTCCAATGCTAGCGACCCTGACCCCAACCACCAAGCCGACAACCCCTAACCCCTCGTTCTTCCCTTGATGACCCTTGAACCGACCCTCAGACCCTCCCATTCCCCTCGAAAACCCCCACCATGACCCCCGATCGGAAACCCCTATCCTAGACACCCTTCCAGCAACCCACATCCCCTCCCACTCACCCAAGTGTCCCCAAACATCGACCCTCTATCAGAGACCCCCAAACCTCCCTGCCATCTACTATCATGACCTCGAACCCCATTTCTAGTAATATTTGGTAACTTGAACCACCTATCAGTTACTTCCAAGTTCTTAATATCCTGTCAGGGATTGTCATTACCCTAACCCCCTACTATCTATTTTCATAACCTCAACCCCCCTACCATCTACTACTATGACACGAACCCCCATCTCATTGATGGTGATCTCCAATGGTAGCCCCTTTTCTATTTTTCCATGATTGTGTGATCCAAAATGATAAGGTAAAATTATCAAAAAAAAATTTCTAATATTTAACTTTAATAATGATTTAATGGTTTTTTTCAGCATAGAAATTATAAGCATATGTTGTGTGTATTTAACTTTAATGATGTATTTCGTTTGATATGGTTAATTTTATATCATGATTAAGTAATATATCATTATTTATTTTTTATTTTTATTAATATTATATGATTTAATACATTATATATCTAATTTATAATCATTATTTTTTATTATTATTTTGGTTTGTTTTTTTTCATTTTAGAATAATTGATATAAATTTGAAGTGATATATTATTATTTATTTTTTATATTTTTAAATTATATATTTTTAAAATATTCAATATTAAGAGGATGATGAATGATATTTTATTCATGATCTCATAATTGTATACCTTTATGTTCAACATGATTTTATATACTATATATATAATTATAGGATACAGTTGATGGTCATAGTTGGAGAAGATGGGTGATATTAGAATTTAATTGTACTTTTTTATTAACCATTTGTATCATATTATCATAATGTTCAAGGAGATGTGTTAAAATCTTGTACCTATGGATAAAATTTAGATTAATGTACCTAAAATCACACTATAGTATGCCAAGGGGTTTGAATAATTATTATATTATGAATTTTCAAACAAATTAGTCGATGGTTGAATAAAATATATGTATCCTGATTTAACATTCAAGTGATTGTTGAATAAAAACGAAGTGTATAGACATTTGATATTGAAATAGTTTCATTCTCGATATATATGTTTGATTTGGAATGTTGCGTTTCATTTTATATAAAGTTAAAACAATGAAAATCATATCAATTAAATACAATCTGATACTATAATGGAGAATTCAATTAGAAATTTGATAAACGAAACATTTGGATTTGTAAGATACAATGTGAAAGATTTTAATATATAAAAAATACCATCATTTGATCATGAGTAGGTTAAAATTTCATTGATCATCAGTTATCAAAAAACGAGTTTTGTGAATTAGTTAATGATGGGGAACAAGAATTATCTGAAGGGGGTGACATGTATTCATAGTTTTCTTTTCTAATTATGTTTTATCATATAATTTATCTCTGTTGAATTAATGAGAAATAAATATCCATGATTTTCTAGTTTCTTTATGTTGAATTTACTGATGAAATGATCCCTACATAATTCTATGAGATGAATAATTTTATCAATAACATGGACTAGATTATACAATGATACTTGCATGACATAATGATTTCATTCTTTACTAGGGATAAGTGTATTCTATAGAATAATTCATAAGTTGTCATACAAGAAGATTAAATTCAATGATCAACAATGAGAGTATAAATCAATGCATCCCTAGGATGAAACATAATAATAAAACTCCAGCAAAGTTATTCCGGTATATTACATTGAAACCATAGATGGAATGAATATTCATGTCTTCTAATATTTCATATGACATTAAGTGGCATGACCAACATAGTAATAATGACTTGATGATACATCTAAAAGATTCAACATAATGGAATATGTTTGATTAAATATTTAAATATATTTACTTTGGTCATAGGAATGTATGTTTTGGATTGACTTACGATGGTTTTAACACTTCTGGTACATTACGTAATAATTTTAGAATTTGGAAAATTGTTCTTCATTTATAATATACATTAATGGATGTGTATGAAGAATAATTATTTCATTATTTTGAAGATTATTCTAGGAAATAAAATCTTTTGAAATGACAATGATGTATACCTTCAACCTACAATTAATGAATTTGATGAATTTTTGTATTATGGCATGGAAATATATAGTTATCAAATGAGAAAACAATTAAAAATGCATGTTTCTATAATGTGAAAAATTATTGGCATTACTGAATTGGGATATTTATCCAGTTGGAACACTCATGCTCATTTGGATTATCTTATTTTTAATTTTTATTTTGAACATCAGTGATTACCTCATATCAGATGATGGGGTTTATGTTTCATCATTTATTTCTTGATGCTTCTCAAAAATTAATGTCTAGAAAGACACTGTTGAACTGTGGAAGCAACTAAAGATATTATTTGATTCAAAAACATTGGGAAAATACATAAATTTCATTAAAGAATTCAAAAATTTAACCAGTTTGAAGAAGGGGGAAAAAGGCACGAGGTATAGTATCTGAATCTACTAGAACACAACAATGGGAGAAATATATTATATTTTTTAAACTTCCCTATTGAGTTTTCAATTTGATATGTTATAATATATATTCAATTCATATGAAAAATAATGTCAGGGATAGTGTAATTTTCACATTGCTTAATAATAATGGTAAATCAATGGATGACCTTAATGCTTGTAAGTATTTGGATTCAATGAATACATTGAATGGTTTGTGGGTAAATGAGAGTGGAAGGTATACTTCAGATATTTTTAAATGAAAAATCACGGTAATGATTTATTCCTCCGATCTTTACGAAATGTAAATGTTCTAGATGGATATTCATGAAACATATCGGGGTGGGTGAACTTATAACATATAATGTCACATGGATTGAAAAGTCATGAGTCACCTAATCTAATGGAGAAAATGTTATTATTTAAAATATGTAATAAGTAACCATAAAAAGTAACTATGGTTAATGTTTATTTTTGATCCTTTTTCATATATATTTATATAAATTTTCTAAATCCAACTAAGCTTGATAAACATCTGGATAGAATTTTTTTTGACACTTTTTCATTTGTAGAAGTAATTTCCCAATTCATTATTCATAGTAATGATTTATTTGACAATCAATTTGGTTGAAGCAGTTATACACGGTGGATCAGTACACTATCTTAAAATCATATTTATGAATATATTTGGATATATATATATAATTAGTTTTTATATTTATTTATTTAATGATGTTCAACAAAAGAATTGATAAAAAATAAGGCTATATATCTCAATGGTTTTGAGTACCGTTTGGATGAGTACCCTTATAAAAATGGTCTATCGGTACGATATTCTAATTTTTTTGGTAAATATGTTTTCAAAATAGGTTATCCAAATGATTTTACAAAACCATTGGGATAGTTGTTTTCAAAAATGGTCAATCCCAATGGGTTGAGAAATATTCTCGGATAAGTGTTTTAAAAAATAGTCTATCCCATTTGTTTTCACATAACTGTTGGAACATGGAAAATTAGTTAGATCTATAACAAATATTTTCCAAAACTATTGGGATCGACTTATATATCATAGCAAATCCAAATGGTTCTGAATAATGGTTTGGAAAGAGGGTCATATGAAAAAGTTCTTACAAACTATTGGTATAGTGGCATTGGTATAGAAAAAATTTCTATTAGTGTGTATTCATTATTTTTTATACAATTTATTTATAAATCACTAGTTTTTTCAAACTATGATATATATTTTTTATAGGCTAATGAATTAGGTCACTCAGTTGGACAAAAATAAATATTATTTAAATTGTATAGGAAACTCGATGTTTGTATTGTAAATGACCCTACCCAAGATGTTGGAGTAAGTAATTTTCATTACCATTTCATGTAATTTTTTTCTATAAAATAATAATAATGAAAAACATTATATAACATCAAGAAATAACAAAATAATATTAAATTGGTCTTGACACATGGATCAATTAATTCCAATTTTACCTTTTTGGAAAAATCTATCCTCCCCCATTAATATGCTTAAAATTTTTAGTTATAATAATTTATTTTTCATTCTTATATTTTAATTAAAATGAAATAGAAATAAATAACAACAAAAAAAATAATTGATTATATAATATTATGAAGCACAAAAATTTAAAAAATCGGTGTTAATATTTTTTTACAAGACTAGTATTCCAAAATTCAAGGAGAAAACCCTTCACAATAGTTGGCAGTTTCCTAAAATGAAGTAGTTGAAATATTATTATGGAAGGGAAATTATAGAAATGTATGGGGGATGGTTTCTATATCTATTCCATTATATATATTTGTAGGTCGTCATCATCCCTTACTACTTAACCTTGTAGAGGTTTCATTAGTGTTGTTGATCAAGATTCAGAAAGAGACATAACACGACTGAAAGAAAACAAGTAATAATAAGTCTTTTAGAAGAAAAAAATAGGATAAATTGTAGTCAAAATGGAAAATGGTTTAGTTTATATATTTCAATGGATTATTAGCATTATCCAAGGAGAAATTACCAACCATATAGCTCATATGGAAGTGGTAAATTCCAAATTTCAAATATCATTCAAAAAATTTCAAAGAACACATAAAACTTCCATAAATAAAACTAAAATTAAAATTTTATATAGAAAATATGTAATTAAATTCAAAAAATCCATATCTTGTGATGGAATAAAATTTGGTTGATTTATACTCAAAAAAATGAATTATAGATCGTTATCCAAATTTTTGAAAATAATACGTGCTCATTTGTATAATTGAAACATTGTATACATTTTGTAAAGGCACAAAATCCTTTAAAAACCTTTCTTATTGGGGTAAAAACCAGGAAGATGATTTTAAATTTCCTTAAAAATAGAGGACAAGGGTTATATATTGATTTAGAAGATATAAAAACTGATATAATGTCATTCCGGGTTATAGTTTTCCCGCGATGGACATAATAGTGTTTTGGTTGCTTGAAAACATTAAAACATGATTGTAATGATAAAAAATAAAGAAAAAAGACCTCATATTGAAGTGAAATAATTGTAGGAACACTTTTTAGTAATTTTTGATGGGTACACATAAAAACTATGTCAATTCGATGTGATGTGTTGTTAGAAATACCTAGCAAAAACTTTTTAATGGTACCAAAACATTAAAAACATCTTTCTAGGAGTGAAATTGGAGGAAAATTGTTATATTTATATGATGTAAGATGAAATTGACCATGTATTAATTTTTAAAAATAGGAATTGATAAAACATCATTTTGAGTTATGATTTTTCAATGAATTCCTTATATTCATTTTTAGTGTTTTGAAACAGTAAAACATGAATGTAATAATCAAACCTGTAGAAAAAAATCTAAAAATTAATGTGAAATAATTGAAAAAATCAATTCAGTTATGGTTTGTGTGTTTCTATAGAAAACACATCAATCAAATATGCAGTGTGGTTTAAATTACACGATAAACACTTTTTAACGGTACCAAAGCCTTTAAAAATATGTTTTCTAGGGTCAAAAATAGGAAAATTGTATCAGATTGCCCACAAATAAATGGAAAACAACCATAGATTGGTTTTTAAAATGTAAGAACCAATGAAATTTCATTTCAAGTTATAGATTTCATATAATGGCCATAAACATTATTTTAGTGTTTTAAAATAATTAAATGTGTATAGAAGGGTTGAAAACATAGAAAAATATGTCATATTGTTGCGAATTCATGATACAAATATTGTTGGGTAATTTTTGACTAATAAGTACAGAACACATGTCAATCTGACATGTAGTGTGGTCTTACTGACTTAGAAAACATTTTTTAAAGGTAACGATGCATTTAAAAGCAAATTTTTATGGTCAAAACCAGGAAAACAATGTCACAGAGCACATAAATTATTGAAAAATGAATCTATATTGATTATTGAAATTTATGAACTAAAAATACATCATTCTATGTTATCATTTCCTAGGATGTTCATAAATTCGTTTTTAATGTTTTAAAAAAATAAGCAGATGTGCAATGATAAAAATCATAGGAAAAGACATTAGATTTATGAAAATAATTATAAACCTATCTTTGAGTTATTTTTTACATCTATTAATTGATACACATCAATCCAACATGCAGTGTGACCAGAATGACCATGTAAACAATTTTTGATGGTATCAAAGCCTTTAAAAACATTGGGGGGGTCAGAAAAAGACAGAAGAGAAGAAATTGAATTTAAATAAAGGAAAAATGACTATATATTGATTTGTGAAAATTAGGAATTGATATTATTTAATTATGGGATATAATATTTTTGATATGGTTTCAAACATGTTTCTAGTGCTTTAAAAAACTAAAACATGCGTTTAATTGTTTAATACATAGAAACAACAATAGATTGATGTGAAATTATTCGATAACTGATGTTGAGTAATTTTGGATACGTATTCATAGAAAAAATGATAATATGGAATGTAATGTAGTTACAATGACGTGATAAACTCTTTTCAAAGGTACCAAAGCAATTAAAAACATATGTCATGAGGTTAAAACTAGAAAAACGTCCTCAGATTTCCCTCAAATCAGATAACAGTGACCATAGATTAATTTTTGAAATGTATGAATCAACGATATGTCATTCCATGTTAAATTTTTCCCAATATGGATATAAACATGTTTTTAGTTTTTTAAAACACTAGAACATGTTTGTAATGTTCAAAAATATATGGAATGAGCTAAAATTTTTGTGAAATCATTAGATAAAAAATATTGGGTTATTTTTTTATGTGTACACGTAGAATAAATGTCAACATGATTTATAGAATGGTCAAGATAACTCGGTAATCACTTTTCAATGTGACCAATTCCATTAAAAACATATTTCAACAGGTGAAAACCATAAAAATGACACCATATTGCCAGGAAATTAGAGGAAAACTACCGAAGATGAATTTGTGAATGTAGGAACTGACCAGAACAAGATTATTAGTTACGATTTTTCTAGGATGGTTATAAACATGTTATCAGGTTTTTAAAACACTAATATGTTATCCTAATTCATAAAACCATAGAAAATGACGTCATATTGATATGAAATCATCATAAAACAGACTTTGAGTTATTTTTCACATGTACACGTAGACCACAAGTCATTATAATATGAGGTGTGTTCAGAATGACTTAGTGAACACTTTATAAATTTATCAAATCCTTTAGAAAAGAATTTTCAGCGGGTAATTGTAACACCCCATGCTTTTATAAAAATAAATTGAAATTCTTGAAATTTTTTTAATGTAGATATTTATAAGTAGCTTTTAAACATTATTTTACTGCATCTATGTTTTGAATTTCGAAAAATGTTCTTCTACAATTGTGTTCAATATGTTATTTAGAATCTATTGAATACAACTTGTTTTTGTGGGAATACTAACATACCCTTTTTCATAGTAATATGACTAGTAATATGACTCTAATTAATATTAAATTGTATAATTATTTTATTTTCTTAAGGCATTAAGATAATGACATCTTGATTAATTTTTCAATGTGATATAAAAGCAGTTATAGTTTTTAAATAATTTATTTTTTAATTAAGTATGTTTTTAATTACAAATATTTAGAGAATTATTGTCACAAAATGGACATCATTTTTTAATTTTACACATCGATAAAAGGTTAGGGAGAATTTTGGGGAGTTTTCTGAAACAGTTTATTTTTCAGTGAATAGTGAAATTCAGTTTTGAGTTTTGGGGGTTTAATGATATCACTAATGATGTTGTAATGATAAAACAATGATGTAATCATTTATGTAGACTTTCAAATAGTTATATATTCTATGAGGCATCCCAAGTGGCCCGTTCCATGGGAAAATACCATCGGAAAACCCATGGTTTTGCAAATACCACAAATGAGATGTTCCTTGAAATTATAAAAATATTCTCTCACTTTTTCTATAAATACCAACCAATTTATTCATTGACATCAATTAAAATTCTTCATCAACAAATCCATGTCTTCCTTACATATCTATGAGTCCTCCAATGGTTTCATCTAACCCCCAAGGTCACATCCATCATGTTCTAGGAGTTTCTCTACAAGTTAAGAAAATACTCAATTTCATTCTGCTTTTCATACAAGTTCTCTTTTATGAGGTATAAAATTCAAGTTTCCAAACCATGATCTTATTTCCCTCATATTATTGATATATTATATATTATTATTCATTTCTGGATGGGTGACCCTTGTCCTCTCTCTTTTTAATATTTTCTAAAACCATGTTGCAGAGCTGTAAGGCTGCTGAATTTTTGTAAGGTATTTTTCAATTATTCATTTATTTTTAGTTCCTTTATTTTATTATTATTTCTTCATAACCTACTACAAAATAAGAATTAAATCTCCAGAAATCATTTATATTATTTTTTTTCTCAATTTCATGGAAAATTCATCAACATTCTTCTTCACCTCCCCCAATTATTCAAGGAATAAAAATATTGTTCGTGATGTGTCGAATTACCGACATCGTGGATGATGTGATTTTAATTTTCATTAACTCATTCAAGTCTAGTCAAGAATGCATTTTTATGGTTGAACCACGTTATAATATATGTATTTTGTCTCATCCTTTTTTCAATAATTTTTTTACTTATGGTTTTAATTTATAAGACAAAATGTGGTCATTATTATAAAAAACCACTAAAATGATCTAAACGAACATCATTAACATTTTAATTAATGAATCATCCTAATATAAAATATCAGAATGATAAATGGTATAAATTATGTTACTAAAAATATTTAAATAACTTTCTATTCCAATTATGATGTCTTACTTCTAATCGAAAAGATCATCCACCGTGAACCGATCATAAAAATCATTTAATGAACTCGCCCAAAACAGTGCAAAGAAGAAAATACTAACAATTAAAGAGTGAAATTACGTTATTAAATGATCATCTACTATTTTATAAAAAAGAAAAATTACTTGTTAAATACTAATGACACTCTTTTAACCATAATACAGAATGTTTAAAGAATTTTGAATTTAGATAAGTTAGAGGTAAAGGAATTATTAAGCCAATTTCCATTCTTTGGGTTAACCTTATACATCATTGTTACATGGTATTAAAATTTTTTGTTTGATGAAATTTGTTTATACTATTTTTATTTCAGTGTATTAACAGTGTATATATATATATATATTACATCTTATCTATTATGCCTCTCTGTAATTTTATGTAATTTATCAGTGGATTTCCAATATAAAAACCTCTTTTAAAATTTGGTTTTATGAAATTCCGAAGAAATGTTTTTATGATATTATTATTGTTTTATGATTATTTTTTGGTTATTTTTAATTGTTTATGATGAAGTGTGGGACCTATATTTTCTTCCAATGCAGTGGGTATGTGTAATATGGAGGTTGGTCGTATGGTTACTCTATGTGTCACTACCATGGTTACAAAAATTGTAAGGTATCTTTGATGGTTATAAATTATTAGGTACCCAAGTGGGTGGAAATATTATATAATTAATTCACCATGATATCATTATTATTATACTTATGTTATTAGGTATTGTGTAAGTCTCATGTTTCACAAAGTAAGTATATATATATACAGGTGATAAGAATGTGTTTTGAAAATTATTTCATATGTTACAAGTATTCATGGACTAATGTGTTATTTTCTTCTTTTTATATCCCTTAATAAGTTATTGAGCTCATCCCATATTTAAAATTATTTTCACAGGTTAATGGATGTGTATGAAAAAGATGGAATCCATGTTAAATGTTGATTAACTGTCAATGAATCATGTTTTATGTTCTAATGTTTCAAATGGTGAAAAAATTGAAACTGTTTTTATGGTAGCCACTCTGTAACAATATAAAATGTTATGAATGTTCTATGTCCAAATTATATAAATCAATAGACTTGAAAATATCCTTAATATAAATGGAAGTGTTTTCATGCTAAAATCAAGATTATGATTGTAAGAAGGCTGGGTCCTTATAGTTGGTATCAGAGGATCGTTTACATAACATAATCTATTAGGATGATGGAAAAAGAATACAATAAATGATTTTTACTCAATGATTAATTTGAAAAATTTTAGCATTAGACGATTACCATGTTGCTTTGTCTAAGATATTTGTTCAAAAAAATTTTCCACAGAAGAAACATGGAAGCTGTAGAGGAGAGGCACGAGCCCAGAATGGTAGGGATTGAAATCGAGAAGTTTATGACAGCAATGGATCAGAAAACACAAGAAATAAATGGTGGCGGCATCTATACAAGTGTGAAACCATAGGTACCACAATATAACATGACAATAGTGGAACTTTTATGAGACAACACCCTCCTTCATTCAATGGATCTTATGACCCTGTAGCAGGTGAAGGATGGATTAATGCTCTTGAAAACATATTTGATGTAATGGGTTTTTTAGATAATCAAAAGGTATGTCTTTACATTTATCATTTTGAAGGTGAAGTTGATCAGTGGTGGTCAATGGTAAAAAATATCATGGATAGATATGATATTAATTCCTTTGAGTAGGATGAATTTTAAAGTCTTTTCCTTGAAAAATATTTTCCTAAGGTGGTGCGGCATAGGATGGAGAAAAAATTACTTTAATTTAAGAAAAAGTATGAAGATTCAGTGTATGTGTATGAAGTGAACATCACCTGATTGGAGAAGTATGTTCCAAGTCATATTCTGGTTCTTGATAAAAAAATAAACCGCTTTTACTCCAGATTGAAGCCAAGGTATCGAAGGGTTTTTTCCTCTTATGAATTCAAAAGTTATGAGAAACTTTTCCAATGTGCTGAGAGGGTAGAGATGCAGTTTGCTGATGATCACATGCATTTTGGAAACAAGGATAAGAAAAGGTCTAAGTGGCAAGTGATGGGTAAAAATCAACCAATGAAATTTTATGGTCCAAAAATATAGTTTCCAGTTTATGAAAATTGTGGTAAGAAACACCATAGCGAATGTCTTAGAAAAATAGTGAAGTGGTTTAAATTTGGTGAGTTTTGACATATAGCCATGGATTGCAATAAAAATTATCATAAGACAAAACTTGATAAGGAAACTGTAATGTGTTTTAAATTTTATGAGATGAGTAATTATAAAAATTCCTACCCAAAGAGAGATCTGAATGATGCAATGATGCCAGACTATTTTCATAAAGGTGTAGTGAGATCCTTTGTGACTACGTCAGTAGATGTCAGTCCATCCAATGAACTTGTAGTAGGAACTTTATTTGTTCACTCATATTTTTCTAAAATTTGGTTTGATATGGGTTCTACACATTCCTTCATCACTGAGATATTTTTGGGTAAATTGTAAATATCACCTCAACAAATGATACCAGAACATGTTGTTAAAATAGTAGGGGAAATATTATATCAAAGAGTTATTTTATTAATATTTATATTGTGTTATGTGAGAATAATTTACCTACAATCCTTATTATTTTACCCTTAGTCGAGTATGTTGTTATTTTGGGATGGATTGGATTTCTATTTATCATGCTATGATGGACTATAGAGCTAATGAAGTTGATTTTTATAAAGTCTTTCAGTTTTTATACAATAGTGAACCTATATAACTAATAACATATGAGGAATCTGAGAAATAGTTGAAATATGGAAATTAATGTTATATTACTTCTATTGTTGAAAACAAAATAACTGTTCAGATTGATGATGTGCCTATGGTAAATGATTACCTTGATGTTTTTCCTAATGAGTTACTCGGTGTTATACCTAATCGAGAAGTCGATTTCACAATTGACTTTGTTCCTGATGCTAAGACAATTTCAAAACCCCCTTATCATATGGATCTAATAGAACTTCATGAATTGAAAAATCAGTTGCAATATTTTCTTGATAAAGGGTACATTGTTCCTTTCACTAAACCATGCGGAGCTCCTGTTTTTTTTGTTTAAAAGAAAGATGGTTCCATGAGGCTTTTCATTGATTATAGACCATTTAATAACATCACTATTACAAAAAAGTATCATTTTCCTCATATCTATGACTTTTATGATCAACACCAAGGAGATCGGTACTTCTCTAAGATTAACTTGAGATCTAGATTCCATTAGTTGAAGGTGAAGAAAGATGACATCTCGAAAACAGCTTTTCGTACCAGATATGGGCATTATGTATTTCTGGTTATGGCGTTTGGGTTAACTAATTAACCAGTAATATTCATGAATCTTATGAATAGAGGGTTTCATGAGTTCTTGGAAAAGTTTGTGGTTGTGTATATTGATGACATTATGGTATTTTCTAAAAATAAATAGGGCATGAAAAACATCGAAGGGTTGTTTTAAAAACCATAAATGAAAAGATACTGTATGGAAAATTCAGCAACTGTGATTTTTGGTTGCAACTAGTTTCTTTTCATGGGAACATTGTAAATAAGGGTGAAATAATAGTTGATCCATCAAAAAAAGAGTGGTTTAAGAATGGGAAAGACCTTCAAATTTTACTGAGATTTGTAGTTTTCTTCGATTAGAGGATTATTACTGACGGTTTGTTAAGAACATTACACGGTTATCTAGCCCGATAAATAAGTTAACACGAAAGTGGGTTAAATTTGTTTGGACAGATGAATGTGATGTTTGTTTTCAATATATGAAGATGATATTGGTTAATGCTCTAGTTTTTTCCTTGACTTCATGAAATGGTGAGTTTTTCATCTACAATGATTCTTATTTGAAGGGACTTGGTTGTGTTTTGATGCAAAATGATCAGGTAATTGCCTATGATTCAAGACGAATAAAACCTCATGAGTTAAATTATCCCACACATGATTTGGAATTGGCCGATGTTGTTTTTTCTTTGAAAATTTGGATGCATCATTTATACTAAGACAAATGTCAAATATATACTGCCCATAAATGTCTGAAAAATATATTCACTTAGAAGGAATTAAACATGAGGCAGAGAAGATGACTAGAACTGATAAAAGATTATTATTGCACTATCAATTACCAACTTGGAAAAGTAATCAGTGTGGAGGATTTCCTGAGTCGAAAACATGATGCATCATTAACCATGTTACATTTGGAACATGATCCCTAGATAAAATATTTGATGAATTTTGGCATAGAAGTTGTTGGTGCAGGAAATAAATCTCTTTTGTCTCAGGTTTCAGTACAGTCATCGTTGTCAGACAAGATTAATAAAGTGTATAAGGAAGACCATGAGCTATAAAAAGGTAGAATTGGTTAAAGTGGGTATGTTTCTAGAATTTATCTCTGATAAAGATTTTGTTTTATGATTTGGAAAAAGGTTGTGCCTTCCTTGTGATTCCAAGATGAAAAAAGAATTGTTGTGTGAGGCTCATAGTTTTCCATTTACAGTTCATCCTAGCAGAAGTAATATGTTAAGAGACATTCAAGAGTATTATTTGTGGGATGGAATTAAAAGAGGTATTTATGATTTTACCATGAAATTTTTGACATATTAGTATATTAATGTAGAGAGGCAGTTACCGAAGGGGATGCTTTAGCCTTTTTTAGTGATAGAGTGGAAGTGGGAGAATATATCCATGGACATTGAGGTGGGTCTACCTAAGAAACATCGAGGTAACGATGCAATTTTGGTTATTATGGATTGACTGACAAAATCTACACATTTCCATTATATTCGAGGTGCAATGTCTTCAGATCATCTTTCATGATTTTACCTCAAAGAGATTTTCAGGTTACATAGAGTTTCTCTTTCCATTGTATCTGACTGGGATACCAGGGTCACATCTATCTTTTGGGAGGGACCTCACAATTCGTTGGTCACATAGTTAAATTTAATTACATATTTTCATCCTCAATTAAATGGGATGTTAGAAAGAATGATTCATAATTTGGATGATATGCTTCGAGCTTTTTCAATGTACTACCTGGAAAGTAGGGATCTATAACTTCCTTCAGTTAGGTTTTCTTATAATAACAATTTTCATTCTAGTAATCTAATTGCACCTTTTGAAGCTTTTTATGGGAAGCAATGTTAGACTCCTACGCTTTGGGATGAAGCTGGGGAAAGAAAGTTTATGGGGATAGAATTAGTAGAAGAAGGGGATGAGAATGTGAAAAAGATTCAGCAGTATAAGAGGAAAGATTAGAGAAGGAAGAAAATTTATTTATATTATAGAAGGAAAGACTTCTCCATAGATGTAGGTGGCCATGTTTTCCTTAAAGTCTCCCCTTGGAAAAAATATATGCATTTTGGTAAGAAAGGAAAGCTGAGTCTGGGGTTCATCGGTTCTTTTGAAATCCATGATAAAGATGGACCAGTTTTATACTGATTATCTTTGCCTCTGAGTTTTTCTCAGGTACACAAGGTTTTTCATGTTTCGATGTTGAGGAAGTACGTATAAGATTTGACTCATGCTTTGAGCCCGGAAGTAGTTCAGCTGGAGGAAAATATTTCATATGAAGAGAAACTAGTTCATATTCTTGATCTAAGGGAACAGGTATTGCGGAATAAGGTAATCCACTAGGTAAAGGTTTTTTTGAGAAACCATGCGGTTGAAACAACATGGGAGTCTGAAAATGCTACGAGGGAAAGGCACTCTCACTTTTTTAATATGTAAATTAAATTTTAAGGACAAAATTACCAGAAGGTGGGGATAATGTAACACCCCAATTTCATCTAAAAATAAATTTAAATGCTTGAAATTTTGTTTAATGTAGATATTTATAAGTTTCCTTTAAACATAAATTTACGGATTTTATATATTTAATTTTGAAAATTTGTTATCTAAAATTGTGTTTAGTATGTTATTTAATTTCTATTGGAATCAACTTATTTTTCTGGTGAATAGTAATATGCCCTTATGAATAGTAATATGAATAGTAATATGACCCTAATGAATAGTAAATTGTATTATTATTTTATTTTATTAAGGATCCAAGATAATGACATCATGACTAATTTTTCAATGTTATATAAAACCAGTTATAGTTTTTAAATAATTAATTTTTAAATTAAGTAAGATTTCATTCAAAAATTAAATTAAATATATTCAGAAATTTATTTTCATAAAATGGAATTCATTTTTGAATTTCAAACATCAATAATTGGTTAGGGTGAATTTTGGGGATTTTTCTGAAATAGTTGTTTTTTAGTGAATAGTGAAGATACAATTTTGAGTTTTGGGGGTTTAATGACATCATTAATGATGTAATAATGATGTAATAATAATATAATCATTCTGGTTGGCATATGAATAGTACTATTTTCTATTAATTGTCCTATTTGGGTAGTACCATTTGAAAAGACTTTGGGGATGCCCATGGATTTTCAAATACCACTAATGAGGTGTACCTTGGAAATAATTAAAATATTCCCTCACTTTTTCTATAAATACAATCCCATTCCTTCGTTAACATCAATCCAAATTCTTCATCAACAAATATCTAGACTCCATACTTCCTTATTAGTCCTCATAAATAATCCTCAATCCCCTAAGGTCCCAATCTTCATGTTCTAGGAGTTACTCTACAAGGTAAGAAAATTCTCAATTTCTTTCTTTTTTTCATTCAAGTTCTCTTTTATGTGGAATGACATTCAAGTTTCCATACCATGTTCTTATTTCCAATATATCCACGATCTATTCTGTATTATGATTCATTTTTGTAAGGGTGAGCCTTGTCTCTTATCTTTTTAATATTTTCTAAAACAATGTTGCATAGCCGTTAGGCTGCCGAATTTTTGTAAGGGATTTTTCAATTATCCTTTTATTTTTAGTTCCATTCTTTTGTTATTAATTCCTCATCACCTATTACCCAAGAGGCATGAAAGCTCCATAAATCATATATATTCTAGATTTTCTCATCTTCATGGAAAAATCATCACGATCATTCTTATTCTCCTCTCCCTCTTATTTGAAGAATAAAAACATTGTCTGGGATGTGTCAAATTACCAACATCGTGGGTGATGTGATTGCAATTTTCATTAAATCTTCCAAGTCTGGTCATGAAACCATTTTTATGGATGAAACAAGTTATAATATATGTAATATGTCTTATACATGGTTCTGTAATTTTTTTACTAATGGTTTTAATTTATAATACAAAATGATGTCGTTATTATCAAAAACACACTAAAAGGATCTAAAAGAACATCATTAATATTTCAACATATCAATCATCACCATATAAAACATCAAAATTATAAATGATATAAATTATGGTATTGGAAATATGTAAATAAAATTCCATTAAAATTCTGAAGTTTCACATCAAATAAAAAAAACATCCATCATGAACCCATCATGAAAATCATGTAAAGAAATCACTCGAAAAAAAAGATGAGACTTTAGATAAATGGGAGACCATATCTCTCTAGAACTCTTGAGAGGCTGGGGGTCTCTAGCCCAGTTCATTTGATTCAATATCATAGAGGATTTTCTCATGCTGGAAAGGTTCAAATCTCATCACTTCATCAATCAACAGATGATACAGACTCATCTTGCGCAACATATTATTGCGAAAAAGCATGAAGAGGATGCCCTTGATGAAATGTTTAGCAACCAGTCGTTCCCAGGTAAATCAAAGGGGATCTTTTTTTTAGATTCTCTGATGAATACAGGTCTGTGGAAAGACATATCCATGAAGCATCCCCTTTATAAGAAATATGACGATGGTGGATTCTTGGTGGAGTTGGACCCGTATGCACTTCAACAGCACACATAACTATGAAAATTTACTATAATTGGCCGCATCTCTTACCTCGAAGGTGACCACCCATAGACCATTCATGATTTAAACTCACGTATTGCACACTTCTGAAGTATATCAAAATTGTAAATTGAAACCTATAGGCAAGGGATATTATCACATTACGTTGAAATCTCAAGATGATCTAGAAGATGTTTGGAAAACAGGTAATATGAACCTAAATTTGGGATTCCATAGAATAACTTAATTTGAATTTTCTTTTAACCCACACAGATATAGAAATACCGTGGCACAATATTGGGTTAAACTACATGTCCTGAATTGGTTTTTTTGGAACCCCAAAAATTCTAAATGATATTGCTCCCTACATAGGGTCCCCCTCTCAAAATCAACCAAAGAACATTGAATGTTGACTTTGGACTCATTGCAAGAGTAATGGGGAAACTAATTTAGATTCAAAGCTACAAAATACGATCAATTTTAATGATAAATATTATAAAACTAAAATTAGAATATGATATGAGAGGATTACTCCCTTTTTTTGACCTTTGTAAAATAATTTGACAAACAATCTCCAATTTTAGGGTGGTAAGAAAACAAGTAATTCAGCCAATTGAAAATGACTAGAAGGAAATAAGGAGAAACAAGAAATATAAAACTCACATAGTTGAAATTACTGAATCCTCTAAAAAGAAACATTAATTATGGGTGAAAAAGTCACATAGCCTGACACACATTGGAGATAATTCAGGTAAAACCTGGGCATACATTGTTGAAGAGGAAGAAAACTCCACTAAGGAACATAGTATTACAGTAGAGATTCAAAATCATGTTCTAGAAACTGTTAGACTTTACTATAATTATCATGATAATGAAGAACTTAGAACTTTTCCATTCGAAAAGGTATCCATCTCTAACCTCACCAAAAATACTGAACCGACACTGGGTAGGAGGGGTGAAATATCTCCACCTATAAAAATAAAATGCAATGATTGAAAATTAAACACTACAACTAATCACAATGTTGATTACTCTCCCCATATTTTGGTTGAACCCAGCTGCACAGCTTTTATTTCTGGAAAAAACCCAAAACCCTCCCTATAGAATTCTACTACTACCCAAGAGATAATAAATGAAACCAACAATCCGACAAATGGTTTATGTTCCCCTCCCTCTTCTCATAACACCTCTGACTCTGAAACATTAGATTCCACTGGCACTATTATAAAAACTGGTAAACCCACTACTAATTTTAAATCTATTCAAACAATGACACCGTCGAGTATTTCTATGGTCAATACTGAAAAAAATCCATGGAATCTATTAAATATATAAATGAAGACACACCCTCGGTGCAGGACCCTCTTAAAATGCAAGAAATTAGTGACTTCAAGTGATCAGAAGCAGTGTCATACTGATACTTTGGACAGAATCCAAGAACCCTATGTCACAACATCTTCTTCTATGGAGGTGAGTCCAAGTACACCACCTCCCACTTTTCCTAATTCATATATTAATGGTACTCAAGCTGTAGGCAATGGTTGTAGTGATTCCATGATGCTATGTAATTTTAACTCTATAGAGTCAACTCTAATTACTACAATGAATGAAACTACTAAGTGGGATGTCAAAAACAAATAGTTCAAGCACCCCCCCCCCCCCCGCTATTTATAACAATGAACCTACTCTGGAGATGAAGTATGTAGACACAAACAAAGCTAACGAACACGGATCTTCTCCGCCCTAATCACATTAAATCTATCAATAGTTATAATTATATTGATACCATGGGTTGTCCTACAAAATCTGGGAAACCTAATATTAGTCCATAGTCTCATTAGGATGAGGCACAAACCAAACATTATAAAACTGATAAAAAAGGTTCCTTACACTGGAACCTATAAAATATATAAAAGGAAGCACTCACTCAGTACAGGACCCCTTTATTATGGAGGCACATCCTGAATCCACTTGGAAAAGGCACCTTACATCATTTTTGAATGCTGTCATGTAGTAAAATATAGATGGTTAAAAGGACCATGTAATCCTACTCCTCATTCTATTAATTTACCTTTTGATGGTGTTCAATATTTATATAATAAGAACTGTTCTAAACAGTGTGGTGCTCTGTTATCTAACCAAAACACCATTTATTTGATGTTATGTAATACGAACAGTAGAGACTCAATTAAAAATGCTTCATGAAATGAACCTACAAAGAAGAAACATGTCACTAATAATAATGAATAGGAACAAACCACTTACAATAACAACTCTAAAAATGTTAGAAGGTCTTCTAGAAATAAAGGCTCTAGAAAGAAGAAAAAAGGGAGTTCTAAATCCAAAAAACAAGTTTAAATAAAGATTCTTTTTTGGAATTGTCAGAGGATTTCCAACTCTGACACTTTCAATGTTCTAAAAATAATTGTTAATGCTCACCATCATATGTTATTAGCTATTGATGCACCAAAAATTTCTTATTCTTATAAATACTCTCACTTGTGTCAACATAATTAAATCTTTACTGGCGCGATCTCCAATGACCTATAATACTGAATCTCTATGGATTTTTTCGCACACATATTTTATGAATTTTAATACCTTTAATGTCTCTTATCAAAATTTTACCTGCAATTTTATTACTGATGGAATACACCTCTTCTACTCTTTTTTATATGATAAAAATATATTCCATGAAAGGATCACTCTTTTGAATTTCCTTTTTTTTTTACCTAGGCACTAATATTATTGCCCGTTGGTTTATTATTAGAGACTCCAATGCCATTCACAACTCAGGTGAGAAAATTGGACCTTCTTATGCATCTATTTCTAAGAGTGAATTTAATTCATTGATTGAAGACAACAATCATGTTGAAATTAATATCACTTGTGCCAAATACACTTGGTATAGAAAACATTACAATAGAGTTCTCGATTCCAAATTAGATACAGCCTTCACAAATGTACATGATATAGACAAATGGGACACTATCTCTAGCACCACCCTTTAGAGGGGGAACACTAACCATCACCCCATTTTTGTCACTGTCTCCATCAAAAACATGAATCCCCAATTACACTTCATATTTGAAAATTTATGATTATCTAATGTTGATTATACTATTCTCATCAAAAACCATTGGTCATCAATGTCTCACACTAACGATGCCTTCGCCTGTAATGTCATGTTAAAACATCTCAAACATGCTCTCAAGAGTTGGTGCAGTTTCAAATCCAAACAAATTAATAATGACATCCTTATTATTGAGGAATAACTCATTGATATTCAATAAAAAAACAACTACTTTGACCCCAACACTAAATCAACTCAATAAATAAACCTTGTGGTTAAACCCAACTCATTATAATCACTTTTAAATAAATTATGTGGGAACAAATGTCTAAATCCATATGGTTAATATAAAGTGAAAGAAATAAGAAATTCTATAACTCTATTCTATGAATCATGAAGGCATTCAAGTCGTTGACCTTTCTAAAATATAGAGACAAGCTTCTTGAAATTGAAGATGACATTGCTCATCATATATTCTCCCACTATGAAACCATGTTTAAGGGTCATGATATCAATAAGGACCTCCTTCCTTAGATCATTCCGATGGTGGTCATTAATAAAGATAACACTTTCATTCTTAACATTATATTAGATCAAGAAATCAAATACATCGTCTTTAGTTTGATCCTAGATAGTGATCCATGTCCTGAGGGTTTCAATAATTGTTTCTTCCAACACTATTAAGATAGGATTCATATTAATGTTTGTAAACTTATCAAATCCATTTTCTCTTATGGTTTCCTTCCTCGTGATCATGATGCCCAGTTTCTCACCGTAATTCCAAATGTATATAATGCCTCTGAGATTCAACTATTTCAATCCACTGCTCTTATCAGAAATATTTAAAAAAATATTACTAAAATCATTGCTAACAAACATTCACCTATCACTAATAAACATGTATCAAGGAACCAATTTGGTATTATTAAGGGCTGAACCATTCAAGATTGTATCTGTCTTGATTATGAGTGTGTCAATAACATGAACAAGGACAATAGAGGTGAGAATATTTCCATTAAACTTGACATTAGAAAAGAATTCAAGACCATGGATTTGTGCTTTATCTTCATGGTCCTACAATGTTTTGGTTTCAGTGAAACTTTTATCACCACAATCAATACTTTCTTCAACTCGACTTCTATCTCCATTTTGATCAAAGGATCTCACAAAGGCTACATTAAATTATATAATGGTGTTAAACAAGGTGACCCCCTCTTTTCTATTCAATTCTCAATAGAAGAGAACTATCTTAGTCATCTGATAACCTGTCTAGTGGAATAGTATAAAATTGAAACTCATCCATGTATCTAGGAATGTAAATGCGTGTACACATCTTTTGTATGTAGATGACATCATAATTTTCCTTCAATGAGACAAAAGAAACATTATCAACCTCAAAAATACTCTCTCACACTATGAAGAGGTCTCTTGTCAAATCATCTCTTGGAATAAATCTTGCATATTCTTTAGGAAGAACTTTCCTACAATTAGAAAATGTAAACTTTTCAGTGACCTAGGTCTGAAAGAAGGTAAAATACCTTTCATTTATCATAGTGTCCCCATATTTTGTGGAAGACCCAAGGCTTCCCACATTGCGCCTATTTTTGACCAAATTCTAACCCAGCTAACTTCCTGGAAAGGGGAATCTATCACTTTGGCTGGTCAGAATTGTCTTGTAAAATCCATCGATGTCTCAAAGATGGTCTAATAAATGATGGTATATAAATGGCATGTTGGGATTATAAAAAAAATGAAAACTATTATTATGAATTCCATCTATACTTTAAGTATTATTGAAAGAACGCTTGTGAATATTCCCTGCAAAACTTGCTGCAATCCCATTGAGAACGGTGGTATATGCATTAAAAAATTTAAAACAATTTAATAAACCCCTTCATGATAGGCTCACTTGGAACCTTTTTCACAATAATTTTGTAGCTATTACCTTCATCAAAAATAGATTCATTGATAAACATAAGATGGTTAATTTGAATTTTATTAACTCTTCCATTTGGGCCCTCCATCAAACATTCTTTTTCCATCATCATGAATAATTCCAGATAGATTGTCCTCAATGATTCTTCCATGATATTCAGGTTGGATAACTGGGTGGGCAAGCATTTAATTTCTATGAAATCCCCCTATTAGACCACAAATAATATTAAATTCTATATTAGAGAAACCTTAAACTCTCAACATGACCAACTCTCTAGTACTATTATGATTATCATTGAAAATTACTCTTTCACTCACACTAATGATTTCTTAATTTGGGAGCCTTCTTAAAAAGTTATGCTAAACTCAAAAAATTTATATCATCATTTTTTCTCTAACTATGATAATGATTATAGTTGGTTAAATCATTTCAACAAGACTTTTATAAAACCTTCAATATTCAATCTCATCTGGTGACTTTCTCACAACAGAGTTCCCACAGATATATGCCTGTCATATTTTGGTATTTAGCTCTACTCTAAATGCAATTTCTGTAATCAACACATAGAAGATACCAACCACCTCTTTCTTTCTTGCACCACTAAATCACTATTTGGATATATATTCTTAAAATTTTTGACTTTATATGGTTAATTTTTGACTCCGTCTAGGTTCAAATAAAGAAATGTGCAGAAATGGAGGTCTCTCAAAAAATAAAGAACCTTTACCTTGTTGTAGTTGTTGTGCTCCATGATGTGATCTAGTATGATCAGACTGCAATTATTCAAACAAATTACTCATACAATCAAAATTCATGTTGGATGCAGATCCTCACTGCCATACATGAAGCTTCTCTAATGAAAAATGGACATTGCCAGAACAATGTGCATGACTTTGTAATCTTGCGTTGTCTTCGAATTAATGGCAATTTCTATCAACCTTACCACACTATGGAGGTGTTATGGAAATCTCCTCTTCCTAGATGAATTAAAATAAATATTGATGGTGACTCATATGGAAATCCGAGACCATAGGGGTGTGGTTCTATCTTCAGGAATCATCTCGGTCAGATCCTTGGATACTTTATAAGAAGTTGTGGCATTACCACCACCCCTGAAGTTGAGATGATGAGCTTAATTCATGCCAACACCTTCGCAATGCTTTTTGATTGGAACAATATCTGGATCGATAGTGACTTTATGACCATCATAAAATTTATTTGGAATGACATTATTCATCTTTCATGGATGATTACCACCCATTGGAAGGATTGCATCCATCCGCATTCGCTTATAGTTATCAACTATATCATCACTCATCTTTATCGAGAATCAAATAAAGTTTACAATGGTCGGGCCAACATGGGAGTAAATCAAGACAACACCTAGTTTAAAGATCTCCTTGTTGATCTTATTTCTTTACATGAAAATTATTTTAATATTATTTTTTACGTTAGACTCTTGTAAACTTTCTTTTTATTTTTTAAGTATTTCTTTAAAAAAATTGAAAAGTACTCACCCAAAAAAGTACAAGGAAAAAAATACGAACAATTAATGGGAGAAATTATGTTATGAAATGAACATATATTTTGTTATAAACCTTAAAATATTTCTATAAAATACTAATAACACACTTTTAAGAATTTTACAGTATTTTTAAACAAGTTTTATGTTAGATAAGCCTGAGGTAAGAAAATTCTAAACCAGATTTCCATTCTTTGGGTTAACCTTCAACTTCATTGTTACATGGTATTAAAATTGTTTGTTTAATGAAAATTGTTTATACTATGTGAAATTATGTGTATTTATAGTGTAAATACGTATTATATCCACTCTGTTAAGACTCTCTTCAATTGTATGTAATTTATAAGTGGCTTTCCTTTTTTAAAACCTCTTTTAAAAATTGGTTTTATGATATTCCAGGGAAATGTTTTTATTGAATTATTCATGTTGAATGGTCATGTATTATTTCTTGAGAATTATTTATGATGAAGGATGGGACCTATATTTCCCTCAAATTCATTGGGTATGTTTAAGTTGGAGTTCGGTCGGTTGGTTACTCGATGTGTAACTGTGATTGTTACACAAACTGTAATGTAGCTGTGCTGGTTACAAATTATAAGGTGGATAAGAGGGTTACAAGATTATGTATGTAATGACCCATGATACCTTTATGGTTATAATTATGATTATAGTTATTTTTGAAATCTCATTTTTCACAATGTAAATATATATATATATATATAGGTGATAAGTATATCTTTTGGAAATGATTTCATACGTTACAAGTATTAATTGACTAATGTCTTCTTTCCTTCTTTTTATATCCCTTACTGAGTGTTTTTTTCTCATATTTAGATTTAAATGATTTTCATAGGTTAATGGATGTGTAAGACAAATAAGGAATCCATTTTAAATGTTGAATAATTTTGAAGGAATTTTTTTTTATGTTTTAATTTTATAAATATTGGTAAAATTTTAAACTGTTTTTATGGTATCCACTCTGTAACAATTTGTAATGTTATGAATGTGTTATGTCACAATTCTCTAATGATATAAACCTTAGAAGATACTAAATGTAAAATGAAGTGTTTTATAGACTAAAGTCAGGATTATGTATGTAATAAGGTTGTTTCCCTATAGTCCTAACCTAGAAAATGACATCAAATTTCCATGAAATTAGAAGAAAATGACTGGAGATTGATTTCTGAAATGTAAGAACTGACGACACACTAGTCTATGATACAGATTTCCTAGGATTATAGTAAACACATTTTTACTATTTTAAGAAACTAAAATGTGTGTGTAATGGTCAAAACACTATAAAAGAAACCATATATTGACATGAAATCATTCTAACCCCACCATTGTGTTATTTGTGACATGTATACATATGCAACATATCAATTGGATGTCCAGTGTGGTCGAAATTACTCTCAATAACATTATAGGTATTAAAGTATTTTAAGAAATGTGTTGGGGGTAAAAACAAGGAAAATAATGTCTTATTACCTTGAAATTGGAAAATTATGATCGTTGAATGATTTTTAAAATGTAGGAACTCACGAACCATCATTTTGAATCATGGTTTTCCCCGAATGGTCAAATACATGTTTTTACTGTTTTAAAAAATTAAATGTACATGTAACTGTATTTTTTCCAACGCTTTCACCGGGGTGCGTGCATCCGTCTGTCCGCGGAGGAGGATGTGCTGCGCTGTTTCCCCGCATTCCCGCTTTCCAAAGGCGGGCGGCATTCGCTCCTTATTCAGGGACGTCTGCTCCTTGATTGAAACGGGATGATGGGATGTCGGTTCTTCCTTCTGTGGATTCCTCCTCAGAACTCGTAGCCTAGTCCGGGTCTCCCTCATAGATTTAATACGTTGTTCGTGGAACTATTCTCAGTGCCATGTTTCTCTGGACGCTGGTTAATTACACTGCTTCTGTCGAGACATTCCAAAGGGCCCGGTCAGGGCAGCAACCTTCAGTTGGGGGAGTAGTCACGTTGAGGCATCAGTAGCATGTCTGGATACTGGGGACCTGGCATGTCTGTCTATTATCCCTTGTCACAGGGCTTCTCGAGGGCGTGAAAGCCCGAGGAATCCCACATCGAGCGTGGGGAATTATATGTCATAGACATATGTCTGAGGTTTTCCTCAGCTTCCTGTGCTTAACATAGGGTATGCCGTGAGTTTAACGTTCAGCAGAGACGGATCAGCCCGATCGGAGCCTTAGCTAGAATGGATCGGATTGAGGGATTTCCCTTGAAGGGGTTCCGATACCAGGACCAGCCTATGGACGGCTGTGAAGAGGAGTGAATGGATGGATGAATGAAGTGGAGAGGGGAATGGCAAGGTACCGTCGTAAGGGCGATGGTGAAGTTGGGCTTGGGCCTCGAAGAGACCTCCTACGTATCCCCGTGGCAGGGAATCAAAGTCCACGTAGTTTAGAATGGTGTCGGGGAGCCGACATGAAGGTGGACCTTGGCCTGATGGATGTCGTCAGTGAACCAATGTAAAGGTAGAGCTTGGTTTGATGGGCATCGTCAACGAACCGACGTGAAAGTGGACCTTGGTCCGATGAGAGATGGGTTTGAACCTCGGGAAGGCTTCCTACGTACCATGCCTTGGCATGGATCAAAGACCTCGTAGTTTAAAGGGTTTCATCGGTGAACTGACGTGAAAGTAGAACCATGGGTCCACTAGTGGTGGGCTTGAACCTCATGAAGGCGGTGAACCGACGTGAAAGTAGACCCAGGGGTCCACCAGTGGTGGGCTTGAACCTCGTGAAGGCTTCCTACGTACCACGCCTTGACATGGATCAAAGACCTCGTAGTTCAAAATGGTGGTGGGTGTCGGTGGACCGACGTAAATGAGGGACCTTGGTTCAATGTGAGATGGGCTTGAACCTCGTGTGGCTTCCTATGTATCATGCCTTGACATGGATCAAAGTCCTAAGAGTTTGGGATGGTCACAACGGCTTACCGTTGGACTGGGATGCAGTTTAACGTCATGCTAGACGAGAGTGAAACCTGATGTGAATAAATGACGAGCGGTGGGATTTAACCTCGTGGAGGCTTCCTACGTACCATACCTTGACATGGATCAAAGTCCCCGTAGTTCGGAGGGGCTTCATCGGCGAACTGACGTGAAGGTGAACCCCGGGGTCCACTTGTGGTGGGTGTCAGCGAACCGACGTAAATGAGGGACCTTGGTTCGATTGGAGATGGGATTGAACCTCGTGAGGTTTCCTATGTACCATGCCTTGACATGGATCAAAGTCCTCGTAGTTCGGGATGAAAATGGGGGTCTTGGCACACCGATAAGGAGATGGTTTGGGCCAATGATTGTTGGGATTGAACCTCATGGAGGCTTCCTACGTACCATGCCTTGACATGGATCAAATTCCTCATAGTTCGGGTGGTGACAACGACTTTTTGTCAAACTGGAATGCAGTTTAACGTCATGCTGGATGAAGGTAGAACTCGACGTGAATTGTATGATGGGTGGGCTTGAACCACGTGGAGGCTTCCTACATACCATGGCTTGACATGGATCAAATACCTCATAGTTCAAATGGGTGTGCAGTTTAATGTCATGTGGGATGGGGGCATACAATTTAACGTCGTGATGGACGAGGGCATGTAATTTGACGTTATGCTGGATGAGGGCATGCACTTTAACATCATGCTGGACGAGGGCATGCAGTTTAACATCATGAGGGATGAGGGAATGCATTTTAACATCATGCTGGACGAGGTATTGTCATGGCCAATGCCAGCTCTAATCCCATGTGAGTCATGCTCGGTGTGAGAAACAAGAGACAGCAATGACCTGATGATCACGTCGCGAAGGGTGTGTCCGTGAGAAGCAATGAGGGGCTCACGTGTTAGGCGGCCCATTAGTGCTGGGACTTACTCCAGGATGGAGGCCCGAAGTGCGACAGAGCGCAGTGAAAGAGGGATTTGGGACCAATGATGGGAGGTGCCTCGTTCCCTATCACGCCCTCCACTGACCTTGGTAGTGGGGAAGTACGGAGATGCAGGGGTGAAACCATCCATTGGGGAACTACGGTCGCCCTTCTCCTGAGAACATACATCGCTCCAATAAAGAGGATATCATCCATTATGGATGGGTGATTCCACTCTCGTGAAGATGAGTGGCGTAAAAAATGTTCGAGCTGGGGGGACCCTTCGTGCGAGGCATGAGGTCGGGTCACAGTTTAACATCATGTGTTGAGGACGTGGTGCTTGGCAGTTTAACGTCCTGTAGCTCAGATGAGGTGGGTTCACTCCACACCCCTAGGACATACATAACCGGTACCCTCTAGTCCATGGAGGAGGGAAGGTACTGGCAAGGACGTGGTCAAGGGGCATTGTGGAGCAAACCGTCGAGGGGTCTACGTTAGCGTGGCTATGTGAAGAAGCAATCACTACTGGAAATTTGGGCTATAGCCACGGTTCTAAACCATGGCTATAGGTAATATCCACGGTTCCTTGAAGCATGGATAAGTTTGGCGTTGCTATAGTCCTAGACCTATAGCCACGGTTCCAAACTGTGGCTTTAAATATATAGCCAAGGTTTCAACCGTGGCTATACTAATGGCCTGACAGAATATATTCCCACAGTTCAAAACCGTGCCATTATGTCTATAGGCACGATTAAAAACTGCGGTAATAAACCAATAGTCACGGTTTAGAACCGTGGCTATAGGGTGTCCAAATCCATAAAAAAATACCCCCTAGACAGCCCCTGGACACCTCCTAGACACACCCCTAGACACCCCCCTGGACACCCCCTGGACACCCCCTGGACACACCTGGGACACCCCCTGGACTCACCCTGGACAGACCCTGGACACCCCCTGGACACCTCCTAGACACACCCTGGACACCCCCCAGACACCCCCCTAGACACCTCCTGCAGACCCCCCTTACCATCCTCCCAACTGCCTTGCAGACCACCACCCCCCCCCCCCAGCACCAGCCCCCCTACCCCAGCACACTGCCTACCCCCCCCCCCCACCTGCACACCCCCTCCCTGCCCCCCACAAAATTTAATTCAGTTAGCATGCTTTCAATACAAATGAAACCTACTAAATTAACTGTAAAAGTAGTTTAATTCATAAAATTTTCTTATGCTCAATTCATGATAACAATAAATCTTTATTTTTATAGTAATCCAACTAAAATATATGGATTGTTTTTCACTTCTAAATATTCAGTTCATGAGGAAATATGAACTCATAATTATACTACATGATATAGAACTAAAATCTAAGAATGATATGTAAGTAAGTTAGTCTAAACCCTGGGACACCCCCCCCCCCCACCGGCACACACCCATTGGACACCCCCTAAACCGCAGGACACCCCCTGGACACCCCCCTGGTACCCACCCCAGGACAGACCCCCCCCCCCCCCAGACCCTGGACACCCCTGCCAGTCTGCCCCCCCCCCCCCCCCCCAGACCCTGCCCCCCCCCCCCCAGAACATGCCCCCCATAACCTGGACACCTCCCCAGACCATGGACACCCCCCCAGAACCTGCCCCCCAAACACGGACCCCCCAGAACCTGCCCCCCCCCCCCACCTGCACACCCCCTCACTAGACAGACCCCTTATAGCTCCTCCCTTCCCCCTTGGATAGACCCCATAGCACATCACCCACCCCTTTACACACCACCACTCTCCCCTCTGGATAGAACCCCTTAGAACCCCCCCCCCCCCCTTGACACCCCTGGACACCCCCCCTGGACACCCCCTTGCACCCCCAGTACCACCTACACCCAACCCCCCCATCCCCCCTACACCCAGCCCTATATCCAGCCCCCTCCCCCTACACCCATCCCCCTCACTACCCCTTGCACCCAGGTCCCCCTCCCCCCAACTGCACCCCCATTATCCACCCCCACCCGCACCCCCACTGCCCCCATTCACCCAAGCCCCCAACCCTCCCACCCCCCCCCATCCCCCCCACCCCCCTGCACCCAGCCCTATATCCATCCCCCACCCCCTACACCCAGCCCCCACACTACCCCTTGCACCTAGGTCCCCCCTCCACCCCACTACACCCCCACTGCCCCCTGCACCCAGGCCCCCAGCCCCCCCCCCATCCCCCCTGCACACATCCCTATATCCAGCCCCCACACCCCTACACCCACCCCCCTCACTACCCCTTGCACCCAGGTCCCCCTCCCCCCCACTGCACCCCCACTATCCACCCCCACCTGCACCCCCACTGCCCCCTACACCCAGGCCCCCAGCCCCACCCCCATCCCCCCTGTACCTAGCCCTATATCCACCCCCCACCCCCTACACCCATCCCCCTCACTACCCCTTGCACCCATGTCCCCCTACCCCCCACTACACCCCCACTATCCACCCCCACCGGCACCGGCACCCCCACTGCCCCCCTGCACCCAGGCCCCCAACACACACCCCCTGCACCAGTCCCCCTACCCCAGCACCCCCTACCCCCCCACCTGCACACCCCCTCCCTGCCCCCCTGCCCCCTACCCCCCACCTGCCCCCCCCCCAACTGCACACACCCCTCCCCCTGCCCCAGCACACCCCCTACCCCCCCCCCCCCCCTGCCCCCACCTACACACCCCATACCTGCCCCCCCCCCCCATCTGCACAACCCCCCTACCCGGACACCCTCCCCCCCTGCCTGGACACCCCCCTGCCAAGACACCCCCCCAGACCCTGGAAAACCCAGGACAGACCCCCCCCCCCCACTGGACCCCCCCCCCCACATTGGACCCCCTAGACACCCCTGCCACAATATATATGAATTTTGATTGATCAATGAAGTTTGTAGAAGATATTTGAAGAAGAATGGGAGACATGGAGGTGCATTGAGAATCACAAAATATCATTTTTTATACAAATCATAAGCATAAACATATGTTATGTCATACATTTCAGTTCACAGAACCTAAGTTTGTAGACCACTGAGAACAACACAGAAGATACATTTCTTGGCACATATTATTTGCGAAATAGGTGGAGTGAATACAAGATAAAGATGTATAGAAGGAGTGCTTAAGGTTGATAGAAACAGAGGACACACATTTTGTTATGAATAAAATTGAGAGAGGAGAAAAACTAGAAGGTACAATGGTAAATTTCTGTATTGAGAGAAAGCAGTACAGAGAGAGAGAGATATATAGTTTGGGGAGAAGAGGAATAAGTGGAAGAACCATTCGCCGAGTCCTTGCATAATCTGTTTAAGGACCATTCGACGAGTCCTTGAATAATATGTTGAAGTCCAAAAAAGAATACCAGCAATAGACACCACTGCTGGACACCCCTCCCCCTGGACCACCACCCCTGGACACCCCTGGACCACCCCCTGGACACCCCTCCCCCATGCTGGACACCCCACCCCCTGCCTGGAAATCCCCTCCCCCTGCTGGACACCCCTACCCCTGCTGGACACCCCTGCCCCCTGCCCCTGCCCCCCTGCCCCCTGACCCTGGACACCCCAGGACAGACCCCACCCCAGGACAGACCCCCCAGACCCTGGACACCCCTGCCAGTCCTTCCCCCCCAGACCCTGGACACCCCAGGACAGACCCCCCCTAGAACCTGGACAGCCCCCCAGACCATGGACACCCCCCAGAACCTACCCCCCCCCCAAACCCAGACCCCGCAGGACAAACCCCCCATACCCTGGACACCCCAGGACAGACCCCCCCCCCACTGGACCCCCTAGACACCCCATGGACAGACCCCCCAGGACAGCCCCCCCCCCCAGACCCTAGACACCCCAGGACAGACCCCCCCCACTGGACACCCCCCCCCCACTGGACCCCCTAGACAACAGATGGATGTCATGGGCTATTGCTAAAAGACTGAATCCGGCTACTGAAATCAGCAGTAAGTAAGAAGAGGTAAATGAATAAAAATGAATAAAATTTTCCCAATATATGTTTATATGCTTATATATCGGGATATGCAATAACACATGTTGAGATTCTTATATACATGGATATTCCTTGACACTTTCTAAGATGCTTATATATCAGGCTAGGCCCCAAAAAATGTTGATATTCTTATATAGTAGTCCGTTACCATTATTTTATTATACTATGGGGAATGGTTGTGGTTGTCATGGTAGTGTTACATGATCAGATACATTTTATATGTTTTCCAAAGTAGGTTGTTGAAATTTTTAATAATTTATGAATTAATTATTAAATTTTAGACCCCCCCCCCACTGGACCCCCTAGACACCCCATGGACATACCCCCCAGGACAGCCCCCCCAGACCCTAGACACCCCAGGACAGACCCCCCCCCCACTGGACCCCCCCCCCCCCACTGGACCCCCTATACAACGGATGGATGTCATGGGCTATTGCTAAAAGACCGAATCCAGCTGTTGAAATCTGCAGTAAGTAAGAAGATGTAAATGAATAAAAATGAATAATATTTTCCCGATATATAAGCATCTAAACGTGACCGCGGCATGACCGCGTCGTGACCGCGTCGTGACCACAGCAGGGTGTTGTCCCGGAGGAGTAATCGTCGCAGAGTGTCGTCCTGGAGCAGGGCCAAATCATGGCGTGACCACGGCGTGACCGCCGCAGGGTGTCATCCTGGAGGAGTAACCGCCGTAGGGTGTCGTCCTGGGGCAAGGCCAAATCACGGTGTGACTGCGGCGTGACCGCGGCTTGACCGAGGCGTGACCACGGAGTGACCGCGGCGTGATCGCAGCGTGACCGCCGCAGGGTGTCGTCCTGGAGGAGTAACCGCTGCAGGGTGTCATCCTGGAGGAGGGCCAAAGCACGGCGTGACCGCGGTGTGACCGCGGCATGACCGCGGCGTGACCGCGGTGTGACCGCGGCGTGACTACGGCGGGACCCGCGGCCTGACCGCGGCGTGACCGCGGTAGGACCACGGCGTGACCGCGGCGTGACCTCGGCAAGACCGCAGCATAACCACAATGTGTTCGTCCAGTCCAGTGACATCCGCGGGGCAACATCATCCACTTAGTTTCAAATAGGATGATATGGATGGCATGAGAGGATGATTTCTCAGAAGATTTAATGAAATGAATGCTAATTTGTGATGACTAGAGGATTGGATGACCCCTAATATACCTAATTCGGTGAGGTTTGGAGATCTATAAATGTGTAGGAATACCTAGTGTAATACCCCATGGGATCAAGAAAATCATAGGTTACATAACATGTAATCTGAAATTACTGGTACTGTGGGACCCATGGGCTGTGGAACTGGGCTTTTGGTTGGATTTAAATATCACATGCCTTGTGACATGGTCACACAACATGGGACCCATCTTAAAAGTCTAACAGCACTTAAAGATTGTCTTGGTTCAAACAACTGTTTTAATAAAAAGAGGGAAACCCCATACAGGGATATAAAAAGGGTCAAGTACGATGTGTGCTTTATGACTAACAATGACATCAAGTATAAGGAAAACATCAATGCAATAATGTTAAGAAAGGTATACCACTGTGAGTTTTCGCAGACAGCGCACCTCCGTTGGAGGGGTTTTATTCCAAAACCAGGACTTATTTATCAAACGAAACAATTATCTGAACTAACACTTATTCAAGAATTGCAATTTAATATAAACAGGAAAAATTAAGAAGGCAACTAAATGCAATTTAAAACATTCTCGAATTAAATGGTCTAGGAGAGGGACCCTACCTCAACCTCAAGGCACGTTTACTTTTGACGACGACAACTCGAATCTTCCTTTTTTCCGCTTGCACGCATATGAATCTTAACATATATGTAAGGACACCTAGCCCCTATGTACATATTTTCATGGCCAAATATGCACATGGGGGGCCTTAGATATATGTTTATACTTGAATGTACCCCTTTATACTTACACGCGTATGCATTTTTCATATCTATATATAAGCACACCTAGCCCCAATATATATATATTCATACTACCATGAGTGAATATATATAAAGGGGGAACTTATATATGCATATGCCTACCTATGCATACACATGTAAGCCTTCGTCAATGGCGACTCGAATCCAGCTCAATGAAATCCAAAACACACAACAAAAATATAAAGAACCCAAGCCATGGACACCAATGCCAGTCCCCCCCCAGACCCTAGACACCACTGCCAGTCCCCCCCCAGACCCTGGACACCCCTCCCCCTGGCTGGACATCCCCTCCCCCTGTTGGACACCCCTCCCCCTGCTAGACAACCTTTCCCCTACCCCCTGCCCCCTGCCCCCTGCCCCTTCCCCCTACCCCCTGCCCCCTGCCCCCTGCCCCCTGCCCCCTGCACCCCACTGGACAGCCCCCATTCCCCAACTGGATAGCCCCACTGGACACCCCCTGCACCCCCTGGACACCCCTCCCCCCCTGCGGGACACCCCCCCTGCCGGACACCCCTCCCCCTGCTGGACACCCCCCATGCCACTGATAAGTGCAGAATTGTACATAAATTCTACAAGCCACCCTCTATTAATTCTTCCTTGAAAGATGCTCTGAAAGGGAAAGATATTAAAACCAAACCCTATGCTAGAAAAAAATACAAAGAAGGTTAAAAATAGGTCACCTGGGGTACCAACAACCAATATACATGAATCAAGAAATAGAAAATAGATTGTTCCCAACATTTTTTACGCAACCAGAACATGTCTAGGAACATCATTACAGGCCTCACCCTATAGGTTACACATGACATATACTAATAGGGCTGCCACATTTTACTCTACCTGTTGTTACACCTATTCATGCTCCTTCTCAGCTAGAGATTCCTCATGGACAACCCCTCCCCCTACTGGACAGCCCCTCCCCCTGCCTGGACACCCCTCCCCCATGATGGACACCCCTCCCCCCTGTTGGATAGCCCTCCCCCCTGCTGGACACCCCTCTCCCCTGCGGGACAGCCCCTCCCCCCTGCTGGACAACCCCGCCCCCTGCCTGGACAGCCCCTCCCCCTACCTGGACAGCCCCTCCCCCTGTTGGACAGCCCCTCCCCCTACCTGGACAGCCCCTCCCCCTACCTGGACAGCCCCTCCCCCTGTTGGACAGCCGTCCCCCCCTGCTAGACACCCCTCCCCCCTGCTGGAAACCCATCCCCCTACTGGACAGCCCTCCCCTGCTGGACAACCCTCCCCCCCCTTGCTGGACAGCCCTCCCCCCTACTGGACAGCCCTCCCCCCTGCTGGACAGCCCCTCCCCCCTGCTGGACACCCCTCCCCCCTGCGGGACACCCCTCCCCCCTGCCGAACACCCCTCCCCCTGCCGGATAGCCTGCCCCCTGCCTGACAGCCCGCCACCTACCGGACAGCCCCCCCCCCCTGCTGGACAACCCCGCCCCCTGCCTGGACACCCCTACCCCCTACTGGACACCCCTCCCCCCTTCTGGACAGCCCTCCCCCTGCTGGACATCCCTCCCCCCTTCTGGACGACCCTCCACCCTACTGGACTGCCCTCCCCCCCTGCGTGACAGCCCCACCCCCTGCTGGACAGCCCGCCCCCCTACCAGACACCCCTCCCCCCTGCCGAACACCCCTCCCCCCAGCTGGACACCCCTCCCCCTGCTGGACAGCCCTCCCCACTACTAGACAACCCCTCCCCCTGCATGGACACACCTCCCCCCAGCTGGATAGCGCCTCCCCCTACCTGGACACCCCTCCCCCCAGCTGGACACCCCTCCCCCTGCTGGACACCCCTCCCCCTGCTGGACACCCCTCCCCCTGCCTGGACAGCCCATCCCCCCTGCCGGACACCCCTCCTCTCTTCCAGACACCCCTCCCTCTGCTAGACACCCCTCCCCCTGCCTGGATAACTCTATTGGTACTCACACAATTTTTGGGAAATTTTCTCAGTCGTGTGGAACTCAATTTGGTTGGATATACATACTGATAACCCAAGGTTTGGAAACTATGTGATAACCCATGTGAATGTGGACATGTATATAATGATTCTAGAATAAGTAGTCTTAACTAACTATATGAATGTATTGAATTTCTGATCCAATACAAAAGGAAACCACAGTTCTACATGAATTTTTTTCCATCATTCTCCAGAATGTAATAAGGGCAAGGAGTGTTCTTTTTACAATATGAAGGGGAATGATGTCTCTAACTATGAATGTTGGAACGGTAAGATGAATATTCCAATCTATGACTTGGAGTAAAAATACACTACTGTCCCTTATAATGTGGATAAGATAGGGGTTATATCAGTGTAGAAGGATATTGGGAAAACTACAGACTTAATCACTTCAACATCACCTTAGGATGGTTCTTCTAATGAAAAAAACATGGATTATTCTTAGTGTGTTGTATTTAGTCTAGAGGTCCCACCCCTGGGAAAATCCTTGAATGAGGATAATGTAGCCCTTCTTGATAGAGAGATAAACATTGGATAGAATATCCAGTTCGAGGGGCATGTATTTTGGGGGCACCATTACCTGCTGGTTTGTACATATCCAAGGGACTGTAGGTATTTGAAACATTGTAGGAAAGCCTAATGTAAATACTCATGATAGGGAAAAATAGGTAGAAAGTCAATGTGGACCTCTATACAAATGTAGCTGGTCTTGAATAGAGTAATTCAAATGATGCAACATTTGATGGCATGCCTACATAGTGGTGTTGCTTTTAGGATGCTTTACCTAACCTGATTGTATCTCATGGTTCTCAAGTGGTGAAAAATTGGAAAAAATTCTTGCAGGTTCCTACCTATCATTAATTGATGATGACACATTCTGAGGGACCCCTCATGCATGTTTCATACATAGCTATCTAGGAACAATCCAGGAAGGAAACCTCACCAGGTTCACTGAATATGAGTACACCCAAGGATCATCAAAATATGTTTCAGCAGAATCCCTTACCTACTAAAAATAATGATCAGTATGGGGTTTCACGAAAGTACCTGCTGCAATGATTACTAATAATAAGGCCTCCATAGAGTCACAATCTTATACTAGATAGTATATAGATAAATTTACACATGTAAGTTGTGTATTATGGTATGATGATGATGAAGAAATTTCAATCAGTTAGAAGGTTATCATCACCTCCAATATGGTAAATCAAGATGAATATCCAAAAGCTAAATACATGTATGATAAAGGCATGGGTAGTGACCCAAAATTAAAGAACAAGAAAAATAATTGGAGTAATGGTATGGAGAAAGTTCCCCTACCCCCTGCCCCCTCCCCCCTGCCCCCCTGACCCCTCCATCCTACACCCTACCCCCTGCCCCCTTCCCCCTGCCCCCTTCACCCAGCCCCTTAGCCTGCACAACACCCCCTGCACCCCCCCTGCACCCTCTCTGCCCCCTGCCCCCCTCCACCCTCCCCCCTGCCCCTACCCCCTGCCCCCTGCCCCTACCCCCTACCCCCCTCCACCCTGCCCCCCATGCACCCCTCCCCCCTGCCCCCTGCCGCCCTCCACCCAGCCCCCTATCATACTTCAATACATCCCGAAGATATTATCAAAAACACTTCAAGACATAAAATGACTATTTTCAACAAATATAACAAAAGACCAAAATATATGATGCAAGAACCACAAATCAAAGACCCCTCTCAACATACATGATGTAGTATGGTATAAAGAAATAAATGAACTTACCAAAATGTTACCATCATACAAAATGGTGCCTTAAGAGTACTTTGGGTGCATATTTCTTTTTCACCCTAAGCCTATATTTTACCTACAAGAAATAAAGAAAAAAAGATCAAAATAAATCAGAAGTAATTATGTAGAGAATAAATAATTGATAAGAAATATATTTGTGATTATGTGCCCGAATACAAACATGTATCCTGCAAAAATAGTAGATGCAAGAACCAAAAATCAAAGCTTACTTGAGAGGAAAATGTTTTATTTTGAAAAGTTCAACTATTAGAAATTAGAGATTCAAAACATTCATCACCAGTTTTACCCTATCTTCATCAAACTGTAAAAGGTTTATGGAAGAAAGAAGGTGATACAATCATATCGAGAACAACAATTGAATACCGTAGAATTCAGCTCATAAAAAATATTTTAGAATTGAAACCCTAAAACTATGATTAAATTTTTATTTTATGTTTGTAAAACTACATGGGAACAAAATAATATGTTAATATCACTATAATAAAAACGAATAACTGAGAAGTGAAGTTCACATAGATGCCCATTACCAAGAATGGATGTCCCCCCTTGCTTGTCGGTTGCATGCCAACGTGCCCACATTTGAACCAACACCAACCACCTCATCCTATGGTAGAAATGATTAATTAGATATATGCATCAATTTGTAACAATAAAGAATTTTTTTTATCTAATTACAAACAAATCATATAACTAATATATTAAAAACAAAAGAAATGAACAACATAGAGTTCAAACAATCACACAAAATGCATGAATGATACCCACTAGTTACTATATTAACAACTTCAACACATATTAATGGATTTTAATGTAGATTCATGTTAACATTTGAAGTTCAAAATTTATTTTTTTTAAAACATTAAAATAAGCATACACACCAGAATTTCAATAAAAAAAGGTAGTAAAAAAGGAAGCAAAAACCAACAGATTTAACAAGATGATTTCAGCATACAAAATTTATTAAAATCCAACTTCCAACCATTTATTTCAACTAAAAAAAGAAGTAAATTTTCATGTTTATGTAGAAAAATCACAGAATTTAAACTATTACTCCCAGGGTGTAGATGCTCTATTCATTTGAGATCATTGGAAAAAATTTCCCTTATTTTCTTGTTGAATAAATACCTTTGGTTTCCAAAATTTCATCTCCTATAAGTGTAATCATATACATTAATTTATAAAATTTAAATTTCAAAATAGAACAAAACTAGAGTAAAAACTAAGGTAGATTGGTTCATAATTACTATGAAATATAAATTCTCTAGATCTATAAAAATCATTGAATCTATACATCAATAGGATGTGAAATTATGCTCACCAAAGTACTAAAACAATAGAAATTATAACGTACATTCACTAATTCTATGTGAATAACATAATTTTTTTAATAAAAATCAATAAAAAGGAATATTTAAACAATAATTTAGAATTATAAAATTAAGGATTAGAAAAAAATTGTGTAGCCTTACCTCACACTTAATTTGAAGTATATAATAATAATTTAAACTCTTAAAAATTTAAGGGTGGAAGGAAACAACCTGAAAATTTTCTTAGAGTGAAAGAAGTTGCTCAAAATGGGCTGCCATGTGAAGTGACCAACCTAAATTCCTACAAAAAAAGACCTCAATCAAAATCATTTATTAAAAAAGGTCAAATAAAAATTCTAAAAAAAGTAACAAGATAATCTTGGGTTTATCCCCCAAGGGGTTCTATATTTAGATTGCTCACAGTTGAAAATCATTGATTCAACCCCAATTATATGGAGGATGTGTCTTCTTACTTAAGAACTAGCATAAAATCTTTTTTGTAGCTATAGTAATCAACTCAAATAGTTTTTTAACACCCCATTTTCATATACATTTAATTTCAGAACATTGAAATTATAACTTCCTAGGAGTAGTGGAATGGGGGGAAAAGGGGGTATATTCCCTCTTCTTCAACTTGAGGAGTTATGTGCATAAATAGTAAAAATTCAATTCTTGGATGTGATTTTTCATCCGATTCAATATCATATATAAATTCATTATTAAAAAACACATATAAATCAATATCCACTTTTTCATTAGTGCACAACCTCAAAATATCCTCTTGCTCTTCGACCACTCCCAAACTTTGAATTTTAATTAGATTTTTTGAGTTTCAAAAGTTTCTCATGAGGTGTATTAATAACCTTCTCATGTACCTCTAGTAAATCATGAAGTTCACTTGAATATACACAACATACTTACGGAGAAGAGAAATCAAAATCATACTCAAAAAAATCACAATAATATAAAATAAAAACTTGTTCAATTAAATAAAAAACATCATTAATTTGGTCATCTTGCTCTTTTTAAAGAAAAAATGGTGATCCTAGGAGTGTTTATAAGTTAGAAGTGATTTATTGAACCTCCTCCAACCTCTTTTAAAAACAAAAATCCTCAATTTTATAATTTTTCAATGTAAAGGAAAGGGTATCTTTAATTGGTTCATCATCTTATGATTTCACAAGAACATTGAAAGGATTATCAGGAATATCCGACTACCAAAATACCACCTTGGAGAGGTGTGTTACATTCCTTCTATTTGTCCTTTGACATATTCATATACCTAGTCCCCATTGGTAGAGAAAAATATGAGTAATCTCTTTTATCTTTCTAGTTGACCCTCCCTATCTTACTCTTCTCATACATGGATAAAATTAATCCTGAACCTCGTCCTCTAAAACACCTAAAATGTGGAAAGAACATTCATCACATGACCAATTTTCAGGGACCTGCTCCTCTCCAACAGTTCTGACCAGGTATTGATCAAAATTCTGGACTAGTTCATCATATGACAAAAGATCAAAATGGTTATCCATCACAATACCTCCCACTTCTGTAGAACTCTTCATGAATGTGGACTCACTCCCTTAAACCTATTCTGATACATTGCCGCTTGTTGAAAATGAGAAAACAGAGGGATTCTTGGGACCACCCTCATCCATATTCTTCAGTTCCATAACCGAGTAATGCTCACTGACAACATGGAGAGGATGGCGCAGTGCGGAGGGCATGGCGAGGAGGGCGCGGCGCGGAGGAGGCGTCGGCGAGGAGGCGTTGGGGAGGAGGGTGCGGCGAGGAGGTGTCGGGGAGGAGGGCGCGGCGAGGAGGAGGGAGTGGCGAGGAGGGCGCGACGAGGAGGGTGTGGCGAGGAGGGCGCGGCGCGGTGGAGGCGTCGGTGTGGAGGCGTTGGGGAGGGGGACGGCGCGATGAGGAGGAGGAATCGCGAGGGGGAGGAGAAGGATCCCGATGGGTTTGGGAAAAAAATGGGGCTGCTGGATATAGCCACGGATGAAATAATTAACTGTGGAAGTATAAAAGATATATCCATGGACCTATAAAAACGTGGCTATAGGTCCGTGGATAGAATTCATAGGAAAATGTGTAGATTGAAGAATGAAATAAGAAACAATTTATTATCCTATAGAAAACACTGGTTTATAAAAAATAAGAGTTGGCCTGATAATCTCTTGAATTTCCTCTATACCTATTGGATGATGACTATTAATTCCACCCTAGTGACCTCATATCCCTAGTATGTGAAACCAAGTAAGTCAATCCCATCGAGGATTAGGTACCATAGATCTAAATAGATTTATACAACAACAATAGTCTAGAAAGAATGAAAGAAGATCACTTGGATGATTTGGAATCCCTCATAGAGAACAACATCCACAAAATTTCCCAATCTAGAGAGAAAGAAAAACTAGATGAAAATATAATTCAAAAATATGGTTTCCTCTGCTCCATAAAATACGGTGACATGGTATTGGATCTCAGAACAAGAATGATACCCAAATAAATAAACCGAAGTTGGTTCCCTAGTGGGAATGACCTTACCTCATTCATAAGGTCTATTCAAACAGGGTATACTCTTTGATCACCATATATAGAGATCGTATCACACCTCCCACCAATGTGATGTTTCTGAAGTAGTACTTCACATGAGGATACCCATAGTCAAAGAAAAATAACCTAAAAATATTTTCATGGTTCCAAGAATTATGAATATAAAATATTCACAAATGTTCCAAATTTTATGACCCTAAACTACCAGAAACCCCATGGTTGAGCTAGTATGACCTTAAAATATTCATAACTGGTCAAAGCAACAAGACCTTAAAAATATCCTTAATCTAAAATCTTTGAACATAAACAAGGATTCATATTCCATGAATTATGAAAATCACTATTTTCTACCATTACTGTTTGAATTTAATGACTTTAAACTATAGATATTAACACCCTAGGCACAAAAAATTAAATAATGATCTCACTCAATATAAAATTAAGATGACTCATATGAAAACTATGGGATGATATGAATGGTCTTACAATTTTTATAACCATGGTGCCTCATAATATATGTATGATATTGTCTAAAAAATCACCCCACTTGGAATCAATATGAATCATTTGATATGAGACGAACTAAACCATCATCCATATAACACAATGCTAAACTCTAGAATTACCCATGTAATAAATTTGGGATTCCCTCACGAGAGAGGATTTCCCCCAATTTTGGAATTGAAATCCTACTATTACATAATTTTGAACCATGTGTGGATTGACTACCATATTCATGGGATACGTTGTAATTCCTATACCTCTCATTTATAGGTCTAGATAAATATATTTCAACCCTACATCCCCTTAGTCCCATTTACACACACAACATTATGACTTTAACTTGTGTGTAGTCCATCTCAACGTGTGAACATGGTATATATGTCAATTTGGGTCCATTTACAGTAGGTTTTACCACTTCTGTGACACATATATTACTATGAAACCAAATTACACATATTCTAAGCATCATGAATTTAAAATATCATCTACATTCATCTCGGTCTGATCATTATAACATTATACGATATGGAATTTTTTTCTGAGGTATTTGTGTAGTGCGTGGGATGTCCTGCCCTCAATTCAAATCAAATTCAACCTCATTCATGAATTGAATTTTTTTTCAAAATATACCTGTTTCAGTAGCCCATGAATCATGAATGTAAATTGTTTTCTGTCATCCAATAGGTATGACATTAAACATTGATCAATCGTCTTCAGGATCACTTCATTTGTTATAGGACATCCTAGTATCCGTTCACATGGGTTTTAATCATTTTTCACAGCATTATCATCCTTAAAGATCCTCTATATACTAAAATCATCAAGAATATAAACTATTTTCATTTTCACTTAACTCCATTAACTCAAAGAAGAAGACTAGATCAAGACATTGTGACCCTAAACTATATGCATGCACCCATTATTCTCATGGTTTTCAACATCTCTGGTGTTGCATAAATCTAACAGCTCTACCATACAAAACTATATAATTCTTGATTCATATCCTTATCAGATGTGCAATGATGGATAGACCATCTATCTCTAGGAACAACCATAGATTAATTGTAAAATCATATGTTACATATGGTTATATCACCATGATATTCTCATATTTTCCTCCTTTTTGGGAATAAGCCCCATTAATTTCTCTTGAACAACTAGAAATCTAGTATTCCCTCAAAAATAGATATATATGGTAGAAAATAATTGGAAGATGAAGGCATACCCTACACTAATGTTCCTACTTCTTGATGTTAATCTACAGTATTACCCTATACAAAACAACGATGCCTCATACGATATTTAAGGGATGGAAATCAAACCAAAATCCATGGAACACAATTCTAAAATGTTGACATACCCTATATAATTTCAAGATTCTTCAGATTTGAAAATGGTATGATTTAGTATCCTTATTCATGAGGATCGACCCGAGCAGTAGAAATATCTTACATAAAAGAGTGGAAATATTATTGAGAAGGATCTAATTACTACTCATATAGATTTTGAAAAAACTATAGTTAAAGATAAAGATACTGGAAATTATAAAAAATTGAATGATAAAGATACCGGCAATGAGGTCGTCCGGAGGAGGCCGTCGGGAGGAGAAGAGTTCGTCAGAGGAGGAGATTCCATTGGGAGCAGGGTAGTTGCGGTCATCCGGAGGAGGGGAGTCCGTCGGGAGGAGGGGAGTCCATCGGGGGAGGAGGGGAGTCCGTAGGGGGAGGAGGGGAGTTCGTCAGGGTCATCGGGAGGAGGGGATTCCATCAGAAGAGGCATGGTCATCCGGGGAGGAGAGGTCATCAAGAAGAGGGGAGTGCGTCGGGGGAGGAGGGGAGTCCATCGGCGTCGGGGGAGGCACTGTCGTCTGGGTAGGGGGGAGGTGCGGTCGTCCGGGGAGGGGAGTGCGTCGGGGGAGGGGAGTGAGTCGGGGAGGGTTCCGTAGGAGGATCCCAAGAGAATATTGGCCAAATCACACATATAGCCATGGATGAATTTTCATATGTTGGTATAACCATGCTGTAGCCATGGACTTATAAAACCGTGGCTATAGGTCCGTGGCTATAGCTTCATTTTGTAGTAGTGAATAACCGCTAGCATGCCTATGTCAAGAAGCATTAGGAGATGCAACTCTACGAGTGGTATTGTCCGTGGGACTTTGAAATTACATCATGCATACCTAGAGGGTCGTAAGGGAAGCAGAATTGCCAAGAAAAGGAGTGTACTCTGTGAATCGGAGTGACTTAGCCTTAGTATAGGGCATAGGTGTGAGTGGAGGGTGCTTCACGATGTAGAATAGTACTTTCGGAGCACTTCCTCGCGAAGAATATGTTCCTCGCAAAGTAGGGTGCTGCAAAGCAGTGTGCTTCGTGATGTGTAGCGATCCTGCATTAGCATACGGATCACTAGTTTTGGTTGGGTGTTTCGCGAAGCATAAACACTCTGCGGCTGCCCGGGTTCCCTTGGGAATCCCCCTCCTTCGCGAATGCCGTTGGGCTTCGCTAAGGGAATCCCTCTCGGAAGAGGGGCTCAAAACGAGTCAAAGCAAAGGCATCACGCGAAGTAGAACAACCTCACAGAGCTCATGATTCCCGGGGGGCAAAGAGTGCTTCGCGATTCGGGAGAGGAGAAGCCGAAAGGTCGGATTGTCCGTCTCTGGGACTCAGTGGGAGCCTAGTATTTATAAGCAAGGGGCTCCACGAAGCAGAACTCGCATGCCACCTCAGGTGCTTCGCGGCGCGCTCACGAACGTCAGCGTCGTTCGCGGAGAGTTACCGCCTCCCTAGCTTCGCCTGCGGGCTGAGAACGTCAAACTCGTTCGCGGAGAGTTACCGCCTCCGAGGCTTCGTGGCGGGCTCGCAAACGTCTAACTCATTCGCAGAGAGTTACCTCCTCCGGAGCTTCGCGGCAGGTTCGCGGACGTCAAATTCGGTCACGGAGAGTCATCGCCTCCGGAGCTTCGTGACCCGCGATGCCCGGGGTTCTTCACGTCAGTGCTTCGCGAGGCTGCGTCCGGGCCGTCTTTTTCATCCCTTTCGTTCGTGCAATATTTTGGCGCAAAAAAATTCCCCCCCTCAGACTTGGAGCCATGGAGGGTGAAGGGTCGAATTCTGATGTAAAATTGCCAAAATTGTTGGCGGTTCGCGATGCGAATTCGTGAAACGGGCCCGCGGTGCTGACGGGGCCCACAGATCCGGACGCGCCACGATGCTCTGCGCGGGTGGGGCACGCCGCGATGCTCCGGGTTTGCCGACTATCCGACTGGCGTGGGCTGTTGTGGCAAGGCTAGCTAGGATGTCTGGTGGCATCCCCCCTAGGGGCATGCCGGTGATGGTGGCGATAATCCCCCCTTCTCCTCAAGATGCAACACACATCATCACCGGCGGGACTACCCGCAGGGTCGTGCCTGAGGTCATTGAGGTGGCTTCGATGAAGAGGATCGACCGGCCGACCCTACTCCTGTCGCGCCTGTTTTGGCGCCAGACGTCATGCCAGATTCAACGCCAGATGAAGATCCCGCCGAGGACTTCCTGCAGGCGTATCATGCGTACGATCCTGCCAATCGCGCAGACTGGGACGAAATGGCCTCCGACGAGGAAGACAGCCGCATAGTCTGCTGCCGGTCGTGGAAGCTAATCACGCACTTCATCAAGGACACCCCCAAGCGTTGTGGCTGGATGAAATTGACAGACTTTGCTCTCGGCTGCGCGAACTGTGCGCTGGGGGAGTGGATGCCCAACATCCTCACATGCTCATTAGAGATCTCATGACTGAGAAGATCTGGGAGCATGATCGTGGGCTTAGCGTGGGCTGGCAGCGGAGGAAGGCGACAAACGTCACAAAGCTTCGGGGGGCTGAAAGTGAGGTCCAACAGCTGCAGACCCAGGCGGATGAGCACTCAGCCTCTCTGAATGAGCAATCTGAGCTGATCTCCCGGTTGAAGGCCTAGCTGGTAGATGCAGAGGAGCTTATGAGGTAGGCCTCCGGAAAGATGGTTGCCATTCAATCTGAGGTAGAGAGGGCCAGAGCCAAGGCTGATGAACTGCACCCCGCCACTGCTGAGGAGTAGTAGGAGCTGAGTCAGCGGCAGCAAGCCTTGGACACCAAAAGCCAACGGGTGGTGGAGCTGCAACTCTCTTTTGACGAGGTCAACCCGTCCATGGGGGGAGTCAACCACCGGGTATTATAACATACCAAAAATCCTTTTATTTGTACTTTCGTGCTTCAATTTCGTCCTTCATTGTTTTGAATGCCGTAGCGTGCACGATTTCCACTATTTCAATCACGTCGTTACATCCCTACAATGTCCGCGGGACGTTCGGCGATAATTCACCAAGCCCACGTGGGTCGATCCCGATGTGAGAAATAGGAGGTAGTTGCCTTCTCGTCCCGCCTAACATAGGAGTGGAGACCATGCTCTGGGCATCCGAGATTCGGATTACCAGTCCGGATTTCCAAACGATGGGAGAGGCTTGACCGGAGAAGGAACTTTTCAGAACATCTGAATTATCCTTTCTTCAGCGTGCCCTCTTGTACGAACGGTGCAACACCAGGGGAACTGAAATCAGTCCGAACAGACGGAAACAGGAAGCGTGAATTATGATGCCCAAGATTCGAAGCGTTGTGGGGATGGCATGACAATAAGGGACAACTATTAACCATGGAGGAGAAGCGGTATCCTTACTGCGTTAGCCTTTAATGGGGACAAAAATGAGGTTCAACCGTTGACCATGTTCGAAACAAGGGACCGTGTCATAAATATTGTCAGTTAATCTTTCATGACGTTGACCCAGGACAGTTGGCGGACCATAGGTCGAACATCCACACTATTAGGGGGTCCTTCCAAACATTAAAAGCCTTCCAAAACATTGACCTAGGATGGTAGGTGAGCTGATGCGGCATGAGACCAGGCCAATAGGGGGTCCCATCAAACATGAAAGGGGATGAGGGTCCGAATAAGGGGAACACAAAGAATAGAATATGGAGTGATGGTTTGTACAAACAGAATCCAACACTTAGGTAGTTACACCACCGTGGTGGGAGTACGCCAGATGGGCGCGTTATTTTGGTCATGGATCCTTCCTTCTTTGGGGTAGGGCCTCTCTAGCGAGGGGTCCGGCCAGGGGGGGCGGAAAGGGGAAGGATGGGATTAATGATTTCTGTGGGCTGGACCCTGGGAAAAATACTAGGGTGTCTCTACGTATCCCATGTGGATGGGAATCAAGCCATACATTGTTCTGGAAGTGTATTTTAACGTCTTGTGGGACGATGAGAAGCCCGACCGTGTGGGTACACATCCCACCAAAACTACTAAGCCCACGTGATCCATGCTCGGTGTGGGAAACAAGAAGTAGTGGTGGGACTTTCTCGACACAGAAAAGGGAAGGTTAGGGAAAATGGACCCTTGGTGAATACCGGACCAATGACACTAACACGTTCATTTAGCGCACCTAGATGAGCGAAGAGAAGGAGCCGAGTATGATGGAATTCCACTTGAACCTGAGGAAGTGGAAATGTGTGAATCATGGCGCTTGAGATTCAAAACATGATGATGGTGGCATAACGATGGAGGATAAGTGTTGACCGTGGTGGAAACCCATCATCCACATCACGTTATCCTAGAATGGGGACATGCAGATGAGGGTTGACCGTTGACCATGTTCAAAACACGGGACCATGTCACAAATGTTGTCAGATATCCGTAGGGACGTTGGCCCGAAATGATTGGAGGTCCCTTAAGTCCAGCATTCATGGATATCCCTTAAGCCTAGTATCCATGTCATCTGAGGGTCCTTTTAGATGTGTAAGAGGATGAGGATCCAAATAGCGAGCTCACGAAGCTTGGTCATGGGATGACGGGAATGTCCATATGAAAATCCCATAATTCAGGCTCTTTGTCGAAACACATCTGAATACGACAACAAGACTTATTAGATAGAGGGAGAAGAGTCCTTTCCCATAGGGGGATCTTAGTTTAGGGTCATAAAATTCAAACCAAAGGGCAGGGGGAAACATAAGAGGCACATGGTGGAGTAACTCAAACACCTGGCTTGAATTGGAATAGGCGGTGTGTACGGTGCAGTGAACAACCCGACATGAATGAGGACATAATCCCATATCATAACACACAACCCCCTTGGGAACGGTTTTAGGTCAAGGGACCGAAAGTTAACGTTAGGTTGGGCCTGCGGGGAAGTGCCCGGGCACTCCTATGTATCTCATGAGGATGAGAATCAAGTCTCACGTAGTTCTTGAATGCCTCTTAGTTTAATGTCTTAGAGCTTGGACCATGAATGGGTAAGGGGAGCGAGGGATACATGGCAAGGAGGTTACAAAACCCAACGTGAATGAGGACCTAAGCCCTACTTACCATGTGTTCTCTGGGGAAATGCTCGAGTCGCGGGACAGAACACAAAGGTTGGGTTGGGCCCTTGGGGAAGTTCTCGGGCGCTCAACGTATCTCATGAGGATGAGAATCAAGCCACATGTAGTTCTGAAAGGTGACATGGTAAGATACCAGTCCCTGGGGAAATGGGGAGTGCGGGCGTGGCCCTTTCACTAAAAGAAGCGGAATTTGATAAATCTTGTTTGTTCTTTAAGGTGAGTGTTTTTTTGTGAAGCGACAAGCCTAGAATAGTAGGCCGTGGTGTCTCCACAAGAATCAAGTCGGGATAGGAATTGAAAAATGGCAGGGCATGTGACCAATACCCAACGTGATGTCCTCTATAATGAGGTCATCGAAATGCAGTTCCGTTTTTCATCGAGTGGCCAGGATGATAATGTCACAGTTTAGGGTCGTGTGACAGGACCGAGCATGCATTTTATCATCATTTAGCACAGACCTAGCAGAGGTGATGCTAGGCGGGGAATGTGTGCAGTGTTATAAAACACAATTGATGGAGACATGATCCCACATCACATTTTATGCCACTCGGAGAAGGAGACCTTAGGCCGAGGGGCCTATATAGAGGTAAGAGGTGAAACAGGTGGGAGAGACTAGCTCCCTAAATGGGGTGGACCCGAAGACAGGGCGTCTGGGTGGTCCTACATATCCCATGAGGATGGGAATCAAGCTTAACGTAGTTCTAGATGGATCTTAGTTTATGGTCTTAGATCTCAGACCCTGAATGGTAACAAATTCCCAAGCTAGCGCAGACGTCAACCCGATCCCTAATCCCATGTGAGTTAAACTCAGTGTGGGAAACAAGGGGGGGCATCCTTATCACAATAATTAGGGCACCCATCAAATGGGAGTTGGTAGAGAGCCCCAAAGGACACCTTTGACGCGGCTTGTATCCCCAACGCGCAGACGTGCATGGAGGAAAAGTACCAAGAGTTCTGAGACTCTACTTGGACACGGTGAAGTGATGAAAGGGTGTGAATTGTGTACCCAACATTATGGGCTTAATGGGTTGGTGTGGAGAGAGAGGAAAACTGCTAACCATGGTGGAAACACAACATCCATATCGCGTTAGCCTGAGATGGGAACAACCAACGAGCATCGACCACTGACCATATTCGCAACGTTGGATTTTATCGATTTGTTGTCTGAAACCCTCAGGGGATTTGCCCCGTAACGGTAGGAGAGCCCTTGGGCGTAGTATCCAGGATTTCCTTTGGGGTCCCTCCGGGTGTGAAAGATGATGGAAGCCCTGATGCAGGGATACACAAAGCCTGTAAAGCTGGTGCGGACGTGTCCGAGTAAAGCTTGGAATTCCAGGTAATAAACCAGAGTACTCTTAGGAACATTGGTGAACAGCCGAAAAGGGATGGACGAAACAGCTCGGGAGGGAGAGGTACATGGCGTGGTCATTACGAGACCGACTTGAATGAGGACGTAGTCCCACAACACACCATATAATCCTCTCATGGAGTAAGGGTAGTCCAAGGGGCCATTATGGGATGAATATTCCTAAGAGATGGGGCTGGACCCAAATCCTAGACATTCAGGTGGTCCTACGTATCCCATGAGGATGGGAATCAAGCCACACGTAGTTCTCTAGATGTAGTTTAATGTCATATAGGACGAGGGGGGAAGTAATATACCCCCAAACAAGGGAGGTGTACGGTACGGCGAATAAACCGACGTGAATAAGAAAAAATATCACGCCACACCATAAACTCCTATAAGAGAGGACTTGGGCCGGGGCCCGGAAAGGCCAAGGGGCCTGATGGTTAGGAATTGGTCAGGAAGGGCTGACCTGTTTGTAGTTTAACATCTTGCAGTGAGGACGAGGGCCAAGGGGCCTGAGGCTGGGCCTCGTAAGGGAAGGTGTACGACATGGTACATGATCCCGACGTGAATGAGGACGTAGTCCCACACCACACCGTACACCCTGGGTAAGAGGTTGGAAAGAGGGGCCCGAGAAGGACAAGGGGCCTAAGGTCAGGCATCAGTCAGGAAGGATTGACTGGTTTGCAGTTTAACGTCTTACATGAGGACGGGGGCCAGGGGCCCATGGAGGCCAAGGGGCCTGAGGCTGGGCCCTGTAAGGGAATGCATACGACATGGTACATGATACCAACGTGAATGAGGACATAGTCCCACACCACACCGTACACCCCTTATTGGGGAATCGGGGCCGTGGGCCAGACTGCTAGCACCACCAGGCGGGATGTTTGTCACTTCAGGATGGGGTTGAAGGAATCCCTGCACTCGATGTTTGGGACATCTCGGGGCGGACCTGAAGATCCAGGACACTGTTGACCATGTTCAAAACGCAGCGTTCCTATGGTGACCTGATATGGGATCAATAAATGAGCATCGACCATTGACCATATTTTCCACACGGGACTTGTATCAGCTTGTTGCTTGAAAACCCTCAGGGGCGTTGGCCCGTATCGGTAGGAGAGCCCTTGGTCATAGTATCCAGGATGTTCTTGGGGGTCCCCCCAGGTGTGCAAAAATGATGAAATCCCAGTCAAGGAGTGGGTGAAGCATAGCTGTATCCATCCACGAAAGAGGCGAACGTCTCCAGGGGGGACGTGCAGCCGGGTCGGGGCTTGCTCAACGTGAGTTGGGGAAAAAGTGTGCACCCTACCATATGTCTTGACCCGAGGGGAAGATTTTGGCTTTCAGGTTGGGCCAATAGACAAAATGTTCGGGCATTCCTACGTATCCCATTAGGATGGGAATCAAGCCATACGTAGTTCGTGAAGGCCATTCAGTTTAGCGTCATGTGGTGAGAACGTGGAAGGATAGAAGAACGGGAGTGGGCACAAGGTGCAACCCTTACAATCCTTGTATGAGCGGAGTTGTATGAGCGGGGCTAAGAAAGCCTACTCCTCGCTATACAAAGATCCTCCAAGGAAACAATTCCTAGGGGGGATAGTGGAAGAGAAAATCTTGGGGATGGGCTCAAGACGAGGTGTCTGAGCATTCCTACGTATCCCATTATGATGAGAATCAAGCCACACGTAGTTCTTGAGATGCAGTTTAACGTCATGCGGGATGAGGATGCATCTCATTTGGGGATATGTAAGGTACGAAATGTAATCCGACGTGAATGAGGACGTAGTCCCACACTATACCGTACAATCCCGTAAGAGGGTATGTCGTGGAGAACCAAGGGGCCTGATGCTGGGCCGCGGTCAGGGAGACCTGACCAGCTTGCAGTTTAACGTCTCGTAGTGAAGACAGGGGCCGTGGGCCCGAGGAGGCCATGGGGCCTAAGGCCGAGCCTCGGTCAGGACGGCCTGACTGACTTACAGTTTAACGTCTTGCGGTAAGGATGGGGGGAGATCTTAGTTTAAGGTCATAGAGCTCAGACCATTTTGCAGTTTATCGTCTTGCAGGACAAAGAGGTAGTTTAAGGTCATGCATGACCATACCATGTAGTTTAAGGTCATGTGGGAACCTAACATGCAGTTTAAGGTCGTGCGGGACCCTAACGTGCAGTTTAAGGTCATGCGGGACCCTAATGTGCACTTCAAGGTTGTGCGGGACCCTAACGTGCAGTTTAAGGTCATGCGAGACCATAACGTGCAGTTTTAGGTCGTGCGGGACCCTAAAGTTCAGTTTAAGGTCATGCGGGTCCATAACGTGCAGTTTAAGGTCGTGTCGGACCCTAACGTGTAGTTTAAGGTCATGCGGGACCATAACGTGTAGTTTAAGGTTGTGTGGGACCCTCTAGGATCATGCAAAGTACTTCTTGAGGAACCTGGCATTAGTAGGAGGGGTTATGCGCTCTCCATCCGTGGTCACCAAGGAGTACGCCCCATTGGGGTAAACCTTATGGATGATATAAGGCCCTTCCAATTTGGGTTCTAACTTGGGCGGTTTCCTACCGGGAATCATTGGTGCTCGAAGGGCCAGTACTAGGTCGCCCTATAGAAAAGAGAACAAATGAACCTTCTTGTTGGAAGCCCTCGCTATCTTATCCTGATGCCTTTCCAGATTGTGCAGGGCACGAAGTCGGTTCTCGTCCAGTGCTTCTAATTCAGCTAGATGGATTTCTGCTACCTCATCTGAGGTTTGGTGATCATAAACTGTAGTGTGTAACGATGGCAGTTGGATCTCAATGGGTAGGACGGCTTCAGCTCCATACACCATGGAATATTGGGTCACCTGGGTAGAGTTACGAGTCGTCGTCCGATAAACCCAGAGGGCGTTGGGGAGCTTGTCCGGCCAAATTTTCTTGTTCTGACCAACCATCTTCAGTAGGATGTTAGAGAGGGTTTTGTTGAAAGCCTCGATTTGTCCATTTGCCTGCGCGTGGTAGCGGGTGGTATGGTTCGAACGGATGTTGTACATGGCGTACAATTTCTTCAGTTTAGCCACTCAGAAGTTGGGGCCGTTATCGTTGAGGACGGCGTGAGGGACCCCAAACCAGTGGATAATATTGGAGCTCATAAAGTCGATGATGGAACGGGCCTTGACCTCATTGAGTGGAACTGCCACTGCCCACTTGGAGAAGAAGTCTGTAGCAGTCAGGATGAACCTACACTGGCGGGTTGTTGCCAGTGGATATGGTCCCACTACATCAAGTCCCCATACTGCAAATGGCCAAGAGTACATGGTGGGGTGGAGGGGCTCTAGCGGCCGATGCAAGAAGTTGGCATGAACTTGGCACGTGTGGCATCTCTTGGCATACTCAATACAATCGTGGATCATAGAGGGCCAGAAGTACCCCAACCTCCATATTTGATGGGACAGCTTCGGCCCATCTTGATGGGAACCACAGGAAACGGCGTGAACCTCTTGCATAACTTGAGGAATCTCTACTCCTTGAATACAACAGAGGAGGATGCCATTGAAGCTCTGCTTATAAAGGATCTGTTCAAGACTGGGGCCGCTCTGGAGGGTAAATTGCAGCGCGCGGTGTCGGATTCACTCGCTTTCGGCCCGGTCATCCAGGAGGCGACCATTTTGGAGATACTCAACAAAAGGTGCCCTCCAGTCGGGAGTGGCTTCAACCACTATGTCTGAAGAACCTGAGACCCCTGACGTAGAGGGTCTGATAGTGAGATGACTTACCCACATGCCATCATTGTCCTCTTGGGTGACGGGGGAAATGAATCTCCGGTGTGCCACATGTATGATCAAATCATCTTGATCGGGTCTGCAAGTGACGCGGCTAAGCCAGCCAAGGCGTCTGCTTGACCGTTCTGTGACAGTGGGACATGGGTAATCTCTGGTCAAGAAGATAACTAGGCCATTAGGCGGAGGGTGTACTCCAGCAATGGTACAAGCTCCGGATTCCTGACGACGTAGTCGCCATTAACCTATTTGATTACCAGCTCGGAATCTCCATTCACATGTATATGGGGCACATTAATCTCAAGGGCCAACTCGAGGCCAGTGATGAGATCCTGGTACTCCGCCTCGTTGTTCGTATAGCCTTCTGATAATAGGAACGAGTATGACAGGACGGCATGTGCCGGGGTAATGGAGACAATACCCTGGCCCACTCTGTTAAGCTTAGGATCGTTGAGCCTCCTACCAGTGGGGCTATCGGAGGCACCGTCTAAATTCATTTTCCAACGCAGGACGACATGATCGACTGAGAGGATCATCTCATCAAGAAAATCCTGGTCCAGCGATTGATCCACGGAGGTTGGATGGGCAGCTAAAAAGTCTGCCAACGCCTGTCCCTTAATGTCCTTTTGAGGAATGAACCTGATATCAAACTGCTGGAGAATCACCACCCACTATGCTAGTCGGCCAGTCAGCATGGGGCGGTTCAGGATGTACATCAGTGGGTCTACCCTGGAGACCAATTTCACCTCATGGTGCTATAGGTAATGTCACAACTTCTACACGATGAAGACGAGTGCTAGGCATCTCTTTTCGATAGGGGAGTATCTGACCTTTGTATCGAGAAGCATGCAGTTGAGATAGTAGAGACTGTTCTCGGTACCCTCGTTATTCTTCTGGGTGAGCAACGCACCGAGGGATCTTTCCAGGGTCACATAAAGGACCAGTGGCTTTCCGAAGATGGGTGGCATTAAAACTGGACGATGGAGCATATATTGCTTGATTTCCTTGAAGGCGGTCCGACACTCCTCATCCCATTCATAGGCGGCGCCCTTCTTCATGAGCCGGGAAAAGGGCTTACACTTGCCAACCAGATTCACGATGTATTAGCATATATAGGTTAAGTGGCCTTAGAGGCCTCGATATTCCCGAATTTTGCTCGGGGGAGGCATTTGGCTGATGGTCGTGATCTTCTCTGGGTCGATCTCAATGCCTCGGTATCTAACAAAAAAGCCCAGAAACTTCCCAGAGGTGACCCCGAAGGCACACTTCAACGGTTTCATCTTCAGGTTATGGGAACGGAGGAAACCGAACACCATATCGAGGTCTTTGAGATGGTCCTGAAGCTGACAAGATTTGACCACTAGGTCATCTACATAGCATTCCACCAGCGTCCTGAGAATCGGCGTGAATATGCGGTGCATGGCCCTCTGATAAGTGGAACCTTCATTTTTTGAGCTAAATGGCATATCCTGGAAGCAAAAGGTACCTTGGGGAGCCCTGAAGGCAGTAGAATCCTCATCCTCGGGGGCCATCTAGATCAGGTTGTACCCAGAATACCCATCCATGAAAGAGAGATCATGGAACCCAGCCGTTGCATCAATCAATAACTCCATCACCAGGAGTGTGAAGTCATCCTTTGGGCAGTGGAGATTAAGGTCGCAGAAGTCGTTTCAGACTCTAATCTGCTCATTGTTCTTCTATATTGGCACAATGTTGGCAAGCCACTTGGGGTACTGGACTTCCTTAACGAAGTTGGCTTTGGTATGCTCGTCATCTTCGGCCTCAACCATAGCACCATGAGAAGTGTGCATCTTCCTGGGAGGCTGCTTAAATCCACGAAGGTTTTCCGGGAGGCCCAGACGGTGAATGACTACTTAGGGATCTAGTCCTGGAATCTCGTTGTAACTCCAGGAAAACACGTCACGGTGTTGTTTGAGGAAGTTTACGTACTGCTGCCACTTCTCGGGGGACATGGCTGCACTGATCAATGTGTGTTTCGGATCTGCCTCGCTACCAAGGTTCACCTGTACCAGTTCATCAACCGTGGTAGAGACGCCTTCCTCAAAGGCAGGGGGAGCATCCTCCAGGTCTTCCTCTCTACATGTGGGGGGATTTCCCGCGACGGGAGACACTTATGTGCTATCAATGTCTGAGGGGAGATGGTGCCGGCTTGGGCAGTAGTGGTCATCCTATCAGGAGACTCACTTGCCATTGATACCATATCAATGAAGGCAGTCGACCCTATCCCATCTGGCCTTCGGCCCAAGGGACCACGTTTGATGATATCAAAGAAGTGGTGACGTGTCGGCCTGAGTCGGTTGATTCCAGCCCGGCGGAAGAGACACGTATGGTGCACCGCCTTTGTCATAAGCTTGACATTCTGGTACCGTACAGGGGTAGGAGGTTCTGGGATCACCTGATCCTGGTTGATGTAGGAGAACGAGGTGATTTTCTGCCGTTTCCTGGACACGGGAACATGACTTCCTTGTATACCTGAAACAACAAAGCATTGCCCCATGTCGGGGGTCGTGGCCTCCAATCGGTGGATCGAGAGGATGTAGAAGTCATCCATGATTTCCCAGGGATCACTTGTGACCGGGGCGGGTTCATCCTCACTTACAAGTTTTTTCTTATCCTTACTCTTGTAATAATCAGCATCCAGATAGCGGGCCTCACAAGAGGCGAAAGGAGACGCATCTACTTGGAGCATGACTACTCGACTGTTGAGTGAGTATTTGAGGCACTGGTGATACGATGAAGGGACCGCTGCATGCAGATGGAGCCATGGCCTACCCATTAACGCATTGTAGGAAGTGTCCTGGGAGATGACCATGAACTCGGTGCTGGAGATTAAGCCACCGAACTGAGTCTTCAGGCGGATATTACCGACTAGGGTTTGCTCGGTCCTATCGTCCCTCTGGATTCTAAGGTCAGACGGAGTTAAATCACCTTCAGACAAACCCAGCTTTCGCAATGTCCGAGTCAGAATTAGGCTGATTCTGGAACCCGTGTCAACGAGGCAGTGGTGGACTTCCACACCATTGAATTGGCCAGTGATGTACAATGGGAAAATATTCCCCTGTATAGGAGGGTTCTCATCTTCAACGGATAATGAGATAACCGCCTGACATTCGGCGTTCTCAATTGTCTCGGTATGGAAGGCTTTTGCAGCTGCTACCTCCGTCTCAAACTGGAGGGGGCTTCTTAGGTCCTCGGCAAGTGCCTCACGCATTTTAGATGACAGGGGAAGGTCCTCAAGGATAGAAATCCTTTCCGGAATGCCGGCCAGGTGCTTCAGGACATCATACTTTCGTGCCAAACGCGAACCTCTACCTACAAGAGGTCGTTCGGCATTTGGAGGCCTAGCGGGTCCTGCCGGTTGAACCGGTGATTGGCTAGTACTGGGTACATCCTACTACCTACTAGTTGAAGCCTGGAGGGTAGTCGCCGGACTAGGATCAGACAGCGGAGACTGGCCTGTAGCTGGGAAAGACTGACTGTGATACGAACGAGGCAGCTCTCCCTGATCTAGTAGCATAAACGGCAGTGGAGGTAGAGCTGAGGGCGTTAGATGGGGTTGCACGTGCTGAGCTCTGCACTGAGCCTACTGTCTGGTCTCAGTATCGTGCACGGCTTGGCTGAAAGTGCCTGCTAAAGCACCTCGATGACCGGCGTGGTTGCGATTCCACTAACTTTGACGTCGGCTGGAAACGTTGGGGAGGTTCGCCTAGCGTTCCCCCTCGTCGGGAGTCATATAGGGCTTTACCAGCTCCACGGTGTTAACTGAAGTGTACCCCTGACTGTCACTCGAGGATTCATCCACCATCGGGTGGATTCTGGGAAGAATCCCCATTTTAGGGGGCATAAAGTCACCGAGAGTGCAGGATGACGATGAAACAGGCGGAGCGTGTTGCTTCTTGTTGCGTCATCGCTGCTTGCCCTTTTGGGAAGAGGTCGACTGTGAAGGTGATGCGGAGGTACTGGCTACTTCTTCTGAAGGTTCCGGCTGCTTCAGGCATTCCCAGATGATACCATGGGAACAGAAGATGGTTTTTCGAGTCATCCGGTCTTCATATTTCCTGGATCCGCGGCTGGGAACCTGTTGCCCCTCACCTTCGTTGTCACTGCCGATCTCTGACCCTACAAAGACACCTGCCACTTGTGCTGGTGCTGGGATAAACCTGACTATGTTATTGTTTACCTGGTCTTGAAGCCCGTCTTTAAACACATATCATTTCTTGAGGTTGTGCCCCAGAATCCGATGATAAGTAAAGTAGTTGGGGTGATCGGTGATATTTGCCTCTACCGGCCTTCTGCACTCGGGCAGGCGCACAATCCCTTGCTCTAGAGAACTTCAGAAGTAGCCGGGGACCTAATTTACATTGAACGAATAAGTCTGCTGCCTTTTCTCCGGATAGGGGGCCCTGGGGGCCTAGCCCTGACGAGGGTCTGGAGGGGCCTGCCGAGGAGGAGGCGCCTGATTGTCTCTCCTAGGTGGAGATGGCGCATTGCGCGGGGGAACCTGTCGATTCTGAGGTGCTCGCTGCTGGGCGGGATCCTACGCTTGAGGTGGAGGACCTCTGCGGGGTTGCGGGGATGGTACCACTGACAGTAATTCCAGCTGCCTAGGGGCTTCTATTTGGACCACCACGGTGGGTTCGGCTCTGGCGGTCCTCCTGGCTGGGATCATAGGCGGCAACGAACGTGCCTGACTAGCCTGTCACAGAGCCTCATCAAGGCGCTGAGCCTTATCTGAGAAATCTCTGAACCCTCCAGGGTAGTTCTAGGTAATTAGGGAGGGTACGAGCTCTGTTGTGACATTCCCCACACACATCGTCAGTAATTGCTCCTGAGTCAGTGGCATATCGAGGGAATACGTAAGTCCCTTCCACCGGGTGATGAAATCTGTGGCTCGCTCATCAGGCCTTTGCTTGCAATTAAAGAGGTCTGCAATGTTGGTCTTCCGCATGGTGGAGATGAACTGGTATAGGAACTTCCAGCGAAGATCCTCCCAACCGGTCACCGATCCGATAGGGAGCTGGTTGTACCAGATGAATGATGGACCTTCCAATGTCTGTACAAAACATCAGAGCTTGGCGTCTTCTTGCTGGGCCGGGGTCCCCAGCATGGGGCCACACCTAGACGAAAAATGATCCAAGTGATGCTGCGGGTCCCCTGTCCCGTTGAAGGGTGAGAAAGTGGGGTTCCCAAAACCCGGGGGCACGGGCATATCATCTACCCACGCGGGATATGACTTGCCGTCCGGTGGGACCACCACATGTCGTGTTTCCAACGCTTCGAGGCGGGCTGTGAGTGCCGCTATCAGATCATCCAGGTGGGGGTCCCTGTCTTGATGGGGATCCCTAATCAAAAGTGCATTTCCAGGTTCTTCAACATAGTAGATGGCATCGGCCGCTCGTGGATCGACTGGCGGAACGACCTGTGGGGCGACTGGGGGAACCCGAACTGGATTTTTCAGATTGCCCCGTCGTTCGGGGGGGGGGGGGGGTTTGGCGAGACGTATCGCACCCTCTTTCTGTATGTTATGGATTCTCCCCTATCTACGGAAGTAGCATGATTATGGTTGCCTGGAGGCATCTCAACGGGGGAAATTGTTCCTGCCCCCGCTGCCCTGGCCTGGGATTACCATAGTCGGGCCGCCGCTCTACAGTACGCTCAGCCAATAGTTCGTCAACCAGCCTCTTCTACTCAGAAAGCTGTTGGCGTAATGTGGCCTTCTTGAGATCTTTGTCCCTTTTCTGCACTGAGGCAGACGGGTCGGAGTGCTTGACAGTTCCGACGTGCTCCTTACCTTTGCCGGTATTTTGACCGAGTACCAGTGACTCGGTGGGTACGGGGAGGCCTAGCAGGTTCCTCTGCTGATGGGTAACCCTCCCTGATGGGTCCAGCAACAGCGGTATGCCCTCGGGGGTATGTCTCCATCAAGAAATTCAAGCTCATCTTCCTTGTCCACTACATCAGCCATGTGGACCGCGACCCCTCTCGAGGGCATATCATCAATGTCTCAGAGCGAATCGGGCTGTCATCGGAAAGGGTTGAAGAGGAGAGCGGCATAGTGTCCCCAACCATGGACGTGCACATGGGGGGTAGCCTCCCTGATGAATCTATGGAGTACTATGAAACTCTGAACACATTTCCGTTGAAGGGTGCTTTGACGGCCTAGCGACTCAGGGTGCTGGGCCACAAGGAGTGCGGCCAAATCAATCAGGCGGCATTGCTCGCCAATTTCTTCAAAGGGATCTTGACTTCTGGGGTACACCACCCACTCGTAACGAAGGTGGAAGTGTGTTGCCCATAGGGTTAGACAAAAGCACCCCACTTCTTTAGGGGTATGGGACTCTGGTGCGCAAAAATTCAGCACCGCCATCGGCCAGAACTTCTCTGGGAAGTGTTCTGCTGCGAGAATTCTCCAGAAGCTCCTGGGTTCGGACTCGGGGTCTGGCCCTGTATTGCCCCACTCATCAACCAGGGTCAGCTGAGGGACTGGTAGTGGTACTAAGGCGGACTTCTGGGATAGTAAACTCGGTGGCGGAGAATACGGAGAACGAGCTGACTGGCCGCCGAATTTCAGGCCATCCTTTGAAGAGTGAGGTGACCTAGCCACGATGTCATGATATGATGGGCTGCTAGCCACAACTTCTGGAACAGGAGTCGCGGCTGCCGACGATGGGTCATGTCATCGCTCTACCACCATTGGCCCCTAAAATAGCTCTCCATGATCTCTGTTAGAGGTAGAGGGCCCTTCTAGTGACAATGGTGGTGATTGCGCGGTCGAGACCTGCGAAATATCCACGATTTCTTCCTCTTGGATGTACCTGCAGAGAGAGATGGGAATTTGGTGGATCTCGCATTCTGGGAGAATGAGGCTAACGCGTCTGGTTCCCGCCCCCCGTCCTTGATACGGAGGAGCAGGGAGAAAGTTCCATCGCTGAGTCGCATTCCGATTCAGAATCAGAGAAGCGGGCAGGTTTGATCTCCACCCGGTCCTTCCTAGGACTCTTCTTATGGTGGTGACGACCCTCTCTCCTGACCCGGGGTGGCTCTTTGGGGCAGGGTTGATCCCTGATAAGTAGCCTTGGGGCGGTGATGGCGTCGTGGCGGAGAGGGCCCCCGCTCGAGATAGCCGAGGTGCGAGGGGCACCGGGTAAAAGGTTGAAGGGTACATGGGGAGGACCTCCATGGACATCACCCAAGTGGGCGGAGCCTCTGTTGGAATCAGCAGGAGCATGGGGAGGACCTCCGTGGTCGATGTGGGCAGAGCGAGACTGACCTTCACTCCTCGAGTTTCTAGGCCGAGGAGGACCCTCACCCATTGCAGAGAGAACGTAGGGAGGGCCCCCGCATTAGAGACAGACCGGATGGGCAGTGCCTTCCGATCGGCGGTCGGGGGCAGGAGGATGGACTCCATACCCTCTATAGTGGGCGCGGGAAAGGTTTCTGCACCGAGCATCACTACCGCGGGGCAGGTCTTCCTTCGGGATGGGGGTAGCACAAGGCATACCTCCATGATGAGCTTCGGAGCGGGGAAGGCCCACACACTATGGAGTAGTGGTACAGGGAGGGCCTCCGTACGGGGTGACATCACCGAGGGTTAGTTCGCGGCGATCACCACTCAGGCCTGCGACTCTAAGAGTCAACCCAGCCTGCCCGTGGGGCAGTTGGGGTCTCGATCCTGGTTGGGTGAAGGAGTGCCCCTGCTCAGTGTATGCAGGGACTCCATGATGCACGTCAGCGGTGGCTCGGGCCACTGTAGATGTTGATGTCGACACATCTGGGTGAGCGTCCTCAACCTGGGCATGGCGCTGATGTCGGGTCAGACGAGCTGGCGCAGGTGGTGCAGGGGCCTGGCCTGCCTGCTCTTCCTGCAGAGTTGGATGGCGGCGCTGACGTGGCCGGACAGGATCCCTTGCCTGGAGCCCTTGGGTCGGGACCCTGAGTGGGACGAGCCGGATGGCGCCCGCCACATCAGCGTATGGCCAGGAGTCGTCGAGGTGTTCCGAGGACAGGCTCCCGAAACGGTTGAACGTTTGGGTGGGGAGCAGGAGCTCCCTGCGCGGCCTGTTAGGGCGGCGTTGACTGTGGGGCCTGGATGCCTCCAGGTCCAGGCGGGCCATATCCCAAGTTGGGATGACCCCTTCCTCCTCGTACCTGCATACGAGGTTATTGATCACCCTTCGCTGGATGACCTATGATGGGGAAAGGGGACGTGGGAACCCCGTATTCTGCGATGTGGCGGCCATCATGGCGGTAGCGGTGCCATGCGGGATGGCTGTGGTGGTGTTGCCCCAGCTCCTGCGTAGGAAAGCAGGCGGTGATCGTGTCTCTGTAATAGCAACTTGGTTCCTGAGAAATGAAGGGATCAACTCATCAGCACTGCGAGGAAAAGGATTGAAAACCAGTGCCCCAGCGTCCTTCCATTCTCCACGTCTGAAATAAGGATCCACGCCAACATGCTGCAGAACGGAGTTCCCCACGTTCTACTGCCCCGAATGCCGGTGAGTTTCACAACATGCCCGCTATTTGATCGACGGGACCAGGCACCGAATATCTGGATCTGGTGACACATCAATCTACAGGTGTCTCGAACACTACTAATATCCACATTGAGAAGAATAATTTCACGTCGGGTTCACCATTTCTATTTCTGATGCATTCACCGGGGTGCGTGCATCCGTCCGTCCGCAGAGGAGGATGCGCTGCGCTATTGCCCCACATTCCCGCTTTCCAAAGTTGGGTGGCATTTTCTCCTTATTCAGGGACATCTGCTCCTTGATCGAAACAGGATGATGGGATGTCGGTTCTTCCTTCTGTGGATTCCTCCTCAAAACTCATCACCTAGTCCGGGTCTCCCTCATAGATTTAATACGTTTTTCATGAAACTCTTCCCAGTGCCATGTTTCAATGGACGCCGGTTAATTACACTACTTCTGTCGGGACATTCTAAAGGGTCCGGTCAGGCCAGCAACCTTCAGTCGGGGGAGTAGTCATGTTGAGGCATCAGTAGCGTGTCTGGATACTGGGGACCTGGCATGTCTGTCTATTATCCCTGGTCACAGGGCTTCTCGAGGGCATGGAAGCCCGAGGCATCCCACATCAAGCGTAGGTAATTATATGTCTTAGACATATGTCTGAGGTTTTCCTCAGATTCTTGTGTTTAACACAGGGTATGCCGCAAGTTTAACATCCAGTGGAGACAGATCAGCCTGATCGGAGCCTTAGCTAGAATGAATTGGATTGAGGGATTTCCCTTGAAGGGGTGCCAATACCAGGACCATCCTATGAACGGCTGTGAAGAGGAGCGGATGGATGGATGAATGAAGTAGAGAAAGGAATGGAAGGGGACCATCACAAGGGTGACAGTGAAGTTGGGCTTGAGCCTCAAAAAGACCTCCTACGTATCCTCGTGGTAGGGAATCAAAGTCCACGTAGTTCAGAATGGTGTCGGTGAGCCGACATGAAGGGGGACCTTGGCCCGATGGATGTTTTCAGTGAACCAACGTAAAGGTGGAACTTGGTCCGATGGGCATCGTCAGCGAACTAACGTGAAAGTGGACCTTGGTCCGATGAGAGATAGGCTTGAACCTCAGGAAGGCTTCCTACGTACCATGCCTTGGCATGGATCAAATACCTCGTAGTTCAAAGGGTTTCATCGGTGAACCGACGTGAAAGTAGACCCAGGGGTCCACTAGTGGTGGTCTTGAACCTCGTGAAGGTGGTGAACCGACGTGAAAGTAGACCCAGGGGTCCACTAGTGGTGGGCTTGAACCTCGTGAAGGCTTCCTACATACCACGCCTTGACTTGGATCAAAGACCTCATAGTTCAAAATGGCGGTGGGTGTCGGTGAACCGATGTAAATGAGAGAACTTGGTCCAACGGGAGATGGGATTCAACCTCATGAGTCATCATACATATCATGCCTTGACATGGATCAAAGTCCTCATAGTTCAGGATGGTAACAACGGCTTACCGTCAGACTGGGATGCAGTTTAACATCATGCTGGACAAGAGTGAAACCTGGCGTGAATAAACTACGGGCGGTGGGCTTGAACCTCATGAAAGCTACCTACGTACCATGCCTTGACATGGATCAAAGTCTTCGTAGTTCGGAGGGGCTTCGTCGACGAACCAACGTGAAGGTGAACCCAGGGGTCCACTTGTGGTGGGTGTCGGCGAACCGACATAAATGAGGGACCTTGGTCCGATAAGAGATGGGCTTGAACCTCGTGAGGTTTCCTACGTACCATTCCTTGACATGGATCAAAGTCCTCGTAGTTCGGGATTAAAATGGGGGGCTTGGCCCACCGATAAAGAGACTATTTGGGCCGATGATTGTTGGGATTGGACCTCAGGGAGGCTTCCTATGTACCATGCCTTGACATGGATCAAACTCCTCGTAGTTCGGGTGGTGACAACAGCATTCCGTCGAACTGGAATGCAGCTTAACGTCATGCTGGACGACGGTAGAACTCGACGTGAATTGTATGACGGGTGGGCTTGAACCTCATGAAGGCTTCCTACGTACCATGCCTTGACATGGATCAAAGTCCTCGTAGTTCAAATGGGTGTGTAGTTTAATGTCATGCGGGATAGGGGCATAGAGTTTAACATCATGCTGGACGAGGGCATGTAGTTTACCGACATGCTGGATGAGGGCATGTAGTTTAACGTCATGCTGGATCAGGGCATGCAGTTTAACGTCATGCTGGACGAGGGCATGCAGTTTAACATCATGCGAGACGAGGTATTGTCATGGTCAATGCCATCTCTAAGACCACGTGATTCATGCTCGGTGTGAGAAACAAGAGACAACAATGACCTGACGATCACGTCATGAAGGGCGCGCCTGTGAGAAGCGATGAGGGGCTCACATGTTAGGCGGCCCATTATTGCTGGGACTTACTCCAGGATGGAGGCTCAAAGTTCGACAGAGCGCAACGAAAGAGGGATTTGGGACCAATGATGGGAGGTGCCTCGTTCCCTATCATGCCCTCAACTGACCTTGGTAGTGGGGAATTATGGAGATGCAGGGGTGCAGCCATCCGTTGGGGAACTAGGGTCACCCTTCTCTTGATAACATACGCCACTCCAATTAGGAGGATATTATCCCTTGTGGATGGGTGATTCCACTCCCGTGGAGACGAGTGGCGTAAAAAAAATTCGAGCTGGGGGGACCCTTCGTGCGAGGCACGAGGTCAGGTCACAATTTAACGTCATGTGTTGAGGACGTGGTGCTTGGCAGTTTAACGTCCTGTAGCTCGGACGAGGTGGGTTCACTCCACACCCCTAGGACTTACATAACCGGTACCCTCTGGTCATAGGGGGAGGGAAGGTACTGGCAAGGCCGTGGTCAAGGGGGGTTGTGGAGCGAACCGTCAAGGGGTCCACGTTAGCATGGCTATACGAAGAAGCAATATCCGTTAGCATGCCTATCGAAGAAGCATTAGGCGAAGCAATGCTACGAGTGGTAATGTCCGTGGGACTTTTAAATTACATCATGCATACCTGGAGGGTCGCACGGGAAGAGGAATTGCCAAGAAAAGGAGTGTTCTTCTCGAAGCGGAGTGCCTTAGCCTTAGCATAGGGCATAGGTGTGAGTGGAGGGTGCTTCGCAAAGTAGAATAGTATTCGCGGAGAACTGCCTCGTGAAAAAGAGGTTCCTCGCGAAGCAGGGTGCTGCGAAGCAGTGTGCTTCATGATGTGTAGCGATCCTGCCTTAGAATAGGGATCACTAGTACAGGTTGGGTGTTTCTCGAAGCATAAATGCTCCGCGGCTGCCAGGGTTCCCTTGGGAATCCCCCTCCTTCGCAAATGCCCTTGAGCTTCGCGAAGGGCATCCCACTCAGAAGAGGGGCTCAAAACGAGTCAAAGCGAAGGCGTCACGCGAAGTAGAAGTACCTCTCAGAGCTCATGATTCCCGGGGGGAAAAGAGTGCTTCGCGATTCGGGAGAGGAGAAGCCGAAAGGTCGGATTGTCCATCTCTGGGACTCAGGGGGAGCCCAGTATTTATAGGCATGGGACGCCGCGAAGCAGAACTCAGACGCCACCTCAGGTGCTTCGCGGCACGCTCACGAATGTCAGCGTTGTTCGTGGAGAGTTACCGCCTCCTGAGCTTCGTGGTGGGCTGCGAACGTCAAACTCGTTCGCAGAGAGTTACCACCTCCGAAGCATCGCGGAGGGCTCGCGAATGTGAAACTTGTTCGCGGAGAGTTACCACCTCCGGAGCTTCGCGGCGGGTTCATGAATGTCAAACTCGGTCGCGGAGAGTCACCGCCTCCAGAGCTTCGCGACCCACGATGCCCGGGGTGCTTCGCATCGGTGCTTCGTGAGGCAGCATCTGGGCCGTCTTTTTCGTCCCTTTCGTTCGTGCAATATTTTGGCACCAACAAGTATAAAACATATAAAAGGGCCACTTATTTACTTGAAATCAGAGGAAACCCACATTTTACTTATTTTTGACATGTACACAAAGAATACATGTCAATATATAGTATGGTGTGGTCGATAGAACTTGGTGAACACTTTTAAAAGTTAACAAAGTCTTTAAAAACATGTTTCTATAGGTAAAAACTGTCCAAAAATACATCATATTTCCCTCAAATAAAATACTAATTACTGTGGATTGATTTTTTAAATATAGGAATAAACACCACATCATTTTCAGTTGCAATTTCTCTAGATGGTCGTAAACATGTTTTTAGAGTTTTAAACCACTAAGATGCACATGTAATGGAAAAATCCATTGGATAAAGCCCAAGATTTACATTAAATCATGGGATGAAAACATTTTAGGTATTATCTATTGGTAAGTGTAGACTATATTTCAATAAAAATGTGGTGTCATAACAATAACTTGATAAACAAATTTTAAGGGCACCAAAGCTATTAAAAACATCTTCATGGGGGTCAAAACTAGAAAAATGATGTTGTATTTATATGAAATCATAGAAAAATGTATACAGATTGGTTTTTTAAATTTATCTATCGATGGAACATCATTATGATTTATATTTTTCTTGAGATGGTTGTGAACGTTTTTGGTGTTTTAAACCACTAAAACTTGTGTGGAATGGTTAAATTAATAGAAAATGACATTAGATTGATGTGAACACATGAGACAACCATAATTGAGTCATTTTTGACGTGTGTGGATAGAATACATATCAATATGATAGGTGGTGTGGTTGTAATGACACAGTAAAGTATATTTAACGGAACCAAGGCATTTAAAAACATGTGTCGGATGGGTGAAAACTAGGAAAATGATTTTAGGCTTCCCTCAAATCAGAGGAAAATGACTGTAGATTTATTTTTGAAATATAAAAACCAATGATGCATTAGTGTGAGTTATATTTGGATTGGTATTTCTATAAAATCATTTTTAGTGTTTCAAAACACTAAAATGAACTTGTAATGATCAAAACCATAGAAAAATACCCTTTATTGATGTGAAATGATGGGATAACTAAAATAGTCTTATTTGTTGAAATATAGAAAATGATGTGATATCAATTTTTCTTAAAAAATATTAATTAAATTTCAAGCACACCACACATTGATTTAATAATTTATTAAATTATTTACATAGCCCTTTTCATTTTCAGGTGTTGAATATTATCATAATTATTCAATTTTAAAATTTCAAAGTGTTTTATAAGATATATTATTTGATTAATGCTAAAATTAATTTTGATTGATTAAGAAATAATGAATCCAATGTGCAACATTCAGACTATATTCTGTTTTTTTTCTCTCTCACATTTCTTTTCATAAATGTTCTGGATTTTTATAGGCGATAGATGCAGGTAGTAGGCAAGAGGTTGGCTATTATGATCCAATTTTTTTTCAAATGATAATTATGATGGTTCATTGTTTCAATTGTATTTTTAAATTTTATAATTGATTCTATTGTAATTAAAATTTATTATTTCTAATTTTCATTTTTTTATATTTCATCAATGTTTATGATATAATGTGTTTGGTTTTTGGTGGTGAGATGATTTAGAGATAGACAGATGCAATTGAGTTTTTGGTGTGGACGTATAGTGGGCATGGGTTATTGTTGGGCATATGTTGTATGTATATATTGACGACTGATGTATGGGTTGGTTGAGGTATATTTTGACTAATGTTTTGATGATTGTGGATATTTATATATATGACTACAGATGTACGATGTATGTATGATGGGTCTAGCATAAATTTTTGTTTTAGTTAATTGCATGTTATTTTTTTTATATTTACAGTATTTTATTAAATATTTTACAAAAAAATAATGTTTAGTTGTACTATTTTGAAGCTGTTTTTAGTAACCACCAATATTTAAATTATAAAATATTTTTTTAATGTAGGTTAACATTAACCACTGAGATACATAAGCACAACAATATTTATTAGTAGCGGTTAATTTCATGAAATATATTTATTTCAGGTTTTGTTTTTAAATAATAGTCATTGAATGAAACCGAAACCACTACTAAATTCTCCAAAAATGACACATACCAAAACCGAAATGTAATTAAATGAACTACTACTAAATGACTAGAGAACATAAAATATGTGGTTTTTCTGATAACTACTTCTATACTATTAACAAATTGTTTCAAGAACAACCTAATTAACATAAACTACCGCTAATGTCCTCTTTTTTGTAGGGTTTTGACCACCCTTGATAAAATTTTGAATCCCATTTATTATTTTCTCTCTTTATTTCACCTCCTTGGATGATGTTTTCTTGTGAGGTCATATGCACTATTATTAGGGTGTTTTTCTTTGGATTTATATTTCCCTCATTCTAGCAAAAATCAAAGGTCGATAATAGACAAGGAGTTGACTACCCTTCGATGTTATGTGGTATAGTGCCTATCCCTAAATATCTTGAATTACATGTCACGCATCATTGGACCCCATACTAAAGAACATGCGATTCAACTCATAATTATGAATGTAAAAAAATATAATTCCTTAAATGAATGATTTCATTCACCCTTTACATCATTTTAGATTTATACATTAACCCAAACCACGCCACAAGGTGTGTGGATTATATCCATAAATTGTTACTCCTTTATAAATATGACTGAAAAAACCCTTTAGGTGTAATTTTTATATTCCATGGTCACATTTTATTTATTATGTAATTGAACCCCCTATGTGGTGGGTTTGGTCTTTTCCCCTATAAATTAAATGTGAAAATGAATTAATAAGAAGAATAATAGTAATACCATGTCACTAAGACTGTTGTTTCTTTTTTTTACATTATAGAAAACTTATCTTATATATGTGAAATGTCTAAATTGAATTATGTGAATTGATAAATGATATGGTTAATAAACTATATCATGAATATTTTTTATGTTATATCATGGGAGACACTTGGGTTCCAATTTGGAATTCCTTGGATGGGATAACTCTATGCATTGAATTGAATGAATTATTAATATAATTATACCATGCCATAAAAAATACTTGTATTTAAACATGGAATATCATGGATGGGATCTCTACAAATATGTGTTTAAATTATGACATGGGTTATACTTGGGTTCCTTATATGGAACTACTTGGATGTGATAAATGGGATATTTTAGTTATTCTACACCTTGGGTGATACTTGGGTTATAGTTCATGATGTCGTGGATGGTCGCATAAGATAGTGGTATTATATTATGCCATGAGAATTAAATTATATTATTAATGCCCTTAATTTTAGTTATATCTGGTTAGCCTGACATACCATGTGACATTGAAGATATCCCTTCAGGTACCATCACAGTTAATATGGACAACCTATCAAAGGAAGTGACAGAGATATGACTCTTTGAAGAGAACTTAGACATCAAGGTAGTACCACACCTATTGGATTTTTTGGGAAGGGTTACTCGCCAATAAAGAAATTTACTAGTCCTCCATAAAAATACAAATCATTATCCCTCATTTTGAATGCCAATAAGTTTAAAGAGAAAGATGGGACTATCAAACCCTCTGTCCCATCTTGCTCATTGTAAAAGGCGGAAGATGACCCATAAAAGGATGCATTATGTCAGTAGCTCATGGAAAAATAAAATATGGATGATGAACTTCTCACTTAATGTGCTATGGAATTTTAACCAGAGTACGGTAATCCTCGACCAGGGTAGTAGGGGCAGGTACAGCCTCCCCCGGTGAGTTACCTCTGGGTGACCTTAACCATTTTTTCCATATAGATAGGGTATAAGTTAATGTTTCTTTAAATTGGGAAGGACATGAATCACTAAATCAACCTGAGTTGCGCGATAACCCTCATGACCCAGATCATGTTCCCCCATCCACTCCACATGTTGTTCCCCCAGTCATCCCGAATATCAACCCACTAGCGACTCCACAAGCTGATGGGTCCTCTTATCATGTTGAATAATCTATCAATGCACTAGTGGTTAGAGATCTTCATCTTAAATGGAATACCAGCTAAGAGGATCCAATGACCACTCTCATTTCCTGCCTTGATGCCCTAAAAACTCGACAGTTGGAAATACCGCATGATGGAAGGCTATATCTGGATGGGTGGATGATATTCCAGAACCCCCCATACTTCAGAAATCCTAATACCTCCCCCTTTAATCGGATGGGTGACCCGCTGCAGCATCTAAAACACTTTATTTTAGGTTTTGGACCCATGCTGGGAACTCTAGCGTAGCAAGAGGTTGCAAATCTCTATTGTTACATACATACGCTGGAATGGTCCCTGTTTTTCTAGTACAACCATTTACCCATTTGGTTAGTATCCGGTTGGAAGGATTTTTATATTTAGATTCTTTACGAATTAAGTTGCACCACCTATAAGAAGAGTATTGAATTCTTATTCATGTTCAAGAAGAGGCCTGAAGAGTGCATCACAGACTTTTTCGCTAGGTCGAAAGGCCTAACATATTCCCTTGATATGTTGCTGACATAGGAGAAACTTCTAACAATATGAATGTAAAATATCAAAATTGCATTGTTCAATTTTCTAATCCCTAATAACCATCCAGGAGGATTTCTGGATTTCTCTAACAATGCTCAGCTCCTAGAGGAATTCTTGCAACCGGCCTAGCGGGAATGTCAGTTTCCTATACTAGTTCCCGTGAGAAGATCCTCTAAAACTATGCTCACTGAGGTAGCAAAAATTGAGGGACTTATATAGCTTGAGTTATAACTAGTGGGGCCACCTCCACAACCTTGCCGAGGCCCACCACCTCAAGAATAGCCTCTAACCCAACAACACCCACCTTAGAATCAGAAGGCATCCCCTCATCACGCAACACTACCACCTAGATGAGATAATCAGGTTCAACCTCTTCAATAGGCTCCTCCAAGCCCTCTTCAGGTCCAGGATCATAGATTCCCCTTACTGGATAGAAGAAAACTGGTCCTACTCATTTAATAAGGCTCAGGTCCCCAGTTATTTACGAAGATCCTTGCACTCGGGAATCCTACAGTTTCCAGAATATAGAAGGCCCGAAGAGGTGGATCTCACTGATCTCACCAATTATTTCCCCTATCACCTGATCCTTGGGAACACCCTCATGTATGTATAAGTGGTTAAATACAGGCTCCATGATCAGTTTCATAACAACATAGTTAGGTTAGGCCCTTCCCCAACACAGGTGGCATGCATGTTCATAAATCTTGATAGTGACAGTGATAGTGAAAGTGAGTGGAAACAGGTTCATAACTACAATTCCCAAAAATATGATAACCAAATGACCCACACTAATGTTTACCATTCCAGAGGTATTATCCGTGCACGTTTGAGTGAACCTGATCCTTCAGAGGCCACCAAAGTACCTACATCCACTATTTCTGAGTCAACATATCAGTCATCCTCTTATAAGAAGAGAATGCATCAGTGAAGCATGGGAAACCATAGTCCCCCACTAAAATTATTTTCATCCCATACACTCAGAAATTTCATGCCCCTAGGGAAGGAAATTGACCCCCAGAATCCATCCATGACTGTAGAATTATTTGAGTGATAATTCAGAGTATTATTAGGTTAACACCATGGAGATGGTAAACTCTTACATGGTCCTTGATGCTGGAGAGAACTAGACAGATCCTCTCAATGACCCATTCTGATGCCAGCATTGATATATCCAAGGTTATGTGAGTTGATAAAATTAATTTTTTAGTTCCTCCATCAAAGATGTTCATGCCACCGAAACTAGATAGCTAAATCAACACTGAGCTTAGTATGATCATCCTTCTCATATTGTTTCATTGGATCTACCTCCACCGCAGTTTGTACTTCTTGACTAGGCGGACCCACCACGATAATGCTATGATTATCCACATTCGGTTGTGGACTAGGCATAGTGATATGGACCATAGCTAGTAGTCACTCCATGGTGTTCGACTAATGAGCAACATGACATTCTGAGCACCAGCCAAAACCCCCCAGTTCAGCTACCAGCGCCACTGAAACCTCCTACCACAAAGAGACCTCCTGTCAGTATAGGTGTACACCTGGCATGGAAGGATGATATTCTCAAGAATATCACCAGCTTTATTTTTAATATATCTATTCTTGAGTCATTTCTACTGTCAAAGAAAATGTGTAAATCCCTTGCATAGGCTTTAAGAAGCCCCCTCCAATTTTGGGCAGTGGTAGTATCCGTAGAATACTTCCATGTTGAGGTAGTCAAATAGAAAAATGTCAGGGTATTATCACATTTTGTGGAGAAGAAGAATTCTCTTCTATACAGGGGAACATATTCCCATTCTCCATTACTGGACATTTCAATGGTGTGGAGGTTATTTTCATTTTTATCAATATGGGTAGAGGGATCAACATTATCCAAACATGGAAACTATGTAAGATGGGGTTGTCTGAGGCTGATTTTAGTCCCTCTAACAAGAAAATTCAAGGTTACGACAGGTTGTAACATGCACTAGTTGGAATGATCCATCGGAAAACCCAGTTCTGTGGACTCATTTCCATCACCGAGTTCATGTATGTCTTATGAGATAGTTCTTACAATGCATTAATGGGAAGTCTATGGCTCCAGCTACACATGATAGTTCTTTCCTCATATCACCAATTCCTCAAATACTCCCATAATGGTAGAGTAGGTGTACTCCAAGGTGATGTTCCTCCCATAAACTCTTGTAAATCTTGCTACTTAGATGATGACTATTATAAGATCATGGACAAGTAGATTCAGGATAATGTGGTAGAATATGCTATAGTTGTGACCAACCCCTGGGAAGACATGAATGACGCCTACATTTTCATGATTCACTGATTAGACGCCACACCCCCAGATGTTGGGAAATTCTTTGTTGACTCTGAAACAAAATGGAAGCATGTTCACAAGTCCAAATAATTCCACAGGATTACCTAGTATTCCAACACAAATCAGGCCTAGGTGATCCCAGATCCCTCTATTCTAATAAGGTATCGGGATGTACACCCTATAGCAACAAAAATCCACCATAATTTCATGTTTTATCCATATGGGATAAAGAGACATAAGTCGTTGCACCACTATTGATTTTATATCTTTAAATGTTTCCCCTTGGGTAACATGGTATATGGGATCATGTCGATGGCCTATTTTTACCTTGTTTTAGTATTGCATGAGTCCCCCGACGAGGTTTCAAATATATCCCATGATGGAACTATTGTCCCATTTGGATCTATCGACTCAGAGTAATTACCTCCTACCAATGATCCTTTCACCATCAATGAGTAATAGGGTTAGTCAGATAATCCTCCTTTCGAGGAGGGAATCTCTACAACGGTCGATGAATTGGTTCAGGTGCACCATGGTAACAAGACGGATCTGAAACCAACCTTGACCTATTCTGCTATGCCTGTCAAAGTGCAATAATGATATGTGGATTTTATAATGTAGCATCATTATATATTTTCTTGGAGTTATGACAAGATGAGATGGCTATATCCTCAGGTCTTCATCAACCGTCTTAGTCATCCAGCATATCCTTGTGGGTTCAAACGAACTCCCATAAAGATTCACCCTTATCATGGTGCCATTTTCAAGGCTGAGGTCGATAAGCTTATCAGAGAAAACATTGCTAAGGAGGTAAAATACTCTAGATGGTATAAAAATATTGTTCCCATTATGAAGAAGAACTAATATATCAGGTTCTACATCAGTTTCCTAGATCTCAACCATCATTGCCTAAAGGAAGACTTTCACCTTCTTGAGACAGAATTGTTGATTGATTCCACCATTGGGTTCCATGATATCTCTTTTATGGATGGGAATTCAATGTATAATCTAATATGAATGGACATAGAGGCTGAATATAATACCATCTCAAAAGCACAAGAAGGAACATTATATTACTAGGTAATTTCCTTTAGTCTAAATAATGTCGGTTCCACCTATCAGTGTTCTAAGAACCGCATATTCAAGTTGATCCTCAGGACATTGGTGGAATTACACATGGAAGATATGTATGTTAAATAAATAAATATATATTTAGGACCATCTCTATGATCTTGATAAAGAGTTAAACATCCATGGTTCCTGTATTTTGAAGATAGACCCCCTAATGTGTGCCTTCGGGGTCACCTCCATAAATTTTCTTGGCTTCACTATCAGATACAGAGGCACTGAGGTTGACATGGAAAAGATCAATGCCATCACAAATATGTCTCCTTCATGTAAAATTATGGAGCTCTGAGGCTTTCAATGCCACCTATCCTACATATTCCTATTCATCAAGAATATTGATAATAAATATAATCCCTTTTTGTGGATCATAAATAAAGGTGATGATTGTCAATGGGATTAAGAATGTCTGGCCACCTTTGAGAAAATTATGTTGGACCTGGTAGTTCCTACATTTATGATGCCACTCATTTATGGAAAGTTGATTGTATTTTATGTGAACACTCTGGAATGATCCTGTGATGCCTTTCTCACTTAGAAGAACAATGAGGTAACTTTGAATATTTTATACTATCGCAGCGGCTTGCTCCATGATATGGATACGAGATACTCCTCTTTTGAGAAGATATGCCTTTTGCTGGTTATTACATTGGAGAAATTGTGAAATTACTTGAAACACCATGAAATAAATTTGTTGTTATGAGTGGATCCATTGAAGTACATCCTAAACCGCCCCATTTTGACCAAGTATCTAGCTCAGTAGATAGTGCTCCTCCAACAGTTCGTCATCAAGTTTGTCTCTAACAGGGCTACCAAGGGACAGACATTGGCAGACTTTCTGGCTGCCCATCCAGCTCCCATAGAGCTGTCTCGGGATATTGATTTTCTGGATGAGGCAATCCTCTAAGTGGATTAATCCTTTCCTTGTTGGAAAATACAATTTTATGTCACTTCCTGAAGCCCTACAGAAAAATAATCCTTGTCCTGAGACTCAATAGAGTGGGCTAGGGTGTCGTCTTCCTCATGCATGCATAATTTGCCTAGAAATATTAATTCTTATTGTCAGAATGATGTAAATAATGAGTAATAATAGCAGACTCTGATCACTGGTATCGAACTGGCCTTCGAGATTGATGGTCCCCACTTTCATGTTAAAGGGGACTCTAAAATACTCATCAAGAAGATCAAAAGTGACTACATCATCCGTAAGTTGTAGCTAATACCACTATCAGAGCGTACCATCTAGCCGATGGCTCAGTTCCCTTATCCACCAGAAGTTACACATGTCCCTTGTTCACAGAACGGTCGAGCTGACACCTTGACCAGCCTTGTTTCATCCCTTATAGAACCCGACCAAAATAATTTGATTATCCCTATGAATCATCAGAGAGTCATCACTCCTATTGTTCTGGATGACGTCGATCACCAACAGTAATGTGAACTTATAGTTATTTTTTCCACGTCAGGAGCTCCGAGTCCCCCTACCGCATTGTTGGAGGTGACTATTGATTGGACAACTCCCTTTATAGAGGTTATCTAGCATGGTAATCTCATGGTAGACCAAGTCGAATGTGAGAAAGTCCATCAGCCCGTAGTGAAATTTACCTACTGTAGTGGCTCGAGTCTTGGGTAGTTACTCTACAGATGTGAGTGTGATAGGATTCAACTTTGTTTCATTCTAGGAGGAGAGATTTATCAGGACATCGAAGAGGTTCTTCCCGCTTCTTAAGGGTCTTGTCAAGAAGAGCTGACACTCTCTCAACATATTCGAATATGGGGATACTTTTGTCCCACCATTATCCGTGACTGTATCGAGTTAACCAAGAGGTTCCATGCATGTTAGATCCTTGATAATTTCATGCATCGTCTTCCAAAGACTCACTATACTATAGAGTACTCTTGGACATTTGTGGTCTGGGGACTCAATGTTGTGGGACCATATCCCCTGGAAACACCTCTCCAGTGCGGGTTTATCCAAACTGATACAGATTTATTTTCCATGTAGTTAGAGGTAGTTCCTCTCTAGGAAGTAAAGACTTTTATATCATTGGCATTGTGATCTCTAATATCATATACTGATTCAAAGTCCCGCACGCCATCCTCACATATAACGGAACCAACTTCTAGGTAGTTGAACTGAAGAAATTGTATGCCAAGTACAACATCCACTATAATCATACCTCTCGCTATCATGCACAAGTAAATGGTAAAATATAGATGTTCAACTAAACACTCTCAAACATTCTGAAGAAGATGGTTGGTCAGAACAAGAAGAGTTGGTCAGACAAACTCCCCAAATCCTTTTGGGCTTATTGGATGATGACTCGTAATTCCACTCAGGTCACCCCATATTCCTTGGTATACAGAACAGAGACACTCTTGTCTATTAAAATTCAATTACCTACATTAGGCATAACCGTCTAAGATTAGAAGGCACCAAAAAAAGTAGTGGAAATCCATATGGATAAACTGGAATCGCTTGACTAGAATACACTTTGTGCCTTTCACAATATTGAAAGGCATTTTAACAACATAGCTAGAGAATTAAATAAGAATGTTTGCCTCTACACATTCTTAAAAGGTGACATGGTGTCGGCCCTGAGAACACCAATGATACCTAGCAGGAAGCCACTGAAGCTAGAACCCAAATGGGAGGGGCCTGATGTCATTCACAAGGTTTACTAAAATATTGCGTACACCCTGGTCACCATGGATGGTGAGCAAATTACTCCTCCCACCAATGATAAATTTGGATAGAATTATTTTTCTCAGTATCCCCACATGACATTAAACTATTCCGTTTTTATAGTATGACATTAAACTGTGTGGTTCGACCTGGCCGGAAGATGTAAAACTACCCAAAACTCACCTACGAATAACATTAAAATGTATTACCATCCTCTTGGGTGTTATGCTTCCTACAATCATCCTAGAAGACGTTAAACCACCACCCTCTTCTCATAGGATTAATAACTCCAAAATGTTTCAAAATCTACAACCTTAAACTATGATTTCATACATCCATGTCATATGATGCTAAACTACATGACATTTCAGAACAACACATGGATTTATTACCATCTAAAAGAGATATGTATGACCACCAGGACTTCTCATATGTCTCCCAAGCTTAGTACCCTCAACATTTATAGACTCTTGGCCTATGTCATCACTTATTATTTTTCGGTGTGGTATGGAATATACATCATCTCTCACATTAGGCTATTCTTTTCCATCCCACACACATCCCCTTAAGACACCCCTCCTTCATCCCGCGTCTTTACTATGAAACATTAAGCTTACCAGGTAATTACATGCATCATAAATTTTTCAATTTGGGTTTCCATATTTTTCATCTAAATGTACCCCATGGAGTCTTGGTTTCATGCCTACTTATATCAACTACGATTTTGTGTCAATGTCCTGTAGGATATCAAATGACAATTTGACACATGTCCAATGTTGTGAATATGGTCTACAGTCAATGCTCAATTGTTTTTTTCCTATTTCAGGTCACATGAGATGGATACTATATTGAGAACATGGTCAGCAGTTATCCTCAATCTTTATGGCTCCCCATGGTCTCCCAGATGACGCGCATGACAATAAACATGGCATCTAATATTTGAGCTATATGAACATCAACTAAGATCTACCACATATTTTTTGCATGACGTTAAACTACATTGAATCTCGATAACTACATATGGATTAATTCCCATCTTCATGGGATATGTAGGAATGCCCGAACATTTGGTTTTAGGGCCCAATCTAGGTTCATCCATTCTTTCTCCCATCCACTCGGACTGAGTTCTCTCTTGTAAATATGAATGGTGTCGTGTATGTGGGATTATGTCCTCATTCACAAAGAGTTATTCACTTGTCCATATACATTACTCTTCAAGATACACCTTCCCAACATCATTACATTATGACATTAAACTACATGACACATCATAACTATGTATGGATTGATTCCCATCCTAATGGGATATATAAGAATTCCTGGAAATTTTGTCTTTGGGTCAAATCCTTTTTCTTAGAAACCTTATCTTCATTCCTAAAACATGGATTTTCTCATTATAGGGGTGTATGTAGTGCAGTGTGGGCTTATGTACTCTTTTACATTGGGTTTGAAATAGCCACACCATGTGCCTATCTCATGAGGGATCACCATCCCCCTTTTCCCAATTCATCTCCTCAACGTGTTTTCTCTCCCATTGGGTCCGTCAACCCTCTTCGCCAGTTCACCAATTCACATAGATGCACTGATATTTGTAACCAAGAATTTTCCATTCTACATGTAAATGCTTTCATAATCTTTAACACTTCATGTTTCCTTTTATTCATGTTTTCACCATCTTTCACATCCAAAAGGACCCATAAATTCCATGGAATACATGCCTCAGTGCTCAACTACCATCTTGGGCCAATGTCCCTAAGGATTAAGATCAATAGTTTGATAGTAGTCCCACATTGAGAATATGGTCATCGTATTATTCTCATTTATTTGTTCCCATTTCAGGTCACATGAGACTGATGATGTGTTTTGAATGCGGTCAAATTTTATCCTCTATCATTACGCCACCCCCATTAAGCCCTAAATATTGTTTTCATGATTCACATCCCTTTTGACTCTATCATGTTCAAGGGGAATTTCGACACTCCTAGTGCCTTCCCTCAATTATTGTTTTCATGTTAAGTGGATGAATCAACATCATGGTGTCGATCGAGGCTCCACACAATCTCCCCTTTCTTTGTATTCTACATTCTATTAAGATCTTCTCTTCCCTTTTTTCCCACATCGAGTGTTGATCACACGATCTTCGGGATTTTTCAAGGTTAATGCCTTCATTGAATAATATCACTTCTTTTGGTCCAATCTCTATGACCATAATCTTTGATCTTTCATGTCCTTGGCGTATGATGTTTAATTACATGAAATTTCAGAACTACATATTTTTTGATCCCCGTCATTATGGGTTATGTATGGCCGCTAAAACATTTTTTCTTTAGGTCCATCCCCATATCCTATGATCTTTTATGGCCCCTCATCTTGGTCGCACGATGAAGAACAATACTGCATTGTGGTGTCCTCACTCGAGGGAAATCATGTTCTGTATTGGTTATCCAACATGCCAATTGTACAAGCCTACATATGTAAGGATTCCTGTACCGATTCCCATATTCTCTATCCTAGGATAGTTGGTGCACAAAGAAAACATAAATCCACGCTAAAGAGAAAACAATATCCATAAAAAATAGGTTTTTTGGATCATGGGATAGACCTGAAAGACAATATAGCATCTAGAATTGGTGGCCTACCATGCCATTTTCAAAAACTATGTATGTCTTGATTTTTATCCTTATGGGATACGTAGAAACACCCATACATTTAGTCTCTGGGTCCAGCAAAAGGTATCTGAAATTATTCCCTCTTTCCACCCCTTAACTAAACTCTATTTGAAGCATGTGGTGTGGTGAGGACCTCTTTGGTTATCATTCAGGCCAGGTTTATGATATTTGTTCCATATTTACCTTTGGGGATTTTCCATCCATTCTCTTACATCCTCGTCACATGCCGATGAACTGCACGATTCCTTCCAGAACTATATATGCCTTGATTTCCATCCATATGTGATACATAAGAAGTCCTGATCATTATTCTTTGGGTCCAGCATGATACTTAACCTTTGGTCCCTCTACCCAAGGATTCTCTTAAGAGCACATGGTGTGGTGTAGACTGCTTATGTCCTCATTCACATCAGGTAATGCAATAATTTCACCATGTGTCTCCCCTATCACTTCCTATCATGGTCCGAGTGCTACGATTATAAACTACGTAATTCCCACAAGAACAATGTACGGCTTGATTACCATCCTCATGGGATACATAGGAACTCCTAGACCTATAGTCATTGAGTCCATTCCCATGTACTGAAAACCCTTCATTTTTCAACGTGCATGATGCTAAACATTGTACCCTAGTCCAAGCATCATGAATTTAATCTATGTGTGTGCTTTAATTAGAAATGTTTTATAAGATGGGAAGCCTCTTTGGTCCTCATCCACGTCAGGTTTTTCTACTTCTCCGCATTGCACACATTCCATTAAACTTTGTACCCTTCCAATAGTCCACTCTATGACCTTAAAAAATGAGATTTCATCCCCAGGACCCTTGTCTGTGTAATGGAATTTGAATCCCACAATTTGACATGTCACATTGTCATACTGAATTTCACCGTGGCTTTGGTCCCTATGTGTTGGTTTCTACATGGACATTCATTCTTTTTTGTTTCCACAATTCACGAGACCTCTATTTTGATCCAAACCCCCTTCCATGTCAGAAGAGACGCTATTTAAAGAATGTTCTCATCCATCATTGGATTACCTACCATCTTGGCCCAATATTCCAAATGAAATCAGAAGACATTTTACGAAAGGTCCTTATTTTGAACATGGTCACCAGTCCGCCCTCATTTTCATGTCTCCATGCCGGGCTAACGTGAAACAAATGTTGTGTTTTGTACATGGTCAATAGTTATCCTTCATATCCACTCCACCATCATTGTGATCCAGATATTAAGTGCCATGATTCACATCCTTCCACCTCATCATGATTAAGTGGAATTCCAACACACTTGGTTTTACCCCCACACACATCTATGTGTGTTAAGTAGACATGTCAGTATTATTGGGACATCGTTCACCTAGCTTTCCACTTCCCCTAATGTGTGCCTCCTTGTACCCAAGAAATCCCATCACCACTCCATGTTTCCCACATTTATCCTTACTCGTGTGGGATTATTGGTTTTGGTAGGATGTGTACTGGTGCAACTGAACCACACATGACTTTCATTCCAAATAATTTTAAACTGCACTTTCAGACCTGCGTGTGGATTGATTGACATACTATTGGGGTATGTATGAATTCCCAAACATTTTATCTCAGGCCCAGCCCAAATTTCCCCATCTTCAGTCTATTGAACTAATATTTCCCTAGGGATTGTGTGGTGTGGTATAGACTGCTTGGTCCTCATTCAAATCAGCCCTATAATGGGCGTGTCGCGTACTCCCCCCATTGGGATCTCCCCTTTCACTCTTTATCCTACTATATGACGTTAAACTACACATGTCATCCAAAACTATGTATGACTTGATTACCATCCTCATAATATATATAGGAACGCCTGATAACTTTTCCTTAGGTCCAACCCCAATTTAGGGCACCTCTGTTCTATGGTCTAAGGAGTCCCAAATGGGAAAACCCAGTGTGGTGTGGACTCTTACAGTCCTCATTCAGATAAGGATATGTACTAAACCACACACTTATTTTTAGGTCAACCCCGTCCTCATAGTATTATGTTAAAACACGGGTCTATAATCCTCATTGTCATGGAGTAAAGATGAGCGCCTCTTTCGGTTCTCGCCAGAGAGATCCTTTCAGAAATGAGTATAATCCCTATCAAGACTGATGAACCCACCTAATGTGTTTTCATTACGGTGGTGTAATTTCAGGAGTGTTTGATTTTATCCCAATAGTCCTTCATTCAATCACCATGATTTATGTACCACCTATTTCGGATCCACATTTCCTACCATGTATGATTGAACCCCATAATGTTTAGGGTTCTCAGCCTTGAGGCTCACCTACGTTATTGGGCCAACATTCCAGAGGACATCAGAAGACACTCTGTGTTTAGAGTGTTCTGCATTTCCCTTCATAATTTGACCTTCGTACCCCCTTGTAACATAGATTCTAGGGAGTATATTTTGGCACCAAAATAAGCTGGAAGCCAAAAAATGGCATCAGTGGACCGACATGAAGACATATTCTCACTTATTGGATGATCCCAATACCCAATGGGAGGCAGTACATAAAAGGGGTGAGTTGAATGTAAAAGGGAGATTCTCCCTGTAAAATAGCCAAGTATCACATAAATCGTGGAATTTGGATTGAAATATCACATTCTCAGACCAAATAGTGTGTGACATGATCTTGAGAAGGCTTCAACCTGTTTTCCAAAAGGGCTGGATTGGCGTAGAATTTTTTCTTGTGGATTAGGGTGCTGATCCACCATTCCCAAAAACTTTTCCTGATCTCATCTATAAATATAAGTGAACTGAAATGCTTCACGGTGTCTCAATAATTCTACTACTGTCTTGTGTGTGAAATCCAACCCCTCCCATAAGAAAAACAATGCTTTAGGATACGTGATTTCGCGCTACTATTCTCCCAGTGGTCTTCTTTCGGGTGGAATACCTAGGTAATGATCCTATCCCACTACCATTTGATTCCAAGTTAATTGCGCACAATCAAGACCCATTTCATGAATATAGACCATTATGCGAAACAAATATTCTTTTCATGAAAAACATCCCTTATTCAAACTTATTGCGTGAAAAACCTAATCATTGGGAGAAAACTGTTCCCCTTGTATGAAAACATTGTTCCAACAGATAGTTCGCATTGCACACAATCATACCCCATAGCTCGAGATCCTCTCTATTGTGCTCCATCCCCACCTATTTCTTGGATCACTCACCTATTTCATGCACACCTCCCTATTGCACGCTAAACCAACCCTTTTGACTGCAACCCCCTGGTTGCGCATAATCGATCTTCCTGGCATTAAACCTTTAACATGCCTTCAATATACATCCTTTCCTCCATGGAAGCATATTTGAACCCCAATCTAACGTGCAACACCCATTGTTTCCACACACACCTTCTGTATGGCCCTCTATACTTGTGTGAATTGATTTGAATGTCTCTCTAGTAGTGATTCATGTTGTGTTTCCCTGCATTGTGCTTCTCCACAAAGTCATGCTAACGAATATTGCTTCTTAGAATAGCCATGCTAATATAAACCCCTCAATTGATCACTCCACAACCATGTCTCAACACAACATTGTCATTTCCTTCCCTTAACCAAGGGTTAAATCACACCATTTATTTAAGTCATAGTGTTGGGGAGGAAATCCATATCATTCAAGCAGCATGACATTAATATCCTAGACATCATCGTCCCTCAGACATGACATTAAAATATAGCCTCTTCCCATGAAATATACATGGGGTTCCCCTCCTCATACATTTTCCACACCCATTGGTCTCCATTGGAGTGAGATCTTCCTCACATGGAATGACATCCTCCTTGCAAGTAATGACATTTGTCTGGTGGGGGAATCCTGGTGTAAGCCCATAGCCTTTTTTTCAGGAGGTTTCTCCCTTACTCCTCTTCTCTTATTATGTGTGAAAAGACCATAGGTGAGATTAAAACAGGGGGATCTTAATACCACATCCCTCTCCTTGTGGGCATGATCTCCACTTGGGACTATATTCTAGAGTAATTATCATTCTCTATCTCCCTGGTCCACTAACCACATGTAATATCCATTCCATTCTTCATGTATGAAACTTTTATGATTTGGTAATAATGTCTTTGTTGCCTCTTGTTTCTCACACAGATCATGAATTATGTGAACTATAGTAAGAATCAATCATGACACCCATCGCGAACCACCTTAGTTGGTATGCCACATCACTTACCACCCAAATACATAGACATTGATCATTTCCCTTTCCAAGAAAGGTATGTAGGAATCCTACATGAGGTTCAATACCATCGTCTATTTTACCCAACCACATCATATTTTCTCACCCACTTCATCCCGCATGACATTAAAATCTATTCCCCTTTCCAACTAAGTAGTTTTTGATCCCTATCTATGAGACAATGTATGTATGAAGCCTCCCTGAGGATCAATTACAACAAAATGTACTCCATTGTGTCCCCCTTTGTTGGGATCTAACACTCCGGTCCTCCACCAGGTGTTAGATAAATCTCAGGTGGCTAACCACGCATAAGCCCCAACATCATCTTCGGTTTATTGTCCTTCGCGCACCCCTCGATCCAATGCCTCATCCTAAACAATGTGGACTTTGGATCTGTACAATAGGGATACAACAGAATCCTCTCTATGGTTCAAGACTATAACTCAAGTCCCATCTTGGTATCTACCTTGAGACGTTGTGTTTCGTGAAGGTTATGCCCCATCCTAGTGGTTCTACTTTCTTTGGGTCCCATCCTTGCATCCATTCTCATGGGATGCCATAGTGTGTAAACCCCATCCATTACGACCAAACTACAATAACATTGTCCATGACGTTTCACAGAGTGGTACATAAAAATAATTCCTGAGGATCAAGCCCATCATTCATCAGTCTCGACCACTTAACATCAGTTCTCCCTTTTCATTTTGCATGACATAAAACTTTATGCCCCTTTCAAAATATGTGGGTTCTGATCCCTGTCTCTTGGACAAGGTATATAGGAACCATCAATGAGGTTCAATCAAAATCCTGTTTAATCCATTGTATTAACCTTTTTTGGGATCAAACTCTATGTTTCTCCCCCGAGACGTTAGATCAATATGTGGCTACTAACTACATGTAATCCCCACCACCATCTTGAAGTTACTATCCTCCACGAACCCCTCGATCCTACGCTGCATTCCGAACAATGAGGACATTGATTCTACTCCATGGGAATACATAGAAAGCCTCACTGAGGTGAATGCCCAGCACTCGTGTCCCATCCCTATCTCTCCTTTGAGCCTTTGTGTTTCGGGAATGTCATGCCCCAGCCTTGGGGTTCTACTTCCTCTGAGCCCCATCCATGAATCCATTCTCATGGGCCGCCACATCAGGTGTCCCATCACCCTACTAAATAATGTGGACTTTGATTCCCTATCACGAGGATACATAGGAATCCTCTCAGAGGTTCAAGAACTACACCAACATCACCATCACATCGGTTCCATCCCCACTCACTATGTCCTTCAACACTCCATCATTGTCCATCCAGATTCTAACCTAGGCTACCTCATCCTAGAAAAAAAATGCCATCCAACGGGGTAGCTTACCATGCATAATCCCAACACGGTCCATAACCATCCAACCAAGATTGTCCCTCATGCAATGATCCACTAATCACGCTTAATTTCCATTCCATTCCTCGTGGACACACAATTTGTGACGTGATTTTCAGGTATTTTGTTGCATATTTTTTCTCACACTGAACATGACTCTTGTGAGCAAAGAGTAAGCATCGATCATGACAACCTTTGTGTGCCGCCTTAGTGTGTAATCCCCATCCATTAACACTGAACTACATGGATATTGATCCTCCCCTTTTCTAGTTGAGGTATGTAAGAAGCCTCTCCAAGTTTCAGGCCCATCATCCATCGATCTCGACAACATCACTTCAGCTAACCATTTCCGCACCGCATGACATTAAACTACATTTCTCTTTCTAAATACATGGGTTTTGATCACTATATCCTAGACAAGGTACTACGAAATACCCCAAGGTTAAATACCAATCCATAGTAAGACTTTGTGTTCCCCTTTATTGGGATCTAACTCTCATGTCCACCCCCGAGTGTTAGATCAGTCTCGGGCATCTAACCATGCGTATGCCCCGATATCATCTTTGCATCGATGTCCTCAGTGCACCCTTTGATACTATGCCTCATTATAAACTACATAGACTTTGATTCCCTCTCACAAGGATATATAGGAAACCTATAAGAGGATCAGGCCCAACACTCATGTCCCATACCCGTCTCTCCCTTGAGCCTTTGAGTTTCGTGAAGGTCATTCCCCAACCGAAGGATTCTACTTCCTCCGAGTCCCATCCATGCTTCCATTCTCATGGGCTTACTACTCATGTGTCTCATCAGCCCACCGAACTAGATGGACATTTATTCCCTTCCTCTAGGATATGTAAGAATATTCCTTAAAGATCAAGCCCAACACCACTGTCATACTCACCCTGGTTCTATCCCCACTCACTCTATCATTCAACACTCCATCAATGTCCATCATGATTCGTAGTGGGGCGGCCACATTCCTTTAAAATCATTCCATCCACCCAGGTAGCTCACCATGCAGAATCCCACATAGTCAATAACAATCTAACCAAGAGTATCCCTCTTGCGATGGGCCTATAACCGGGCATAACACCCAATGTGTATATGGGATTCTGTACTTTGTGTACACCCCAATTCATCACCCCTCTTAAACTAATTGGATTTTGATCCTTATCTTCTCGACCGAGTACATATAAAACCTCCCTAAAGTTCAATCATGTCCTATGGTAATCCTCAGTGTCCCCTTTGTCGGAACCCAATCATCTTTGGATCCATCCTCATAGGGAATATTGATCAACCAATCCATTAAATCAACTCATATTCTTCCTCCTAGGGATGTACCAAATGGATCTACTCTAATCAGTGTTCTGATCAATCTGATATGCCCCCGCGAGATGTTAAACTCACGACATACCCCTTGTTAAACATGGGAAGCTGGGGAAACACTTATGGACATGCCTATGAGATGTAATTCACTGTATTGGACATGGTATTCCTTAGGCTTCCATGCCCTTGATAATCCCTATCGTAAGGGGAAGAAACCTGGGAATATTAGTGTTATAGTGTCCAAACACGCCGGTTATTTCCAACATGACTACTACCCCGATTGAATATTGATTCCATGACATGAAACCTTGTAATGTCTGGAAATAATAATTGTAATTAACCAGGGCTCGTGAATATATGGTATTGGGGAAGTGATTCAACAACAACATCTTAGTCTTTAAGGGAGACCCAGAAAAGGTGAAAAATTATAAGGAGGGATTCACAGTTTGAGAAACCGACATCCCATCATCTCATTTCAATCATGAATAAAACGTCCCTAAATAATTGATGGATTCCACCCATCGTTGGAAGCCAAGAATGAGAGGAAACAATCAGTGCATCACAACATGACACCCCCCACCACCTCCTGAAAAAAGTGTTTGAAACATAAAAATTATCAAAAACAATAATGGAACACATGATGATAATGAGAGAAGTTTTTTGGAAGAACCTTGTGGTAAGAAACCATCCCCAAATGATTAAAAATATGAAAGGGGAAATTATATATAGGTGTAAGTATTTCCTACTATATGAATTTAATAAACTTATTCCATGGATTAATTCACTGGAATAACATATCACTACGAATTGAATATATCACCGAGGATTTTTGTAATAACACTTATATCCAATTTGAGATAATTTAATGTGATATTCAATAGATTTATATTTTTCTTCCATTTCCTTATATTGATTAGTTTTCGATAGCTTCCATACTTGAACATCATCTCATCATTTAAGAGTTATAGACATTCTTACAAAGCGGTATTGATGAAGAAAAATATTAATGCTAGAGTGAAATATATTTTTATAAGAAAATTTGATAAGATGAGGGCATTTATACTAACCTCTTTTGAAAACCATAAGAAATAATATCAATATATTTTATATGGTTTGAATGGTCCTCTCAAATTAAAAATATATTTGAGGATGATAGATATGAGTAAAATACAACTATGTATCCAATGATCACTAAAGGCTTCTCCTGAAAATTGAGGAATACCATAGGTCTTCATCCGAAATAGTATAATGGGGGACTCAATTAAAAAATATATATTCCATAATGTATATCGTTGTAATATAGTCAAAATAGAATTATTCATTGATTGAAAAGAAAATGTGAACAATTTAGGAGGATATCAACTATAACCCAAATAGAATTAATACCTTTGTAAGTATTGGGAAGTCCAATAATGGAATCCATTTATTTATTTACCAATTTCAATACACATGTGGGTAATGGTTGAAATATCCCTTGAGACATTAGCTACATGGCCATAACATATTGGCATATCAAGCATTGGGATACATACTATGCCACATCCCTCTTCATGTTATCCCATAGAAAATTATATTTAATGCCACATTACATCTTTACACATAGAGGATTCATAGTGAATGATGAGATATGAGATACTTTCAATAGTTCCTTCCTAAAATTTTATATTAATTAGACATATAAACAGGTATAGAACCCTATCATTTTATGAAATTCAGGATTGAACTCATGAATATTCCTCGCCTTATTTTGTTGTTCCAAATCATCCTTTATCCTAAATTTAGTCCCCACATAGATGGATGGTTGAGCATTAATTTGACAAAGATATGATCTATCACATTTTCTAATTTTTTCATGTCCTGTATTATATAAATCCATAAATTTTGATTAGTTTCAATTAGCATAATGGAAAACTAGCAAGGCCCCTCCGACTCAGAGCATCAACCCCATTGTTCACCATCCAAGGATCATTATTTATTGAGAAGTCACAATTAGTAATCAATTCCAATAATATAATATAGAAAACATTCAAATGTTTCTATGTGAATATATACATCATGATTTAATAATAGGTATATAAATTTCATTGTTCACCATATAGATAATTCCACTATATCTTTTATAAAAAAATCCCATGATTAACTCCAAATAACGAGTTAAGTAATTTTTCTCTTAATACCTCAATCGGCCTATAGAATATGCTTTAAACATATCATTATTTATAATAATGAATCCAATCCCATTATTCAATTCTTCACTATAAACCACAAACCCTTCTACACATTACGGTAGTGTAAGAATAGGTTTATTGACCAAAATTTTCTTTTGTTCATCAAAATTATCATCAGATTCATACGTCCAAAGGAATATGATTCCCACAAAATTTGACTTTGTAACAACTCATATATAATAATAATTTAATTTTATGGATTATTTTATTACACATAATTCAGAAATATGACAAACTATTATAGATTTTATTATAGCGAAACATAAAAATAAAATCACATGGAACTAAGTATTATAAATAATGGATTATTACTCACCATGGATGGATACACACATTAATGTGAATAAATTTATAATGAATACTATATAGAATTTAATATAATCTTCCCAAAATTAATATTCGCTATATTATTTTTACCTTGGAGGTCACTAATAGAAGAAAACCAATGATTATAAAGAACACCATGAAAGGAGACAGAATTATGAAAAATATATGATATGAAATAAAAACTATACGATGTAACATATGAATTGAAAGAGTTAATGATTTAGTAAGGTTTTTTAGATAACTAATACATGCCATTATAAATTAGTTCATTTGTAATATGTGATCCAAATAAAACCTCATGACATATATATATGATATATATACATATATAATATGATATATATATATATATATATAATATTACATGTATATTGGAATGTATAAAAATTATGATTTGTGTGAAATGGATATATTATTATTTGAGTGTGGGGAAATAAAATTATCTCCACCATGTCTATAATTTTTACATGCATTTCATAAGATGAAATGAATTGGAGGTGAAGCATTCTTGAGATGAATGTATATTTTTTCCAGTGATATTATTCATGCATTATAACACCTGAAAAAATAAAAGATATTGAGGGACATCTTCTATAGACTACAAAATCTACTTCCATGTGATAGTTGTAGGGATATATATATTCATTTTTAATCTTGGTTGATACTCTCTTAAACATGACACTCTTTTCGTCTTCTTCTTTTACATTTGAGGATTTAGCAATCCGTGGGGGAAAATAGGATCCTTCTCGAATGTCGAGTGATTCATAATATCCCATGGATTTCATTGGAGGTGGTATTATATTCTTGACACTTATGTGATATTTATCAAACACATCAAACCATGACCAGGTGTAGTATATAGATGTTTTGTTAATGATATATATTTAAAATATGTATTCATTTTTATTTTATATATGTTTCAAATATCATGAATGGGAGATCCACATATAATGATTTTTAACCACTTCCAAAAGATAAAATATTTGTTATTAGACTCTAATAAATCCATTTATTTTATTAGACAAACCCCATGATTTTTATTTATAAAATATGCCATTAGAATGAATAAAAAACAAAGAACAAATAGAAATTTTATAAGAATTTCTAAAAAAAATATTTTATCATTATGTAGTTGGGATATTTAACAATGACTAAGACTTTAAAATTAATCTTATGAGATGCATAAGGGTATCCAAGACATTAACCCAATAAAGAGTGGTCTACGCAAGGGTCAACATGATTTACCATTACATAGTTCGATATACGTAATGGTTATCATATATTACCTTTATATATCACATGTTTCACATATGGGAGGTTGTGTTTTTAAAAATGGTTACATAAATATAAACAATAAATTACCATTATGTGAAATGTTGGGGCGTAAATCATGATGATAATTTCTCGATACTACTTTAGGGTTAAAATGTTTTTACAAAAATGAAGAATCATTTATAATAACAATGTAAAGGTAATCAAAGAAATAATTTTTCATGAAAAATATCATGTAATATTAATGTTATCTATTTAATTATTATATTAGGTTATTCACCTAGTATGATTTAAATAAAGTGGTTAAAACCCTTACAAGAAGGTGTTAACATAAGGGTAATCCATTTTTTATCATTATGTAAAGGGTCTATGTAACGGTAAGATATTTTTACCCTTACCGGGTACACTGAATGTAAGGGTTAATTATATATACTATTACATAGATCATATACATAAGGGTTGAATAAGTATACCCTCAAACAGTATACGGATTCCACGTTAGGGGAAACATTAATATGTATATAATTTTTTTAATTATTAAATGCTTTTAATTGTTTATATAGTGTTTTTAAATTAATATTAAAATGTATTTTGTGAATATTTAGTTTATAAGAAAGTTATAAATAAAGAAATAAATTAAAATGGTCTATAATAAATTAATTTAATATTTATGAATTTTTTTCCAAAATATTAAATTTTAATTTTGGAAATACCATTTAAATAATTTTTATAGAATAACTTATGATTTTAAAATAAAAGTGTTCATTTTGAAATCATATGATATAATTTATACAGAGTTATAAATTTTGAAGTAAGGATACAATATAATGTTTTTATATTTAAATTATGAATTAGTAAAAAATAATATATTTTAACTTTTAAAATTAAAGGGTCCATATTTGAAACATTATTTAAACAACATTGAAGAGGTTTGGTGGACTGATTTTAAGAAATTTTAATTGATAATTAGGTAAGCAGAATTTATTTTATTTAGATCATTTAAAAAATAAATATCATATTATAAATAGTTTATAATTCATATAATATCATATATTTTAATTGGAAATTCCATATAATGATAAATTTTAAATATTTCACACTAAAATGAATATGGATTTATTATTTTTAATTTTTAATGAATTTCTATGTTAAATAAGTAATTATAGATAGTCTTATATTTATCATTTACTTATGAATGGTTCATAAATAATTATCTCATGTTTAAATATTCAAATCCTTATTTTCATTAAATGTTATTTTCTATTATAGAATAATTATGAATTATATATATAATCAATTACTATATGAAAAAAAAGTATATGAATTTTTTTTCTAGGATTGGACATGCCTTTTCATGCTTTGAATGGCTGCATGATAATTTTTTTCATCAATCATATCCTTAGTTTTAAATTGGGGTTATTAGCTAGAATTTTTTTATTAAATATAGTATTTTTCATATTATGTGTTAATATTATGATGAAATGGATTCTATCTTGAGTAATGTATCCTTGTGTAAAGGGATTAAAGGTGAGACTACCTACTAACCTAGAGGTGTATTCCTTTTCTTGGAAAGTTAATGTGTTTCCCTATTTTTTACTTTGAGCTTAATCATTAGGATATAATTAATATAATACAATTCTAAACATTTATTTTATGATTCCCTATAACATATTCGTATGATTTATTCAGATATGTATGAATATACATGAATTTTAATTTTGGATGAGTAACACAAACATGTGGGGCATGTAATGAGTTACACATCAATATGGTCTGAACATATTGTTTAGGTGGATGGAATAGTATTCCAAAATAAATGGAAAATAATAATGAATTCAAAAAAAATATAATGTGGGACAAGTTGGGGAGATTAAAATTTCCTTCAAATACAAATTGTTAAATTATTTATAAATTATTACTTGTCAATACCTTGATCATTCAATAGTGTATTGTCGACATTTGCCAGAGAACACCAAGATTATCTTATGTATGGGAAAAAAGTTATATGTAACATTGAATTATCATAGTGGTGTTTTAAATATTAGTTGAGTATCACTAAATTGTTCTTTGATGGAAAATGTTTGGATCATTTATTGGGTTAAACATAGTTATGAAATCCTAATTGCTTAGACCACAGAGGAATAATGTTGAATCTATCCATATGATGGATTGGATAAAGACTTTTTCTCCCAAAAATCAAAGCCTCATATATGATATTATTGATAATATTTTTCAAAAATATATATTCAATAATTATATATTGAATAAACATTATATGTCATGGGGAAATATGGATCTTGGACTATTTGGGGATATGATGTTTTTTTAAAAAGGTCATCATTTTAGTTGTATTACATTTACTATATTTCATTATTAAATGGTTATAAAATATTATAATCATATTAAAAAAATATTATGTCAATTATTAATTCCATCATTATCTTGATTGACCATAAAATCATTCTGATACCTTGAGGAACCTAATTGTATAAAGATCATAAGTTGGTATAAAATTTTGAGAGTAGTTTTAAAATAATTAGTGAAGTGCATAATGTTATTAAAAACTCACCCTAATAAGAAGTTTTGTGATATTGTTCAACAGAAGGATTTACATAATTTGGATAAAAATAAAAAGGTTGAACCTAATGTCTCTACAAAAATGTTGGTTTCCATGGAATCAAAATTGAAAAACAAACACGAGACTCTCAATTCCTTTAAAATAATTGATAACCTAATAAGGAACTACAAAGAGATTGAAAGGAGTAATAGTATGAAGTGTCTAAAGGCCATTTTATTTATATTATTTTTGATGTAACATCATTTAGCACTCAAATAATCAACATTATTAATCTTGTCATTTACATTGAGAGGCCAGGTTCACAAATAAATCATGTTTTTTCAATATATTTCATTTCACAGCCACTTATGAAATGGTTCTAATAATTTGTGCCAAATTACAATATAAAAAATCTCTACAGATTGATACCAGTTATTTTTAATTTGTTTATGATTTATGAACAAGTCATGGGATTTACAAGCTCATGTACAATGTTAATGGTAAATAATGAGATTGGTAAAATTTCTCACCAAAAATGGATGAAAAGAGGTCATGGAATTTTATCAATACCTATCAAAAGGACAATGAAAAATAAATGATAATTTTTTTATTATATAAATGCTTTACATTGGAGAAGAAATTTTCTACATTACCTAAAGTGTTCTAAGAACCCACGTAGTGTATCAACTTCAGTGTTTGGTCTTTTGGAATCCATTTATTTTTTGTAGGTAATAACAATAATGTATTTTATGATAAATGAAAATATATAGTACAATTGAAGCAGAATAAAATTACTTAAATGAAGCATCAAACATATATAAATGTCCAATTTAGAGAGGAAAGGTTTTTATACATCGGAAATATGGATACATCAGGACCAGATAAATATCTATTAATATGTTTAATTTATCATTATGATCATTATAAGAGACTATAAACAATGTTTTTTGGAAAAAAATAATATGTATTTGTTAATACTCAAAGTTATTATTTGTTTAATTCTTTAAAATAGTTTAATTTATAATAAACTTATCTTGATATGGTAAGGTAATCTATCTGATTATCATCTATGAAAATATTATGAAAATATGACTGAATTCAAATAATTTTTACCTTATATTATCTAAGTGATGGGAATATATATATATATATATGAATATGTAATATGAGTATAAATTCTAAAGTATAGTATATATAGTACAAGTAGGTAAAATTTAAAATTATAATAAGAAAAGTTTGTGGAAAATTTCTACAATGTATGATTAAGAAGATATTATAGGTAATTGTAATATAGGGTCATCAAGGAAGTGTAATATTTAAATATGATAGAATTATCTATGATTTACCTAAAGAAATTTGTTAAACTCAGTGTCATTTTAGTGTCCTACAAAGCTACTATAAAAATGAATTATTCAATTTTGAGTGGTTTTTAATCTCAAATGTATATATTAAAATTTTTAGTAAATATATTGGAGCTCAAAATCAAAGGTATAATGGATTTATCTTGTAGTTTATATTAATCAGATGAAATAAATAGTTACCACATTAATTATTGAGATATAAATGATTTTATCAACACTAAATTAATTTGTCTAGAAGAAGTGTATCTTCATCGAATTTACCTTGTATTATAAGAGAATATGATTAATAAAAAATATAGTTTTTATGACCAATAATTATATGTATAAAATTATACAAATGGTTTAGGATTCATTAATTTATATAACATGACCTAAAAATATTAAATCGATAAAAAACATTACCCAGGATAAAATGTTTAAACAAATATATGTTAAAATATGAGAAAATGTTTTCCTATAACCCATTAGTGGAATATTAAAATAATTATATAATTTATAACAAAATTTTAGAAGGACATAAAATACTATATTAGTTAGGGAAATAACTATTCATTTTATAAATGTTCCTACTAAAAGAAAATAATATTATTTAAATAAAACAATTTAGTTTACATTGACTCTTATAAAAATATTCTAAAAATAATATAGTTTATTAATGTTTAGTGGGATTGTATTTGGAATTAATATAATCTCAATGATTAAATATTATAGTAGTATAAGATTAATTATAATTGTTCTGAATATCATAAAAAATAGGAAGTATTAATGACAAATAATGTATGTAGTTACAATATATAATGGAAAACACTTGGTGGAATAAATTTTCAAGGATGAGGACGATGAACATAAAATTCATCTAAATGTGAAATATAAGTTGAAATCATAACATTTAATGTTTTGATTCTAAGAAGTTTGAATATATTTGGGAATTTAAACATTTAAGAATATGAATCTTAAGTATCACAATTATAAAAAAATGTATTTCTTCATAGATTCTTAACACTAAATAATTTAACGGGAGGTTTATATTAGATCGTTATATAGTTATGTGACTGGAATTACATTTGATGTAATTTGTTATGAAAACCAAGGAATTGTTGAAATCATAACGTTGATGTGGAATTTTATCATATAAGATATGATAAATCAGTTCCCATGTTGATTTTGATGAATATTCATAAAGAGTTTATGAATATTAAGATTATCATATTCAATGGAAGCTCCACTTTATCATTCCTTCACATTGTACACATAAATACACTCATATATATATATATATATATATTGTGGTGTAATGATAATTAAACTATCAATGTATGAGTTTGAGTTTATCAAAAACTAATTGTCATTATAGATGATTATGGGTTATAAAGTTATATTATGGTTAGAATGAGTAGTATTATCATATAGAGATAAAATATATGCTCATGAGGTTGAAAACAAAGAATAAGATATCTTGTGTGCACTGGAAGACCTAATATGTATACCACATTGAGTTTTATATAGATATCCTTAATATACTATGTGTCAATGGATTATATTTGAGTCCCCATTACATAAGGTTTGTGATAAACCATGAATTAGAAAATTTATTATTTAATACCCTAATTACACATGTCTAAGCATTGACGTAGGTTATAAATGGATGATAGTGTATGTCGCAAATCATTTCATCAGTTGGAGAATAACCAAGATGTGATTTTTTCTATCATATGATGAGTTTTAAATATGAGCCCTAGATTGGCATATATTTTGGGAGTGTGATGCTGTACCTATATATTTCATATCAATCCATATAAGTGACATGTTATGTGATTAACAATAACGAATAAGTTCATGTGATGTATTCATTGATCTGATCAATCTTCACCCTATGCGTAGAGAACAAATGATTTGGCAATATGGTATTGACATATTATGTGTCCAATAGACACAAAATAACATAGAAAAAGGGGAAATATGAGAATTAATATTTCCATTTGATACTAGCTACTGTAAATTTGTATAGAGATACATGTGTTTTACGAAGATAATGTCAGATCACATTATTTCTTGAGTAGCCTAAATGATTTTTTAAAAGATACTATTTCCTCGCATATATGGACTAATTCATTTGTTTTTATTATTTATGTTATGAATTCTTATGATGTCACATTTATTGGTTGAATTGATGGGGATTGATTTGGACTTATAGAGATATTCAAAAAATTGTTTTAGAGTTATTGTAAAAGTTTTTTGAATTGGTATTTTCAAGAGTTTTAGATATAATTTCCTAAGATATAATATATGATAAAATATATAAGTGAAAGGACACATACTCTTTTTAGGGTTTTGTGTATGATGTATATTGAAAGTAACATTCCCTAAATAATTATATATATGAAAAATAAATATTATTTGATATATATACATGTGATATATATATATGGTATATATAACCTATATATTAGCTTTAATGAAGATTATTATTTTCATGAATTGCTTATATTATTCATTGTACATATGATAAATGAATTATTTTCGACAGAAGCTGTCATTTACAATACTGTTTCATGTCAGAAAATGTGTGGAAGGGGAAAAATTCATATGATGAATGTGTATACTATCCAGAGCATGTATCCATGAATTGTATTTCTTGAATAAATTAATGCAATTGGAGATTATTTTCTATAAGATATAAAAACTATATCCATGTAATTATAGTATATGTCACGACATGTCCCCTGGGGCCTGGGTCGTGACTACCCCAAGCCCACCTTCCACAGGCCAGGGGCTGGCGACTAGCACCGGAAAGGCATATCCCTAAAACTGGGAAGGCATTGCCTTTATAACTTGTATACTCACACAACCAAGTGCACAAAAAGATACGAGAACAAAGTAACACTATATATTAAAAAGTTTGTGTATAGTATGTAATTGGGACACAATACATGCCCAACTGGGAAGTACAAGTAAAACTAAAAAATAGCTCTCATGAACACCCACCAAGGATCCTACCTGATGGATAGGTACAACTATTGGATGATCATATCTATAGTATGTATTTTCTAATGGTCCACCTCCGAGTAAGCTCCAATCCTGGCACCCTCAACCTCGATCAAAGTTGTTCATCGTCTGCACACAAAACTGCATGGTGAAGACATAACCTCTGCAGGGGTGAGTATAACAATACTCAGTAGGGACCCCGAGACCCCAAAAGGTATCTCAGAATCAACAAAGTATAAACCCCAAACAAATACCTCAATCTCAAATAACTAAGTAATAGATATCAACACTACTTTGGTATATTCCCATACATGTACATAAGTAATCACTATATACACATCTCACACATAAGGGAAGAATACCACAAAGCTAACATCAAAAAAGTAAAAGTACCACTCAGGTAACACCATGACGAAAAAAGTACCACATAGGTAACACAATAAAGGTGAGTACCAAAAAGGTAACACCACAAAGATGAATACAATGAATGTATCACCACATAAAAGTTTACCACAAAGTTCAATAATCATCTCACACTAGTTATGACTTAAGTACAAAAGTAGAGATGATTATCTGTATTGCTAGACCATCTTAATTCGTCAAGAAGCTTTGCTGTTGACATACACAGGATCGATGATAACCCACACAGGATATTAATATGACAAACATATGATCGGTATGTTTTGACCCAGATAGGATCACTAAGTGCTGACCCACATAGGATCGGTATGCACTGACCCATACATGATCACTAGCACTGACCCACAAAGGATCAGTATGCGTAGACCCACATAAGATCGCTGAGCACTGACCCACATTGGATCATTGTGCGCTGACCCACAATGTACCACTCTGCACTGACCCACACAGGATCGTTGAGCACTGAACCACACATGATCGGTTTGTGATGACCCACACAGGTTCGCTGAGCACTGACCCAGATAAGAATTGAAGATTCTTTAAGTAAAGCCAGCCATAGGGTTCCAACACTAAGCATAATTGATACCGAGAGGTTCCGATCCTCAATCCAACAAAGGATAATTCAACAACCATGATTCCCCACAAAGAATTCTCCCAAAGGTCCATCAGAGCATATGGGACCCAACGCAGCAAACAACACGTCAATCGGTCGCGCCAGTCTGTAAGTTATTAGTGTTTCCTTCTGAGGGCCTGATTGGATTTTGGTTTGATTGATCCCAACTGTACTAAAAAATTATTCAAAACTCAAGTGAATTATTCCAAAAGGGCCTTCATAATCCAAGGATCCTAGTGCCATAGACGATTCGACAAACAGACCCACAGTTTTAAAGATATGGCATAAAAGGTGAAACTAGGTCTTGTGGGCCTGGTTATAGTCATACTAGACCCAACCTAGCCTGGGCCGACCTGACCCAGTTTAGGGCAACCAAACCCAGTTTGGGTTTGGCTTGGATGAGCTGGACTGTGGTCCAGCCCAGCCCTTGAAGGGGGCGGCCTGACCCACTGGGCGTGGCCCACTGTAGTGCGGCCCACACAGTTGGGTGCGGTCTGTCGGGGTAGGGTCCACCCTAGCCGTAACCTGGGAGGAGGCTCCCCCTAAAATTAAAAATGGTCCAAGGGCTGTTCTTTTGCACCATTGGCACGTGGGATCACTGGAGTGGTCTTGATTGGTGTGACGCGCCCGGCTGGTTCTCCTCCCAGTAGTGGGCATCCACGCCACTGCTCCACCGGAGCCGACCAGATGCCGACCACCCTTCGACATTTTCTACAGCCAAGTGGCTGGGGTCTTTAGATCCGGTGGCATGGATGTGCGCTGCCTCTTCTCATGCTGCCAGCTAGATGCCAGTAGCCACCCTGCTTTTTTGTGGTGATGAGCCATGACCTCTTACTCAACCGGCGGCACAGACGCGCGCCGGCCTACATAAACGCAGTTGACTAGTTTGATGGCCGCAATTCCCCTCTACCATTGCTGACGGGCCACAACCTGCTCTGGTGGTTCAGTTTCACTGCTGCCAATATCGCAGCTGGCCAGAGTGCTGGCCGACGCCTTGTGCCCTACCGATGTCGGTCTCCTTCCTCCTCCACCAGGAAGAAGGAATCAATAATGAAGAAGTGGGGGGATCGAGCCATGTTTTTTTATCCCGAACCCTCCACGTTAGACTGGTATCACACGGCTCGAGGAAAAATATTCAACATAAATAAAATTAATGAAGAATAATCAACAATCACACCCTTACCTCAACCATCCATTGGAGGTGTTGTGTGGAGGAAGATGATGATGGTGACATTGGCGTTGGTTGCTCCCACAAGGCTTTTTTAATCCAATCTCGAGTGTCATCCTCATTGTTCATTGGGGGAGGTTCTTCATTGGATGATCTTCTTTGTTGGAGGATCTTCTTTCAATGGCCTCTATCCTTTTCCCCAATGGAGAAACAACCTTCAATTCTCCCAAGAAGAGTTAATAAAATATATCATAATTAACAATTTGTTTCATTAATTTAGTTTTAATTAACCCTATTAATTAAAGAGAGTTATGGTTACATATTTTGTGTAACCGGGCATTTAATGGATAACCATAAATGACCGACCACCCTCGTGTGGTCCCTACCATTATGATTCAAATGGTTGGTTATAAAAAAAGTCGTTGTTTTGTTTTATTTTTATTATTTTACCTCTCCCATGAAAATTTGGAAAACTAACTTCTACCCTCAACTTACTACGGTCGAGGTGAAGGTCTCCTTAAGTAAATATCGACGCTTCAAGTTGAACTGTGTCTTCATATTTCAATTCTGAGCACTGGTTCAATAGTTAGAAAATGCCACTCACACGTTTACTGAACATACCTAATAAAGTTCATAAAATCATTACGGGAACACCAGGCCTAGAAATCACGTGCCGTTATTTTTTGCGGACTCGCAATATTTCCATATAATTAAAAGAAATAAATGAAAAAATCTGAGTCTTTACATTCTCCCTACCTCAGCGATTTTCATCACAGAAAGCCACATCACAAATAGGGAAACAAGTGGGTGTACTGATCATGAATCTATGCATCCCTCTCCCATGTGCTCTACATGAGATTCCCGTGTTGTCCACAAACATGCACCAGAGGTATTGACCGCCCATGAAAGACCAGCTCCGGTCGATCCTCAATCTCCACTAAAACCTCCCAAAACGTCGCCTCATCATTAATGTCTAGCTCTCCTCAATCAATGATGAGGGAATTATCATGTACATATCTCCTCAACATGGATATGTGGAAAACCTCATGCACACAGACCAACTATGGTGGAAGAGCTAAGTGGAATGACACCTCGCTAACTATTTTGAGGACCTGAAAGGTTCTAGTGAACCTCGACGATAACATTCCACCCCATCCAAATCTCTATAAACCTTGTCTAGGTGAGACCCATTGAAAGACATGGTCACCATCCTCGAACTCCATAGGTCTCTTCCTCATGTCAGCATAAGACTTCTGCCTGCTCTGTGCAGTCTTCATTTTCTCTTGTATGATCTAAACCATCTCCATGGTAGCCCATACCATCTCTGGTCCCACGAGTGCTGACTCTCCTAGGTCAGCGTAGCACAGAGGTGATCTGCAAGTTCTACCGTACAATGCCTCGAACGGTGCCATAATGATAGTGGAGTGACAACTATTTTTGTACGTGAACTACACCAAAGGAATGTGATCCTCCCATCTACAACCTAAATCTAGGATGCAAGAACACATCATGTCCTCAAGGTTCTGAATTGTCTGCTCTGTCTTAAAATCCGTCTGAGGATGAAAGGTGGTTATCAACCAAAGGTGTGTCCTGAATGTCTCTTGCAACCCCTTATATAGCCGAGATGTGAAATGTGCATCATGATCATAGAATATCCTAGATCAAACTCCATGAAACCATACAATCTCCTTCATTTAGTGGAATCCCAAGCTCTCTACTATTCTTACTCTCTAATAGGTAGGACGTGGGCTGACTTGGTGAGTCATTCAGAATTCACCCAGATAGAATCATGATCCTTGGTTAGGTGTGGAATTCCTACCATGAAGTCCATGGAAATTTCATCCCGTATCCACTCTGTAACCTCTAGTGGCTGAAAAAATCCCGCTAGAACCTGGTGCTCTACCTTCACTTGCTGAAAAGTGAGGCACTGTGAGACAAACTCTATCACAACATTCTTCATTCCCGTCCAACAGTGCTGACGCCGATGGTCCTGGTACATCCTTTCCACTCTTGGATGTACCTCTAGAGAAGACGTATAGAACTCCCTCAACACATCCTCCTATAGCATCACATATAACACAATATGTCTTTTAAAGATGAATATGTTCTCCCCACATTCAAAAAATCCATCATGTGCCTGTCATGTGGATATCTGAGCACGTCGAGCCGCACAGTCAGTGTCCCCCAACTATGCCTCCCTAACTCGCTGAAGGAGTGGGGGAGTGACTATCAGAGATTGATGATAAGTTTCTCCATATCGATCAACATATGATATCCACAGAGTAGATAACTACTCTATTTCCTCACTCAACAACTATATACCAGATCTCCTATTGAGTGCATCTGCAAATACGTTCACCTTCCCAAGAGTATAAACTATCAAAAATTCATAGTCCTGGAGAAACTCAAGCCAACACCACTGTATTAGGTTTACATCTTTATGAGAGAATATATACGTGAGGATCTTATGGTCATAGTAGACAGTAAAACGTTCACCCATCATTTAATGTCGCCACATCATCAAGGTGAAGACCACTGCTGCTAACTCCAAGTCATGGGTAGCATAGTGTTTCTCATGTTGTCTAAGCTATGGAGAACCGTACGTGATCATAGCTCAATCCTACATCAGGAAAAATCCAAGACCGGTCCCTGATGCGTAGTAGTATAATACAAATCCTACACCCTCCTCTAGTAACCTCATGATGGGGGAACTTGTCAGTATCTACCTCATCACCAGGAAACTCCACTAGAATCTCTCTGACCACATGAAGGTGTGCACATTACACTTCAACAGACTATGGGTTCCAAAACTATGGAAAAGTCAAGCAAAAAACTCCCATAGTATCCTGCCCATCTCAGGAAATGTGGCACTTTCGTCACTCTTTGGGGTGGCTCCTAGGCAAGCACAACCTCATTCTTCACTCGATCTACTGAAATTGTAGCCTCCAAGATGACGTGTCCTAGAATCTGGAACTCTCATATCTATAACAGACACATTGAGAGCATAAAATAAAGCTGCTGCTCTCTAATTGTGTCAAAAAATATATTCATATGATAGGCATTCTCCTCATATGTTGTTTACTATATCAGGATTTCATCGATTAAGACTACCATAAATCGATCGAGGTATGGATGGCAGATCATGTTCCTGAGTCCCATAAACACTGATAGGTGTTTTCCACACCCAATGGTATAACCAAGTACTCATAATGTCCATACCGACATCTGAAGGCCATCTTCTACACATCCTCGTCTCGTACCCTAATCTTGTAGTAGCCTGGTCTGAGGAAAATCTTCAAAAACCACAATGACCCCCTTAGCCGATCAAAAAGAACTTCAATCCTCGGGAGTGGGTACATGTTCTTAATGGTCACATGATTCAAGCTCTAATAGTCTAAATAGAGTCTCAAACTCCCATCCAATTTCATGGTGAACAAAATTAGGGATGCCCAAGGAGAAACACTGGGCCTAATGAACCCCATGCTATGCAAGTCCTCCAGCTGTACTCGTAGATCTCAAAGCTCCGCGAGAGCTATCTGATATGATGGATTATATATCAGTGTTGTCCCGGGGTACAAGTTGATATAAAAGTACACCTCTCTGTGAGGAGGTAGACCTGAAACATCATCATGGAAAACATCCGCGTATTGATCCACCATTACAGAATAGCTCTGTCTTTCAAAGTCAACCACTATGAGGGTAAGGCTAGACAACTAATGTGTGATTGGTAGTACCCTCCTTTGGGTATGTCCATCCTATGCTGTAATGGTTCCCTTCTAGTCGGTGATGGAAAATCTGGTCCCATCCGTGAGGACACACCACACATTGCATCCAATAAAGTCAAACTGTGCATGAATTGTAGATAAACAATCCAATCCTAGAATGACATCATAAGGCCTCAACGCCACTACTAGAAGATCCCAGCTAAAACTATCGCCTCCTAGAGTATGATCACTCTGTCATCACTAGTCTTTAATCACCGAATCAGCTCCCATATGAGTCTATAGTCATAAGGATCGAGCATACAACTCCACTAAAATCTGTGAGATCCGAACAAGGTAGTGGCAATAAAAGAATGACTAGAACCCGTGTATATAAGTACAACAGATAAGGTGAAGTAGAAATAGATTTTACATTGTATCATCTCTGTAGCACCGTGGTCATAGGCCTCAGCTACCTGAAGCTGGGCTCTTCCCAGTCCATCTGCTCCATGTGGTTTGGGTGGACCAACTGGTGGTAGTTGTGGTAGAACCCTGAGTCGTCGCCCCACACCTGCTGCACGACCTGCTCTTCTTCCATGTCCACCTCCTCCCTATGGACCTCCTCAATTGAATATTTTCCTCTACCCAGGCGGTCCTTCAACCATCTCATAGTCATCTTTACGGTGGGTCTGGCAGTCATGGGCCATGTGACCATGCCTACCGCACCAGTAACACTGCATGTTCCTCGACGATCAAGCTCTATCTCAAGAGCCATGCACAACCGACCGTGTATCCAGTGGTCATCCACCTATTGGTCTGGTCTTCTTGGACCTATGTATCATCTGTCAACTTCTAGCTGCATATTTCTCTACTATATAGCATCTGGTGGTGGGTCTTCTTAACGATGAATACTCAGCAAATAAGCTCTCCACAAAGAGTGCTCGCTCTAACACCCTCACCTGCGTCGGGATGCTGAGAGAAATCATCAAAGATCTAATCTCTAGTCTAAGCCCCGACTCAATGGTCCGAGCCCTGAAGAAAGGCTCACACAACATGTCAGTGGAGTAGCGTAAGAGGTCAGTGAACCTCGCTGAATACTGAGCCACCGTCATGCTACCCTACTGCATGTGGAGAAGCTCCTATATACGCATTGAGTGTAATGTTGCTCAGATGAACTTTACCCTAAAAATGATCCCGAAGTCCACCCTGATGAGAGTCACCTCATCATGAACCTAGACCAACATGATCCACCATCTTCCCAATACTACCGGAAGTAGACTTGTGGAATAGATCACCATGAGATCCGCTAGTGTCCCTACCAGTGAGAAAACTCTATCCACGACCTCTATCCTGTCCTCATCGGCCTATGGATCCATCTTACCTCATAACCTCGGTTTCCTTTGGTGTTGGAACTCATGAAGTGCACTCAAGAGGTGTGCATCCTCTCGTGTTGGGGCGGGTGGCATCGCTTGTCCAATAGGTAGTGGTTTTGTTGGTACACAAGTCGGTGGTACAACTACCATAAGGGGGCCTTGCACATAAGCCTCGTCGCTCAGTGGGCTTTCACCACATAATATACCTGGAACCTTGGTATGCTATCTCTGTGGAGGCATCCTGAAAAGAAATAGGGGATCCATGGTCAATAAGTTATACTTGGTGAGCAGACTCAATATAATCACAATGAAAACTTTTGAAAAACACACACGTAATTAGTGTTTTTGTGCACAGAGCCGGAAATCAGAAGTCAGGGCCCTGGTGTATAGATATGTTGGTCACCACACCAACACTAGGTTCCCCAAACTGAAAACCATACTCATCAAAACTAACACTATTTCTACACAGAAAAGATCAGAGTCCATGATCATCGATATAAACAGACTTCTCTGATACCAATTTGTCACGACCTGTCCCCTGGGGCCAGTGTCGTGACTACCCTAAGCCCACCATCCATAGGCCAGGAGCTGGTGACTATCCCTGGAAAGAAATATTCTTAAAATCGGGAGAACATTTCCATTATAACCTGTAAACTCACACAACAAGTCACACAAAAAGATACGTGCACAAAGTAAAACACTATATTAGAAATATTTTGAACAGTAAGTAAATGGTCCAGAATACAAGACCAATTCGAAAGTACAAGAAAAACTAAAAATAGCTCCAATGAACACCCACCAAGGATCCAACCTGAAGGGTAGGTACAACTCTCGAATGGTAATCCTTGCGTTATGTCTTGTCTAATGGTCCACCTCTGAGTAGACACCAGTCCTGGAACCCTCAGCCCTGATCAAAGCTGTTCATCGTCTACACATGACACTGCATGGTGCAGGCATAGCCCGTGCATGGATGAGTATAACAATACCCAGTAGGGACGTCGAGACCCCCGAAGGTTTCTCAGAATCGACAAATTATAAACCACAATGAAATAACTCAATCTCAAAGCACAATGAAATAAATATCAACAGTACCTAGGTATATTCCCATATATATACCTTAGTTATCACTATATATACATCTCACACATGAGGGAAGAATACAACAAAGGAAACACCATAAAGGTAGAAGTGCCACATAGGTATCACCACAAAGATAAAAGTACCACACAGGTAACACCACGAAGGTATGTACCACAAAGGGAATGCCACATCGAAGAATACCACAAAGGTATTTTCACACATAAGTGTACCACAATGTTAAAGACTAATCTCACACTAGGTATGACTTAAGTATGAATGTAGAGATGAGTTGTTTCATTTCTAGATCATTATAATTCATCAAGTATCTCTATTGTTGACACACACATGATTGATGATGACCCCCACAGGATCTGAAGATAAACCACATAGGATCGGTATGTGCTGACCCTCATATGATCATTGAGCACTACCCACACAGGATCGGTATGCATTGACCCACATAAGAATGCTGAGTGCTAACCCACACCCGATTGGTATGTGCTGACCCACACATGATCACTGAGAGTTGACCCATAGAGGATCGGTATGCGCTGACCCACAAAGGATTGCTGAGCACCGTACCACACAGGATCGCTATGTGCTAACCCACACAGAATCACAGAGCATTGACCCACATAGGATCGGTATGGGCATACCCACACCAGATCTCTAAGCATTAGAAAACACAGGATCTGAAATTTTTTTTAACAACATCCATCCACAGGGTTCCTCTATTAAGCACGCTTGATTTTGGGAGCCTTTTCTCCTCAAGCCATCATACGATACATAAAATTCCACAAATTACCATGAAGAAGTATCCCAATGGTCCTTCAAGTCGTAAGGGACCGAAAACGACAGACTATGTGTCAATAAGACGCCTGGTATATAAGTTATAAGCATTTCTGTTTAGAAGGCCTTGTTGGATTCGGGTTCGATCCAACCTGACCATACTCTAAATTTAACCAAAACTCAAGTGGTTTATAAAAAAGGACCATCATGATCCAAGGATCCCGGTTCCATAGATGGTTCGTCAAATGGTCTCCTGGTTCTCAAGATATGGCTGAAAAATTGAAACTGAGTCTGGTTGGGCCCTGGTCCGGTCGGACCCAGCCCGACTTGGCCAGAGCTGACACAACCCGATCTGGGACGTCCAGACTTGGTCTGGGTTTGGTCCGGACTGACTGGTCTGTGGTATGGCTCGGCCCGCTAGGCAAGGCCCGCTCTTCAGGGTGCGGTCCACCATGGCAGGGCTCGCCCTAGCCGCAACCCGAGGGGGAGGTGCCCCCCGATATTACAAATGGCCCAAGGGATCTTTGGTTGCCCTATTGGCACGAGGGACTGCTAGAGCGGTCCCACTAGGCATGACGTGGCCGGTCGGTTCTCCTCCCAGCAGTGCAGACCCGTGAAACTGCTCCTCTAGGGCCGGCCTGATGCTTGCCACCCTCCATCCTCTGTCGCTGCCATACGGCTGTGGTCTCCAGCTCTGGCGGCCCGAACACACGTGTCCACTTTTCCACGTGGCCGGACAGATGCTGGCCACCCCCTACTCCACCAAGGCTGATGTGCCACAACCTTTTGCTCAACTGGCGGTGCAAACTATAATGCCCTGACCCTAGTTACCCAGAGTCGGTGATTTATTACAAAAAATTTGCATGATAAAAGGAATCATGTCTTGAAAGATAGATCATTTTAGTATTATTGGAAACAAGATACATACATATGTTCATTATTATAACCTAAAAATAAATACAACACAAATTTATTCCATTAAAAACATCCAATCCTCCTAGATTATGCCTACAAGTCACTAATAACTAATTTCTTCATATCCTATGAAAATGAAACTTAAGAAATTTTTGTGCTATAATGCTCATTAAGGGTAAGCAATATAGCAGATGATACCATAAACATTAGGCATGGTATATAATTAATAACACTTGCCTTTACAAATAATAAACATGAACACATTATAGATGGAATATGAGATGAGTAAATAATTCCATAATAAAACATATTCTTGGGTATTCTACTAGTCGAATAGCTACATGAACCATCATTATTATTTTCAAAATGAGAAAATTTATAATGCCAAACATTCTAAAACATCTTGTCAAGGCCTCAGCCAAGACCTCTCAAGATGATTAAGGCCAAGGCCAATTGAACATTTAGTTTTCTCATGGGACCTACCAATGCATCAATGATGTATAGCAGGCTCCACTCGTCACATACTATGTCTAATACATTCCTCATATGAAAAGGTTGAAACAAAACATAAACATTCATATTAAAACTAGCATATGAAATGTCAATACTTTAACCATAAACCATGAATGGTATAAAATAACACATCCACAGTCAAACATATCACAATGAAATAAATATAATATGGAATATTGGTATCATAATACTTCAACTTCATACATGTGAAGAATTTATCAAAGGATGTTGGCATTGATGAAATCAAAACCATTTTAGAGAAATATCTCTTTCTATTTTGAAATAATTTAAGAATCACATAATTATAAAAGAAAAAATTTATTTTGATATTATTATAATAATTTTTAATGGAATATTTGATGATTTTATAATGGCAGAAAATATCTCCTCCCACCGTATAAGCTAGAAAGGACCTTCTTAACTTAATTTTGTCGAAAATGGTCATAAAGTACCTTGTTTGGAAAACGATAGAATGATTTCGTTCAAAACATATAAGGTAAAATAAGGGTATAAATGACCTTAACCTAGTTTATAGTAAAAACTATAAATATTTTGAATTATGTTTTAAAGAAAACACGGATGTGGATGATAAATAGGTCCATGTAGATACTTACGTAAAAAACCCTCAGATAATAAATAGATTGTGAAATTAACCCTTATCTTTTATATTTCCTCGGTCGAGGGTAATTTTACTTCCTGTATAATATTTAAAACATTTTTATTAAATTATACAATAACTATATACAAAAATATTAAATCATATACGATCCTCTAATATAGATTTGTTAATAATATTTTACTAGTATCATCGTTTCGGGTGTTAACTGATCAATTTCCTTTATATGCTCGGTTACGTAAGCCATGTTTATTATGGATAGGATATATTTTATTCATATCCAAAATGATATTATGTTATTAAATATTATTTTTAATCATAAAATGAAAATTATTCTTGAATGATTAAGATGAGGATGAATCTCATCGCGTTCGTGGATATGGTAATCCATATGTACGCACGGGTGACAATATCATTATATTGATGGTGAAATAGTATGTAACTGGATGGTATATCATATATACCAAGTTATTAACATGTTATATTTTTTATTTACACCATTTATACACGTTACTATACCAATCCAAAATAATGGAGTGTCTAGATAACAAACTACACCACGACGTGGAGATGGTAAGTCGTATGTACGCACGTATGGTGACTTTGCCATTCATATGATGGATAGAATAATGAATAACGTTTTAAAATTTTCAAAATTAGATCAAAAAATATATAAGATACTAGAGTTATTATTTTATAATGGAAACTACAATGAAATAAGAAGTGGAATAATAAAATATCATGAAAGAGGTGATGAAATATTTACCTCTTCTTCATGTTCTTCCATTTGATTTGAACAAAAGGGTTTCATAGGTTTTCTTTATGATCAAAGGAAGGCCTATATGATTAATGAAGGAATTTAGGGAGGATATTTGTTCTGGGGTTGGCTCATACAAATGGTTTTGGAGGTGTGAAATTAAGAGAAGGGTAAGTGACCTTTTATAAGAGAGGTGAGGGTCAGCTTAGGAAAAGATGAAAATATTATTTTATAATAAAATATTATTGGTTTATAATGGCTAAAAAATTATTTCATTAGATTATAAGTTGGGGATGTGTCGAAAAACTTTCAACAAATAGGTTTTAGAAAGGTTTTTGTCACCATATTATCCTTATATTTTAGATTTAACTCTTAGTTAAACAGTTTGACATTTACCATGTCTCTTTATATTATTATATATACAATTAATAACCATACTATAAAAAAAATGAGAACCCCAAGTGGTTAATTATTAATATATAAAACCTTATATAATTTTTTTGGCCAATACTATTTTTTTTATTAATATTATATAAATTAAAAATTTAATATTTTTTTTAAAAACTCAATTACGTCAATTTTGACACTATTTAGTATTTGGTTTTCGTGAAAATCGTAACAGCATGATTACTTTGAAAAAAATTATTTCATCATCCCTAATATGTCATATTAACCTAGAAAATTAGTATGATTTATCAAATGTCTCAAATTACATTTATATGGATATTTATAATATCAATTATTTTAATCATTCATAAATAATGTAATTACTACATCATCAATGTGTAAAAAATAAAAAAAATTATTTAATGTCTAAAAATTATAAATAAAAGACCATTATGTAGGAAATTTTTTTTTCTTCCTAATTAATTTTTATAGTCTAATTTATATTATGTATAACCCTATATTAACAATGGTTTAGATATTAAACATTGAATTTAACTCTTTTAACTCTTCTTTAAATAAAACAATAATAAATGTCCTAATCAAATCCAAGTGGACCAAAATGATCATATTTTAATCTGAAGGTGTTTATTTATCTAATTAAATTTAACCAATAAAATTAGGACATGTGTTTGGGTAATAATAATATCATTTTTACCTTTAATTAACATATTAATTTTAACCGTGAGAAATAAAAGTTAAAAGTTACTATTAACCAAAACTTATTTTAATATTATTAAATAACATTTTACATAATGATATAAACCATGTCTCCTAGATTTTTTAAATTCAATTCATGGATAGAGGTAAATTTATGTTTTATGAAAATTTTCAAATGCTCCTTGGAGGGGGTAAAAGAAGGTAAGAAGTTCAATAAAATTTTTTATATCTAAACTTATTATAAAATGACTCCAATTTAATACCTTGAAATTATATAGGTATTATATGTATAATAAATTTATATAAAATAAATAAATATGTAAATAAAAATTCATTTTAACCATTAGCGCAGTGTTTTCACTATTCATCAAAAATGAATATTTTCAGAAAAATACCAAATATTCACCCTAAGGTAATTTCAATACTAAAAATTAAAAAATGAAGTCCATTTTGAAAAATATAATTTCTAAAATCGCTAAAAGTGAGTATTACTATTCATAATGGCTTGTTTGATTGGTCGCGGTGTGTTAGAATATCAAAGTTGCGTACAATGCGTGTTATTGCATTATTCAAAGGGAAAAATACCGTGGAAGATTGGGGCGTTACATTCATCCCTCATTCAAATAATTTTTTCCTCAAATTTTTTTAATACTACCGCACTAAAATATTTGGTTGGTTCTTCATCATATGTTCCTATGGTTCCCACGTTGCATCTTCCATCGTATTTTTTCTCCATAGATCTTTTACTATACAAGTCGTTCGGTTTCTCAACACATGTTCTTTGGTATCAAGAATCATGAAATGATCTTCACAATAAGACATATCAGGTTCCAGTTCAATTTCCTCATAGGTGTGTATATGCATTGGGTCAGGTATGTATTTTCTAAATAGTGATACGTGAAACACATCTTGAACTTTGGAGATACATGGTGGCATTTGCCAACGGTAAGCTACAACCCCAATTAGTTCTAAAATTTAGAAAGTTCTGATGTACCTGGGACTTAATTTACCCTCCTTACTGAATCATATAACTCCCTTAAATGGAGATACTTCAAGAAAACATGATCACCTACCTAAAATTACAAATCCTTCCTTCGGTTATTGTCATAACGCTACAAACTACATTGAGCTGATTTGATGTGGGTTTGGATAATATTCACCCTTTCCATCGTTTTCTCATCAAGTTCTGGGCTTATGTGTTTTCTTTCACCAACATCATCCCAAGAAGTTGGTGTGCGACATATCTTTCTATATAATGCTTCATATGGTGCCATCTGAATATTGAATGGATGCTATTTTTATAAGAACATTAAACCAGAGGTAAATATTGATCCCTCATACCTAGAATGTCTGGTGAGCAAGATCTAAACCTGTCTTATATGGTTTGAATATTCCGTTTTAATTTTCCATCAATTTTAAGGAGGTAGGAAGTGCTCAAATGAATTTTAGTATGTATATATTTCTAAAGACTTTTCTAGAATCATGACATGAAACTGGGATCATGACCAGAAATAATAAATTAGGGTACACCATGATGACTTACAAATTCATTAATATATTGTCTTTTTAATTGTTCTAGTGGAAAATATTCTCTTATAACAAGAAAATGTTCTAACTTGGTAAGACGATCAATAAGGACCCATTTTGCATCATTCCTTCTAGTAGTCTTTGGTAGACCCATGATAAATTCCATCGTAAAATCACCCCATTTCCACTCAGGTATGGGAATAGGTTTCATGACCCCTTTGGGATGTTGTCTTCTAGCTTTCACATGTTGAAAAACCATACATCTAGACACAAAATAATCAACCACTCTTTTCATGTAGTCCAAACAATTTTTTTTAAATCTCTATACCTCTTAGTGATACTAGGGTTTATAGAGAAATTGGAGCTATGATCATCATCTAACAATTATAAATTCAGTTCAGGTATATTGGGAACGCAAAGTCTCTTCCCAAATTTCAAAATCACATCTTCATATATGAAGTAGATCAGTCTCCAATCATTCACAACATTAATTTTCTTTTGAAACTCCTCATAATCAGCCTAATAAATTTTTATCCATTCTAGTAAAGTTTGTTTGGAAACCATTTGAAAATGTATCGATGTTTCACCATCCATGATTATTTCCATGATCATTTTTACTAGATCCATATACATAGGATCCGTTTCAAATTTCATCTTATCCAAAACTCCATGATCCCTTTTTCCTGAAGCATCTACCACCATCTATTCCTTCCCTAGGTGGTAGTGTATAGTGAAATCAAAATCTCCGAGTAGTTCAAGCCATCACATTTGTCTCATGTTGAGTTCATTCTGTGAGAAAATATACTTCAAACTCTTGTGATCGGTATGTACATCACATTTTCCACCATATAAAATGTTTCTCTATATTTTCAAAGCACAGATTACATATGAAAACTCAAGATCAAGAGTAGTATTATTTTGTTCATGTATTTTCAGATTTCATGATGCATAGGCAATAACTCTATCATTATTCATAAGGACACAACCAAGTCCTTTCATTGATGAATCACTATAAAAAACAAACCCATCATTCCCCGATGGTAGAGTCAATATAGGATCATTTAATAATATTATCTTCATTTCTTCATAACATTCTACACATTATTTTTTCCAAAAAAAATTTAACCCCTTTACGTGTGAGCTTGGTTAATGGGTTTCCCTATCCGGAAACATTCTGGATGAAACATCGATAATAACCTGCTAATCCAATTAAACCATGTTCCTCAGTTATACTTGTCAGTGATGCCCATTCTTTAATTTCCTTTTTCTTAGAAGGATCAAAATAGATTCTATCCTTAGAGATAATATGGTCAAGAAAAGAAATTTTTTGATGGCCAAATTTACACATTCTAAACATCCTATATAATTCGTTTCTTCAAAGAGTCTTTAGGATAATGCTCATGTGACTTTTTTGATATTGATATATTTTAAAGTATACCATGATATAATAAATAAATACCACTACAAAATCATCTAGATATTCCTTGAAAACTCTATTCAGTATATCTATGAAAACTAAGGGTGCATTAGTCAGCCTAAATATTATTACGGTAAACTCGTAATGCCCATACCTGGTTCAAAAATCAATTTTTGGAATGTATTAATTCTTCACAGAAAATGAATATATCTAGATCATAGTTCAATATTTGAGAAATATTGAGCTCCATGAATTTTGTTGAATAAATCATCAATGCAAGGTATGGGATACTTTTTTGATATTGTTATAGCATTGGTCTCCCTATAGTCAATACATAACCTCATAGATCAGTCTTTCTTCTTAAAAAAAGAATAGGGTCACCCAATAGAGAAACACGAGGGAGAATAAATCCCTTATTACTCAATTATTCATGTTTTTTATTTATTTCCACTAATTCCATTGTGTCCATTCTATAAGGGGTCTTCGATATGGGCCTTGAACCAAGAATTAAGTCAATGGAAAACTCAATTTATTGTTTTGTAGAATTTCCAGGTAAATCCTCTGGAAACACAGAAAAATAATCTTAAACAATTGATAAATCCTCTATTTTAACATTCCATTCCTCACCATAGTTTATTTCATTCTCTTCCTCCCCAATAGTTTAATTTAGTAGAGATACTGGGAGTGTATCTAGATAAGAATCAGATGGTGACGTTTCTTGCTCTAAAGATAAGGTACTCCTTCTCATGATAAAGAATTTAAACCTTATTCTTCTTATAATAAATTTTCACATAATGGTAAAAAAACCAATCCACAATGAGGATTATATAAAATTTAATCATGGGTATGATGATTATATCCATATATAAATATCGTTTATCTGCCATAAAGGGGAGTGATTCACAAAACATTGTTGTAATGATACTTACGTTAAGAGTTTGGACTGACAAATCCATTGTTTAATAAATTTGGAAATATCTAATTTTAATAGCAATCTAGGAATATATGAAACAATGCAATGATCCAGTATCAAATAAAGTGTTGGATAAACATGAGGAATCTATTAAATTAACATCCACCACGTCTTTCAAAGCATCAACCTCAGTAGTAGTGATCGCATAAGCTTGGACTTGATCCCTTGGACTTTTCTGAGGTAGGATTCCCTAACACATAGTACATTCATTTTCATAATGTCCCATCTCCCTACAGTTTTAGCATTGAACATTGATATTTTCTTTCTTCCCCTTATAATCAGTAGCAAGATGGACTTTCTATCCACTTTTATAGTATTGTACTTTTTCTTTTAGATAGGATCCATGGTGCTTCCTTCCACAATTATCACAAGGTGGAAATTAAACTCTTCCCTTCATCCATGTTTCCATATTTTCTTTTCCCAGACTGTTCAATAGATATCTTCTTCTCTTGATTTGTTTTAAAGTCTTGAGACTAAGATAATTCATTTTTCTATCTTGATAGCACATGAGACAATATCTTCATATGATGAGACGGATTGCGAGACTAATACTCAATGGAGAAATGGTTTTAACCCATAAAATAAATGATCAATCTTACTTATTGGGTTACATATATAATCTGCAGCATTCCTTACTATCCTTGTAAAGTTAGATTCATACTTTGTGACATTCTCATCCTCCTGTTGTCCTAGACTCAGAAATTGCCTTTCCATATCATCGTGATGGTCATGAGGAAAGTATTTTTCTAAGAAAATATTTTTAAACTCCCACCATTCCATACTTGATACTTCTTCACCCTACATTGTTTTTGGGATTAATGACCACCATTGATCTGCAACTCTCATGAGGCGATAAACTTCCATGAATTTTTTTCCCCTTTTCCAACTCCCCAATGCATGAAATATTTTCTCAAAGAAATTTATCAATTTCTCAGTTACTAATGTGTTTGTACTCACATTGAATGTTTGTGGTTGTTTACTCATGAAGTGGTTTAACATTGATCCTCCATGTTGTGGATTATGGTGCTCAATAGGGGTAAAGTTATTATTCTTAACCTGAGTGAGTTGTACCAGTATGGTGATAGTCTAATCAGAACCAGTTGCATCACTAGATACACTTGAATTATATTGAGTAGGAGGTAAATCCCAACATGGATTATGTGGGTTGATACAGTTTCCATCCCTTCCATTACTCTCAATTTCTAAAAAATGGCATATAGTAGATTAGTTTATGAATCACAATACATAATTCTTAATGTGTAAAATAGTTAACATAAATTGAACTATTTATCGACATAATCCATAATCATAAAAAAAATTTCATTAAGGAAGTATATACTCATAAACCCTTCATAATGGTTTGTAATGAAAATGAGAATTATCCTAAAAATATCCCCTGGGATTGTCATAACCAAGAGTGCATCAAGGCTCGTTGTCATGCACTTGGATACCCTAAGTCCAGCATGAAACCCATTGTCAGAGTTTTCACTACTTGGTACATCGATGCCAGAGCCAGCACTACAGACTCATAACTAGACTGGGATGTATTTCTTGATAAATACACAAAATATCTACATTAACTAAATTCTCATATGTTCTTCTATACTAATCATCAAAGTCTATTTTAGGGCAACGTTCTCTAATCAAAAGTTTTTCTAAATCTAGTTTCCAAGGTTTGTAGTAAACATCCTCTCAAAACATCTGTAACGCCCTAACCCTAGATTCCCAGAGTCAGTGATTTATTACTTAACATTGGAATTATATAAGGAATCATGTCTTGAAAGACTGACCAGTTTAGTATTATTGGAAACAAGATAGATAAATAAGTTCCACATTACAACTTGAAAAGAAATTCAACCCTAATTTAATACATTAGAAACATCCAATAATCCTATATTATGCCTAATAAACACTCACAATTAACTTCTTCATATCCAGGGAAAATGAAACTTAGGAAAGGGGTGATCTGAAACACTAGTAAGGGTATGAAATACATCAGAAGATAACACAAGCATTTGGTATGAGGAAAAATTAAAAACACATTCCTTTATAAATAATAAACATGAATAGATTATGGTAGGAATATGAGCTGAGTAATTAATGCCAAAATAATACATAGTCATGATAATTTTACTAGTTGAATAACCACAAGAACCATCATTATTATTTTCATAATGAGGGAATGTATAATTCTGGACATTCTGAAACATGCTTTCAAGGCCTTATCCTAGACGTCTAAAAATAATTTAGGCCTCATCCAAAACCATATATCTAATTGGTAAAAGGCCTCGGACAATTACATGTCTAATTTTATCATGAGACCTACTGATGCATTGAGGGACTAGACTGGGATCCAACCGTCAACCACTATGTCCAAAACATTCCTCATATTAAAAGGCTGAAACATGACATAAATATTTTTTTAAAACTAGCATCCAAAATGAAAATACTTTAACCATAAACCATGAATAGAATAAAATAACACATCCATAGTCAAACATATAAAAAAACCTTAAATACAACATTAAATATTTTTATCATAATAAATCAACTTCAAAAAAGTGTAAAATTTATCAAAGGATATTGACATAGATAAAATCAAAACTATTTGAGAGAAATATCTCATTCTATTTTTTAATAATTTAAGAGTCCAATAATTGTACATGAAAACATTTATTTTGAAAATATACTTATAATATTTTATGGGGAATATTTGATGATGTGATAATGGCGAAAAATAGCTGCACCCACCATATATTATAAAAAGGATATTCTTACCTTAATTTTGTCGAAAAGGGTCATAAAGTACCTTGTTTTCAAAATGACACAAATTTTCCTTTAAAAACATATAAAGTCAAATGTGGGTATACATGACTATAACCCATTGAATATTAAATATTAAAAATGTTATGAAATACATTTTTATGAAAACATGAATGTTGATGATAAAGAGGTCCCAGTAGACACTTACATAAAAACAACCTCGGATGATGAAGAGATTGTGAAATTTACCCTTACCTGGTACTTTTCCTTAGTCGATGGTATGTTAACCTCATGTATAATAGTTATATAATTGTTATTAAATTACTCAATAACTACATAAAAAAATATTATATCATATATTATCCTCTAATATTGCTTTTTTTAACAATATTTTAGTTGTATCATCATTTCGGGTGTTAACTGATCTGTTTTCCATTATATGATCAGTTACATAAACCATGCATGTTATGGATAAGATGAATTTTATTTATATACATAATGATATTACGTTCATAAAAATTAATTTTAATCATATAATGAAAATTATTCTTGAATGATTATGATGTGGAATAAATCTAATCGCGTTCATGGAGACTGTAATCTGTATGTACACACGAGCGACAATATCATTATATTGATGGTGAAATCATAATTAATTGGATCGTATATCATATATACAGAATTATTAACATGATATAATTATTATTTAAATCATTTATACTAATTATTACACCCATCCAAAATAATAAAGTGTTTGAATAACAAACTACACCACGACGTGAAGACTATAAGCCCTACGTACGCAAGAATGGTGGCTTTTTCATTCATATTATGGATATAATAATGAATATGGTTGTACCATTTTTATAACAACATCAAAATATATATAATATACTGGATTTATTCTTTTATAATGGAAAAAACAAATAAATTGGATGTGTAAAGGTAAAAGAACATGGAAGAGGTTATGAAATATTTTACTCTTTTTCGGGTTCTTCCTTTTGATTTGATCAAAAGGGCTCTTTAGGTTGGATTTATGACCAAAGTAAGGACTATAGGATGAAGGGAGGAATGTTGTTAGGATATGTGGGAAAGGGTTTCCCAATCCAAATGGATTTGGAAGTGTAAAATTAATAGAACTGGAAGTACCCTTATATAAGAGAGGTGATGGTAACTTTAGGAAAAGATTGAAATATTATATTATAATAAAATCTTTTTGAATTTATAATGGAACAAAAATAATTTATTTCAGGGCCAAGGAGGGGATGGGTCTAGTAAATCTCAACCAATAGGTTTTAGATAGGTTTAGGTAACCATATTAACCTTATCTTTTAGATTTAACTCTATTTTAAATAGATTGACATTTACCTTGTCTCTTTGTATTTTTATATTATATGGTTAATAAAATTACTATAACATGCCAAGAAAACCCCAGGTGGTTCATTATTAATATATATAACCTTTTATAAGTTTTTTGGTAGAACCTTGAATATTTAAGAATATTATAAAATTTAATAATTTAATATATATTTCAAAAACTCAATTATGTCAATTTTGACAATATTTAGTATTTTGTTTTTGTGAAAATCATAACAGCATGATTACTTTGAAAAAAATTATTTAATCAATCAAAATAAGTCATATTAACCTATAAAATTAGTGGAGTTCATCAAAAGTCTGAAATTACATTTATTTAAATATTTATAATCCAATTATTTTAATCATTCATTAATAAGGTAATTACTACATCATCATTGTGTCATAAATAAATTAAATTATATAACATATCAAAATTATAAATAAAATATGATCATGTATGAAGTATTTTTATATTTCTAATGAATATTTATAGTCTAATTTATCTTGTGTATAACCTTATACTAAAAATTGGTTAGTTTTTAAACTTTGAATTTAACTCTTTTAACTCTTCTTTAAATAAAATAATAATAAATTTCCTAATCAATTTCATGTAGACCAAAAAGACCATATTTTATTTCTAAAGTAGTTTTTGGTCGAATTACTATTATACAAAACAATTCGTACATGTGTTAGGCTAATAATAATATCATTTGTACCTTTAATTACTATATAAATTTTCACCGTGGAAAAATGTTAAAATCTACTATTCACCAATAATTATTTTCATTTTATTGGACCACATATTACATACTGATATCTACTGTGTCTCTTGGATTTTTGAAATTCAATTCACAAAAGTGATAAAATTATGTTCTATGCAAATTTGAAAATGCTCCTAGGAGGTGGGTAAAGGACGGTAAAAATTTCAATAAATTTATTATATATCTAAAAAATTATAAACATACTCCAATGAATTACATTGAACATATATAAGTATTATATATCTGATAAATTTAAATAAAATATATAATTATTTAAATAAAAAGTCGGTTTTAACCAACACCGCAATGTTTATCACTATTCATCAAAAATTGAATGTTTTCAGAAAAATACAAAAAATCACCCTTATATAATTTTTTTATTCCAGATTCAAAAATGAAGACCATTTTGAAAAAATAAATTTATAATATTTTAAAAAGTGGGTATTACAAATCATAATGGCTAGTTTTATTGGATTCAAAGTGTTATAATCTTAATGTTGCCTACAATGAAATCTATTTCATTATTCAAAGGGAAACATATTGTGGAAGCATGGGGTGTTTCATGGACATGCGTTGCTCTGCTTCCACATGGCCAGCCGATGTGTCAGCCAATGTTCTCCTTTACCGTGGTCGACAAGCCGCAGAATCATCCGGCAGCAGTGTTTCACCGCCACCACTATCGCGGTAGGCCGGACTACCAGTCAGCACCTTCTGCCATGGGGCTGTCGGTCACCATCCTTCTCCTCTGTGAATAATGCATCATCAATAACAATGTAGAGCGATCATGACTTGTTCATTTGGCCCATACTCTTCACGTTAGAATAGTATCATGTGTCACGAGGAGAAATATTCAATGTAAAGAAAATTAATGAAGAATAATCATAAACAAACCCCTACCTCGATCGTTCGTTCAAGGTGTCGCAAGGAGGAAGGCGATGATGGTGACATCGGTGTTCGTTACTCCGACAAGATGTTTATGATCTGGGCTCGAGTGTCATCCTCAATATTTTTTGGGGGTGGTTCTTTGTTTGAGGATCGTCTTTGTAGGAGGATATTCCTTTAAAGGCCTCATCTCCCTTTCACCAATGGAGAAACAACCCTCAATTCTCTCAAGAAGAGTTAATAAAATTACTCTTAATTAACAACATGATTCATTTATTTATATTTAATGAACCCTATTAATAAAAGAGAGTTGTGGTTACATATTTTATGTAACTGAGCATTTAATGCCCAACCACCCTCGTGTGGTCCCCACCATTATAATTCAAATGGGAGGTTTTAAAAAAATAGTAAATTTTGTTGATTTAATTTATTTTAATTCATTTATTCTCCCACAAAAATACGAAAGACTAACTTCCACTCTCGACCTACTGTGGTCGAGGCAAAGGTCTCTTTATGTGAATATCGTCACTATTAGTTCGATGGTGTCCTCATATTTCGATTCTGAGAACCAGTTGAGATGTTACAAAATGTCATTCATGCGTTTACCGAACGTAAAAAAAACAAAGATCTGATATTTATTTGGGGAACACCGGGCCTCAGAATCTCACGTCGTCAATTTTTGCTAACTCATAATACTCCCATATAATTAAAAAAATTACATTGAAAAAATACAGGTGTTTAATGTATAAATATATATATATTTATTCTTGTATGAAGCTCGCATAAACAAAATTCCATTTTCATCTCCAATATTTCCATTTGAGGCATTAGAAGGCCATAGTAGAAGATATGATCCTGCTCGAACATCCAATGATTCAGATTTTATCATGGATAACATTGAAGGTGAGTTGATTTAATTTTATAGTTTACTGAACCACATCAAACATCTTTTTTTTTCAGAATAATTTACCATGGAGCTCACCATGGGTGTTAATGTGTGATGGTGTTCTTGTTACTCTGCATTCTTCTTTCCAAGTTTTGGTGGATTTCAACAATTTGAGTGGGAAGGTTTTCTTTTTGTTCAAAGTAAGATAACGGGATATTAGTTCCTTTTTCCATGAGTTACTCCTTAGAACAACTTTCATTGTTCGTGTCTCCATCATATAGATATGTCATGTTCATTGAACTCATTCCCAGTGCCATCTCTTTATAGAATCTATTTAGTTACACTTCTTCTCTATAGAAATTAAAGTTTGTCTTGATAAGAGAGAAACCATTGGTCAGGAGAGTATTCATGTTTGGAATTGGTGGCATGTATGGATTCTAGGGACATTATTCACATATATTCTTCCTCTTTGGAGGGAATATCATGGGGTCATTTTAGGTGTGCTACCTAAGGGATCCATCATTGTTCATAAGGTATCTAACACTGAAGGTGTATATCATCCAAGTCTTTCACCCCCTGCATCCCATGTTTTTCATGATGTATCTAACACCATGTGAACATATCTTCATAGGATTTCACTATATGAATTACATGTTTTACATGTGGTATGTATTTGGGGTCACAAGTTTAAAGACTTTTGTATAAGGATCAAGTCATATAGTTGAGTTAGATCACAACACAAGTTTAATGTCTTGTGGAGGCAGATTTGAAAGATCAAAACTCCCGAAGGGGGTGGATCAAGAAGGTGTGGCCCTATGAAGTTATATTTTAAACTTTAATGTTTACCAGTGGATGGATCAAAATACCCATGGGGGATTTTCCAGGAGTTGTGTTGCTTAAAGGAAATCTATCACACCATGAAGGATGGTTATAAAACCCCTATATATGGATCATGTATTCACATCCTTAAGAAGGATCACCATAGTTTACCATTGGTTTGGATTGAACCATAGGGTGGTTTCTGATTTACCATGTCTTGGAGGTAGGGATCAAACCCCTTAGAGTTTGATGACACAGTTTAAGGTTGTGTGATAGGATCATTCCATGCAGTGTAAAATCATGAGGTAAGTATACTCACAACATGAAAGAAGCTATGATGAGGAATGGTGTGGGGATTTATGCATGGAATATTCCTAGGGAACCTTGAGGTGATATGGCATCCCAGGTTTGAGGAATGACCTTACCGTGGATATGTACTAGACAATATTATGAAGGATATGGGTGCAAGGTTTGGACCTTAGGGATGTTTATTATGTATCTCAGATTGGTGGAAATGATATCCCATGTAGTTTAGAAAAATATGGGGCCTCGACCAGAGGGGAAGGAAAATGAAATAATGTAGTTGTGGATTACGCATGGAAGTGGCCTATATAGATAGATATTGGGGGTTATATCTATGGGAAAGGACCATAGAATAGATGTTTATAAGATGTCATGGTTTCCACTAACCTATAACCCCACACGAGTCATTCATGGTGTGGAAAACAAGAGGAAGTAGTATAATTTCCACTCGTTCCATGAAAGAAGAACCAATTAGAGTTTTCATGGGGCTTATATATTGAATCATACCAAGGAGGATGCCATTACATGATAGGATTCTCTCATTCCATGTGGGATGGATTTAATTACCTATGAAGAGGATCTCATTCAATTTGAGGAGTATATCATTCCAAATGAGTCATACATGGATAATCCTGTGCTTTTGGAATAAGGTATGTGTGGAGATTACACATTATGAATCGAATCCCCACTTTGGATGGACATTCATCCCACATTGAGGGAGAAGGTGTGGGCATTATGATTGAGAGATACCGAGGTGTTCAGGTTTAACCACTGGTAATTGACAAGATGAAATGACCTGATGATCGTACATGGAAAATCTGATGTGCATTACATGGGGTAAGAATATAGTTTTACATCATCTGCTAAAGATGTCAAGACTAGGTAGTTTAACATCATAGAGGTCGTACATGGGGAACTCAATCCATACCCATTTGGATTACATGACCACAAATAATGTACCTCTAGGATGGGAATGTATTTAGCAATGCTGGTGTGTAACAATGGGGAGGATTGTCCAATCATGAGATCCATGGCAGGATTCCTATACTGAAAATCAATATCATTTATCATAACTATGATGAGAAGAACTTTGTAAGGTAGTGAATGCACATGAGTAATCACATGAGTGGCCATGAAATTATTGCATGCATGATTGGAGGGTTTTGTGAATGAGGTTAAAACAAGGTTTGGATGTTACACAAATTAGTGGATTAAGGAAGGATATCTCATAGAATGGAAGGCCATGGATAATAAAAGAAAGGGTGAATGAAATATTGGGTCTCGCGGACAAGGAAAATGATGTGTGTATGCTCGATCATTGTACACACCATAATTATGTAGAAAAATATTGGGTGAGTATGACCCAAATATAGGTCAAGGTCCTATAGCATGTATATCATGATAGGTTATATACCTTGGGGGCTAAACTATTTCCCCATGTCGTAGATGATCGGTCTTATGCATAATAGAATGATGCTTTGTATACCACAGGATCACCCCATAAAAATTGGGCAGATGTTCTATTTATAGACAAAATATTAAATGATAGTCATGAATGATTGCATTCATGGAAGAGTTATTCAACAATATATCATTCTTTTTCATGGTTCATATCCCTAAAAGGAATTCTTTTTATGTTTCCATTAGCACACAAGGGTTTTCCACGCATATTGGGTGTCTTTTGTGAACCAAAAATATCTTGTGCATGATGGCAATGACCATTCCAATGGAAATTGGGGAAGGAATGATAAATTTCATCACCTTGGCAATATAAGGATTTTTCATGTAGATTCTGATCTTTCATGCATAAGACGAAACTAGCACGCACCACTCTTACTATTCCTATAGTTGTACATTGAGTCAGATGATGGTTTTAGTTTACCCAAAGTAGGTATTGTGTGAAATTTGATGTAATTTTAGAACCCACAAATCGACCCCCTCGTAATATGAGATGAAAGGGGACCAAAAAGTCACGATCTAATAAAAACATGTAATAGAAGGATTCTCTACCAAGGGTGCATGAAAGTGTCCCAGTATGTCATGGTAAACTGTTATGTGAATGTGAAAACCTATGGTATAATCTTATATATAGGTCGAGGGGTTCCCATATGTGGAAAATTTTACTTCCCACTCAATAATATTCTTTGATTATTTGTGCTTAAGTCTTATATTTTGTGTAAAAAAGCTGTTGGGGTCGCAGCGCAGGTGCGTGGAAATAAAAAAATGAAAAAAACAAAAGAAAAAAAGATCAGCACAAATTTAACATGGTTATTCATTGAAGCCTACATTCATGGGAGAAACAAGTGCGGTTTATTCTCTACATTTCTCGTTAGAGTATCACTAATACACACATATATTACACACCTTCATTTCTATGGATTTGATCCATTTTTAAAAAGAACAAAAACTGGTTGGTATGTGGTAGTTCATCAACCACTTGAGAAGTCTCCCCCTGCCCCAGGCTACTTCAATGAGGGTTGTTATCCACTATGGAAGACCTAGAATCACCTAGGAAGGTTCTTCCAACAATTAGCACTACCAAATTAGGGAGTGTCCCCAAAAAATATCACCCTCATGACCATTTTTGGGTAGAATATAGACCTACATTCTCCTTGTAGGTGTTGAAAACATCATCAGCAAATCCAACACGCTTCTTCATTCCAGATGATGTGTAACTTCCAATATCTTCAATTGATCTCGGATTGATTACGGTTCCCATCAAATGATACAACCCTTGGAACTCCTTCCCATTAAGCATCGCTGCATCCCCATTTGAGACATCCAACACTCCACCTGCTTTTGAAATCAACAACCCTTTTGCATCCACCCTACATATTGATACCATGTTCTGTCTATCCTCAGAACAAATTTCACATCATCCAGTTTTCATGCTCCACTATCAGGTGTCTTCCATTTAACTATCACGACTCCTCGAACCTATCATGTTGACCCATCACCAAGTCTCACCAAAAATTTCACGCGGTGAATTGTATGAAACACACCTTTGGTCGTTCATATGTGTACTGAGCTCCACGAATCAAAAAACACATCCATCTTCATTTGTTTTTTGTGCATGCTTGTTCTTCAATCATAGAAAACAACATTCCCACATCATGTGACTGTATCTTTTGCAGTAATTCCACTGCATTTCTCCCCATTCAACATTCTAATCTGAGTGTATTATTACCATTGTAACACAGACATCATCATCTGCTGATAATCATGTGATGTTCACATCCCTCACCTCATCTTTCTCTTTTCCAACAACATACCATTTTCACTATAAATAGTCACTTTTATAGCGACACATGTTCTCAAACCAAAAAAATGTGATTTCACTAGGATCAAGTCCCCTTTATTTTGAATATCATTCTTTACCTCTTGACCTATAATGTCGGCTCCTCCCATGTTGATCATCACGCATCACTATGATTTTCTTGCCTGAATGCATCACGGGTCTTCAGAATGACTATAAATCTTAGAGAGATACCATCACCTCGTCCAACTTCAATGTTTCCTTCCCCATGAGAAATGCAAGAACAATCCCATCAAATGATCTTTATTGTGATGAAAAATGAAAAAGTGATGTCTGTTCCTCTCCAACCATCCCACCGAGACCCAATAAATGTGTCCAGATCTTGTTGAATTCATTGGTTTGATCAGATAATTTTGGTCCCTCATCCATACAAAACTGGTACAATTTCTTCTTCCATAATAATTTTTTGGTGAGTGACTTCTCCATATATTACTACTTCAACTTCATATATATCTCTTTTAGTGAGGTCTCGTCTAACACTGATTATTTTACCTCATTTTCTAAACACAGTCGAATTGTGCTGATGAACCGCATCTTGAGCTCTTCCGAATAATCTTTAATAGTTGACTCGAGATTTTCTTTGATCAATGATCTGATCAGGCCTTGCTAGACTAAAATATCTTTCAACATGATTTTCAAAAATTTAAAGTGGTTTCAACCATCAAACTTCTTGATAACAATCCCTTTTAGTGATCCTCCACCAACCATCATTGTTGTTGCAAAATGAGATCACCACCATCGATATCATACACTCCTAAAACCAGATGATGAAGTTATAATTTTAAAAAAATAATCATACTGATGCATCAAGAATGGTTGAAATATTGAGAATCGACTCCTAGATCACTGAAAATTGGTGTTCCATTGGACGAGAGTTTTCCTAAACATGTTCTATGGTCTAGATAGCATGATGATGTGGCCCTGATGTGCTGCTAACATGGCACACTGGAGCAGCTATAATTATCTCACCTGAATTTTCACTGGTGGTGTGAACAGTTCTGTCTTCTCTTGCAAGGGGTTATTGTTCACCTATGGGTTTGACCAAACATTGACCGAGCTTATCTACTTTGTTTCAACTTTGTTTTCAATGACGCTTGTGTCATTGAAATCACCTCATCATTCTCTTAATGAATCTAGGATCTGAAAAAAAATTCCAACCAATTTGAAATTTATGGTCACCAAAATATTCAATGACTCCTCGTCGTCTCATCCTCACTCACTCTGAATCTCTCTGATACCACTTGTTGGGGTCGAAGTGCAGGTGTGTCGTAACAAAAATACATAAAAATGGATGAAAAATGGATAAAAAAATATAATGTTCTTAGGCGTTGATTCCTATATCCATATGGGAAACATAGGTTGTTTATTCTCTCTGGTTCTTATCGGGGGAACACAAATACACACACATATTACACACCATTACAAAAATGGATTTGATCCTGTTTTAAAGAAGAATAAAAACTAGATTCATATGGGGTAGTTCATCAACCCTTTGAGAAGTTTCCTCCTAACGCATGATACCTCAATGAAGGCTTTTATCCACCATGGAAGACCCACATCTGTCTGGGTAGGTTCTTCCGACAATGAAGACTCAAGCACTATCGGAAGATAACCTATTATCAGCGGGTTTTTTGCATATAGCGGCAGTTTAAACCACCGCAATATTATTTGGCAACAGTTTTAGGAAACCGTCTCTAAATTGGATGTCAATAAACTATTAGTGGCAGTTATATGCATTTCATGGCACTTTAAATGAATATTCGTTGTTGCCTCATTTCGTGGCGGTTTTGGTTTTTTAGCGGGGGCATTACGGCCGATGGGTCTCTTTTATTTGCGGCAGTTACAACCGTCATGAATAAAACACACCCCTCAATGAAAAGGTGCTTCTAAAATAATCAAAACCACCAAGGAATATAGGTAGATGGTGGGAAACTGTAGCGGCGATTTTAACAGTCGCTATGAGAAAAATATCTATATTTAGTGGTGGTTAAAACCGCAGTTACAATTTTTCCAGTTTTATTTAGCAGCGGTTTTAACCATCGCTAAAAGATGATCTAGGAAAAAAATAGATGCTTTGCATCCCCTGCACCAGTGCCCTGAAAAAAAAACCATTCTACGAATACGAATAGTCTAACAGAATATATACTAGTCAATATGAAAAGATATGCTTAACTAAGAACAATCAAATGCATCTTTCTGTAAAGGAATGCATATAAACATATCAAATGGCCATTATAACATTAAAAAAAATTATAAACAAGCATGTCATTCAAATTTCTTGAAAACAATTCCAAGCCTAGGTTCAACCTATTCCATCCATACCAGTTCCAACCCTGAAATTACAATTTATATCAATATACATCCATCTTGTAATATATGATTAATTGTGCATGATATTCATAATTTATGGTCATTCTCTCATATAATTATTCTCATATTATTATTTCATAGTATTATCAATAAATATCTCTTGTGTTTACCCTTAATGAACATCTGATTGGACACATTCTTTTGTTTCCCTAACCACAAGGTTCTAATGAACTACTACCCAACCTGTGAATTAGAATGACATGATCAATCAATTACACGTTCACATAAAAATAATTTGAATTTTTTCCAAAATGAATTATTTTCAAATAAGTGCATATAAGAATAGACTTATATTCTATGAAAGTAAGTATTAGTAATGAATTCTGGAAAAATAGTGCACACAAATTTAATGTCACAATTACTTTCTATATAATTGAAAAATAGTTATGTATACTATAAAATAATCACATATATGAATATGTATATTTGAAAAAATAAAATTAGTAAAATATATTGAGAATAAAATGAGATTCCATGTAAAAGAAGAAAGCACATCCTTTATTAATATAAATCAAAAATTCACAATGGGAAAATAAAAACATAAACTCATGTATGCACTTATGTTACGATGTTACTCTTGTGTTATTGTATCATCATTAATTTTTCAACATCATCTTGCCGCTACCTTTATTATGAGAATTTAGGAAATGAATTTTTTGGTAACTCTACAACAGGGATTCCCATGGATGGGTTTTGATTCTATGAGCCTTGTTGGTTTGTAAATTTTTCCAATGCCTTCATTATGCACCAGATATAATCACATAATTCAGTCTATCATCACACCCAACCCATGATGCTTGAGTCCAACTCATCTTTCTCATACATCCTATTCAACCTTATGAATAAAAAACCCACCCTATGGTGATGTTAATGACACCGTTTGGTGATAAAAATCAATGTAAGCATAGTAGGGAAACAATTATTCCATCCCAAAAATGATGTCAAAGCCATCATCTCAAGGAAAATGAGGTCCCATAAGAGGTGACAAACACTTATATCAAGGTCCACTCCTTACACGAACATAAATTATATAATAAAATCACCAAAAATGTTTTGAGATTCATCACTTCATAGGAAAACATAATGTCAAGCCCAAGGATATCCACAATATGCACAAATATGATTGATTGAGAAGTACCTATATCAAAAAAATTAGACACTAAAGTGGAAGATACCAAAATATTACCTCTTACCATAGAAGGTCCAATAATATGATCCTCAAATATTGGTCTCAATTTATACAATTATACTGATTGGGCCCTAATATATAGCCTATATACCTTGAGTAGGTCCATTATGCTAGTAATGTAAGTCTTGTGTCTGGGTGCTTTGACCATGACCCCCGCTTCAGACTAATCGATTGGCCAAACAATATCTCCCTTACTAACATGAAGCTGATTTCCCCAATACTAAATGATGAATTATTGAAGACACTCATTCACTATATACTATAGGAAAAGATCTACAAAAATCATGTAGATGGCTCATCCTACTACAATCTTGACACTCAACTTGATTACTATCACATAGTCTCCCCATGTATCCCTACCTCCGACACTAATGAAAGAAATTATAATTACCAACACCAATTCAATAGAAATTTTTCCGTTAATGATAGGTCACAATGTGTCACTTCCTTCCACTAAACACTTTTCCATTGGGTCAACAAACTAAGCTAACCTACTTTGTGCCCAAACCTTACATCGATTTATGTTATGTAATAAGAACATGATTTATTTTTGATATGGTGGAAAACCAAAATACATTCACCTATGATCAAACAACATTATTGTTCTGAACAAGAATCATATCACCCTAGATGGATCATACATGAGACAAATATGCACAAAACCTAAAATCTCATAAAGTGAGTAACTCACTCTATAACTAACATTGAACCATACTCTAAATGAATAAAATATTTGGCCCTTTCATTCCTAAAATTATATGGAAAAAATACTCATAAAAAATGAATCATAAAAAATGAATCATCACAATAAAAAATAGACAAACATGGCACATACCACACATGATAAATGAAGACATGAAAGGAAACATTATAAATCAATAAAATTCATAAAAGGGAACAAGAGAAATAAAGAAAATGTTAGGTCATGAAAATGTTTAGGGGAAACTATGTGCCACACATGATACATATACAAACCAATTATTCCCATATTTTTCCAAAACATCAACCATACAACTACTCATGGTCTGATGATGAACACATATCGTCATCCTCTCCACCTCCATCTCCACTTCTTATTTTCACATGTAAGAACATTATATTGAAAATTAAATACTGGTCCATATTTATATTTATTCATAAAACCAACAAAAGTTTTAAAACTAAATGATTTTGATTTCTCGTGATTTACCTCCTTACCACCATTCGATACACTACAACCGGAGGCATATCTTCTTATCTGCTAATATATATCAGTCATCACTTTCTATAAAGCGGATATCTGAGTCCCCTGGTCTCGAAATGTGGTTCATAAAGAAGAAATCTCCCTCTAAGCATCTTAATGTATGGATAGACTATAATCAGGAGTAGGTACAACTGGAATACCTGATGGCCTGCCAAAGACCTCAAATGGTACGAGTTTGAAACCCATCCCGCGCACTCTACTAGGATGCTCTTTCCCATGGACTTTAGCAACCAGGTCATCCTAGGAGACTGAGTAGAACTGCACATGAATGGAATCATATAGTTCATTAATTATTACCTATAAATAAAATATCAATATATATTATCCCAGTAATAACTAATAGTAAGTTATTTTAATAAAAAATTCACTTTATACCCTAACTTCTTTTGTAGGATCATTAATAAAAATTCTATCTGAATTTTTTGAACATCCAATCACACTTCAGTTCGGGATGCTTCGTGCCCTAAAATCTGTGACTACATTATGCAAAGAGAAATAAATAATTTAATATATTAAAAAAAATAATATTTTCATATAAATATTTAAGATAATGAAAATATTACCAGAGTCATTTGACTTCTATAAAATATTTTTGACCCCGCAGTGTGAGGGATGATTTGATTAGCCCGATTTGATGCATTGTGTCATGAGAGATCCTGAAATAAATAAAATGAAATTTAATAGTAATGTATAAAATGTCATATCCTCTTAATATACTTGTATAAATGTAAAATTAGGATAATATAATAGTATATATTTAAATACCATCCATTTCTCATCACGATGTCTTTAATCAAAAACATTCCACTGTTCTTTTGGTACCCCACTAGGTAGCTTCTCATATATTTGTTGCACAGTCAACAAAGTATGGTTGACATCGCCCCACAATATTTATTTGATGTCTCTCCATTTCAAACCAAGATATTTCAACATCCACTATCATGCTATCACATCAGCAACTGTAAAGTGGATGAACATCATTATACAGAAATTCATTTTAAACATATTAGTTACATAAAACTCAATTAAACAATAATGTATTAAAATTACCTTTATATGGGAATAAAAAACATCATTTTTCCAACGTGGAGGCATATGTCTACAATAATAATATGATATAGGTAGGTAAATGCGATCCACTGCTAGTTGTCCTAGAATTTGGCCATGTAATACCGCATCGTCATTTGTAGTGACCCCAAATGAATCAAATGGCACGAATATCTTCTCTCCATTCATATTACAAACATCTGAACATTTATGTTTTTATCTAGAGTTGCATTTTTTTATCTTCAATGAGAAAATAATTAGTATAATCATCATGAAATAAAATAATTTATATTAAAATTTTTACCTATGAGAGTGATCCTCAAGTTTGCCCGTGATGAACTGGAAGGGGCGTGATGCTACCCCACTACTGAGGATTATGAAGGGAGAGTATATGACTCAGAATCTAATGGGACACCCTCAAAGGGTGTGAGAGATGGTTAAGGGGGAGATGGTGGAGTGGTGTAGGCAACTGGTGGCTCAAATGTCATGGGGAGAGGGACAGATGGATCCTCATCTGTCATAGTAGTAAAAGAAATAGTGTACGGTTTCCTCCGAGGCATTCCTATCATTTAATAAAATAATATTAAGTTCATAATATATATTTTAACAAAATTATGCAGAAAAATAAAATAAAAATTGTAATAGATGCCTAGTAATAACAAATAAAATATATATATCAATGATAATGAATGACTGGACAAATAAAATAAGTGGTTGTTGAATGAATAAATAACAATATATAAAATAATTTTCCTCTTTAATCATGTCAGTTTTTTGCTCCATTACATCATACAATTCATTCATATATTCTAAAATAATATTTTCAATATCATGATAGACAAATAATTTTTCTTCTTTTGTTGATGAGAGTCAATTTCAGAGGTCAAATACTCCGCTTCATCACCCATATCATAAAAATCTCTTTGTATTACGTGATCAACTACACTCCACCCTTCATCCACAACATCATTCAAATAATATAAAATTTTCTCTTATGAGGAAAAGATATATGGATCATGCAGTTCATGATCACCAACATTCATCAAGCGAGATAATTTCACAGAAGTAAATTTCGAGGAATCGCTTTTAAAACCATTGATAATATCATCCGAATTTCATTTGAATAAAACACAGAAAAATTATCATGGTAGTTTAATTCAATAATATCAAGTAGCATTCCATAGTATCCCACTTCAGTAAATGTAAATATACCACAATTCTATGTTTTCAAACCCACTTCTTGATCGACTGTATGAAATCTAAATCCATTCACATTGTAAGCCTCAAACATTCTAACCTGTTTTATAAGACCTCTAGTAAGAAACATCAAATACTTTGGAAAATCATCTTGAGTATCAGTATTATGGATCTATAAAAAGAAATATAATTTATTAGATTTACAAAATGTATATGTCAATATAATATTCGTATTTATTGCAATATTTATGAGCTTACACATCGTGAAAACTATTCTACAATCTCTTAAATTTACAGCGTTCATTATATCTTTCTCATTTCGTGTTCAACCTCTCATTAGTCTCTTGGTTAGTATCCTAAACAAATTAATAAATGGATCTGAAATTTCACTATTTAGAAGCACAAATTAATGTGCCTGTAATAATTCCAATTCTGTCAGTGTCTCATTTGAGGTCCTACCAACTGATCGACCAATAGTAGGAAATATTTTTGATTTCTGATGTATTTAAGATTGAGTAGATGTGTCTCCAACACATCAATCTCAATTAAATCTTGTCTACATACCATCCCATTATTTTGAATAGAAGGTAAGACACTCCTCATCCAAATATCCATTTGTAATAGAGCCTTCTGGTTGAGCTTTATTTCTCACGTATGCTTTCAAGTGCCGAAAATATCTGTGAAATATAATAATCATAATTATGCATTTATTTAAATGCCAAAAATTGTTTACATAACTGAAAAAAATATATATATAATACCTCTCAATTGGATACATCCCTCGATAATGAATGGGGCCTCTTAATTTAGCTTACTCAAACATATTCATAGTTAAATGCATCATGATAGTAAAAAACGATGGAGGAAAGATCATCTCCAATGCAGAAAGGGTCAATTCAAACCTCTCCTGGAGGATGTCAAGTTGAAATGGATATAGTGATTTCTCACATAATTTCCTGAAAAATGTGCATAACAGGAGTACAACAGTAGTAACTTTTCCAGGTAATAATTTACGCAATGCCAATGGTAGTAACTGTTGTAACAAAATATGTGAATCATGATGTTTCTATCCATGTAACTTACGATTATTCAAGTCAACACACCTCAAGATGTTACTCGAATTCCCATCAGAAACCTTCAAATTATTTAAAATTTTATGGAATGTATCTTTATCCCTATTTTTCAATGAAAAAATTGAAGGAGAATACTTTTCATTCTCATCTGTCCAGAGATCACGTTTTATGTTCATTACTCGTAAGTCTTGGAGAGCATTGAGATGATCCTTCAAGTTTACATGATCCTTAAGTAATGTGAAAATAAAATTTTCACGTACATTCTTATCAATATGCATCACATCAAGATTATGCTACAAAAAATTAAATTCCCAATAGAGATGTTTGAAGAATATACTTTTTTTCTTCGACTGTTGCATTCTGATTACACTGGACGATGCACTTTAGACATGTTTTATGCTATCATTCAAATGATGAACCTTACCAAATTTGGTTTCATCATTTTCAAGTTGTGTCAATATTTCAGAACCTGTTAATAACTTTGGAGGTGGTATATGATCAATGAAACCATTAACTTTTGATCTGTTTAGCTGAAATCTATGGGATGCATCTAGTAATATTTGATTGCACAAGAGGCACCATTTTCTACTATGAGGTAGTAGTTTGGGCTTAAAGTCAAATTTACAAATAGGACAAGCCAATCCCATGTAAGTGTTCAAACCAGATAAATTCCCAAGCCTAGGGAAGTCACTAATGGTCCACATTAAAGCATCATGCATTTTGAACATTGTTTTAGAAGAAGCATCAAATGTCTCAACACCATTTCTCCATAAATACTGCAATTCTTCCATAAAAGGATCCATGTATACAACAATATCATTTACATGTAATTTTTTTCCAGGAATAATCATCAAAATGATAATAGATGTTCGTTGAATACACATCCATAGAGGTATATTATAAGGGATCAAAAGAACTGCCCAAATGCAATAACTAGTACTCAAAGTCCTAAATGGGTTGAATCTATCGACAGTCAATCCCAATCAATCATTCCTAGGATTAGATAAAAAATCTAGATTAAATGAATAAAATGTCTTCCTTGATTGTGAATCTCATAGATGTATCATTAACTGAACATTTTTATTTTCTACAGAATGCCACTTCATGTGTTTGGCAGTTTTTTATGACATGAATAATCTCTGCAATTGAGGCTTCAAAGGAAAGTAACACAAAACCTTTTTAGGTGTGTTCCTTTACTTCTTCTCCATGACATTATGTTTATTTAGACTTCCAACAACACCCATTGACTGCCATATAGAAGTAGAACATTTTTTCAATTATTTATACTTGAATCCTCTCCCCAATAAATCATAAAATAATTGGGACACATATGTATTTTTGTATAATTAATACCAAGCCTATTAACAACTTTTTTATATCACAAAAAGTCTTTTGGATTTTTGCTTCAAGAAATGCATCACGAATCAATTCCAATATCATGGAAATTTCATTATTTGTAATTCCACTTAGACATATGATATGGTATTTAACGACCCATAATTAACATACATTGTTATTATTTCAGAATTGAAGTATACTTATTACAACATATAACAAAACCATGGTAGGACCATATAGGTATATTGTCTTTAGAAACTGGGAAACATAAACAACTGGTTCATAAAGCATCTACATTTTCTCCAATTTATTTCATCATATCATGAGTCCCTTTTGGCATATCCTACATAGTACTCTTCTTCCTGACTTGGGGAAAAGAAAACATACAAATGGGTGAGCTCAAATGCTCAGTAAGGGTAAATAAAAGAAATATCATTCGTATCATATTCATAAGAACATAACCTTTTGAAAATCATAAACTGCAAAAGTGATCTGAATACCATAACATTGGATAAAACATAGTAGTGAAATATAATCCCAATAATTATAACATAAAACATTAAACATTGTTGTATACACACAAAATCATAGAGATTAATTTCTTAGTAGTCAAGACTCATTTCCAAGACTATCTTAGCGGACAAAGTCCATTTCTGAACCGAGTTAACTCCTTGTTTTAGTCCGGTTTCACTGAAACGGATTAACTTGCCATTCCAGCCATGTCAATCTCATGAGATATAGGTCCCCCCCATCTCATAATGAAACCATTCTTATGTGTGCCACAAAATCATAAATCATACATCATAGCATAACCTATGTCATAAAAATGGGATTCTTAATCATCATGCCATCATAACCTAATCCATATAAAATAAAAGGACATCATAAAAATAATTCCATAATAACATAATCAAAAAAATGTAAAAATAGGGATAGAAACAGAACCCTATATTATCGTAGATGGAAAATAATTTTGATAAAACACTTGAACTCCATTCTTGAGGAAAATATCCTTTCTACTTCAAAAACATTTTCCTTTCTTAACATGACATATAATATTAAACTAAAATAAGTTGATTAAAAATAAACTTAAAAACATGTAAAGTAAGATTCATGGAAATAATGTTCTAATAATCCATTCATGCCGTATAAGTTAAAAAAAATTCTTCTCGTACTTTGGCCAAAAATGTCAAAAAGAACCTCGTATGAAAAAACGACAAAAGATTCCTTTCATATCTTTTACTGAAAACTCACCGAAGGGTAAAATTGGATTCAAAAAACAGTAGGAGGATATAAATAATATTACATATTGTGGAAACATGGATGTGGATTATAAATATTCCCCAGTAAATTCTGAAGTATAAACAATCTCGGATAAAAATTGAGATTGCGAGATTTTCCCTTCCCTTAGGTCCGATTTGCTTCACAAGTATCCAAACCTCCTATATAATGATTTAAATAATGTCATTTACTTATTCCAGAATCATACTCATTGTTATTATAACATATATGGTAATATTATTAGCTTTTTATTAGTAATATTTTATTGCTACTTGTTATTCAGGTGTTTATTACTTTTTGTTCTTATGCGTGTTTTGCCAAATAAATTCTTATTTTTCTATTTAGGTTATAGATACCTAATTTCCAGAATGGTATTAGTGTAATATATATCATATTTATTCATTCAATTCATTTATATAATCATTATGTATTGAAGATCATGTAGAACGAGTAGCATCACATCGTGGAGACGATAGGCCGTACGTATGCACGAGGGATGATATCGTTCCCATGATCATGGAATTGTATTGAAGTGTATGTATACTATTTCAGAATCAGTATCAATTTAAAATAATCATATATAGTTATTCTCTACACCATTATACCCATCCAAGTAAGGTGGTGGTGGAAAATAGATTACACCACGGCGTGGAGACAATATTCCATACGTACGCATGCGTGGTGATTTCGTTTTCCGTAGGATTGATAGATGGTGAAAAAGGGTTGTTTCATAATTATAATAATATATCAATATATTAGTGATACTTATGTTATTACTTAATAATTAATCAACTAAAGAAGAAGAAGTAGAATAAGAAATAAAGTTGAATGAATCGGTAACGGACATTACCTCTTCTTTGAATCACATCTTCTTAACCTCCTCTTAGGGCACTAAAGATGGTCTTTGAAGAAGACCAAGACCTCTAGGATGTTTATATAGAAGTGGAGAAGAGAAATTGGTAGGGTTTATCCGAACCAGAAGCCTCAATGTTGTGTGAGGAAAAGAGGGAGGAGGTGCCCTTTTATAAGGGAGAAGAGGGGCACCATTGGAAAAACTAAAAATATAATTTTATTATAAAGTCATATTCAGTTTTTAATAGCTCTAAATTGATTTATTTAAAAGCTAAGGTGGGGATGGGTCTAAATCCTCTCAACCAATGGGTTTTAGAAAAGTTTATGTCATTATACTGACCTTATCTTTTAGTTTTAACTCTTAGTTAATTAGATTGACATTTACCATGTCACTTTGTATTTTTATATTATATAGTTAATAAACATACCATATACATCCATGAGACCCCTATGTGGTCCATTAATGATACACCTATCATTATATAAGTATCTTGTCTGAACCTCAGTTTTTTAAAAATATAATAAAAATTAATAATATAATATTTGTTTTAAAAACTATTTTATGTCAATTTTGACACTATTTGGTAATTGATTTTTTTGAAAATCATAACAGCGTGATTAGTTAGAAAAAAGTTATTTATATCAATAATAATATGTCATATTAACCTATAAAATTAGTGTAATTCATAAAAAGTCTCTACATTACATTTATTTGGGTTTTTATAACATTAATTATGTTAATATTTCATTAATAAGATAATTACTGCATCATCATTGTGTCATAAATAAATTCAATTATATAATGTCTAAAAATTATAAATAAAATACAATTACGTAGGAAATCGTTTTATCTTTCTATTGAATATTTATAGTAGAATTTATCTTATGTATAACCCTATATTAAAAATTATTTAGTTATTAAACTTTGATTTTAACTATTTTAACTCTTCATTAAATAAATTAATAATAAATGTCATAATCTAATCCAAGTGGACCTAAATGGTCATATTTTATCCCTAAGGATTTATTTGGTCGAATTAAACTTATCCAATAGAATTAGGACATGTGGTATGGTAATAATAATATCATTTTTACCCTTAATTACCCTATTTACTTTTAACCGTGGTAAAAAAAGTAAATAGTTACCATATACCAAAAATTATTTTCATCTCATTGAACCACATTTTAGTCCTTGATATTAACCATGTCTCTCAGACTTTTGAAATTCCACTCAAAGAAGAGGTAAAATTATGTTTTATGTGAATTTTCAAATTCTCCTAGGAGGTGGGTAAAAGAAGGTGAAAAGTTCAATAAAATTTTTTATATATCTAAAATTATTATAAAATGACTCCAATGAATTACTTTGAACTTATATAGGTATTATGTATCAATTTTGACCTAAAATAAATTTAAATAAAATAAATAATTATTTAAATAATAATTTGGTTTTTAAATAGTAACCCTGTGTTTTCAGTATTAATCAAAAATTGAATGTTTTCAGAAAAATACCAAAATTTTACCCTAGGATAATTTCGATATTTTGAATCCAAAAATGAAGTCCATTTTGAATGTTGAAATTTAAAAAATTTCAAAAAGTGGGTATTACTATTCATAATGGTTGGTTTTAATAATATTTTTATAGCATATCGTTGTTTAGTGAAACTCGGTATTGCGTACAACACAAGCTATCGAGGAAGGACGTGATTGTGTGTAAAGCAAGACAAGCTAGTTTTATTTGTAGTGAAAGATTCCTTTGATGATTTATATAACATAAAACCAAAATATTTCTCATAACAATCTCGGGTGTTAGATTCTACCCCCCTTCAAATGAATTTCTACCTCGAAATTCGTCACTTTGTAACAAACAGATGAGGATACCTCTACCTCATCATATCCTCAAGCTCCTATGTAGCTTCTTCAAATTGGTGGTTCCTATATAAAACTTTCACCAAGCGAGTGGTCTTGTTCTATAGGACTTATTCACTACGATCCAGAATCTCAATAGGTTGTTCTTGATAAGAATGATCTTGCTCCAGTGGAACAACTTCTGAGCTGAGTACATGTGAAGGATTGGGTAAGTAATTTCTCAGGAGAGATACATAGAACACATCATGAACTTGAGAGAGATTTGGTGGAAGCGCCAATTGATAAGCTACCTTCCCAACACAATCCATTATTTCAAAAGGACCGATATACCTAGGGCTCAGGTTTCCCTTCTTTCCAAATCTCATTACTCTCTTCCAAGGAGATATTCACAAGAACACTTTATAACCCAATTCAAACTCTAGGTCTTTTCTTTGGTTGTCAGCATAACATTTTTGTCGACTCTGAGTTGCACTTATGTGTTGTTGAATATATCTGACCTTTTCTTCCATCTCATCAACAAGATCAGGTCCTAATAGCTTTCTTTCCCCAACATTATCCCAGTAAGTTGGAGTCCTGTATTTCTTTCCATAGAGAGCCTCATAAGGAGACATCTGAATACTGGAGTGAACGCTATTATTATAAGAAAATTATACCAAAGGTAGGTGTTGATCCCAACCACATTTGAAATCCATAGATCAATCTCTCAACATATCTTTTAGAGTTTGAATTTTCCTCTCAGACTGATCGTCTATCTGAGGATGATAATTAGTGCTGGAACTCATCTCTGTATCCAGAGTATGTTGAAGACTTCGCCAAAACATTGAGGTACACCTCGGATCCTGATCAGATATAATGGAAAGTGGTACTCCATGCAATCTTACCTCTTATTTTACATATATCCTGGCAAGCTGATCCAGAGAGAAATCCTCTATAATAGCAATGTAGTGTGCCGACTATGTAAGACAATCAACAATGACCCAGATAGCATTATTACCTTTGGATGTTTTAGGAAGTCCATTGACAAAGTCCATAGTGATGTTTTCCCATTTCCATTTAGGTATGGGTAATGGTTGTAACATCGCCTTAGACTTCTGTCTCTTAGATTTAAGTTGCTGACAAACCAAGCATTGAGAGACATATTCAGCAACATCTCTTTTCATGCCATCCCACCAGAAGTACTATTTTACATCCCTATATATCTTCATGCTTCCAGGATGAATAGAGAATGAAGTACTATGAGCCTCATCCAGCAGCTCCTTCTTTAATTCTGGGATGGGAAGAACACAAACCCGATTCTTGAACCTTATTATCCCATCACAATCAAGGTTGAATTCATGAACATTTATCATCTTCTTTTGTAACTCTACATATTATTTTTGTGCCTCTTTAATCTTCACATGTATTGATGGTTGAAAATTCATTTGAGAAAGATAATATTATAATTCCAAGATCCATCCTTTGTAAATCCATAAATATTTGATCTTTTTTGATCCTCATCATGGATAAGCTAGCATGGTCTTGTCAACTTAATGCATCTGCCACCTTGTATGCTTTCCTAGGGTGATAATTAATTGAGAAGTCGTAATCCATAATCAGCTCCAACCATATTCTTTGGTGCATATTCAGATCATTTTTTGTGGAAATATACTTTAAACTTTTATGATCAGTATAAATATTACACCTTTCTCCATAGAGATAATGCATCCAAATCTTTAATGCAAAGATTATCATAGATAACTCCAAATCATGAGTTGGGTAATTTTGCTCTTGGATTTTCAACTGTTGTGAGGCATAAGCTATCACCACATCATTTTGCATGAGAACACACCCCAATCCCTTCTTGGATGCATCACTGTAGATCACAAACCTTTCTCAACTACAAGGAAGTGTGAGTACAGGTGCACTGGATAACCTTTGTAACAGCCCAAGATTTTATGAAAAATATTCTTTTTAATTTCATTAATATATTGTGTTGTACGCTACACCAAAAGGAGCTTGCACAACATGCATCCTTGACTTTCCTTGTATTACACGCAATCACGACCTTGCTTGATAGCGTGTGTAGTACGCAATACCGAGTTTCACTAAACAACGATATGCTATTAAAATATTATTATAACTAGCCGTTATGAATAGTAATAACCACGCTTTAAAATTTTAGAGATTTTAGATCTCAAAATGGACTTCATTTTTGGATTCTTAGTATCGAATTTAGCCTAAGGTGAAATTTTGGTACTTTTCGGATAACTTTCATTTTCTGATGAATAGTGAAAAATTACTAAATTTTAATTAAAAAAAAAATTTTAATCGAAATAATTAATAGTGATAAATTATTAATTTGAGTGGTTTTAAAGTATATTTAGAATATATTTTTACAATTCAATACAATGTTGGTCATTGGATGTAATTTCACATTTACACCAGACATAAACAAGTGTTAATATTTTGATAGTTATTATCTCTTAAAAACATGCTATTTGTTGTGACAGCGGAAATTAATTATAAAATTAATTAATGCAACTTATATGTTGGGAATTTTTTAAAATAGAAATCATTTTTGAATTCAGAATATCAATTATATCTTAGGGTGAAATTTTGGCATTTTTCTGAAAAACTTCAATTTTTGATGAATAGTGAAACTACTAAGTGGAAGTTAAAAAAATTATTTTTTTCATAAATCATAATTTTACCGCTTCTGTGAATGGAATTTCAAAAATCCGAGAGACACGGTTGATGTCAGTAAGTAAAATGTGGTTCAATGAGATTAAAATAATTTTTGGTGAATAGTAACATTTTACTTTTATTTACCACGGTTAAAAAGTAAATAGGGTAATTAAAGGTAAAAATGATATTAATATTACCCTAACACATGTCCTAATCCTATTGGACAAGTGTATCTCGACCAAAAACAACCTTAAGTGTAAAATATTATCATTTAGGCCCACTTGGATTAGATTAGGACATTTATTATTAATTTATTTAAAGAAGGGTTAAAATAGTTAAAATCAAAGTTTAATAAGAAAATCATTTTTAATATGGGGTTATACATAAGATAAATTCGACTATAAATATTCATTAGAAATATAAAAATATTTCCTACATAATGGTATTTTATTTATAATTTTTAGACATTAAATAATTTAATGTATTTATGACACAATGATGATGCAGTAATTATCTTATTAATGCAATATTGACATAATTGATGTTATAAACACCAAAATAAATGTAATTTGACACTTTTTATGAATTCTAGTAATTTTCTAGGTTACTATGATATATTATTGTTGATTTAATCAACTTTTGTAGAATATATAATTCTGTTATGACTTTCACAAAAATCATATATCAAATAGTGTCAAAATTGACACAAAATAGTTTTTAAATCAAATATTAAATTATTAATTGTTATTTTATTCCTAAAAATCTATGTTTCGGCCAAATGACTTAGATAAGGATATATATATTAATAATAAACAATTTGGGGTTCGTTTGGCTTGTTATAGTAAGTGTATTAACCATACAGTGAAAGAAAATAAAAAGACACGGTAAAAGTTAAATTATTTAACTTAGAGTTAAATCTAATTGATAAGGTTACAATAATACCCTAAACTTGTCTAAATCCTATTGGTTGATAGTATTTCGACCCATCCCCACTTTATATTCGAAATAAGACCCTTTGGAACCATTATAAACCAATTTTGACTTTAATATAAAATAATATTTTGAGATATTCCTAAGGTGCCCCTCTCTTCCCTTATAAAAGGGCACCTCCCCCCCTCCTCCTCACACCAATTTGAGCACTCAAGCTCGGACAACCCCTGACATGTTCTCCTCTACACTTCCCTAGAATAATACTAGAGGTCATGGTCTTGTTCAAAGACCAATCTTAGTTCCCTAAGTGGAGGATTCAAAGAGGCGTTCCAAAGAAGAGGTAATATCCATTACCGATCTTTTCAATTTCTTTCTTCTTCAACTTCTTCTTCTTTAGTAGTTTCATGATAAAGTAATAACATAAGTATTAATTACATACTGATATGTTATTATAAATATGAAACAACCCTAATTCACCTTCTATCCAACCTACCGAAAAATGAAATCACCACGCGTGCGTACGTACGGAATACCGTCTCCACGCCGTGGTGTAATCTATTTTCCACCATCACCTTACAAGGATGGGTATAATTGTGTAATGAGTGACTATTTATGATTATTATAATGTAATATTGATACTGAAATAATATATATATACTCCAATATAGTTCCACGATCATAGGAACGATATCATCACTCGTGTGTACGTACGGAATACCGTCTCCACGATGTGATGTGACTCGTTCTACATGATCATCATTACATATTAATTATATAAATGAATTGAATGAATAAATATTATATATGTTACACTAATACCATTCTGGATATAAGGTATCTATAACCTTAAAATAAGAATAAGAATTTATTCGGCAAAACACGCATAAGAACAAAAGGCAATAAGGACCTGAGTAACAAGTAACAATGAAATATTACTAACAAGAAGCTATGAATATGACCATATATGATATCATATCAAAATTTATGATTCTAGAATAAGTCAATAACATTATTTAAACCATTATACAGGATCTTCGGACACGTACAAAGCAAATCGGACCTAAGGTAAGGGGAAATATCACAATCTCATTTTTATCCGAGATTGTTTATACTTTGGCATTTACTAGGGTGTATTTTATCATCCACATCCATGTTTCCTCAATATGTAATATTTATATCCTTATACAATAGTTTATAATCAATTTTACCCTTCTGTGAATATTTAGTAAAGGATATTAAAGGAATCTTTTGTCGTTTTTCGTACGAGGTACTTTTTTGACTTTTCCGACACAAGTACGAGAAGAATGTTTTTTTAACTTATACGGCAAGAATGGATTCTTAAACCATTATTTCCAAGAATCTTTCTTTGTAAGTTTTCAAGTTTATTTTTAATCAACTTCTTTTATTTTAAATTCGTATGACATGTTATGAAAGGAAAAATGTTTTTGAAGTAGAAAGGATATTTTCCTCAAGAATGGAGTTCAAGTATTTTATCAAAACTATTTTCCATCTAAGATAATAAAAGGGTTCTGTTTTTATCCCTATTATTACATGGATTTGATTATGTTGTGATGGAAATATTTTTATGAATTCCTTTATCTTATATGAATTGTTTTATGATGTCATGTTGTTTAAGAATTCCATTTTTATTACATGGGTTACGCTATGATGTATGGTTTATGATTATGTGGCACACATAAGAAAGGATTCATTATAAGATGGGTGGGAACTATATCTCCCTCCAATGCATTGGGTAAAGATTTTATATCTCATTATATAGACATGGCTGGAACGGTAGGTTATACCGGTTCAGTGAAACAGGACTGAAACGAGGGTTACTCGGTTCAGAAAGGGACTTTGTCCACTAAGATAGTCTTGGCAATGAGTCTTGACTAACAAGAAATGATTCTATATGATTATGTGTGTATGCCACAAAGTTTCATGTTTTAATTTATGATTGTTGTGATCTCATTTTCACTTCTATGATTTATTCCATGTTAAGATATTATGATCTCCTTTGCAGGTTAAGATTTCCAAAATTTATGTGGTTGATGTGATTTATATTTCTTTTGTTTACCCTTACTGAGCGTTTGAGCTCACCCTTTTATGTTTTCTTTTCCCCAGGATATAAAGAAAGGTTTTAGGTACAAACAAAAAGATCTTTATTGAAGATGTTGAAGATATTTCACCAGGATTAGAAGATTATATTCCGAGTTTCCAAAGACACTAAACTATTACGATCCTTGTGTGTGTGTTTTTGTTATGTACTAAGTATTCCGCAAATGTAATGTAATGTCCATGTACGTCAGGCTTCGGGTCTCTACAGTTGGTATTAGAGGAAAGGTTTAGTCAACCTTTGGAAACTAGGATGAGAAAGCGTTAGTGATATCCCTTGAGATATTTCAAAGGTATGTCTAGGGATGTCCCTAAGGATAAGTATACGTATAGGATATAGTCCTAGAACTATGGTAACGATCTTAGAATTTAACCTAAGATGTTAGATATTGAAGTTACTCTCCCTTTATTATGATTTTTGCCTCTAACACTATTCTTTTTAGGTTTTAGAAAATTGCTGGAAACAAGATGATTCACGATAATGGAGGATATTATGGACAATGGAATGATATTGTTCATGAGAAACCAAATGAAATGGGATTTGGAATTCCAAACATAATTATTATGCCGAATCAGCAATCTCATAATATGATCAATAAAGTAAAATTTGGTAAGTTTCCTGACTCAGATAATAAGAGAAATATGGAGTTTCATGATGATCATAGAGGAAAGAAAGTCCAATTTCCCCTGTGTAAATCATGTGGGAAGAGGCATCAAGGAGAATGTTTCAAAGGAACTGGAAGATGCTTTGGGTGTGGAAGAGAAGGACACAAAGCCAGTAAGTGCAAAGGAAAAGGTTCAGTTAACACCAGGGATGAGGATAATGGTATTGCTACGACATCAACAATGGTAAAATGTTTTAAATGTGGAATGTACGGGAATTATTCAAACCAATTCCCTAAGGGAAAGTCTCATGAAGAGAATCAGTATGGTCGTATGGGTAGTATTTATGTGGATGATGATGAAGAGACTACAAATGATATGTGAGATGAATGAATTATTGAAGCTCGGTCAATGGTTTAAGAATGTAGTAGAATGATTACATGTTTATCATGTGTAATGTTGTATAAGTAATCTCATGGTACTATGGAATAAAGAGACATCTAAGGATTGTTACACTGTTGTCTTTCATTGTGTTTTGAAAGTGTATGATTAATGTTACCAGTATCCATGAAAGGTTATTCAGATATTTTTGGAATGTAGATGATATGCACATAATGAAGGGATAAATAGAATCTAATATGTTTGATAGTATTCATGAGCTCATGATTGATATAAGGACTAAGTGATATCATGGTTTGAGTATATAGAATTTTGAGGATTTTGGTATGTGGAAGGTGTTATCTTTTAACTGAATTCATGTTTTCACTAAGGTATTCAAGAGATTACGTGATTAAGGCCTTTGTATGTTTGGAATGTGACCAACAAGATATATCTTATGATATATGGGGATCAACGATGGTATTAAATCTCTGGTAATAGTTTTCACAATGTTATGAGAGTGGACTGCAGTATTATGGATAAGCCTAAAGATTGGAATGGATTATGTTGGACATAAGTTAGTATTGTTTAAGGATTGAAATTTTTTCGGTATTATAGTAATATAGTTTTAGAAAAAGGACAACATGCGGGACGGGCGACAGCCCATCGCGTCGGACAAGGCTGTGGGAATCGAACCCACAACCGAAGTGCGACTGGCCTTTATCGCATACCACTGGCCTACATGAAGTCCCTGTTTAGTAGAAACTAGTTTTATTATATTAAGCAGTATGATATATGAAGTATAAGTCCATTTTAGGAACCATATATGATTAATCTCACTATAGATCGACTTGTGTATATAACTTCTGCTAACCTCTTGTTTGAGACAGATGGAATGACTCATCATTCTATCACATGATCTGCTAACACTTCACGAATAACAAATTCAACTTCATTTATTTAAGAGATGAAGTGGAAATTGTTCAAGGCATGAACAACAGTGAGATTGTACCAAAATAAAGTAAGTATTTATTCTAATTCAAAAGTTGAACTTTAGGGAAATGATCTTGAAATCCAAAAATGTTGTCCTAGTGTCCTTATATACGATTAATCAGATGGTACCTTAGATCGTCACAAATTTATGGATTTGTGATTGTTGGCTTTTCCATATCCATGTTCTCTACCACTGTTCATCAAAACATGATGGTTAGATTTTTCTTCCACATCCATATTTTCACCTATGTGGAAACCCAGTGATTAGTTTATTTGGGTAACCGTTACGTTTCATACTTTTGTTTTTAAATATTGGTTTTGGTATTCCTTTTTACGATGTGGGTTTCTATTAATGAAACTTTCGAATAGTAAACCATTTATAACCCCGACGAATTTCGAGGGCGAAATTCATTTTAAGAGGGGTAGAATGTAACAACCCAAGATTTTATGAAAAATATTTTTTTAATTTCATTAATATATTGTGTTGTACGCTACACCAAAAGGAGCTTGTACAACACGCATCCTTGACTTGCCTTGTATTACACGCAATCACGACCTTCCTCAATAGCGTGTGTAGTACGCAATACCGAGTTTCACTAAACAACGATATGCTATTAAAATATTATTATAACTAGTCGTTATGAATAGTAATAACCATGTTTTAAAATTTTAGAAATTTTAGATCTCAAAATGGACTTCATTTTTGGATTCTTAGTATCGAATTTAGCCTATGGTGAAATTTTGGTACTTTTCGGATAACTTTCATTTTCTGATGAATAGTGAAAAATTACTAAATTTTAATTTAAAAAAAACAATTTTAATAGAAATAATTAATAGTGATAAATTATTAATTTGAGTGGTTTTAAAGTATATTTAGAATATATTTTTACAATTCAAGACAATGTTGGTCATTGGATGTAATTTCACATTTACACCAGACATAAATAAGTGTTAATATTTTGATAGTTATTATCTCTTAAAAACACGCTATTTGTTGTGACAGCGGAAATTAATTATAAAATTCATTAATGCAACTTATATTTTGGAAATTTTGTAAAATAGAAATCATTTTTGAATTCAGAATATCAATTATAGCTTAGGGTGAAATTTTGGCATTTTTCTGAAAAACTTCAATTTTTGATGAATAGTGAAACTACTAAGTGGAAGTTAAAAAAATTATTTTTTTCATAAATATTAATTTTACCGCTTCTGTGAATGGAATTTCAAAAATCTGAGAGACACGGTTGATGTCAGTAAGTAAAATGTGGTTCAATGAGATGAAAATAATTTTTGGTGAATAGTAACTTTTTACTTTTATTTACCACGGTTAAAAGTAAATAGGGTAATTAAGGGTAAAAATGATATTAATATAACCCTAAAACATGTCCTAATCCTATTGGAAAAATTTATCTCGACCAAAAACAACCTTAATTGTAAAACATTATCATTTATGCCCACTTGGATTAGATTAGGACATTTATTATTAATTTATTTAAAGAAGGGTTCAAATAGTTAAAATCAAAGTTTAATAAGTAAATCATTTTTAATATGGGGTTATAAATAAGATAAATTAGACTATAAATATTAATTATAAAGCTAAAAATATTTCCAACATAATGGTATTTTATTTATAATTTTTAGAAATTAAATAATTTAATTTATTTATGACATAATGATGATGCAGTAATTATCTTATTAATGAAATATTGACATAATTGATGTTATTAACACCAAAATAAATGTAATTTGAGAATTTTTATGAATTCCACTAATTTTATAGGTTACTATGATATATTAGTGTTGATTTAATCAACTTGGTTCGAATATATAATTCTGTTATGACTTTCAAAAAAATCATATATCAAATAGTGTCAAAATTGACACAAAATAGTTTTTAAATCAAATATTATATTATTAATTTTTATGTTATTCCTAAAAATCTAAGTTTCGGCCAAATGACTTAGATAAGGATATATATATTAATAATAAACAATTTGGGGTTCTTTTGGCATGTTATAGTAAGTGTATTAACCATATAGTGAAAGAAAACAAAAAGACACAGTAAAAGTTAAATTATTTAACTTAGAGTTAAATATAATTGATAAGGTTAAAATAAAACCCTAAACTTGTCTAAATACTATTGGTTGATAGGATTTCGACCCATCCCCACTTTATCTTCGAAATAAGACCCTTTGGAACCATTATAAACCGATTTTGACTTTAATATAAAATAATATTTTGAGATATTCCTAAGGTGCCCCTCTCCTCCCTTATAAAAGGGCACCTCCTCCCCCTCCTCCTCACACCAATTTGAGAACTCAAGCTCGGCCAACCCCTTCCATTTTCTCTTATCCACTTTTCTAGAATAATCCTAGAGGTCCTGGTCTTGTTCAAAGACAAATCTTAGTTCCCTAAGTGGAGGATTCAAAGAGGCGTTACAAAGAAGAGGTAATATCCATTACCGATCTTTTCAATTTCATTCTTCATCAACTTCTTCTTCTTTAGTTGTTTCATGATAAAGTAATAACATCAGTATTAATTACATACTGATATGTTATTATAAATATGAAACAACCCTAATTCACCTTCTATCCATCCTACGGAAAAATGAAATCACCGCGCGTGCGTACGTACGGAATACCGTCTCCACGCCGTGGTGTAATCTATTTTCCACCATCACCTTACAAGGATGGGTATAATGGTGTAATGAGTGACTATTTATGATTATTATAAAGTAATATTTATACTGAAATAATATATATATACTCCAATACAGTTCCACGATCATAGGAACGATATCATCACTCGTGCGTACGTACGGAATACCGTCTCCACGATGTGATGTGACTCGTTCTACATGATCATCATTACATAGTAATTATATAAATGAATTGAATGAATAAATATGATATATTTAACACTAATACCATTCTGGATATAAGGTATCTATAACCTTAAAAGAAGAATAAGAATTTGTTCGGCAAAACACGCATAAGAACAAAAGGCAATAAGGACCCGAGTAACAAGTAAAAATGAAATATTACTAACAAGAAGCTAAGAATATGACCATATATGATATCATATCAATATTTATGATTCTAGAATAAGTCAATAACATTATTTAAACCATTATACAGGAGCTTCGGACACGTACAAAGCAAATCGGACCTAAGGTAAGGGGAAATATCACAATCTCATTTTTATCCGAGATTATTTATACTTTGGCATTTACTGGGGTGTATTTTATCATCCACATCCATGTTTCCTAAATATGTAATATTTATATCGTTATACAATAGTTTATAAACAATTTCACCCTTCGGTGAATATTTAGTAAAGGATATGAAAGGAATCTTTTGTCTTTTTTCGTACGAGGTACTTTTTTGACTTTTCCGAAAAAAGTACGAGAAGAATGTTTTTCTTACCTTATATGGAAAGAATGGATTTTTAAAACATTATTTACAAGAATCTTTCTTTATATGTTTTCAAGTTTATTTTTAATCAACTTCTTTTATTTTAAAGTTGTATGACATGTTATGAAAGGAAAAATGTTTTTGAAGTAGAAAGGATATTTTCCTCAAGAATGTAGTTCAAGTATTTTATCAAAAATATTTTCCATCTAAGATAATAAAAGGGTTCTATTTTTATCCCTATTATTACATGGATTTGATTATGTTGTGATCGAAATATTTTTTTGAATTCCTTTATCTAATATGAATTGTTTTATGATGTCATGTTGTTTAAGAATTCCATTTTTATTACATGGGTTACGCTATGATGTATGGTTTATGATTATGTGGCACACATAAGAAAGGAGTCATTATAAGATGGGTGGGACCTATATCTCCCTCCAATGCATTGGGTAAAGATTTTATATCTCATGAGATAGACATGGCTGGAATGGTAGGTTATACCGGTTCAGTGAAACAGGACTGAAACGAGGGTTACTCGGTTCAGAAAGGGACATTGTCTACTAAGATAGTCTTGGAAATGAGTCTTGACTAACAAGAAATGATTCTCTATGATTATGTGTGTATGCCACAAAGTTTCATGTTTTAAGTTATGATTGTTGTGATCTCATTTTCACTTCTATGATTTATTCCATGTTAAGATATTATGATCTCTTTTGCAGGTTAAGATTTCCAAAAGTTATGTGCTTGATGTGATTTATATTTCTTTTGTTTACCCTTACTGAGCGTTTGAGCTCACCCTTTTATGTTTTCTTTTCCCCAGGATATAAAGAAAGGTTTTAGGTATAAAAAAAATATCTTTATGGGAGATGTTGAAGATCTATCACCAGGATTAGAAGATTATATTCCGAGTTTCCAAAGACACTAAACTATTACGATCCTTGTGTGTGTGTTTTTGTTATGTACTAAGTATTCCGCAAATGTAATGTAATGTCCATGTATGTCAGGATTCGGGTCTCTAAAACCATCTTTTCAAATACTTGATATTCTCTTCACATTCCTCCATCCACATGAACTTAACTCCTTTTCGATTCAACCTGGTGTGTAGATTAGATAATTGTGAAAAATCATTCACAAAACATCGATAATATCCATCCAAACCAAGAAAACTTCGTATCTTGGTTACTATTGTTGGGTTCGACCATCTTTCGATAACCTTTGTTTTTGCTGGATCCACAGATATCCCCTCTTTTGAGATCATGTGACCTAAAAATGTAACTTTTTAATCAAAAATTCACACTTGGTAAATTTGGCATAAAGCTTCTCCTTTCACAGGGTCTTTAAAATAATTCTCAAGTGATCTTCATGTTATTCCTTGCTCTTTGAATAGAGAATAATATCATATATAAATCCTACCACAAACTGATCAAGATAGACAATAAAGACACTATTCATCAGATCCATGAAGATAGAAGGGGCATTAGTAAGACCAAATGGCATCACTATAAATTCAGAGTTTCCATACCTTGAACGGAAAGCTGTCTTTGATATATCCTTACATTTGACCCTTAATTAATGATACCCTGAACAAAGGTCAATCTTGGAAAAGTATTGAGCTCCGCGTAGTTGGTCAAATAAGTAATCAATGCATGAGAGAGGATATTTTTTCTTGATCGCGATCTTGTTAAGTTCTCAATAATCAATGTAGAGTCTCATTGATCCATCTTTCTTCTTGACAAACAGAGCAGGTGCTCCCCAAGGTGATGCAATAGGGCGTATTAATCCTTTATCAATATTCTCATGGATTTGCTTCTTTAATTCCTCTAACTCAATTGGGGTCATTCTATAAGGTGTCTTTGAAATAGGAAAAGCACCAGGTATGAGTTCTATTCAAAACTCAACTTCACGATTTGGTGGAAGACCCAACAATTCATCCAGAAAGAAATCATCAAACTCCCATACAATGGGTGTCTTCTTAATCGTGAGTTTCTCTCCAACCATTTGAGATAAATAACCTTCATTTAGTGGAATCAATACCCATAAGATGGAAGAAATTTCCACTGGAAGGTTATGTTCATCCTTGCATTGATAGACGATCATAGATTGATCTGGAATATGAAATGTGACTTCCCTTCATTTGTAATTGATATGAGGTCCATATTAAAAAATCCAATCCATGCCAAGAATCACATCAACTTCCACTATAGGAAGGATCACAAGATTTGAAGGAAGCACTTTCCAACAAACTTCAATCGAAGAAGAATTATAAACATTTGATGCGACTGTTGTGCCATTAAGGGTTGTCACAGCTAAATCAACATCTAATTGTAGAGGTAATACGGTGATACCCTTAGAAAATTATTCAGAAATAAAAGAGTGGGTGGATCAAGAATCAAATAAAACATTTTCTACTTTAGATTTGAAGGTAAGTGTACCTTTCACCACTTCGTTCTCATACTCCACATTGCTGATAGAAATTGCATGTGACAATCCATTTTCTTTTGAATTAATAGTTTGTTGATGTCGATCATCATCAACAACACTTGGATTGGGGCATTGATTGGCACAATTCCCCATTTCTTTGCACTTGTAACATTGAAGTGTAGAAGGTGCACTATGTGTAGACTTTTCATTGTTCGCATCACTAGACATCTTCTTCCCATTATTGCAGCATTAAAATGACCGATGGCCTTCATTTCCACATTTGAAACATTTACTTCTCCCTTTAAGACAACTCCCTCCATGTTTCTTTCCACACTTTGAGCATAAGGGAAAAATAATCTTTTTTTCAGGGTGGTCTTTATACTTTCCTTTGAATTCCATTTTCCTCTGCTTATCAAACCCATATGACTAATGGGTTACTCCAATATCAATCTAAACATTGAGAGCACATCGAATGATTTCCTCATAGCTATTTATGTCCCTTATGGATACCGCCCTTCGAAGACATGGTTTTAAGCCACTAAAGAATTGATCAATCTTATTATCAAGTTAGATAATAATCCCAGAAGCGTACCTTGAAAGGATTGTAAAGTTTTCTTCATAGGTACCAACAGATTCATCATCCTTTTTCTTCAGTTCAAGAAACTCCTTCTCCATCTTTGTTCGAAGAATATGTGGTAAGTAGTTATTGAAAAATATGTTCTTTAACTAGTCCCATTCCATGGACTCAATTTCATCTCTTGGCCTCATATTCTTGATAAGATTCCACCATTGATCAGCTTCACCTTCAAAATGATATACTGATTAGATGACTTTATCATGTTCAAAATATTGAAGAACTAAAAATATCTTTTCAGTAGTACTGATCGATTTTTCAGCAACAAATGGATCAGTAGACCCGCTGAATGAGGGTGGACGCTGCCTCATGAAGGATTCAATGGAATGTTTCTCCTTCCTTTGATCATTTGGAAGTCCTGCATGATTCGTAGCTTGAGAAATTTGTGTGATCATGGCTACAAGATTTTTCATTCCAGTTCCCATAATGTTTTGTTTCTCAGGGGGACAATCATCATATTGCCCGTCGTATTCCGCATTAACACATATCCTTCAGGTTCCAACCATTAACTAAAACCAAGAAGAATAGTGTGAGAAATACTAATTATAATAGGAAAACCACATAATCAAGAATAAAATTTGACACTTATGTTCTTATCTTAAGTTATTCAGGGTCATTTCTAAAACACTATGATTGTGTTCTAGGATTAGATATATCCTTACGGTTCTTACTAAGTCTTTCACATCCTAGTTTCAAAAGGTTGACTATACCTTTCCTCTGATACCAAATTTAACGACCCATACTTTACATACATTGTTATTACTTCATAATTGAAGTATATTTATTACAATATATAACAAAACCATGGTTGGACCGTATAGGTATAGTGTCTTTAGAAACTGGGAAACATAAATAACTAGTTCATAAAGAATCTACATTGTCTCTCATTTATTTCATCATATCTAGAGTCACTTTTGGCATATCCTACGTAGTACTCTTCTTACTGACCTGGGGAAAAGAAAACATACAAAAGGGTGAGCTCAAATGCTCAGTAAGGGTAAAAAAAAAGAAATATCATTCATATCATATTCATAAGAACATAACATTTTGAAAATAATAACCTTCAAATGAGATCCGATTATCTAACATGGGATAAATAATAGTAGTGAAATGTAATCCCAATAATCATAACATAAAACATGAAACTTTGTGTCATACAGACATAATCATAGAGAATCATTTCTTTGAAGTCAAGACTCATTCCCAAGACTATCTTTGCAGACAAAGTACATTTCTGAAACGAGTTCACTCCTTGTTTCAGTCCTGTATCACTGAACCGGATTGACCTACCATTCCAGCCATGTCTATCCCATGAGATATAAATCTTTACCCAATTCATTGGTGGGATATATAGGTCCCACCCATCTCATAATGAAACCATTCTTATGTGTTCCACAAAATCATAAATCATACATCATAGCATAACCCATGTTATAAAAATGGGATTCTTAATCATCATGCCATCATAAAATAATCCATATAAGATAAAAAAAACATCATAGAAATAATTCCATAATAACATAATCAAAAAAATGTAAAAATATGGATATAAACAGAACCCTATATTATCTTAGATGGAAAATAATTTTGATAAAACACTTAAACTCCATTCTTGAGGAAAATATCCTTTCTAGTTCAAAAAAATTTCCCTTTCATAACATGTAATATAATTTTAAACTAAAAGAAGTTAATTAAAAATAAACATGAAAACATGTAAAGGAAGCATCATGGAAATAATGTTCTAAAAATCCATTCATGCCTTTTAAGTAAAAAAACATTTTTCTTGTACTTTGGCCGGAAAAGTCAAAAAGCACCTCGTACGAAAAACGACAAAAGATTACATTCATATCTTTTACTAAAAACTCACCGAAGGGTAAAATTGGATTTAAAAAATTATAGGAGGATATAAATAATATTACACATTGAGGAAACATGGATGTGGATGATAAATATTCCCCAGTAAATTCTGAAGTATAAATAATCTCGGATAAAAATTGAGATTGCGAGATTTTCTCTAACTTTAGATCCGATTTTCTTCGTAAGTGTATGAACCTCATGTATAATGATTTAAATAATATCATTGACTTATTACAGAATCATACTCATTGTTATGATATCATATATGGTCATATTATTATCTTTTTATTAGTAATATTTTATTGCTACTTGTTATTCGGGTGTTTATTAATTTTTGTTCTTATGCGTGTTTTGCCGAATAAATTCTTATTTTTATCTTTAGGTTATAGATAACTAATTTACAGAATGGTATTAGTGTAATATATATCATATTTATTCATTCAATTATTTTATATAATAATTATGTAATGAAGATCATGTAGAGAGAGTCGCATCACATCGTGGAGACGGTAGGCCGTACGTACGCACGAGGGATGATATCGTTCCCATGATCGTGGAATTGTATTGAAGTGTATGTATACTATTTCAAAATCAATATCACTTTACAATAATAATATATAGTTATTCTCTACACCATTATACCCATCCAATTAAGGTGGTTGTGGAAAATAGATTACACCATGTCATGGAGACGGTATTTCGTACGTACGCACGCGCGGTGATTTCATTTTCCATAGGATGGATAGATGGTTAAACAGGGTTGTTTCATACTTATAATAACATATCAGTATATTATTTATACTGTTTTTATTACATAATAATTAAAAAACTAATGAAGAATTAGTAGAAGAAGAAATAAATTTGAATGAATCGGTAACGGACATTACCACTTCTTTGAAACGCCTCTTCTTAACCTCTTCTTAGGGCACTAAAGATGGCCTATGAAGTAACCCAGGACCTCTAGGATGTTTATAGGGAAGTTTAGAAGATAATTTTCCAGGGTTTGGCCTATCTTGAAGGCTCAAAGTGGTGTGAGGAAGTGAGGGAGGAGGTGCCCTTTTATAAGGGGGGAGAGGGGCACCTTTGAAAAAACTAAAAATATTATTGTATTATAAAGACATATTCAGGTTTTAATTGCTCAAATTTGATTTCATTCAAAGCTAATGTCTGGATGGGTCGAAAGACTCTCAAAAAATGGGTTTTAGACAAGTTTATGTCATTATATCAACCTTATCATTTATCTTCAACTCTTATTTAATTAGCTTGACATTTACCATGTCACTTTGTATTTTTATATTATATAGTTAATAAACATACCATATACATCCAAGAGACCCCAAAGTAGTCCATTAATGATACACCTATCATGATATAAGTATCTTGTTCTAACCTTACATTTTTAATAATATAATAACAATTAATAATATAATATTTATTTTAAAAACTGTTTTATGTCAAATTTGACACTATTTGGTAATTGATTTTTGGGGAAATCATAACAGAATTATTAGTTCTAAAACACTAAATTAAATCAATAATAATATGTTATATTAACCAAAAAAATTAGTGAAATTCATAAAAAGACTCATATTACGTTTAGTTGGGTATTTATAACAGCAATTATGTTAATATTTCATTAATAAGATAATTACTGCATCATCATTGTGTCATAAATAAATTAAATTATTTAATGTCTAAATATTATAAATAAACTACCATTATCTAGGAAATCCTTTTAACTTTCTAATTAATATTTATAGTCAAATTTATCTTATGTAAAACCCTATATTAAAACTAATTTAGTTATTAAACTTTGATTTTAACCATTTTAACCCTTCTTTTAATAAATTAATAATAAATGTACTAATCTAATCCAAGTGGTCCTAAATGGTCATAATTTATTCCTATGGTTGTTTTTTTTTCGAATTACACTTATCGAATATAATTGGGACATGTTTTAGGGTAATAATAATATCATTTTTACCATTAACTACCCTATTTACTTTTAACTGTGGTAAAAAAATTAAAACGTTACTATTCACCAAAAATTATTTTCATCTCATTGAACCACATTTTAGTCCTTGATATTAACTGTGTCTCTTGTATTTTCGAAATTCCACTCACAGAATCGGTGAAATTATGTTTTATTTGAATTTGTAAATTCTCCTTGGAGGTGGGTAAAAGACGGTGAAAAGTTCAATAAAAAATTATATATATCTAAAATTATTATAAAATGACTCCAATGAATTACTATAAACTTATATAGGTATTTTGTATCAATTTTTACATAAAATAAATTTAAATAAAATAAATAATTATTTAAATAAAAATGCAGTTTTTAAATAGTAACCCAGTGTTTTCACTATTCATCAAAAATTGAATGTTTTTAGAAAATTACCAAATTGCACCCTAGGATAATTTCGATATTCCTAATCCAAAAATGAAGTGAATTTTGAATGATGAAATTTATAAAATTTCAAAAAGTGGTTATTACTATTCATAATGGTTAGATTTAATAATATTTTAATAGCATATAATTGTTTAGTGAAACCCGGTATTGCGTACAACGCAAGCTATCAAGGAATGTCGTGATTGCGTGTAAAGCAAGCCAATATAGTTTTGTGTGTTGTGAAAGATCCCTTTGATGATGTATATAGCATAAAAACAAAATATTTGTCATAAAAATCTTGGGTGTTACATGGTACAACTTCAACAGAAAAGAATTCTTTGAATATTTCAAACACCCACTATACATCTCTTGATTTCAATCGTCAACTAAATCATGAAACACATTTTCCTATGTGATGTTTTCACTAACATTTGGCTCCACATAATCAAGAGGAGGATCCAATTATATGTTACAATCTTGATCTGGTTGTGTTATAGTCTCAAAAACATCACTTGTCACGTTGCAATTGGTATCACCCTAAATTGGTTGTTCTGTTATGTTTTTATATTGATAGTTGTGTATTCTAGTTCTGAATGCATCATTTATGAGGTTTTTCATTTCATTTTCCATTGTCGATGAAGTTGGGTCCCCATTCTATGGATTAACATCAGTTCTCAATCTTTCTGTATCATTCGATTCTCCATGCTAAATCCAATATAGATATTGATCTGGGAATTGCATCAGTATTAAATGTTCATAAACATCATCCTTCTTCAAACATCATCAAAATTTACATTTAGGACATGGAAATCTTATTCTCCCTTCAACAGATTGATTAAAAATTGAAAAATATAATAACTCCTTCAAACCCATAACATACTGAGATGCGTTCCTCGGTAATGTGATCCATCTTTAATCCATGTATATCACAATGCGCCTACACAATATAAAAAAAATTAAAACAAATAGTTAGTACTAAATAGATAAAGATATTCATATATACTATAGTGTATGTTTATAGAAACATAATACAATAAAGATGATCCATTGATCATAAATTAGGAATAATATAATTTTACTTATTTGAAGATAATATTCTCAAGTTTATGTGCTATGGTGTAGTGAAATCCATACTATTTTTGATGCTCTCACACGAGGAAGTGCACATGTTGGAGCTATATTAGATCTTAGATTCTTGGGATTAAGTACAGTAAGGTAATTATTGGGCCTATAATTGTTTACATGCCCTTCCAAACTAGGCTTGGTGTGTATTTTGTTCCATTATAGTAGTCCTGGAATGAAATCGGGTTTGCGTGGATATACTTTTGTGTTGCCAATGCACTTTTGATTGAGTATTCTTGGTATCCATTTATTTTTTTACTACACCAGTAGAAACTAGATTCAATGTATGAACATATGTATCATGATTTATCACCACTAAACATTTTGACATAGTAAAGAGATATTACTATCCAATCATTTGTTAAATTCAATAAAAATTGTTATTTAATCAAATAGATTAATTAGATCCAGCTAGATTTATTATTTTCCATTACAATTCATAGATTTCCATCAAATGCTACTCTGAGAAACAATCTAATCATCCCATAGTTTCCAATATTCCATAAACCAACATCAATACTCATCCCATGAGTTAAATGTCAATTACATTATCAATTTCATAATCATGGTATTAAATGGTCAATCATAATCTACCACAATGTGATACACTCAATAGGGAATATAGAAACTACAACAAGTAGTTGAGAACCAAAACAATCATCCATTTGATAAAAATAAATCAAATCATTTGACAATGAATATGAATGATGGGAATACCCATCTCTAAATTGGAACATAAACAACCAATCAAAAATTTTCAAACAATAACAAACAGACCTGATAACACATCTCTCAACCCGAGGCATCTATTCATGTTGTCCATATGACAATAAATGGAAAAAAGAGATCCCCTCGCTTAAAAAACACCGTCCGGCACTTTATTCCATAAAAACCCCAAACATCAATCTTAAAATGCCTCTACCACCCTAGAGCACACATATATAGAATCAAAATTATTTTTATCATCAGAAACACAAGGGGAAACTAAGTAAATTAAAATTGATAAAATCATTTAAAAACCAAGAATAGACTCACCTATCCCCAAATTATTATTTCTATAACCATCCCGATCATTACAAAATTTAATTAATAGATTCATTTTGCATAGGTTTCATATTACTTGTTTTAACGAGTTTTATATTCTTATGTGAAATTTATATTATAAATTTTATGTTTCTAAATGTTCAATAATTTTTTAATCAGATTGTATGTAAGTATGTTTTGTAACTCTGATTTATTGGACGACTTATAAGTCTGATACATATACTCTAATCATTAGACAATCATTGAGTCTAATTACATTAACAAATGTGGTTCAGTTTTTATGTTAGTTTAGTTTTTTAAATAGATATTCACCCCCACACTCTTGCTTCTATTATATATTCTTATAATACATTGTTTTATAAATCGATTATATATAAAATTATTAAAAATTAATTTTATTAAACCAAATTTAAAGGAACCAAATCTGAATGAACAAAATAACATAGAACTGAAGATATGTAAGACTCATTGAATATATCTAAATAATACAATACTGGATAAAAATATATGGAAAAGAAATGACTCAAACCATATTTAACATTACAAATCCAACATAATTAGAATTGGAAAAAAATTAATTGAATTTAATGGAAGTGAACACAATTGACTCATAAAAAACTAAACCTACCAAAACCAAATCAAAATTAATTTAGTTAAAATGAAACACAAAAACCTAGAATGACATGTTTTGATCCAAAACAATATATCTAAATCTAATTATTCAATATTCAATGTCCACTCATACCTACTTTACCAAACTAAAATTCAATTACATGCCCAAAAATATGAAATAAATATGAAATTTTTGTAATAAATTGATCTAATAAATATTAAAACCAACAAACCCTAACCTTTACACAATTTCTAAATACAATATTTATAACATGTACACATTTATTTCAAACCATATGAAATAAATAATTTAGAAACCCATTTCTTGTAAGATCATTTCATGTCCTAACCAATCAATTACAATTGTATTTACTAAAACTAGTAATTTTATGACCATTAAATCTCCACTCATATACACTTATTGCATTAATTTATTCCAATGAGTTAAAAATTTTAAAATAATATTACATTAAAAACTATTTCATTGGATGAGTTTAACCTAAATCATTACAGTTGAATCGTTCAATTTTAGAAAATAAACCCTAGTATAAAATTAACAAAACCATTATAAAAAATTTAAATTATCTAATTTTATATTTTATAAATATTTATATTGACAATAACTACTTTAAAATGTATAACCATTTTTTAAATTAAAGAAAAAGTGATAAAAAACCATAAAAATTAGGAACCAACCTATCGAGAGTAAAATTAAATTGAATCAAACTGGATACAATCAAACCTTAAATGAATTAATGTGTAATAAAAGTTTCAAAATAAAATAAATATTATTTTATTTCATTTAAAAACACCAAATTCCCCTGAATAAAATGAAAAGCTGTACTAAATTTAATTTAAATGAACCAAATCATATATATTCAATATTTCCAAACACTACTTTACCAAAAAATACTAATAACTTTAAATAGAAAAAAAAACAAAATAGACCAATCCAAATAGATCTGAACAAAACTAGATCTAACTAAACTAAATTATATTTACACAAGATAAATTGAACTGATATGTTTTATTCATAAATATAACAAAGAAATATAAATTCAATGTAAACAGGGAAAATTATCCTAAACAATGCTTCCTCATAGTAAACTCATTGGGAGAAGGGGGGTCACGGGGTCACCAGGAAAAGGGGGGGTCGTAGGGTCTTGCGGGGTCACAGGGTAGAAGGGTGGTCACTAGGAGAAGGGGGATCACTAAGAGAAGGGTATATTGGGGGGTCTCTGCGGGGTGGGTGGCTGGGAGGTCACATGGGGTCGTTAGGGGGGGGTCGCTGGGAGAAGGGGGTCACGGGGTGTTATGGGGGATCTAGGGGAGAATTGGGGTTGGGGTCGGGGGGAAGGGTCAAGAGTGTAAAAAATGGATGTCTTTAAGGTGGTTTATTATATACCACCATAAAAAAATTTAAAAAAAATGTTTATCAGCGGTTTTGTGAACCGCCGCTACAAAACCACCGATAAATCCAACTTAGGTTGTAGTGAAAAATTAGTTAGTAGCCCCCAAAAAAATAGATCCTCGACCAAATATTTTGCATATAATCATTTTTTAATGCATATTAATTTGTCTCTATATGCTGATATTTCACACAATTATCCATTATTTAAAACCCCATATCTTCTTTCAAACCGATACCTTTTTCTTAGGCCCTCCATCTTTAGACATTTCAGACTCATTTGAATTGGCCGAAAAAAATTCCCCACTAAGATTGATGTTTCTGATGCTGCTCCACATGCCAAAATGACCAGAAATCCATAGATCCCTCATTCTAAGAGGGTAGTCCTAGAAAATTGTATTCTTGTGACCATGATGAAAAATGATCATAAAATCTATCGACTTAGTGACTATCTCCAATTATGGATTTTCTGGTTTTTGGATGAGGTCACCATCCTAGAATTTGATGTGTACATACTGCTGTTTTGGATTACACGTGATGATTATCGTGGGGAGAGCCCCTACATGAGTGAAAATCCCCACAAATAGCCCGTGTGTCTTGGTTCATTAAATTAAGAAACGTGAAAATGATTTTCTTTACAGTTTATAACATACAAACTCATAAAGACAAACCAGAAAGTTCACATTGTAATAAATACATCAAATGAATTCATCCAGTAAAAAATTTATATGAACTTGACATAAAAATATATATTTGCAATTAAAACAATAAAAATTTCAATATTTCTCATTAAACAGAAAAAAAAATTTAAATCATTGATTTAATAAAACCAGAAAATTGAGAAATTAAGATATTGACATCATTGATAAAATCGGGTAGTACAAAGCCCAAACAACTTCTAATTAACTAGATGAATTTGAAATTATAATTCAAATTAATATTCAAGATACAAGGAATGTTCAGTATTTTATAGGTCTAGCAAAAAAATGCGAAAAGAAAGCAATAAAAGGGACACACAGATTTACGTTCCTTAGCCATATAGACTATGTGCATTGGGTAGGTTCATAATGGGTTTCCACTATGAAAAAACAAAGGAGTACAAGTGGAAAAAGAAAGGACAAAACAACATACAAGATAAACTAGATAAGAAACAGAAACAATCATGACACATGAGATAAAAACACAAATAGCAAGCACAAGGCTTACAAAAAACCAACAAAGGAAAAAACAATAAACCGGACCAAGAACCACTTACCGGGGCTCGATCTCACCTTTGTCAAGGAATAAGACTTGCTGCGAGCTACTAAAAAAGTAGTTTAGGAATAAAATTCTTCATGATCACCTTCTCTATCTAGGTATGCAACAACTGTCAAATTCTACCACAAACATTCTCTTAGTCTACTGAACCATGTCTACTGTTGTTGTCTTGGTTTGGTGTCGATGTCCAACTCCTGTGTAAATCGGACTCCTTAGAACCTCAATGGTTCCTAGTTAACTAGTTTATTATCACAATGAACATCCTTCCTCTGGGTATTCCTTGATGGTTGTGGATCTTGGGACCCCAAAGTCTTTACCATAAAAAAGAAATATGAGATGTAGTGGTGTGTTGCTCTCCTCCGTCCTCTAAAAACCCCAAAACAGAAACCGTTTGGCTTCCCTGCATCAAACCCAAAATGCACCAACATCTCCCTTATCATCCTCCTCAACGAATGAACTAATACAAGGGTGATTTCTCCTTATCTAGGGATGAACGAAGGGATACTTTGATCTCTCTCCAGAAATACACAGTTCCTCAAAATCTCTCACTGCACACGAACAATGAAAAAGGATGGTGCCTCAAAATTGCCCTATCAACACTATCTCTCTCTCGGCCAGGGCGAGATGCATCCATTTTGTTAATGACTTCTCTCATATCCCTATGACTGAAAACATGCAAAAGGAAACAGAAAAAAGGCTGGGGAAGACATGTGTGTAGTGGAGGACTAGTGGCCAGTTCTCCCTAAAATGCAATGTAACAAATATTAAAATGAAATATTTAAAATAAATTTAATTTTAATTTACAAAAAAAATTATTATCAAAATTCAAAAATCTCCACCTAGGAAATTAAAATACCTAAAAATATTTTATCTGAAATAACAAACTCCCTACCTTGAAAAAAATAAACCATCTGATGATTCTCCGCCACCTAAGATCATCAACATTGGCATATCCTAAACAAGAAACAACCTACGTTGTGTGAACCATATAGTTCCCCTACCCTGTATCTACTGGGATACCTATCACCCGATGTTGAAAGGTATAAAAAAAGATGATAAACATGTTTAGAATTAAATAATTCTAAACAACTACATGATAAATGTTCATTCCTGCACATAACTGAGATGCATTATGTGACGATGCCAATGAGTAAATCATGGACCAAGAAATAGCATGCTAACAGGCCCCGAACTAGGTAACCTATTCTTGCAGAAAACAAATAAACAGAGCAGTATCCATCCACATAACAAACATGAAAAAAAAAACTCAAAGAAATTCACATGGAACGTCACTCAGTACAAAAATAGTGAAATCCTGCAATGAGAATCATAAAGTGAGATCAATAGGGAGAAATCATGCACATTAAATTAAAAAACCCAAAAGAGTCTCCACCTAAACATAAAAAAACATATCCGGGCCAATGGACCAAGAACCATCACCCTTAAAACTGAGACACACCACCTAGACTTTTGAAACAAGGCACCATAAGATCCTCAATAGATGGATTTAGAATCTCCACCATAAGATATGAATGGATAAACAAGATCCAAAATGAGACATCCTCACACAAAAGGGAATCTTCAAGGACACTTTCAAGCAGTCCCGACATCCTAGGAAAGCTCTAAGGCACGAGAAAAAAGTCTAGGAGACATCTAGAAACTAGACGAAAATCCACAATAGGTCCACACATGCTAGTATAGAATTACTAATGGAACACAATTCCCTGGAAACCAAAAAAATATGCTAAACAGGGTTGAACAGTAAAAAAAGAAGCTTGGTGATCATCCAAGTGACACTTCTCCCACAAGCTACCTAAACAGAAACACCGAAATCACAACGGGACCATACCCAGAGCAAACAGACCAAAGGGATGTGGAGGAACAAAACAGATCTAACATAGTCTTATCTCTTTAAAAAATGAAGACATTAGAGACACAAGATCCAGCAAAAGAATTGCTACTAAAAAACTCTCAAACATATGAAAACCCCACACAGAACCAATTCATACCCTGAAACCATAGACACAGATTGGTAGAAGCTACCAAGAGGTATCTTTGAATCTCAGACAAGTAAAAGAGAAAATTAAAACAACAAGGAAACAGACTATCAACAATACAATGAAAGTACAAACTAATAGAGTAAAATACCTAGCTGAACAAAACAATCAAAGAATTATTAAATAGGTAAAGTCCACTAACAAATCATTTGAAAGAAACAATGATAATATTTCAAATTTTAATAAAAAAAACATGAACCCAATTAGGCTCTGATACCATTTTTTTGTCAGGAGAGCCCCTACATGATAGGTAACCCCCATGAAATAGCCCATATTTATTGGGTGACTTGGTTCATTAAAATCTGAATTGTGAAAATGATATTTATTTATAGTTTATAAACTGAAAAATGATAAATAGAAACCTAAATGTTTTCATTGCAATCAAAACATAATTTGAAAATATTCAAATGAATTTAGATAGTGAAAATATAACATACACTAGACAGACACATTTCGAGTGACAATTACGGAATTAAACAGTTCAATATTTCTCATTAAATAGAACACAAAAACTATACAACACTAATTTAATAAAATAAGAGAAAAATTAGAAATTAAGTCAGCAATAACAATGATAAAACCAGGATGTACAAATCCAAAATAAACATCTAATTAACTAGATGAATTCATAATTAGAATTCAAATTAATATTCATGAAACAATGAACATTCAAAATTTTACAGGCTGAGCAACCTAATGTAGAAAGAAAGCACTAAAAGGGATAAACGGATTTTCGTGCTTCGGCTATAGGGCCTATGTGCATGGAGTAGGATCACCATGGTTTTCTGCTATGAAAAAACAAAGGAGTAAAAGAGGAAGAAAGTACACAACAACACACAATCTAAACTAGATAAGAAATATAAAAAATCACGACTCACAAGACAAAAACACAAATAGTAGGTGTAAGGCTTACAAAAAACCAAAAAAGAAAAAAAACCAGACCGAGGCCCACTTACCAGGGCTAAGTAACACCCTTATCAAAGAAGTAGCCTTGTTGCAAGCCACTAAAAACATGATCAAGGATTCAAATTCTTCATGATCGCATTATTGCCCTGGTATGCATCATCTATCAAAATCTGTCGTAGACATCCACTAGGTCTACTGAACTAGGTCTACATTTGTTGTCTGGGTTTGGTGTCACTATTCAACACCTATGTAAACTGGACCCCTCAAAACCCCAATAGAGAATGATCTGATGGTTCTTTTTCCTGACAAAAATCCATCCTCTGGATCTTCCCTGATGGGTGCAAATCTCAGGACCCCAATGTCTTCACCAAAAAAAATAATCGTTTGATGTGGAGGTGCGATGCTCTCCTCCATCATCAAAAAACCCCAAAATTGAATCCCCTAATAGGATTCACTACGGAGAACCAGGATCACATCAACATCACCCTTATATAACTCCTCAATGAATGAATTAATAAAGGGGTGTGGTCTCCTTCTCACTACTTAAACCAGGAGATTCTTTGATCTCTATCTAGTGAAACTCAGTTCCTCAAAATCCCTCACTGCATACCTACAACGAACAAGGATGGAAGTACCCAAGATCCCCCTCCATTTCAACTCTCTCTCTTCTAGGACGAGTTTCTTCCATTTTATTGAAGACTTATCTCAAATACATGAATCAAAATACGTGCAAAAGGCAACAGAAAGTAGCCTCGAGCGGACACGTGTGAGTGGAGGATGTGTGGGCAGTTCTCTCTAACAAGCAGCATAAAAAATCTCAAAATGGCATATTAAAAATAAATTTTATTTTAATTAACAATAAGAAAATGATATCAAAATTAACCAAGATGATCTCATCAACTTGAACATAACAGTTCATGGACATCTTTTTAGGAATCATAGGAATGCTTCCATCTATGATTTGAATGAGTAGACCAAGATAGAATCATGGGAGAAACCAAAGGTAGAATATTTTACCTCCCACTACGACACCATCTTCCATAGAAGAATGCAGGAATATAGCTAGGTCTAGAATATGAATTGGGGCTTATGATTGGGTAGAAAATTTACCTGGGAGTGGGTGTGTGAGTATAGGGTAACCTGCACATTTCTAAAGTATGGGGTGGTGTTGTTCAATGTAGAACTGTATGAGGTGGTGTGGACAACGCAGTTCCACTTTTACTGTTAATAGGATAATATTGCAAATTCCTTTTCTAAGGGTCACTGGATAAAAACACATTCCATCTTAATCATTTATAAATAAACGTCACTCTTTGTAATATCTTTTACATTGTTGGAATTCCACTGGAAGGGTTCGAGTGTGATGAGTTCCTTCTACCATGGGACATTTAGAAGGATAGGAAACTGAGTCCTCTCCATGTAAAATATATTCTATTGGAACTATATAAAAATCTTGTCTATGATATCATATTTTATAGAGACATTACATTAAAGGAAAGGTTCAATATGTTTATGATGAAGGATCTGAACGTGATGATATCATGTATGGGAAAACAGTGCCTGAAAAAATCGCAGAGGTGGAATATAGTATCATATCGGTTGATTCTAAATGAAAGGATGTTTCAGAAATTGGGATATGGAATGGTGGGTGGTTGGAATTCATTGATATACTACTCTTTTTTCATCACCACATTTCTGAGTAGTTGGCAACTACTGGTCTTAGTAATGCATATTGGAATACGCACATGGATGTGGGTGATGGAAGTGATTCAAGTGGAAAAAAATATAATAAACATGGGGGGGGGGGTACTCATGATGGCCTAAATCTATAGTTTACTAGAATATATTGAGAGGGAAATGTTGATGAGAAGGATCAAATGACCTTTATAGTTTGTACATTCCTGGATTTTGGTGCACAATGGGGGTTATATATTTTCCAAATCCATTACCCTACAAATTCTAGTATGCATCCACCTACATTGAGTATTTTGGGGGTCTAGTTACTAACAATTTATGAATATATGGTCTAATTATGGATTTCAAACCACACAAAATTTATCTTACATCCCTTCTAAACATTGGTTAGTCCAATAGTGGAGGATCTCCAAGGCACATGGGAATAGAAGGAGTATTTTCAATGTTTTAGAGGTTGATTGATGGTGACTATTATTGATGGTCATGTCTTCAGTGATCCAAACATACAATTTTCGTTACAAGAAATTTGTGTTAATTATGTGTGTTAAATAGAGATTCTACATGGGGGTCCATAAAGAGAATAAACTATATACTCTTCATCAATTATGGTGCATTATGGTGAATGTGAGATCCATAGAAAAAATTATGCTACCACCAACCAAAAGAATTGATGGAATATACAATGAAAATGGCAAAAACATGGTGGAATAATATCCAAAGGAAAATTTTTTAATATCATTATGAAACTCTACTAGGAAAGTGATAAGATGGATCAATAAGGAAGTAGGTAGGCTTCAACAAGTGGGGCGAGCCAAGAATATGGGGTAGCTCAAGATGGGACTGCGATGAAGACATGATATGATGCAGCTACACCCCCGCCTCCTCAAGAAATATGAACTCATAATAAAACTCAAGGTCAACCAATGGAGGTTACTCATTAGAAGATGCGATACCAACTAAAATTGACTCCTAATGTCATCATTCCCTCTATCTGTATGGTTTCACAAACAATTCATACTTCACTATCTAAAAAAGTCCTCTGGAGGAAGCTGAAGAGAGAGTGGGTAGAGTAATAAGAAGATGTGACCATTTAGATTGTATACATTGTGGTATTCTATAATATTCATGTATATTTTATGGCTATGGTGTTGAGTCAATATGGTTTTCCTTATGTATTTTCCATTCCTTCATGTAAGGGGAAGATTGTTGAGTCATTAAGGTTTCTTTATGAATCTACCATTCCTCTTGTTTTGAAAATCACAAACACCTTATTTTAATGCAAATCTTATTTTACCCTTGTTTTACTTCTGTATGGAAAATTTCCTTCCCCAACGAAATTTACCCTTACCAAGATTTATTTGTTCATATCATAAATTTTGTATGTATGAATCTCGGATTGAAACTAAAAACCTCATAATCATATAATACATATATATGAGGCATTCTGTTTAAAATATATGAATTCGGGTTACGAACTCTCATGATGTTCAACTCAGAATTCTAGATAAGAACTCTCTTGAAGTTCAACTCTGAATTCTGGATACGAACTCTAATGAAGTTTAACTCCGAATTCTAGATACGAACTCTCATGAAGTTTGACTCTGAATTCATATTAAAAGCTTATTTAATGTTCGACTACGAATTCTAATTACGAATTCTTGTTACAAACTTCTATATGTTATGAACAAGAATTCTGATTACGAATTCCAGTTAAGAACATCTCTAAGTTCTGAGTCCGAATTCTCATGAACTCCGAATCTGAACATTGTAACTTTAGGTTCAAAATTATGGTGAATCCAGAGTCCAAATTTCATTGTAATTCAGACTATAGAATTCTACAGAATTCAGGATCTGAATTATTACAAAATAGAATCTGAATATCCTTATACTATAGACTCTGAATTCAGTTTTTTATGTAGACTCTAAAATTTCATTTAATTTCATTCTGAATATATTAGTTTTTGATTATGTATACACTCATTTTGTTATAAAATGATTTCATGCTTTCTGTTATCAACTAACAGTTTTTTGAGTGACACGTGTACATGTCCCTCCGAAATTCAAGGAAGAATATGACCGTTAGAGGAGGGTGTCGACCGTTAGAGCCACGCCTATAAATATTATCCCATTTGAAAAGATCTCACAACAAGACACTGATATTTGACAAAGTTCTGTTGAAGTGATTTCTAGAGAGAGAGAAGCACTTATAAACTATGATGCTTTGTGCATAAAGTTTTGAACTACTCATTCAAACTTTGCTTCATTGAGATTCACCTAGTGCAGAGGTTCGATTTCCTTGAAATCAGAGACTTCAGGTTGTGAAGTTAGAGGTGCAAATTTCCTTACAAATAGTGGGATTAACGGGGATAGCAATACAGATACCAATCTTGGGTTTTAGGGCTTACCTGGGTTTGGTAATGACAGACTTTGTTGAAAGTATAAATCAAGGGACCTCTTATCTAGGGTTGTTAGATACCCTCCTCTTTTGGATAAAAGAGTTTATACTTGTTACTTGTAGTGTTACTACTTTGTTTTCCACTGGGCATTTGTATTGTTATGGAAAGTAAAACTTCCATGAACTTCCATGCACTTAGTTTGATTCTATACGCTTTAAGGTTAAATCTTATTTGTAGTAAAATTTTCTTATGTTTCATTTCTAGAATCACTTTTCCAGAATCAAGCAAGTTATTAGAACATAGAGGTTTTGTGAATCACTTTGTTTAACCTTGTTAAACATAACTATCTTTTAATGTTCTAAAGGAATTTTTAAAAGCATACAATTCACCCCTCATCTTGTATTTGTATCTCATTTTACATATTCGATCCTAATTTTGGTATAATAGAGTATATCATACTCAGACATACCATTATAATAATTGGTATCATAGGAGGATACCTCTGAATTAATCTCACGATTATATTCAGAATATAATTCTCGGAATTGATTTCCTCGGAATCATATTTTCCAGATTAATTTTTTATTAAATTTTTTTTTTGGATTCATACAGTTCAGATTCACTTTTTACTTTGAGATAATTTTGTTTTATATTAAACTTTCTTAGGGTTATTTTCCTTGTTTACAAACTTATTCTATTAACAAGTTCTGTGTGGATGGTTTTTCTTAGAAATGATATGAATCAATGTTGGTTCCATTTACAATCTCAATCCGACAAGACCACCTATTTTTGATGGAAATGACTATGAATATTGGAGAGATAATATAAAGAATTTCATTATAAATATTGGTTCTGATAACTTTTTTATGCTTATAAGAGGATATAAAATTCCTGACAAGGAATTTAGTTCCTTTAATAATGAAGATAATCATGAATATGAATTGAATTATAAGGTACGCAACACTTTACATTGTTCTATGACTAGAAATATATATATCCAAATTTCTTATTGTGAAGCAGCAAATTATATATGGAAGAATCTTGAAGTTACTCACTTCGGAACATCCAAAGTCATTGAAACAAGAAGAGCTATGCCTAGAGCAGAATACCATGGTTTTATTTTTCCTTATGGAGAACCCATATGTATGGTGCAACAAAGGATTATGAATATCGTGAATTGATTGAAATATATGGTAGAAAAAGGTTAGGATGATGAATCACTTGTTGACAAGATCATAGATATCATGCCAAATTAATGGGAGTCCAAGACGATTGCTATTGATGATAACAGAAAGGTTACTCAGATTTCATTTGATGAGTTTTTTGGAACTCTTCTTTAGCATGAAACTAGAATGAAGTGGGATGCTGAAAATGTTATGATGAAAATTGGGAATGGAGGAGTTTCTTTTACTACCACTTAAATACATATGAAATCCAAGACCCCAAAAATGGAAACTAGATCAAAATGAAAGAAAGTATTTATTCAGTATGAATCTAGTGATACAAAAAAGTCTGAGGATGAATTAGATAATCTTTCCCAAAGAATGAACAAGATTGTAGCTCAGAAGAATCATCAGAATAAGTATAAGAAGAAAGTCTATAGAGATAAGAAAGATCGACAAGTTACATGTTACTAATGCATTAGAACATGTCATATCAGACCTGAATGTCGTTTTTTGAAAAAGAAGGATAAAAATTCTGAAAGGAACAAGAAGAAATTATATCGATCAAAGCATAAGAAAATCCTTAAAGCTAATGATACTTGGAGTGCTAATTGTGGAGACTCTTCAGAATGTGAATCTTCTTGAATATGATTCATCAACACAGAAGAATATTGGATTTATTTATACTACATTTTTTCAAAATAAATGTCTTATGGCTAAGGTATGCTCTACTGAGGCTTTAACAAATTTATCTATTGATAAGAATAACTATTCCTAAAATCGTACTTCTAATGAAGATACTTCATCCTCAGAAAATGAAGAACCTTCATATGAAGAAGTATCTAGATTTTCCAAGGTAGATGAAGCAAAAAATTGTAAAATTTCTAAAAAATTATACAAGGAAAATACTAGGGAAAAAATTCTTACAAAAGAGATTTCAGATCTTTCTAGAGATCTTGGAGTTAAAGAATAGCTTTTTGAAAAAAATTCCAAGGACCCTGAGAAAGAAAATTCTACTAAGTAATAACATCCTAAGGATCATAAAAATTCTTTTATATAGATGAATGTTTTTTTTGAATAATCTAAATATATGGAAATGATTCTTGAGGATAAGAAATTAGTTATCATGCTAAAATCGGAAATATTTTTTCTTAAGAAGCTTCTTTCAAAATTTACCTCTGGGAAGGAAAATTTTGGCAAGATGTATTCTAAAATTAAACCTCAAAGAAACACTACTAGAGTAGGTTATACTTAACAAAAACTGGTTTTCATAAAATAATATTTTGTTCCTTCTAGATCCACTTTTTGCACTATGTTTCAAAGTGGAGGTCAATGGAAAAAACATTTCTCCTTGAATAAAGTTCAATCACTTGGGTTTCATAAAGCTTATTTTTCTAAACAAATGTGGATACCCAAAATTTTGTTGTCTAAAAATTCTAGATTGAAGAATGTTTGGATTGCAAAATCTTAACTTTTTTTATTTTCAGTAAAATAGAGAAGGTACCAAAAACAATACATGGTACATGGATAGTGGATTTTCAAGGCATATGACTGGTAACAAAAACTATTTTGAAAAGATTATCAAGATGAAAGAATAAAAAGTAACTTTCAGAGATAATGATCAGGAAGAAATTATTAATATAGGTAACATTGTTCTTCTTGAAAAACTTTAACTTCAAATGTTTTATTTCTTAAGGGTCATAATAATAACCTCATTATCATAATCCAATTATGTGATGAAGGATACCTTGTGAATTTTAGAAATGATAAATTCTTAGTACACATTTTCAAGGAAGAATTTATTCCTTCTACCAACATGCAAGAGAATATTTACACACTAAATTTAGAAGACCTTAGGTTCCAAGACTTACCTTGCCTTTTTGCAATGTAAGATCATTCTCAGTTATAGAATAGAATGTTAAGACACTGTAACCTTAGGATCTTATGAAAACATTCTAATAAAGGACTTGTTAAGGATCTTCCAGAGATTATATTTGATTCTTCTAAAGTTTGTTACCCTTTTCAATATTTAAAGAAACATAAATAATGTTTTAAATCAGTCGGTGAAGTCTCAACTACTGATGCATTACAATTAGTGCATATGGATATTTTTGGTTCTACAAAAACTGGAATCATTGGGGGAATGTAATATGTATTTTTATTAGTTTATGAATACACTAGATTTACGTGGGTCTATTTTCTAGAAAATAATTATGAATATTTTTCTTATTTTAAATATTTTAGAGCCCAAGTCAAAATAAGAAAAGCCTTCCATTGAAAACTACTCATAGTGATCATGGAGGAGAATTTCAAAATTTGGATTTGGAAGCTTTTTGTACTAGAAAAGGCATAACTCACAACTTCTCAACACCCATAACACCTCAACAAAATGGTGTTGCTGATAGAAGAAATCAAATTCTTCAAGAGATAACTAGAACCATGTTGAGTGAGTATTCTATAGCCAATCATTTTTGGGCTGAAGCTGTATGTACTACCTGTTATACTATAAATCAAGTTTTTATTAGACCTTTTCTTAATAAAACTCCTAATGAGTTATGGAATAGTAGAAAACATTGACTTTCCTACATTAATTTTTTTGGTAGCAAGGTATTCATTCTGAATACTTATGATAATCGTCATAAATTCGCACTGAAATCTCATGAATTCATTTTTGTAGGCTACTCCACAACATCTAAGGATTATAGTGATTTTAATAAAAACACTTGTACTGTTGAAGATACAGTGCATGTGAAATTTGATGAAACTAATCCTTTTGTTTTTAAACAACCGCTACCTACATCTTTATATGTGTTTTCAAAAACCGATTTTCAGCATTTGATAAAATATTCTTCTAATAAGGAAAATGTTCAAGAAGATACTTCTAAGACATTTACCGCAGAAGATTTCCTACCCTACATTGATGAATAGGTTTTACAATACCCAAATCAATCATTTCTAATGAATCATCCAAGTGATAGTATCATTGGTGATGTTAATCAACCTGTAAGGACTATAATTTCCTTAAGAAATGAAGTATAACATCTAGAATGTTTTCCTAATTAGAACAAGAAAGCACTGATTAAGATTTAGGTGATGATGATTGGATTAAAGTCATGCAAGATGAACTAAATGAATTCAAAATGAATAAAGTATGGAGCTTGGTCGAAATACCTAAGTAAACTTCTGTTATTGAAGTAAAATGGGTCTCCAGAAATAAGTGTGATGAAAATGGAATCATAGTAAGAAATAAAGCTAGATTAGTTTCTAAAAGCTATAATCAACAAGAGTGAATAGATTGTGAAGAAACATATGCTCCAGCAGCTAGACTTGAATCTATTCGTATTTTATGTTCCTTTGCACCATTCTTCAAATTCAAACTATTTCAAATGGATGTGAAATGTGGTTTTGTTAATGGTTATGTTCAAAAGGATGTTTTTTAACAACCTCCTGGGATTGAAGATACAAAAATCCTGATCCTATTTTTAGACATACCAAATCTTTGTCTGGCCATAAACAAGCCCCTCGAGCCAAATATGATAGACTTACATGATTTTTTCTTTAAAATAACTATGTTAAGGGAAATGCATATCCAACCCTTTTTATAAATAAACATAAGAAAAATGTTTTGATAGTTCAAATTTATGTTGATGACATTATATTTGGTTCAAATCAGCAATCATTAACTGATTCCTTTGCGAATATAATAAAATCAGAGTTTGAAATGAGTATGATGGGTGAGTTAACATTTTTCCTTGGTTTTAAAATATTTAAAAAATAAAAGGAATCTATATATCCCAACATAAGCATATTAAATATCTTTCTTAAAATGTATGGATATGACAACACTAAAAGTATAAGTAATCCCATCGGTGCCTCAAACACTCTTGATCTTGATGAAGCTAGGAAAGCAGTAGATCACACAAATTTTAGAGATATGATATGAAGTCTACTTTACTTGACAGGTAGTCATCCAGACTTAATGTTTTCAGTATTCTTATGTGCAAGATATCAATCCAATCATAACGAATCTCATTTAAATGCAGTGATGAGATTTTTTCACTACATAAATGGAACCATGGATTTGGGACTATTTTATACTTCTGGAAATGATTTTGTTTTGAAAATATTTTTAGATACTGACTTTGGTGGACGTAGAAAGAATAGAAAAAGTACATCTGGAACTTGTCATTTCTTAAGAGATTCATTAGTTTTTTTGGTCTTGCAAGAAGCAACACTCAGTAGAACTTTCCACTGCGGAAGATTAATATGTAGCAGCTGGAAGTTGTTGTGCTCAAGTATTATAGATGCAACACACACTCACAGACTATGGCTTGAGTTTTACCAAAACACAAATTTTGTGTGATAAAACAAGTGCCATTTCCATTATTAAAAACCCTGCACATCACTCTCGTGCAAAGCACGTAGATATTAGGAATCACTTTCTTAGGGATCACACTCAAAAAGTTGATATCATTCATCAATTTATCATACTGCAAGATCATCTTATTGATATTTTCATAAAATCATTACCATCCAACAGATTTGAATACATTAAACAGAACATGGGAATGATAACCGTAAGGTAATCTTCCTTGATTAAATTCTTGTTGAAAAATTATCCTTACAGTAAAAAACTCCCTTTCATAGGGGGAGTACATTTGTTATTGATGTTTTTTTATGTTTCTTGTAATGAAAATTTTCTTAGTTGATGTTTCAAAATTTTTGGAATGAATATTTCTGTAATTGGTTTTTGAAATTTTTCATAATGAAAAGATTTGAATTTGAAATTTTTGTAATGAAAATTATTGGATTTGAAATTTTTGTAGTGATGTTTTCTTTTTTGTATTCAAGTTTTTTTTAAAATATAGAGTTCTTCAAGAAAAACATTCCTCAATATGAATAATGTTCCTAGCAATCTGAAAGGTATGATTCTTTCTCATGTTTTTCGTAATTATCTTTTACATGCTGTTAGATTCTTTTAGTTTCAAAAATTTCACAGATTCTAGTTTTCTTGAATCCGTATGTTTTCATTTTAAAAACTCAAAATAGAGGAATCACCCAAAATTTTCTTTTTGGAAATTATATCAACTGTTAGATCAGAACAGATCTTTTCTCAACCGTTAGATTGGTTTTGTAAGTCTAAAGGTCGCTTCAAAGCCTATATAAAGGGGACCCCTGATGGTAGTCCCCCATTGTTTTTCAATATTGTGTGTGCTGAACATTTAACCCTCTAGAAAATCACGTTCTGAATTCTTCAGAATTGCTCCGGTCTAATGGTCTATAGAAGTCCATTCTCCGGAGATGTCGTCAGTTAAGCTGATTTCAGAATTGAAAATATATAGGGAATGTTTGTTTCATCCAAACTTTTTCAATAAGTTCAAATCTATAATTTCCAAAAATATCAGACTCAATGGATGGGAACGTGTAGCTACATCTAAGACTTGAGCTCAAGATGTGGTGTATCTGGATTTACTCATGGTGTTTTATGAGTCAGTTTATTTTTTCAAGGAAGATGGAAGGGAGAATTTCTCCTTCAAGATCGATGGGAAGATGTATGATCTCTCTTATACCAAGGCGGTTAGCTTGGTTTTCATAACATACGAAGGAGAGGTTGAGTTTTGATCTCACAAGTTGCTTGAGGTCCAGGGTAGTTTGTTCAAGGAAAAAGCTATGGAGTGTCTCGGTATTTCTGACATAAACTCCACAAAAATGATCGCCCATATTCCTTCCAACAATCAGATTATACTGCTTTTGGTTCACTCATTTATCATACTACGGAAGGGTGATATTGATACCCTTAAGAAGAATGAAATGTATATTCTATATTTTTTTGGTAAATCTAAGGAAGGTGAATCTCATGAGACACATCTTCATCACCATTGATGACATCAAGAATGAAAATCTTAGAGCTCGGATAATTATGTATTTGTCATTGATTTCAAAGTTGATAGTTCGGTGTCTTGGATCCTTCAAGATCTCATGTAGCTCCAAGCTAAGAAATTGCAAGGTGATGCTGATTAGGGATGACACCATAAAAAGGATGAAAGTTGTTTTTTCCAAGGAGATAGAAGATTTTTATGATCTTCCAGTGGAGGAGGAAGAACCCATTCTGTTAAATGTTGAGAAATATGAACCCTCAAAGAATGATGGTAAGAAAAGGAAGTCGAAGGAAGTGGAAGCTAAAGATAAAACCCCTATGTTTAAGGAAGTCAAATCCACACCTCTTAAACCAAATAAGAAAAAGTCCTACCCAGATGAGGTGGTAGAAAAGTGGTGAGAAGACAAGAAGAATATAAAATCAAGGGATCCACAGTTTGGTTTGAATACTGTTGAGGCTAAGGCCTTAAATGAAACAGTAGCTGAAGAGCTTGAGAGGCAAGAAAAAGAGAACAAGCAAAAGAAGAAAATGTCTGAAGTCGAGATTGTACAATACCTCTTGAAGGCTGCCTATGTTGCTTCAGAAAACATCCATGTTCTGAAATATTACCTTGTGGAACAATTGCTCGAGACTCTAGGAAAAAGGTTTATGTCACCAGAAAAACAACAAGAGATAACTGTGGGAGAGAAGAAATCTGAAGAAGAAGTGAAAAAAGGTGAGAGCAGTGGTGGATTTGATTATGTAATCACGAATGTTGAAGACTATCCTGAGAAGGGTAATTCTTATGAGAAATTTTCACTCTGGACATCTCAAGCCGGATCTTCAAAGCGTGTTACACCTAGAGACGATGATAAAGGAGAAGAGGAAGTCAACAAGCCATCTAAGGAAGAGAGTCACAATAATGACTTTATTCTGCCTGAGGATATTGAAGCTAGAGATCAGAAAGAAAACCTGATGAAGATAAGATGGTACAATTATCAAGAAGTGAACTTGAATCACCAGATCAAGTGGATAATCCAAATATCAGTAATGGAAAACTAGTGGTTGTTGACACCCCAACCAAAGAAATTTTGAGGAAGAAATAAGATGGAGGAACTTTTAATAGGAATTTAGTAGAGATAGAGGAAGAACCATCCCTATGTAAATTGTCTGATTCAGAGTCATCTTCATTGGGACATGATTTTGTGGTCTAGTCCCTGAAGTAGATGGTGGATACAATTACGTTCTATCCAGTAATTGAGTCTAGATGCCCGATGCTTCAACACAGTATGAATCAAAAAATAGACTCTGTATCCATGGTTATGGATAGATGTTTTAAGATAGAAGCTGATCACAAAATTTTTCTGATCAACTATGATGCTCACAATAAATCTTGAAAGTATATGACCAAATGTTCTAAGAAAATCATTGAAGATATGGAAGTTCTTGATCAGTTCAAAGAAGATGTCATGAAAGCCTTTGGTACTGAAGATGTCAAAATAAAAAATATTTCAGACAGTTTTCCGGAAAAGACAAGTCTAGAACAATATTCTCGGATTTAGGATGTAAAAGATCTGAATGGGAAGCTAAGCTATATTGATCAAATCTTGAAAATAGAGAGGGATCTCTAGAGCGAGATGCAAGAAAATATTTTGAAGCAAAATGAATTGCTAAATGCTCAGGAAGAGGCCATGAAGGCTCAGGCAGAGGTTTTGAAGGCTCAAGAAGACAGGATCAAGGCATTAGAAAGGAAAGATGAGGAAGATAAGAAAGAGCTGAATAAGTTAAAGACAACTGTGAAGATTCTAATGCCCAAGGTAAAAGAAACAAAATAGACCACTCCGATCATTTTTGTATTTTTACTTTGTACAAATTCATTTAATCATAATAGAATTATGGTTTTGTGTTTGGTTGTCTACACTAATATTTCAGGTACTTTATTATTTTCCATCCCCTCAAAGTCTTTTTGAAAATCACAAAGGGGGAGAAGGATATAGAATTCTTAAGAGGAGAAAGAAAAAGATATATCCCTCAGTAAAATAGAGTGTACTTAAGGGGGATTTCTCATTACGAATATTTCCACAATCAATTGAAAATTCTCATTCCGGAAATCTAGAATACGGTCCTTAGAGTTACAAAGCCTAAGGAAAACTTAGTCGAATTCACCATTGTCCATAAACAATGGGATATAAGCTTCAATTTCAATGTTTGGAAATTTATTCAAAGTCCTTACATTCTTTTTCATAAGGATGTTTATGCTTTACAAAAAGTGGGAGATTGTTGAGTCAATAAGGTTTTCCTTATGACTTTTCCATTCCTTTATGTAAGGGGAAGATTGTTGAGTCATTAAGGTTTCTTTATGACTCTACCATTTCTCTTATTTTGAATATCAAAAACACCTTATTTTAAGGAAAATCTCATTTTAGCCCTACAGTACTTCTATAAGGAAAATTTTGTTCCCCAAGGAAATTTACCCTTACCTAGATTTCTTTGTTTGTATCATAAATTTTCTAAGTATGAAACTACGATTGAAACTAAAAACCTAAGAATCCTATAATTATTAGATTTGAGGCATTCTGTTTAAACACTCTGAATTCTGGTTACGAACTCTCATGATGTTCAACTCCAAATTATGGATACGAACTCTCATGAAGTTAAACAATGAATTCTAAATATGAACTCTCATGAAGTTCAACTCCGAATTCTGGATATGAACTCTCATGAAGTTCGACTCCGAATTCTGATTACAAACTTATGTAATGTTCGACTATGAATTCTGATTATGAGTTCGAGTTACGAACTTCTCTAAGTTCTGACATCAAATTCTGATTATGAATTCCAATTACGAACTTCTCTATGTTCTAACACCGAATTCTCATGAACTCCAACTACGTACTTTGTAAGTTCAGGTTCCGAATTCTAGTGAATCCAGACTCTGAATTTCCTTGAAATTCCCACTCCAGAATTCTACAGAATTCCGATTCCAATTTCCTAAAAAACAGAATCCAAATATCCTTGTACTATAGACTCATTCAGTTTTTACTTAGAATTTGAACATTCATTTACTTTCATTCCAAATATATCATTTTTTGGTTATGTTTACACTCATTTTGTTATAAAATTATGTCATTTTTTCAGTTATCAACTAACCGTTGTTTGAGTGACACATGTACAGGTCAATCTGAAATTCAAGGAAGAATATGGCAATTGGAGGAGGGATTTGACCATTGGAGCAATGCCTATAAATAGAAGCTCATTTGAAATGAGCTCACAATAATACAGTGATCATTGAAAAAGTGTTGTTTAAGTGATTTCTAGATAGAGAGTCTCTAATGAACTCTCGTGCTTCATGAAGATTCACCAAGTGCAGAGGTTCGATTTCCTTGAAATTAGAGACTTTGGGTTTGGAAGTCAGAGGTGTTTATTTCCTTACAAATAGAGGGCTTGCAGGGATAGCAAGACAGATACCAATCTTCTGATTGATGTCTTTCATGGGTTTGGGTAAGACAAACTTTCTTGAAAGTATAAGTCAAGGGACCTCTTATCCAGGGTTGTTGGATACCATCTTATTTTTGCTAAAAGAGTTTATACTTTTTACTTGTAGTGTTAGTAATTTGTTTCCACTATGAATTTATATTGTTATGGAAAGTATAACTTCATTATACTTCCTTATATTTAGTTAGATTCTATATTCTTTAAGGTAGTATATTAGTTGTTGTAAACTTTTGTTAAGTTTCCTTTTCGAAATCACTTTTCTGGAATCAAGAAATTTATTAGAACTTATAGGTTTTTTGAATTACTTTTTTTTAACCTTGTTAAACATAACTCTCTTTAAAAGTTCCACTGTAAATTTTAAGAGAATAAAATTCACCCCCCTCTTGTATTTTTATCTCATATTACATATTCAATCCTACATTTGGTATAATATTGTATATCATACCCAGACATGCCATTCTAACATATTAATGTTTATATGATTTACATTGGGGAGTACGAACCCTCTTCCACCATGGCGCATGTGATATTTGGTGATGATGTGGATGAGGAGGAGATAAAAAATGTTGTCATTTCATCATCTTTGTGGGAATCAAATGAAACAGATTCACATGAATCAAGTAATTTATAATCTTTGGGGTCAACTAATCAACAATGTATTCCATAGGAATGTTGATAAATCATGGCCTCAGAAGAATACTTCACTGAATTTCTTAAGATAATCCTTAACTTACTCACCTATTTTAATCCATTCCCTCTCATTATATAGTAGCACTAGATAAAACATGTTAGGAACATGATCATATTGATAATCATAAAGGGTCCCTTATGTAATTTTGTGAAGGTTCACTAATAGGTGTGGAGGATCATAGTCAAGGACCTCCACCTTAGGCTGAAGGGGATGGTGGGATTTTCGAGGTTAGGGAAGTCATGGTGACATGTTCAGAATATCAAGACCTCCTTTTCTTCATTTGAGGGGACGCACCCTGGAATCCCAATATTGGAAACCACTTTTTAGAGTCATTTCACTCAAGAGGGATCATTATTTAATTTACCACACCTCAATGTAAGATCATATCTCAAGACATTCTTCCAAAATCAGATTTCTAGGAGGCTTATGCATCACTGTGCTTGTCTATTTCATTTAGCTCCCACTCAAACAAATAATGATTAACTTCTAGTTGTTGAAAACCAAACAAGAACTGAAGGGTCTAATGTTGTGGAAATCGCTTCCATGACCCATCATCTTAATATATTGATCCTCATCTCATGTATGTTCTTATATTTCTTAGATTCAATCATATCATTGACTGATTAGTTTGATCTAAAAATTTCCTTTCCATGAATTTATTGAAAGGTTGAATTCCCAGTCAGTTGGAAAGTCCATGACATCTGGGGGCCCCCCTCTTATAACCACATGGGTTCAAAAGGATTTGTTCATCCAAGATAATCTGTTGATGGTCATATTTGGATAGTCAGATGTAGCTGTGAGTGATTCCATTGGTGATGTGAATGTATAGGATAGTAGGGGAAAAGCTAATAAGTAAGGGTCGATTGAATATGACCAACCCCATGATCTAGATACCATCTCATCTAAGTGGATTATAGATTAAGAAACTACTTAGATCATCATGTGCCTTTTTCCCGAGTATGAGATTTAACTAACTAAAGATTTTGATGACTCCGACCTTTAAACGACTAAAGAGAATCAAATAATCTATTACATGATGTGAAGTGCATATATTTCTTAATTTACCAGATGTTGTAACAACAAAAAGTGGGCCATATGGGGTTTATTTGTCATTGTCTATGAATTTGTTTGTACTGAATGGTAGAGCACTAATTATTTTAATTCCCTGGTCTATGACTTTCCCACTAAGAAGGTTCATGAAAGAGGCCAATATAAGAATGTTTCATGGGGTCAAGAGAATTATCAGCTTCCAAAATTTCCATGAAGTAAACTAGGAGATCCAACATCTGTAGGAAAAAAACATTCATTTATAAACACTCTATCAGAGACAATCAGACAAGAGAGGGATAAGCTGTAGGAGACTAGGAATCAAATGAAGTAGGTGAAATAACCTATTTACGATCTCTGTGTTGAGTATGGCTGGGAAAAAATTTTGGTATGATGAGCTTCATCTGATGATAGATGAGAAACAAACCGAGCGCATAAGGTGGTATCATACATGGGTGGACACACTGTAGATGATAGTGGGGTTGTATCTCACAATTTCTAGAGTAGGTCCATAAGTGCAAATTTTTAATGATTCAAGAGAGGCTCCAATATGTGGATGACCCTTCACAATTCCCCAGATTTCATGTTTTTTTGGAAACATCCCACATTCATGGAGACATTTCTTTTAAATAATTAGTTATTTAAATTGAGTCATATTTGTGAGACAACCAATGACCAGTCCAAAAGATCACACTATTCATGATCTGTGTGATAAATAAGATAAGACCATGTAATTTAGTTTCATAGTAAAATGATAAACAACAATTAATCATTTAGGTTATGCTATTAATTAACAACAAAATGTGTTTAAGATAAGTGTGATTGTGGTTAGAGCACAAGGCTCTTAGAAAATCCTTTTTTTTTTCTAATGTGCTCTAGTGCGTGAAATGTATAAAAATAATGAAATTGAATTTTATCCAAACAACAAAAAATGGGTTGTTTTAATCACATTTCCAAAATCATGAACAAAAGGGGAGTTGAATAGAGATACAAAATAACATCTGACAACGTTCAAAATAATACTTCGATAAAGTTAACTTGGAATGGGGAAAATAAATGAGGTTCAACCACAACCCATCATCAAAACACGCAACTTGTATCAGAATGTCATCCAATGTTTTCTAGAATGTTTCCTTAGTACATTAGGTGAGCCAAAATGACATGATAACATACCATTAGGGGGTCCATTAAGATGTGGAAGATGATAAGGATCCAAATAAGGGGAACACATATTGTGTAAATAAAGTGATCTATTGTTTGAATTGATTTCGGCAATCCTAGAATTATTCCACTATGAATTAGAGAACATTTGTGTAAGGGCACTGGACTAAAAAAATTTTAAACCCATTATCTAGTAGAGTTTCTTCTTAGATGATGAGAAAACTTTGAAACTGTGAATGATTTTATAGATGACCAGCGATAGAGGATAGGACCTCTAAGGTGACAGTGTAAAATGATTTGTAGTTTTGTGTAATGAAACTAAGGATGGAAGACACAAATATTAATGTCTTACAGTAAGGATTATGGGAATGTAGTTTAAGGTCAACTGTTAAGGAAGGTTCATGTTATACTTAAATGTTATGTGGTTAAGACATGTCCCATATATTAACATCATATGACTACAACATTTCACGCAGTTTAAGATCAAATGGTCAGGACTATGGAAGACTCTTTAATATTTATTCATGGACTATGGAAGTGTTTTTTCAAGTGTAATTGTTCTGCATGATGGAAATAAAGATAATGCTATTGAGCTAAAAATGTGGCTGGAGTACCACACTAGTATCAGGATGTAAATGGTAGACATATTAAGTTCTCTTATCTTGAACAGTACGAGGTAAAAATATTTATAGAAATAATTCTCAGACTGTGGTATGCTCTAAATAAACATGTGTAGCATAGAGGGTTGTTAAACATGACCTAAATGGGGACCATGGAGGCCCAACACCACAACACACATTCCCAATATGATTTATATGTAGTTTAATGATTTAATTGTTGGAAATATACTAATAGTATTATATTGTAGAGTTTGAATCAAGGGATCCAGTGTACCTCTAGACCATATCAGAATACACCCTTCTAGAACACCCGATCCCACGAAAATCATGCTTGGTGTGGGAAACAAGGAATTTTAATGGGTCCTCTTAACATGTGGAAGAACACTATAGGCGTTATTAGATACCAGGTTCAGAAATTACCAATGATAGTATACTTATTAAATGACTTTCACAAATGCACCAAGGGGAGACAACAAGGGTGTTGGGACTACACAATGAAATAAAGAGGTGGAGATGAGGTAAATAAAGACTTTCGAGAAACAGATAAATGGGAAAATGGTGAGTTTTGATCAATTTTTGACCATGTTTTAATCATAGGGTCAATAACCATACTAGTTAAGAATGGGGTGAGCAGATGTAAGATCAACTATTGACCATGTTCTAAACATAGTCTCCACTGTTTACTACCATGTATCCATTAGGGTGTTATCCCTGGATGGTAGGTGGGACAAAACATCATTAGACCATCACTTTTAGAGTATCCCTCTGGATATTAATGATGATGTAAATCCAAACCAACAAATAATCTAAGAGTGGAATAGGTAATATTAGAATGTGGGGTTCAAATATGTGTTTTTCAGACAGTTTAAATTCCCATAGTATGGACCATGGATTGTATATTCGGTTCTTAGAGAACAATCCAAAATGGGTTGAAGGGGATAAAGGATTTGATGGATTTGTGGCTAGGCCAAGATATGAGAATTATGACCAACACTATGTATCCTATAAGGATGAGAATAGTATTAGAACATGACATGGTAGAAGGACAAAACCTTTATAGGATATTCTATCTAGTAAGGTAATTCATTATTTCTCTGAATTATCATGATGCATTTCATGTTCATAGAATGGGGTAGGTATCTTATCTTGTTAAGAAGAATCCAATTTTTTATCGAATAGTATCCAATTTTAAAATAATACATTGAGGATGTTAAATATTAATTTATGGCTATATAGTTCAGAACATGAAGAGGGAATATCTCGAATAGATTCATGTAGTGTGGTGTCCTAGAGAACCTGACTTTAATGAGGACAAAGGAGGTCCAACACCACATAAGACATCCCAAAGAAAAATCACTTTCAGTTTAAATTTGTGATGTTTGGACTTGGACTCCTAGTTTAAAATCATGGATTTAATACCCATATGGAATGTTTATAGTCATGTTTCATTGATCAAAGGATGGATATTAGTTTAAAATTATTATATCTCATACCATTTAGGATCTTAGTTTAGGGTCCTAGAGTATATACCATTTTCCTAGTTTAACATCATGTTCCAGGGGTGTGGAGACAAAGTTTAATGAAATATGTTAAGAAAAATAGGTGTTATGTTTTATAACACCATGCGACAATGAATTCATCATTACACAGATTATCATCACACTGATGGAAAACAAGCTATTATAACATCTAACAATATGCAACTAGGAAAATAGCACTATGTTTTTTGACATAATGTTGCTAGGATAATAGTGATATGATGATTATCATCATGAGGATGTGAGGTTAAAATTTTCTTTAAATGTCAAGTAGAGAGGACCATATTTGTTACACAATTTAAGATCATGCAACTCAGATGGTAGTGCTAAGAAGTTTAACAACAATTGACTAGGATTATGGCACTATATAGTTTATCATTATGTTGTTGGTAAACTGTTGTTACATAGTATAACATCATGAAACTAATATGATAGTTATTACGTAGTTTAAGTTCATGAATCTAGGAAGTTAGTACCATGAGGTTAATTATCATGCAGCTATGATGCGGTCTATTACACAATTTAATGTCATGTATTTAGGATTATCACACTATACAATTTATCATCATGTGGATGAGACAATGGTTTGTTCTTTTTAAGTTCTTGTAGATTGGATGATAGTTGTTAAGAAATTTAATGTCACAAAAATCATATAGTCACACTATGTAGTTTAACATCATGAAACTAAGAGGATGACTCTGTACAGTTTATCATCATTAAGATGTGATATTGGAAGTTGTGCAGTTTAATGTTATACAACTAGAATGATGGAACTGTGCTTTTTATCATCATGTGTCTAGGATGATGGTATGTGACTTCTATAGTCATGTATAGATCACCATTGTTATTAAACAACTTAACATTATGAAACTCAGATGGTGGACTTCTTCATGTGAGGTATTTTTTAGAAACATGGTGCTGGTTAGAGGAGTATTGTACTCTCTATCTTTGGTGATAAAAGCATAATATCCATTAGAATAGACCTTGGAAATGATGTAAGGTCCTCCCCACATGGGCTCCCACTTTTTTGGTTTTTTATAGGTATCATCAACATTCTATAATTTAGTGCCATTCCACATTGGAGGAAGCCAATGAGGAAAAGTTTCCAACTGAATGCTCTTGCTATATTTTTCTAGTGCCTCTCTAGATTGTGCAAGGCATTGAGCCTATTCTCTTTGTGGGATTCCAGAACAACAAGACTGAATACTTCTATTCTTTATATAATCATGTGGTATTACAAAACTATTCATAGTGATGCAATTTGAATTAAAATGAGAAAGACTATCTCTTTTTGATATGAGTGGGTATATCCTGCCACCTAGGTAGAATTTCAAGTCACCATTTAATGTTCCCATATGAAACTGGGGAGCTTTTACCCCCAAACCTTCTTGTCTTATACCACCATCATCTAATGAATTTTAGAGAGGGTGAAATTGAATGCCTCAATCTTAATATTTTACTATGCATGGTAGCACGACGTATTGTCAGAACAAATACTACACATGGAATACAAAATCTTCATCTCAAAATCCCAAATGTTCATTCCACTAATCATGAGAATGGTATGAGGAACTCATAATCTATTGATGATGTGGGAGCCCATTAATTTGATCACTAATCGCACCATCAATTCATTAAAATGAATAACCTCCTCTCACTGGGAGAATAAATATGTCATGTTATGAATTATCCACTATTGGAGAGTTATTACTGGGAGATATGGTCACATGATATTGAGTCCCTTAAATATAAATGTCCATGAATACATTGAGGTGTGTAGGGGATCCAGTGATATTTGAAGAAAGATGACTAGAACAAAACATGCATGACACTTGTTTTCATTGTATATGTTGCAAGGACCATAGTGGGACATAACTATTCCAACCTTGGAATATGGTGGGAGAGTTTCAATCATTCCTGATGAACACCATAAGACTTGATAATAACATCAAGCATAGCCTGGGGAACCTCACCCCCTTGAGTGAATCATGGGTGAATTCCATCAAACTCTTGTCTATAGAGACTCTTCTCAGGGATAATCTAACTTTAGAGAGTGAACAATTCTTTACACTTGTAGATTCACTCACGATTAGATATATCTAGCTATAGAGTTCCATGATTAAGATACTAAATGAAAGGGGTTGTCCAATCAATGATTTCTTCTACTATGAGGGGAAATGGAGGCCTCAATGTGGAATCACATGTGGTCATTCGGTTAAACATCTCTATATCACCATCTTCTATAATGATAGGTTCAAGGAAAATCTGATGTTCCACATGAATGAATAGATCACCTTGGAGAGGGTCTAAAAGAGTGGCATAAAAAATTAACAGTGTAGCGACTCAGCCATTATGAAACTGGGGAACATGAGACACCTCTGGTTAAGATTGGAACTAGTCCATAATCTAGTGGTTTCACTCTAGAAGGGGCACAAAATATGTAATTTTGACAGTATGGCCACTATTGATCTATTTGATTACTAAATTAGTGTCTACATTCACATGAAATCGGGGTACACCATTCTCAACAGTCACATCTATACTAGTAATGAGATCCTGATACTATACCACATAGCCTTCTTATAGTAAGAAAGAGTATTTCAAGACAGTCTATGTAGGCATGATGAATATGATATCTAGTCATACTATATTAAGCATGGGATCATTGTTGACGCTCCTTTTCATCACATTTGTCTAATGGAAGGGAAATGGAAATGACTTGGCACAAATTGTTTCAGACTTTGAAGAAAACATCAAAAATCGACAAAGGAATGAGAAAGGAGTCAAAGGACCTTACACCACGAAAGTTCCCTTTCTTCCACGCAAGTACACTTGCGCGCTGCCTAATGGTCGCGAAAGTGACTTGAGCGCCCTCTTTGAAAACAACCCAGGGTCTTCAGAACCCTATAAATAGACCCTGTGGGCCCCCCATTTTAGGAGGAATTTTTCCAGAATTTAGATAAAGAGCTCTGAACGCCCATGTCTCTTCTTCAAGTCATCTGAACACTTAAAAGGTAATTCTTCAACTAGAATTGAAGGTCTAAAAAAGAGGAATAAGGTATAAGTGTTAAAATTCACTAACACTTGTTCACCTAAGTGTTTTTACCCTTCAGGGAAATGAACACACTTGCGCGCCTCCTTACCTATTCATTGAAACTTACGCACCACTCTTTTGGAAGTACGTCAGAATGATTCTAAAGTCTTTGGTCAAGAATCTCCCAATTATTAATCTACTGGGTAAGGATCATGCAAGTACCCATGAACCACGTAGGTATACCTGCGTGACCAATACTTTTTCGCACACGCATTACCTACACGCCTACCAGGACTTGCACGCCCTTTGACTTTTGGGTGCCCTTCCTGCCCATTTCACCTCTCTTATGCCATTCCACCTCTCCTATTAAAGATTCAGCCTTCAAGACACTCTTCAAAGCCATTTATGGAATGTTTTCTTGATTGACTTCCTTATCCAAAAAGAGCTCCGTGGAACATCTCTCAAAACATTGTGATTTTCACATCTTTATGTCACTAATTTTAGAGAGTTCATTCATTCAACCTCATCCTTTAAGATGAGAGAATCCTTATCCTGGGCCTCCTTTTTAGGAGTAATCCCCAGTCCAAATAAACATTAATTTGGGTATCTTCCTTAGGAGTAATCCCCAAGTCCCCATTAATTTGGGCCTCCTTCATTAGAAGTAAGCCCATGTTCTCATTAATTTGGGCATCCTTTTTAGGAGTAATCCCCAAGTCCTCAAACCTGGGCCTCCTTTTCAGGAATAAGCCCCAGTCATAATTCCCCAAATATGGACATCCTCCTCAGGAGTAAGCCCCACACTTAAATCCTTTAACCTGGGTTTCCTTTTCAAGAATTATCCCCAATCTCAAATATGAGCATCTTCCATAGGAGTAAGCCCCAAGATTAGAGTATCCAAATTTCCATGAAGAACATACACTTTTATGGACAATGTTCATGGATTTCTTCCCTGATATAAATCTTAATCCTCATCTATTTGGGCAGTCATACATACATAATACCCACATCATTGCATGGCACAATTGTCTGGTTTCCCCAATACCTCTTATTTCTCACACCGAGCATGACATGCATGAGCTTAGAGTGTAGAAGTAATCAGGACATCTTTATTTGAGCCATCAATCATGCATAAACATCATAATACCTTACTTGAAATACGTGGGTTCAGATTCCTTTTCCAAAACAAAGGATACATAGGTAGACCATCATCAGGTACAATCCCAACTCTGAAATAATCCATTTCCTCATGAATGACAATAAACGTCAAGTGCCCCATTGAGTGGCTTTAAAACTAGTATGGTCATCATAATGACCAAGATACTTTTATGTATTTAAGGATACCATCAACTATGAATCTCTAACAAATACCGATGATTCTCTATCAATGAAGAACCTTGAATACAAATAAAAGATTATCTAAATTTTCATCATATCAATCATTGATTTTCATATTTAAAGGAAATCACGTTTTTATACATGGTAATGTAATAAGGATTCATGAACATAAGTTAAATCTATAATGATAGTCTCGGGGTAGACTATAATTCCCCTAAAAAAGGTGTGATGAGTCTGAACTCCCTTCCTCTCGACCATAGCAAATTTCTAAGTCTCATTATTCCACAACTAATGAGCACACACCTTTGGAAAGTAGGTCTAAATGGATATGAAATCATCGGATGTTTCTGGTTCTATGAAAAACCCATTAGAAACCGATTGGAATGTTGGAACCTTCAATCAACGAGGTCATCCCCAATTTGAGAGGAAAAAAAATGGTGAACCCGAAATGAATCCTTAACCAAGTTAAAATGATGTTTATCTATTTGTTAGGACCCCATTTAAACTCAATGAGAGGGCCAACAAGGAAATAAATAACATATGTGCTCATCCAAAATATGTAGCAGCCGAACTTATCTTGATTGTGTTTGTTATATCAAAAATGAACTCTTTTTAATGATCTTATCCATTAAGAGAATGGATTTTCTTAAGTCCACATCTATGAATACCTCTTCTGTGAAAACCACTTCTGTAAATTCCACTTCTACTACTCCTGCTGGATCATCGTCCGCTCTGAGGGTGACATCACCTTCTCAGCATCTTCAATACTGGGTATCAAATGCGCTGGTTAAGGAGTACCATCAACACGGTACCATTCCAACACTTGAGGATGCTTGACAAGCCCTCCAAGTGATCAATTCACCCAAGTCATCCGGACAGCGACGACCAGTGATCAAGAAGCAGGCGGTGCTAACTACCGTCTCCAACTGTTTCGGGTCGTTATCCCTGGAACACAATGACCATTCACTCCCATATTCTGGGTAGGTGAATGAGCAGGTCCCTCAGGGCCTTAATTCAAGGAAGAAAGATTCCTTCCTGAGGGCTCCCATAATCAATCGACACCAGACTCGTGCGGCAGTGTGCCCTCAACATGATGAGGGTATCAACTCCAGGCGTTCGGATCAGGTTCCTCGAACCCGAGTAAGAAAGAAGAATCGCCAGAGGTGAAATCCAGTCAATAGTGAGAATTTTATCATCTCTACTATCTCCGGAGAAGTCCACCAACCTAACTGGGTGGAAAACAATGAGCGGATACATAAACCCGTCTGGTTTAATTCCACTGTCCAGCAGACTCGTCTGGCAGCATCATGCCAATCCTGCCAAGCAATTCTGGCAGTGTACTATAGGCAGGAACAGACACTTGTTTATACTTCATCAGCTAGTCAGTAGGCTCATCTGACTACATATGATGGATCTCGTCAACCATGTTCAGCAAAGTACAATCAGAAGGCACATAAACCTGCTAGTATTGATCAAGCCTACCAACAGTCTCTCTTGGTAGCACTCGGAGAACTTAGTCGGAAATCTCTGATAACAAATAAGATGCAGACTCAACTCTCTACCCCCACACTTGAGTACTGTCAGGATTCAATGATAGGAAAAGGAGGACAAGAGCAGGTACACACACCTAATCAAAACAGAGAATGGACATATATCCCCGTTCCGGCAGCTGAAGTCACCAAACATATTATATCAATGGTGAAAGAGCAGAACCAAATCCCTGCACATATTCTGGATGCTTTCTAGGATATTATAATAGCTTCAGCAACTTCTCAGGAAATACACATAAATCTATCCCAACCAGTCGAGTGACAAATCAACAGTTCACTCTAAAATAGACACACACATCTATTCCATTCTAAGAGGGTTGTGGGGAATATTCCCCCATATCATATTGACAACCAAGTCAGACATATAAAATTGATTTGAGTAGAGATTGTCAGCCTAACCTGGCTATCTCTCCTGATCAGGCACATACACATGCTCAGAGTAGCCACATTCATCATCTAGTGGTTTCCATGCCATGTAAGAAGGCGTCTAAGAAGAAGACCCACCCAGCACAGTCAAGAAATCAAGAGCCAATCTGTAACAAGGCCTTGCTCGATGATGTTTCTTTTGAAGCCCTCAGACAATTATCTATTGGAGTCCAAGATTATACTCCCTCATTTCCCAATATTGGGAACATTAATTCAGAAGGTCTTCAACAGACACTTCCTCATGAAGGCTTGCTTCATGACAGTATGGTGGATCTTGATGTTTCATCTTCAGATGAGAGCTACAATAACCCTCTGTGTGGCCAGAAGACCAAGGATCAAGAGATCTCATCTTTTTCTATAACCCAACATGGTGTTACTCTCCATGATGATAAATGTTTCTGCGAACGTCCTGTCCACAGTAGTGATGCACATTGCCTGGAAAATGGTCTAGTGGACAATGTAGTGCCGAGAAATCCATCTTATCTTGAGGCACATACGAATTTGAAACCAGTCATGTCTGATGCTTCATCGCTAGTAGGTGAAATACTTTCTCAACAAGAAGATAGCCCAGGGTGTAGGTCGTTTTATGAACCACCCCTAAGTCATCAATCTTCTAGTTTAATCAGTGATTTCTTTACCAATATTGTTGAAACTGATGAAGAAACAAGGGAACGCCAGATCTGGTGAAATCAGGTAGATGAATATTCATTGAATGATAAAGAGGAAATTATGAACATGAGAAAACAACTAGCGAAGGGTGAAGTGACAGTCATGTTTTGGCCTCTGGCTGACTCTCAATATTACATTCTAGAGATGTTGACAGAAGATGGAATTCATGATATTCGTCTTAACATATGGAAAACACATTGTTAGTTGAAAAATAAAGTATTATCTTATAATGAATATGAAAATCATCTTATGATAATAGATGGGTTACAACGTCAGATTGATTTGGCATCTCTATCAGTCTCTCGATATCCGAAGGTTGAAAAGCAGTAGAAAGCCCTTCAACGTTCATGCCTTAGCGCACTAAGAATATTGCACTAGTTAATTTCCAATGCCCCATCGGGTAATCATGTTAGAGGATGGAGTGTTCATGGAGCACTACATTTCACTGTACTCTCCAGTCATCAATTCCTGCTGAAAATGGTATCATGCAATGTTATTACAAATGGCCGGCCATAGTCAATGGGTTTTCTTTGTAATCAAAAACTTTCTCAAAAACAAGCTTCAACTAGTTCCTCTCAAAATCAAGAATACAGAGAAAAAGTTGATGAATTACTCATGTATCAAGCAAATGAGAATATTGAACATGCCTCTCGTATGGAGCAAGCACATCATCAAGTGACAGAAGTGTCAGAAATCAACCAACGGTCTTTTGAACCGGGTGATAAAAGTGGACATCGATTGATTCATTCAGCTAATTTCCAGACTAAGGTCCACAAGATCAGGACAGATTTTAAAAAAGTCTCAGACATAGCATGTTAAGAGACACCCCATCTTGCTAGACTGGGGAATCTTTTAACCAAACCCTCGGAATAAAAAAATAGGATTCGAGGATTTGAGAAAAGGAAACAGGAACATCCATAGTCCACCGTACTATGGACTTTTTCAAATCATCAATCCCCTCCTCAGTGAAAGTCGGTATTCTCTCTATTGGGGAAGAAGACACAAGAGGAAAGAAGATCCAAATTATCAGGATACTCTCCACAAATTATGGTTCTCCAAGAAGTTCCCGAGGGATCAAATCAACAAAAGGTAATGTCTCATCAGGGGCATGGCAGAAGACAATATCATAGAAATATTGATAGAAGGGATATGATGAGTTATTCATCAATTAATGTCATTAATTCTATTTTTGCTGGTCCTCTAGAACTTGTGGCTCACTCAAGGGACTCAGATGAAGATGTTACTGCTCCAGAAGTTGTACGCACAAACACAAATGAAGAAGGTGTGTGTACATAAAATCAAAGGATTACCAAGAATCTAGGTAATCCTTCAAGTAACCCAGTTCCCCCTCTTCTAAAGGGAGCTAACAAGGGGAAAGAAAAGAATCAAGTTATATACCCTTCCTATGGAGAAGGCTAATCGCTATGACTAGAGAAAAGATATTCACAACAAGAGAAAGAAATGAAGGAATTGAGGAGGTTGAATTCATAATTACATCAATGTAATCTTCCTCTTATGTGTGCTGGAGTCAGTCAACCAAGGGAGTTTGTTGCAGTTACTGAGATGGAACAAGAATATCCTCCTCTATTAGTACACCCTCACAGGTGTAGTCCTATGGGTCATGTGCAACAACAATTGGTGGAGCCACCATCAGTTGCAGTACCAGCCACCACATCTATACTAGCTCCAGTTATTACACATGCCCAAGACCATGTTCAACCGGATGTTTCTCAAAATTTAATAACTACCATTAAGTCATTAACAACTCGGTTAGAGACTATGGAAGGGAAGCATGCACAGGTTCAACCAGAAAAGAGAGCTTACCCTGAATGGGTAGATTCAATCCCTCCCCCATCATGTTTTGGGAACCCTGTATTCACTATTTTCAATGGATCAGGCAATCCTGAATATCATTTGACGCATTACGTGTCTTGTTGGGATCCTATGATGGGATCTCCGGAACAAAAATATGTAGTGAAACTCAGATGCTTCGTGCGAACCATGTAAGGACCAGCTTTTGTTTGGTACACAAGCTTGCAATCTCGATCAATTACCGGGTGGGAAGATCTTCACCAAAAACTCCTTCTTCAGTTCAGCTCAACGTTGCCAAAGACAACAGTTTTTGATCATAAATACTGTAAGAAAAGGGAGAATGGAAGGGTCTCATATTTCATTGCTTCATGAAAGGGATTAACGTATTCCCTAAGCTTAGCACTCCCTTAGGAAGAACTGTTGCCAATCTGTGTGGAAAATCTACGTGACGAATTACGCACACCGTTGATCCCTGTGAAATATAAAGGAGGGTTTCGAGATCTTACTTAAATAACTCAACAGATTGAAGATTATCTTATAAATACAATGGATAAGGCTCGTATAATTCCATTATCTCTAGGAAGGTGAATGGGTAAAGTATAGACTGCTATAGTTATGCTTAATCAAGCACCTATACCTGCTTCTACTTCAAAACCTTCATGTCCTCAAAGGGCTCCACCTCCTGGGTGCCAACAACAAAGGTTGTTTCATCATGACTATCAAAGAGAACAAAGAAGAAAACAATTTGAGTATCTGAAGAGAAAAACATACTCTTTCCTAAATGAACAAGTTACTAGTTACTTCATTTCGGCTCTGGAAATAATTTGGTTCAGTTTCCAAGGCCCAAAATTCCAAACAAGGAAGGAGATGAAGACCATCCCAATTATTTCCCCTCTCATCAAATGTTGAGGCATCCCATCCAGGAGTGTTTTGTCTTCAAAGACCTCCTGCAAAATATGGTCAACTTAGGAAAAGTCAAATTAAAAGGTTCTTCATCTCAGGTAGCATGTGTTTCTGCTACAGTTCCAGAGGAGGAAGGTGAGTGTCAAGAAGTTAAGAACAAAAACTGAACAAAAATATGATGATTGGATGGTCAGAAATACAATCAATAGAAATCATTCTATTTTGAGCACGCAATTGAAGAAACCAATTGTGCCTTCTGCCATGAATGTCGCAGCAAAACCCTCTTCATCAGAGGGAAAATCATCAATGAAACGACATGATTCAATGAAAGTAAAAGAATCAGAAGAAGATGAGTATGTGACAAAGCCTATGTTTTATTTGACTCTGGAAGACTTCATGCCATAAACTTCAAATTTACGGCCACCACCCCACCAAACGGAACAGCCTAAATAGGATAATCAGGCAGAGTCATTATCAGATGAAGAGTTAATTTTCAGATCTGTTAATATGATTCAATTAATAGAACCATATGCCAGTCATAGTTTCGATTTTGATGAGCCCTAATTCCCTATATCAAATAGAGGAATCAGAGGATGTTTTATAGGCTTAGGATACAGGGGATGATGTGAATCTTTCAAATGCCACTATTCAAATTCTACCACTTCCAGAACCGTGTATGCGGTAGAAACTCGAGGTAGATCCCTTCAACAAGCTCAACAAGAACAAGAAAGTTCTTCAACACAAGGGAGACTTATCCCTAGCACAATTATTCTAGAAGTTCGGTTGAAGGTTCCATATTCTTCCTCTCAGAAATTAAATAGGCATAATCAGTCTAATCTTCCAATTCCATGAGTATTACCAACTCTTATACCGGTACAAGATGCCTCAAATTCCAAGTCATCAACTTTCAAGTCACATGCCAAACCACATGTTCCTGTCGGGAAACACAGACCTTTGGATCAAAAGTATGATATATTGAAAAACCTGGCCCATGTACCGGCCATGTTATCAATTTTGGATGCATTGAATTAATCAAAGGATCTTCGGGAAGCACTCATTGAGGCTTTTTCAATTCCTTAGGAGTTTGAAACTGAAATTGTTGCAGTAGATGACTACCATGTAGAGAATAATCTTCTAGAATGCCATGTAGTAATATCTTTTACTAATTAAGATGAAGATGATGATGCGCATGGGAATATTAGACATGTGTACTTATCTGGAAAGGTCAATGGCATAGACATCCAAAGAGTTTTCATTTATAATCAGGAGTCAACCTCATGCCCATTCGTACACTTCGTCGATTGGGCCTCACAAAATCTGATTTATCTCCATCTACTTTGATGTTATAAGGATATGATAAAAATTAACAAGAACCACTGGGTGAGATTACACTCAGAACTCAGTTTGAAGATCATGTTCCCAATTCAGATTTCATGGTTTTTGATAAAGACTCAGCCTTCAACATCTTTCTTAGAGGACACTGGCTACATCGGCATGCGGCTATCCCTTCATCAGACCATCAATGTCTCATGATTTGTTTCGATGGTCAAATTAGGATATTATATGGTGATAAGGCCTCGTTCAAGACATGTGAATCTCAATACATTGAGGTGGAATTCCACCACATAAATGGAAAGGATGAATCCGCAACAAAAGAGATTACCAAATTTAAAATTCCGTATGGTTTGGAAAAGATTCAAATAAACCCATTAGCACATGTGAGTATAGATTATGTGTTGCCTATCAGTCTAATTGACATGATAGACCCAAATCAAAATACTCATATGGAAAGATCCATAATTTCAATTACAGAAATTGAGCTAGACAACATGGGAGAAATTGGTGATCCACCAAGAAATGATGAATGCTCAAATGGAGATGTCTTCATTTCATCTGCTGAAATCCAGCATGTCTATACTTCGCTAATCAGGCCAGGGAAACTTATAGAAATATCATAGGTAAATGATGATGTCAATTATCAATCCATCATCTCCCCTTCATTACCCAAATAATACCCTTCATCATCAATCAGTTTGGAAATGGAAGCTTCTTCTTCATGATGAGCAAATTTTGACATCTCTTCTGATCATGAAAATTTTACTTCATCATCTACTATGAAAGTGGAAATAGAGGAAATGAAACATGTTGAAGAAGAAGAGGATGATCTCAGTGATTCTCCTCCAGCATTTTAAGAGGGTAACTATACAACCATGGATGAACTCAGAGAAATCAATCTGGGTACAAATGAAGATACACACCCCACTTTAATCAGTGCGTCCATGACTCTTGAAGAGAAAGAGATGTATATTTCCTTTTTAAAGAAAAATCAAGATTTATTTGCTTGGAACTGTACAGAGATCCTAGGGCTTGATCCTGATGTTGCCATTCATCATTTGGGTTTGTCGGAAGAGCATCGAGGATTCAAAAAAGCTACTTGAAGAACACACCCAACCTATGCTTCCAAAATTGAGGCTGAAGTGGATAAGCTCATCAAAGCTAACTTCGTCAGAGAAGTTGAATATCCCAAGTGTTTGGCTAATATTGTCCCAGTGAAAAAGAAGAATGGTAAAATTAGAGATTTCATTGATTTCAAAGATCTTAATCGGCATTTTCCTAAGGATGATTTTCCTGTTCTGATTACATAACTCTTGATTAATGCGATAGCTGGATATGAAGTGCTTTCCTTAATGGATGGATGTTCTGGATATAATAAAATATGAATGGCTCTAGTAGATGAAGAATCTACAGCCTTCAAAGCCCATCAAGGTGTGTTTTGCTATCGGGTAATGCCCTTCAGCTAAAGAATGTAGTCGTAACATATCAGCGTGCCATGCATCATATCTTCAAACCCTTTCTAGGAAAGATTGTTGAATGTTATGTGGATGATTATGTGGTCAAATCCGAACAAAGTTATAATCACTTGGATGATTTAGAAGTCAAATTCAGAAAGCATACACAACCTAATTTGAATATGAGCCCCTTAAAATGTGCTTTTGGGGTAACCTCGGGGAAATTTTTTGGCTTTGTCATACGCCATCGTCGTATCGAGGTCGATCCTGAGAAGACAATTTCAATCCTTGGCATGTCAGCTCCTTAAAATATAAGATAATTAAGAGGACTTAAAGGACACTTAGCCTATATTCGGCGTTTCATCTCCAATTTGGCAGGCAAAAGCTTACCCTTCACCAAATTTATGAAGAAGGGAGTTACTTACCAGTGGACTGAAGAATTTCAAGATGAATTCTATATTCTCAACAAATATCTCTTGAGTCCACTGGTGCTTATGACACCTATTGAAGGAAGACCACTTATCCTCTATGTGACAGCTCTAGAGCGATCATTGGGTGACTTTCATGCTCAGAAGAATGATGTTGGGAATGAAAATAGGCTCTACTATCTCAGTCGGACTATGCTTGACGCAGAAACCCGATATTGAAGTATTGATAAGTGCTTATTAGCATTAATATTTGCAGTTCAATAGTTGAGACACTACCTACAACATCATGAGGTCCAATTAGTATCTCGCAATAACCCGCTCAAATTCATCCTTAGTCGTCTGATGCTTACAGGATGTCTATCAAGGTGGGAAGTTATCTTGAAGCAATTTGATATTCAATATGAGTCTCAAAAGGTGATAAAGCGCCATGCTCTAGCCAATTTCCTTGTTGAACACCCTTTGGTGGAAGACACATCTTCATATATTGAACTCCCTGATGAGGATCTTTTCTCTATTCAAGAAAGACTTCAAACATTGGAAATGTACTTTGATGGTGCTTCCAGAAGTCCAATAGGGAGGAAAATGGAAAATCCTAAATTCAACAAAGTTGGCTTAGGGATTGTACCTATTTCTCCATAAAAGGAAGTGTTACCTTATTCCTTCTTACTGTTCGAAGGTGGTACAAATAATGAAGAAGAATACCAAGCTCTCATTGCAGGATTGGAGTTAGCACTTCAAGAACAAGTGAATCACTTAAATGTGAAAGGTGATTCAGACCTGGTAATCAAACAAGTCAATGGGGATTATGTAATCAGAAAAGATGAATTATTCCCTTTGTATGATTACATCAGAGGGTTAATGGCGGAGTTTCCTTCAGAACCAAAATATTCATATGTCCCAATATCAAAAAATGCCCAAGATGATGCACTGGCTAATATAGCCACGGCTCTAGCAGATCCAAATCGGGATGAGACAACCATCAATATTCCCCATCGTCATACAATTTCACCTTATGTTTGAGCCAGAACAAAGGAAATAAATGATATTAGTCCCATCTATGAACCCTATGGTCACACTACGGGATGGATGGAACCTATCAGGGAATACCTTCAAAATAGAATACATCCACCTAATAGAGCCGGGAAAGAACAAATCTTGCAACGTGTGGTCAAATTTACTCTTTATGATGGCCCAGATAACCTAGAGAAAATTCTCTACAAGCATGGTTTTGATGGAGTTCTCTTCAGATGCATTGATGGTAAAGAGACAATGGCTGTCATAAAAGAAGTGCATGCAGGAGTCTATGGTGCCCACCAGTCTGGACATAGACTCTCTGATCAGATTCAAAGGCTTGGATACTTTTGGCCTTCAATGATACAAGATTGTATTGATTTCACAAAGAATTGGCATTCATGACAAGTACATACAAACTTCATCCATAAACCTCTAGAGTTGCTTCATACAGATAAATACTCATGGCCATTTTCCACATGGGTAATGTATGTGGTGGGACCTTACCCTTCAGCTACGGCCAAGCAGCTTAAGTCTATTCATACTGCTACTGATTTCTTTTCCAAATGGGCCGAGGCAATACCTCTCAAGGAAGTCAGTCCTAAATGCATTGTTAGCTTCATCAAGTCTAACATTATTACTAGATTTGGTGTCCCTCATACCATATTGATGGACAATGGCACCATCTTCTGTTTGTTTGAGGTGAAGAAGTTGTACCAAGAATACAATATCAAATCCAGCCATTCATCTCAGTATCATGCAGCGACCAATGGCCAGATAGAAGCTTTCAACAAGACTCTGTCAAATATACTAAAAAATATGGTGGATAAATATAAGAATTCATGGCCTGATAAACTCTTTCATGCTTTATGGGCTTATCAAACTACCACCCGCACTGCAACATGGTCAACTCCATATTCATTGGTATATGGAACGGAAGCAGTTTTTCCAATTGAAGTTCAACTACCCTCGCTCAGACTACCTATTTGTGATCAATCATCTACATATGAGAAATATCAAAAGCGATTGAATGAATTGGAATGGTTAGATGAGAAATGATTGTGCACTTTTCACCATTTTCAAGTCTATCGGAATCGAATAGCACGAGCTTTCAACAAAAAAGTTCGTCTTCATTCAGTCATTCAGGGAGAATTGGTGTTAGTTCTCAGAACTCCAATGATTCCTCGAAATAAACATCCCAAGAATGAGCTAAAATGGGAAGGACCTTATTCAATACATAAGGTGTATTCCAATGGAGCTTATTCTTTAATCTCAATGGATGGAGAACCCATCACTACTCCAACCAATGCCATATTTCTGAAGAAGTTTTTTGTATAAACACAAAATACTTCATCCGCGGTCCATACTTATGAACTTAAACTATTTGAACCCCATTCGTCCCACACGACATTAAACTGTGAAAAAATTAATCCAACATGACGTTAAACTGTGTCCCCTTCATCATCCTTGCTATATAAAGTTAAACTATACAGCAACGGTCCATGCATACAACCTTAAACTATTTGCATTTATTTCTTCCAACATGACGTTAAACTATAATGTCCTAGCTACATGATGATAAAATGTATAGAAGTCCCTTACGTCTAGCAAGATGTTAAAATGCATAACCAATGGTCCATGAATACAACCTTAAACTACTAGGACTTACGTACAACATGACGCTAAACTGTATCGTCCCTTTTTCATCCAACATGACGTTAAAATATATTGTCCACATCATCCTTGCTACATGATGGTAAACTATACAGAATGTCCTTTGATACATCCTACATGACATTAAACTGTACTTTGTCTCTGCTACATGACACTAAACTATGCAGCACCAATAGTCCTACATGCAAGACATTAAACTATATAGTCCCTTTTTAAGTCCTACATGACATTAAATTGTGCATCATTAAGGTTGTTGTTACCACTTTTTTCTCACACCGAGTATGACTCACATGAGCTTAGAGAAAATTTCAACCATAACACCCTCTCTGGGCCGCTAACCACGTGTAAGTCCCAACATCATTTTTTAGGTCGTTGTCCCCAAGAACAACGTGATCAATAATTAATTATTTAATTGAACTACGTGGACTTTGATCCTTGCCTTCCAGGCTAGGTACGTAGGAAACCTCCCAAGGTTCAAGAGGAAAACCAATCTATTCACATCAGTTCACCTCCATCTCATACGATGTTGATTCGTGAAACCATCCCCAGAATCAATATCTTTACATTGGTTCACTTTCGTCCTTGCTATATGACGTTAAACTGTACATAATTTTTTTGTCCTATACGACAATAAACTACAATATTCATTGATACCCTCACCTGAGAGGGATTCATTATTTACATTGATTTTTCAATCATGTTTCATTCCAAAGACTACGTGCATACATGGCAATGCCCGAACCTTTTATCATGGGTTAATCCATCATTGCAATAATGTCCCCTTTCACCATTCACATGTACGAACTAAATGTGTACATAGGGTATTTCTAGAACTATGTGGGCTTGATTCCCATCCTTATGGGATACGTAGGAACATTTGAGTGTCCCTCGAATCCAGCCCCAAGTCTTTTGGGCCTAACCCCAAATTTCACTTTCAGTCCCTTGGTTGAAAAGTCCCCATGAAAACACACACTATGTATTTCTTATAAATGGTCCAAGGTATATGACACTAAACTATGATATCCAATATTTTCATCCCGCACAACGTTAAACTGTAGTTTAAGAACTACGTATGGCTTGATTACCATCCTTATGAGAAACATACTGAAGTCCAACATTTCAATTAAGGATCCAGCTACAACATGATTATGGTTATCAATTATCTGTGTATCTCTGCATACATTGGACAATACCCATCTTTATGTGTCATAATCCTAATCATGAATACTTCTAGATCTTCATAACCCTTTTCTTGACTTCTGGTCACAAAATGCCCAATTTTTTAGAATTATTTTTCTTTCCCATGTAGCACGTGCCCTTAGGCGGTCTTGCATAAGTAGTCTACATAACGGACGAGTCAGCCAAAAGATGCTATTATTTGACTATGCAGCCAATGCCCATAGGCGGAGCTGGATAATTCAACCCCCTAACGGGTTTGTCAGATAATTGATACTTTATTCTTGGGAAGAAAGCCTCTTTTGTCTATATTGGTCTTATCAAAAATATATAAGGATCCAGAAAAAAAATATTTATTCTTAACATATTTATTTCATGTTCTTTTTCTTGATCTGAAAGTATTCAAGTCTATGGATTATATTTTCCTTCCCTACGTTTTGGTCAGACCTTCGTAGGAGTAACATTCATCCAATTATTAGACAAGACGATTTGGAAATATCTTCTCCATATTCAAGTACCTCTCTCCATACAACAAACTCTCTACTTTGGAAAAGTTGAATCCCCATAAACTTTCATTTTATTCTTAGTAGTAGAAAAGTAAATTTTTGAGAGTTCTTTTGCCTGACTATGTATCACGTGCCCTTAGGTAGCCTTGCATAAGTAGTCTACATAACCGACCTGTCATCCAAAAGATGTTATTTATTTGACTATGCAGCCAATGCCCTTTGGTGGCCTTGCATAATTCAACCCCCTAATGGGTTAGTTAAATAATGGTAACTTCATTCATGGGAACTATTTCTTATAATTCCTTTTTAGCTCTTTTTCATATCATTCCTCAAATTCATATTTTTTAAGTCATAGTTTCCATATTTTCCCCCGTACTTGAGTGTGGTAAAATATTTTCAGATAATTTTTCAAGGAATTGAGTTAATTATTATTCATTCAGTCAAAGCAATTTTGACCTTAAACATTATCATCTTTATGTCCGACGTGCATGATTTTAAACTACCCACAAAAGACAAGGGAACTCTGAATAAAAGTCATGTTACAGCTCACTAAACAAATATTTTTTATGATTTAGATAATATTGAGAAATTAAAAGATTCACATTTTTTAGGGTTATTTATAATCATCCTAATACAAATCAAACTATTCTTACAAGGACCATTGGCTTAGTTAAAATTTAAAGCAGGTAGCATGAAAATACGTGCACAAGTGATTGAAGATGAAAGATATATCTCCATTTGATGCACAAGAATTAGAAAGACATCCATAGATTGGAGTCTCTTCTCCTTTCCAGGAAATTACAAGAGGATGTCAACATAATTCATCACTTGATGAACATTATCCAAAGCTTCATCAGCAACTACATGAAGCTCATGCACCCGACCAACTTCACTATTTCCAGACTGATAGAGTGCTTAGAATCTGTGACGGCTTTAATACCATTAGTTTGAGCTCCCTCTAGTGAATTATTTAGATGGTCAAGTTCCCTAGTAACAACATCTAATTGTGGATGAAGGTGCATCTGCTGGACGACTTTATATTTGATCTTATGCTTCATCTCCTTCATCTTGGCAGCATAGTCAGCCTCAGCTCGGCATACTGTAGCCTCAAATTCACTGATGTTGGATGACAGCTTCACCTGGTCTGATCTTTATGGTACTTTTTCTCTTGTTCCCTTCTTAAAATGACCTGTTTCACCACGGAATGGATCTTTTCATATCCAAAACCGCCAAGTCCTAGCATGACGAAAAAGGACGAAAATCGAGGGATCTTTGATGATAGCTCTCCTAAAGGCACCTCAGATATGATTTTCCATATGTTGTTCCATGCCTTGCATCGTGAAAAGCTGAGTGCCTTAAGTACCTTTGGGTCAGATTTGACGTCATCATCACATGGTGGGAATGTAATCTGGGATTAATGAATTTAGAGAAGTTCCCTGTTCTGCTCCTCCCCCCCTTACCGGAGCTTCTTCACTTTCAATTCCCATTGGGGCGGAGGCTGAGAACTCACCTACAGATCAAGCCACTGCAATTGATGGCCCATCATAATCAATTCAATGATTTGGTTTGTTTCAAAGGATAACAATGAAATCGGTTGTCCTGAAAATTAAGTACAATCTCAAATATTGTTATTCCTTACCCAACAGTTGATCAGCAAACTGAGAAGGAGCCTCCCCTTTGGCATCTCATCTTTTCCTCGGAGTCACATCCTTATTCTTTAGGATCCAACACTGAGGGGGTACTTTTTTTTATGCTCATTTTCATCACATTTGTCTAAAGAAATGGAAAGGGAAATGACTTAGCACAAATTGTTTCAGCCTTCGAAGAAAACTTCAAAAATCAATAAAGGAATGAAAAAGGAGTCAAAGGACCTTGCACTACGCAAGTTCCATTAATGCCGTGAAAGTACACTTGTGCGCCACCTAAAGGTCACACAAGTGACTTGTGCACCCTCTTTGAAAAACGCCCAGGGTCTTCAGAAGCCTATAAATATACCCTGTGGGCCCCCCATTTCGAGAGGAATTTTTCTAGAATTCAGATAAAGAGATCTCAATGCCCAAGTCTCTTCTTCATGTCTTCTAAACACTTCTAAGGTAATTATTTACCTATAATGGATGTTCTAAATAAGAGGAATAAGGTCTAAGTGCTAAAATTCACTAACAGATGCATGCCTAAGTGTTTTTACCCTTAAGGGAAATGGACACACTTGCACGCCTCCTTACCTATTCATTGAAAATTGTGTGCCACTCTTTTGGAAGTACCTCAGGATGATTTCAAAGGCTTTGGTCAAGAATCGCCAAAGTATTACTCTACTGGGCAAGGATCACACAATTACCCATGTGCCGCGCAGGTATACTTGCGTGACTAATACTTGTGTGCACATGCATTACCTGTGCGCCTACCAGGACTTGCGCGCCTTTCTACATATGGGTGCCCTTCCTGCCCATTTCACCCTCTTATTCCATTCCACCTATCCTATTCAAGATTCAGTCTTCAAGACACTCTTCAAATCCATTTATGGCATGTTTTCTTGATTGAATTCCTTATATGAAAGGAGCTCCGTGGAAAATCTATCAAAACATAGTGATTTCTACATATTAATGTCACTAAAGTTAGAGAGTTCATTCATTCAACCTCATCCTTTAAGATGATATAATCCTTAACTTGGGCCTCCTTTTAAGGAGTAAGCCCCAGTCCAAATCATAATTAATTTGGGTATCTTCCTTAGGAGTAATCCCCAAGTCCTCATTAATTAGGGCCTCCTTTCTTAGGAGTATTCCCAAGTTCTCATTAATTTGGGCATCCTTTTTAGGAGTAAGACCCAAGTCCTCTAACCTGGGCCTCCTTTTCAGGAATATGCCCCAGTCATAATTCCACAAATATGGGCATCCTCCTCAGGAGTAATCCCCAAACCTTAAATAATTTATCCTGGGTTTCCTTTTCATGAATAACCCCCATTCTAAAATATGAGCATCTTCCTTAGGAGTATGCCCCAAGATTAGAGTATCCAAATCTCCATGAAGCACATATACCTTTATGGACCCTATTCATGGATTTTTTCCCTGATGTAAATCATAATCCTCATCTATTTGGGCAGTCATACATATATAAGCCCCACCTCATTTCATGGTACAATTTTTTGGTTCCACCAATACCTCTTGTTTCTCACACTGAGCATGACTCACGTGAGCTTAGAGTGTAAAAGTAATCATGAGATCTTTCTTTGAGCCATCAATCAGGCATAGAAATCACACTCCCTTACTCGAACTACATGGGTTCTGACTCATTTTCCAAAACAAAGGATACGTAGGTAGCCCATCAGTGGGCAAAATTCCATATCTAAAATAATCCATGTCCTCCTGAATGACAATAAACTTCACGTGCCCCACTAAGTGTCTTTAAAACTAGTATGGTCATCATAATGACCAAGAGACATTTATGTATTTAAGGATACCATCAACTAAGAATCTCTAACAAATATAGATGATTTTCTATCGATGATGATCTCGAATACATATAAAATATTATCTAAATTTTCTTTATATCAATCATTGATTGTCAGATTTAAAGGAAATCACATTTTTATACATGGTAATGTAATAAGTATTCACAAACATAACTTAAATATATAAAGATAGTCCCAGAGTAGACAATAATTCCCCTCAAAAAGGTGTGATGAGTCCGACCTCCCATCCTCTCGACCAATGCAAATTCTTAAGTCTCATCATTCCACAACTAATAAGCACCTACCTTTGGAAAGTAGGTCTAAATGTATATGGAATCATTGGATGTTTCCGGTTCTACGAACAAACCCATTAGAAACCGATTGGAATGTTTGAACCTTCAATAAACGAGGTCATCCCCAATTCTAGAGGAAACAATCATTAAGCCTTATATCAGTCAAGTTCTTGGAGGAAACATTTAAATGGTTCTTCTGACTCTTTAGAGCATGATTCACTGAGAGGATAACCTTATCTGCGAAATCGATATCTAGAGGTGATTCCACAGGAGCAGATTGAGTGGATAGAAAGTCAACCAACTCCTAAAACTTGATGGCCTTCTATGGAATGATCCTAACTTCTAACTACTGAAGGATCAATACCATGTTTTCTATCTATCTTCCCAACATCAAGGGATTTAGGATATACATCAGCAGGCCTACTCAGTACACCATATATACATCATAATGCTATAGATAATGTCACAAATTATGCACTTTGAAAATGAGAACGAGGGGTTGTGTCACATACATAAATTATTTTTAAGTTATTTTAAATTTATTTTTTATTCATTCTTTGTTTTGGGGGTTACCAAAGGTTTTAGGGAGAATAAGTGAGTTTTCATGAACTGGGCCAAACCGTGAGCCCAATTCCAGATTTAAAAATAAATTTGTTTTCTTTTATTACTTTTTCATTTTTTAATATTTTTCACTAATTCCAACTCCTAAATGTCCTCCATTGATATATTAACACCAAACTTAAACATGGAGCCTTTATAAATCCATAATCATGGTGGATTTGGGTTTTTATTTGAGAATTGGGCCAACCCAGAAGCCCATTTTCCAGTTTTAAATTGTTTTTTTGGTTTTTTAATATCATATTAATTATAATGAATTTTTCGGTGATTCCAGCTCCATCTAGACCCTAAGAAGCCCAGGCGCGTTCTCATTGCATTTCTCCCTTCTTTGGATCTCGTTTGCATCGAGATTGAGTGGTGAAAGTCTTAGGGTTTCTAAAATCGTGCAGATTTGAGGAGGTAAGTTATTTCCATCATAACTCTCCCAATTCTTACTATTTTCCCTAATTCCAGTTCCTACATGATAACATAATCCTTGTTAAAACATCCCTTTAATGGTTGGATGTTTTCAAATTCAAATTCTGGTGGATTATGGGTCATTTTATTCAAGATTGTTTCAAGTAAGTGTTTCTCTCTTCAATTTCTTCATTCTTTTTAGGGTTTCCTCCCTCTTTCATTATGTTCTAAAATGTACAGAATTTAGGGTTAAAACAAATGGTGTGATTTGGTGTCTTTTTGGTTAAATATTGTGGTCTAGTCCGGATTTATATTCCTTTAGGTGTGGTGGGGGTGCGGTTGATGTTTCACACCATGATTTGAGGGTCTCGGCATAAAAGGTAGGTGATTCCATGTGTAATCATATCTAGATGAGTTATTTTTTTTGACTTACATATTATGAATGTTCCTAATATGATTCATGTTGTGTGGGAACTGTTTATCATTGATTTGGTAAAGCATTTGTTTTTATAGTTTCATTTTAGCTTAAATTTTGGTGTTTTTCATGTGCAACCCTTTGGGTATTGTTTCGGTGTGTTTCATAACATAAAAATTTGGTTTAATAAATCTTGTTTATGATCAAAATTTGGATTTGGTAGGGTATTGGTGTGCCTTTAGGTCTTAAATTGGTTTTTTAAGGGTTTAAGGTGTAAATCATTTTTGTAATTCTTGAAAAATATTTTGAAAATGTGTGCTTTTCATGTGGATATTTTGTGGTATTGTTTGAGGTATTTGTATAACAATTGGAGGTAGTTTAATAAATGTTTTTGGGGATTAAAATTATGTTTTGAATTTTTATTGGTGTGATTTTTTCCTTGAAATATAGTTTTGAAATGGGTTTTATGTGAAATGATTTGGTACACTATTTAGAAATGTTTTATGAATGTTTTGGGTGGTTTAATGATTTATGTAAGCGGTGAAACCATATTGGAAAACTGTATTTGATTGTTTATACATTCAAATGAACCATTTTAAATGATAATAGGTCTGTCATGTGATGTGTATCCTATTAGAATTATTTTATAAAAAAGTTTAATGGATTTACTGAAATGTGAAAGAGGTGTGAATGTGATGTGGGCTGTTTGTGTGAGTGCGATGTGAAAAATAAATTTTGTTTATAAAAAGGGTTTTATGAAACATGTGAGTGGGCTGTTATGTGATTTTTATCTTATTTTTAGGGACTTCATAAAAATTTTTAAGGATGTGTTGGATTGTGAAAGTTATGAATAAATTGTTGTGGGCTATTTTGGTGTGAGTTTGATTTCAAAATGCATTTGAATGAAAGGAGTATTTTGTGACTTGTGTGATGTACATGGGGCTGTTTGGTTAATGTGTGATGTGGAAGTGATATTTTCATGTGAAAATTTAATATCTTGGCTTGTTGAACATGTTTGAGCACAAAGGGAAAACACGAGTATCTAGGTGGTTGGACCTATACTAGTATGCTAGTGAATCCCTGGGGTTTGACCTCAGTTTCACTTAGTAAGATTAACGCTTACAATAATAACTAATCTATGATGATGATAATGATTGGGGGCCACTAGGTTATGGGTATGTTCCCTACTATTGGCTCGTGCATGAGAATGAATATTTTTGTTGTGGTTACTCTCACAGAGATACGAGGTACTAGGGACCCATAGCTAGCTAGTGCCTAGGGGTTATTTCATATTGATTGTGCTCGCTAGATCCTTTATAATTACTGTCGGCATATGGTATATTTGTGTAACACCCCGAGATTTTATGAAAAATATTATTTTTAATTTCATTGATGTCTTGTGTCGTACGCTACACCAAAAGGAGATTGCCCTACCTGTATCCCTGACTTGGCTTACATTACATGCAATCACTACCTTCCATGATAGCGTATGTTGTACGCAATACCGAGTTTCACTAAACAACGTAATGTTATATAAACTAGCTGTTATGAATAGTAATACCCGCTTTTTGAAATTTTATTTTTCAAAATGGAATTTATTTTTGGATTCGGAATATCGAAATTATTCTAAGGTGAATTTTTGGTATATTTCTGAAAACTTTCAATTTTTGATGAATAGTGAAAACACTGGGTTACTATTTAAAAACTGACTTTTTAATTAAATAATTATTTATATAAATTTATTTTTGGTCAAAATTGATACATAATACCTATATAAGTTCAATTTAATTCATTGGAGTCATTTTATAATAATTATATATATATATATATAAATTTTATTGAACTTTTCACCGTCTTTTACCCAACTCCTAAGAGAATTTGGAAATTCACATAAAAAATAATTTTACCACTTCTGTGAGTGGAATTTCGAAAATCCAAGAGACACGGTTAATATCAAGGACCAAAATGTGGTTCAATGAGATGAAAATAATTTTTGGTGATTACTAACTTTTTACTTTTATTTACCATGGTTAAAAGTAAAAAGGGTAATTAAGGGTAAACATTATATTATTATTAATCTAACACATGTCCTAATTCTATTGGATAAGTTTAATTCGACCAATAACTACCTTAGGAATAAAATAGGACCATTTAGGCCCACTTGTGTTAGATTAGGACATTTAATATTATTTTATTTAAAGAATAGTTAAAATAATTAAAATCAATGTTTAATAACTAAAACATTTTTAATATAAGGTTATAAATAAGATAAATTTGACTATAAATATTAATTATAAAGATAAAAATATTTCCTACATAATGGTATTTTATTTACAATTTTTAGACATTAAATAATTTAATTTATTTATGACACAATGATGATGCCGTAATTATCTTATTAATGAAATATTGACATAATTGGTGTTATAAATACCCAAATAAATGTAATTTGAGACATTTTATGAATTACAATAATTTTATAGGTTAATATGACATGATAGTATTGATTTAATTAACTTTTTTTGAACTAATCATTCTGTTATAAGTTTCACAAAAATCAATTACCAAATAGTGTCAAAGTTGACATAAAACAGTTTTTAAAAAATATATTATATTATTAATTTTTATTTTATTCATAAAAATATAATGATCGGCCAAATTACATAGATAAGGTTATATATATTAATAAAAAAACATGGGGTTATTTTGGCTTGTTATTGCAAGTTTATTAACCGAATAGTGTAAGAAAACAAGAAGACGCGGTAAAAGAAATATTATTAAACTTAAAGTTAAATATAAATGATAAGGTTAAAATTTTAACCTAAACTTTTCTAAAATATATTTTCTGAGAGTCTTTCGACCCATTCCAACTTTAGCTTCTAAATAAATCAAATTGGAGGTATTATAACCTGAATATGACTTTATTTTAAAATAATATTTTGAGTTTTTCCAAAGGTGCCCCTCTCCTCCCTTATAAAAAGGGAAACCCTTACCTATTCTCTTCACACCCTTTTGAGCCTTGAAGATCGGCCAATCCCTGCCCTTTTATCTTCTCCACTTCCCTAGAAACATTCTGGAGGTTTTGTTCTTCTCAAAAGACCACATCTACTTCCATAAGAGAAGTCTTAAAGGAGGTGCGTTGAAGAAGAGGAAATCTCTTCATTCAATTCTCTCAATTTTCTTTCTTCTTCAACTTCTTCCTATTTAGTTGTTTCATTATAAGGTATTAGCATCAGTATCACTCATATAATGAAATTTTATTATAAATATTAAACAACCCTATTTCACCTTCTATCCATCCTACGGAAAAGGAAATCACCACGCGTGCGTACGTACAGAATAACGTCTCCACGCCGTGGTGTAATCAGTTTTTCCACCACCACCTTACATGTATGGGTATAATTGTGTGAATAAATAACTATATATGTTTATTGTAAAGTGATATTGATTCTTTAATATTATAAATACACTTCAATACAATTCCACGGTCATGGTAATGATATCATCACTCGTGCATACGTACGGACTACTGTCTCCACGAATGCGATGAGATTCATTTTCCATGATTAACCATTAAATATTGATTATAAAGTATATATATTAAATAATTATGAAATATATGAAATATTTAAGCTAATGTATTTATGTATATATATATATATGTCATCTACTTACTTCCATTCAAGTCCATAAAGAAAGGAAAACAGCGTTCATGCGTACGTACGACCTACCATCTCCATGAACGGTGTGTTTCATTTCATTTATCTATCTATAATATATATATATATATACTAAATATATATGATATATAAATCATTTTTTACATTATGGAAGTAAGTAAATCATGATATAAGTAATAATAATATCAAGAACAACAATTCCAAACACGTACGATAAATGAAACAATTTTACCCAAAACGCTACTTTTACATGGAATTGACAAATGAATAGGTAATATAAATACCTAAGTGAACCATATAAGATATAATAACAATGAATATGATTCTATAATAATTCAATGAAATTATTTAAATCATTATACAGGAGGTTCTAATACATACTAAGCATATCATACATAAGGTAAGGGATAACTTTTCCAATCTCGTTTTTATCCGAGAATGTTTATTGATACGTATTCACTAGGGTTATATTTATCATCCATGTTCCTGTTTTCTAAAAATGGTTTCATGTATGTTTAAAGTCCTTCTTACCAATTTTTGACTTTTATTACTTGTTATGTATGGAATCTTTCTTTTGTTTACGTAACGAGGTACTTTTTGACTTTTCTGGCAAAAGTACGAGAAGAATGTATTTTTTAACTTATATGACATGAAAGGATTTATAAAATTTTATAAAGCCTTATTTTCATGATGATTCCTCCAAAATATTTCATAACTATTTTAAACAAAATCTCTTTCTTTTAAAAATTTCATTACGTTTTTTGAAAAGAAATTGATTTTTAAGAAGAAAGGATATTTTCCTCAAAAATTCATTTCAAATGTTTTATAAAAACCATTTTCCATATAAGATGACATTATTTCATATGTGTATGTTTCAAGTATAAGGTCTATATGATTTAAATGGTTTCAATTTTCTTATGATGAAATATCCATTTGTTTTATATGGATTATGTTATGATGGTATGATGTTTATGAAACCCATTTTATTCTTCGGGTTATGATGAATGTTTCAAGTTTATTTTGTAGCACAAGTAATAATGATTTCATTATGATATGGGTGGGACCTATATCTCCCAACAATTAATTGGGTAAATATTTATATATCATGAGATAGACATGGCTGGAATGGTAAGTTAATCCGGTTCAGTGATACAGGATTGGAATGAGGAGTGAATTCGATTCAGAAAGGGACTTTTTCCACTAAGATGGCCTTAGAAGCAATGCCTTGGCTACTATGGAAAACATATAAAGTGATTAATGGTTTTACACAATTATATGTTTTATTCCCATTCTATTTTATCATGATTGATGTTCCTTTATGATCTATGCCTTGTGTACTTCCAAGATTTCTATCGTTGCTCATGATTTTGCTGTTTAGATTTTATGTTCATGTTTTTTCATTTAAATGTTTATGGATTGTTTTATGTTCCCTATGCTTACCCTTACTGAGAATTTGAGCTCACCCTTTATATGTTTTCTATTCCCTAGGATTTAAACAAAAGTTTTAGGTAAGAAAACAAAAGGGGAAGATATTTATGGGAGATGTTGATGATCTTTCACCATGATTAGAAGATTATTTTTACGAGTTTCCAAAGACACTATACTATTACAGTCCTTGTGCATATGTTTTGGTTATGTATCATGTATTCTGCAAAATTAATGTAATGTCCATGTATGTCAAGCTTTGGGTCTCTATAGTTGGTATCAGAGGAAAGGTTTAGTTAACCTTTGAAAACTAGGATGCAAAAACTTTAGTGAGATCCCTAGAGATATTTCTAAGGTATGTCTAGGGATGTCCCTATGGTTAAGTATAAGTATAGGTTATAGTCCTATAATTATGAAAACAATCATGAATAATGTAGGATTAAACCTATGATGTTAGATATTGAAAGTACTCCCCTTGATTATGTTGTTTTTCAAGCATGATTTATGCCTCTCACACAATTCTTTTTGGGTTTTAGAAAATGGCTGGAAACCAGAAGATTCAAGTTAATGAAGAATATGATGGACAATGGAATGATATTCTTCATGATAAAGCAAATGAAATGGGATTTGGAAGGCGAAACATCATTATTATTCCTAATCAGAAATCTCATAATATGATCAATAATCTCAACTTTGGTAAGATTTCTTGACTTAGCTAATAAGAGAAAGATGGAGTTTCATGATGATCATAGAAGAAAGAATTTTCAATTTCCCTCATGTGAATCATGTGGGAAGAGACATCAAGGAGAATGTTTCAAAGGAAATGGAAGATTCTTTGGTTGTCGAAAATAAGGACAAAAATCTAGTAATTGCAAAGGAAAAGGATCAGTTAACACCATGGAGAAGGATAATGGTATTGCTAAGACGTCAACAATGGTTAAATGTTTTAATGTTCAATGTAAGGGAATTATTCAAACCAATTACCTAAGGTAAAGTCTCATGAAGAGAATAATCATGGATGTGTGGGTAGTATTTATGTTGATGATGATGAAGAGACTACAAATGATCTGTGATATGAGAGAAGTTTTGAATCTTTGTCAATTTTTTAAGAAGTTAGTGGACTGATTGTATGTTTATCAAAAGTTATGTTTTATAGTTAATTTAATGGTACTATGGAATAAAGACACATCTAAGGATTGTTACACTATTGTTTTTTCTAAAGTATTTGAATGTATATTTTGAATCATACCGGTAACCATGGAAATTGATTGAAATATTTTTGGAAAGAAGATGATATGCACATAATGAATGGATAAGGAGAAAATAATATGTTAGATAGTATTAATGAGCTCATGATTTATATATGGACTAAGTGATATCATGGTTTGAGTATGTAGAATTTTTGGGATATTTGGTATGTGGAAAGAGTTAACTTTTGACAACATTCATGTTTTTACTATGGTTTAATGGGTATTCACTTTTTAAGAGAATAAATGATTAAGGTATTCACATGTTTGTAATGTGACCAACAAGATATATCTTATGATATATGGGGGACAAATGAAGGAATTCACATGCTCAGAAGATTAAATTTCTAGTAATCGAACAGAAGTATTTTCGATAAGCCTAAAGGTTTGAATAGAGATCATATAGTATTGGTTGCAGATATAACTTTTTATGTTATGATAGTATAGTTTTATAAAAAGGAAAACCCATAGGATGGACGACAACCCGTTGTGTCGGACAAGGTTGCGGGAATCGAATCCTAAACTGAAGTGCGACAGGCCTTTATCACCTACCACTGGCCTACAGGAAGTCCCTGTTTAGTAGAAACCAATTTTATTTTATTAAGCAGTATGATATATGACGTATACGTCCATTTTAGGAACCATATATGCTTAATCTCACTATAGATGGACTTATGTATTTTTTATAACGTTTTCTGTCCTATTATTTGAGACAGATTGAATGACCCATCATTCTATCACATGATCTACTAACCCTTCACGAATTACAAATTAAACTTCATTTCATTAAGAGATGAAGTGGAAATTGTCCAAGGAACGACCAACGTTGAGACAATACCAAAATCATAAAAGTATTTCCTCTAATTCCAATTTATTCAAATTTAGGGAAATGATCTTGAAAACCAAAAATGTTGTCCTAGTGCCCTTATATCTGATGAATCAGATCGTACCTTAGATCATCACAAATCTACGACTTTGTGATTTTTGGATTTTTCATAGCCATGTTTTCTACCACTCTCCATCAGAACATGATGGTTAGATTTCACTTCCATATCCATATTTTCACCTATGTTCTTATATGTGGAAACCTAGTGATTAGTTAATTTGGGAAACCATTAAGTTTCATACTTTAGTTTTTAGTGATTGGTTTTGGTATTCATTTTTATGATATGGGTCCTTATTAAATAAACATTCGAATAGTAAACCATTTATAACCCCAAGGAATTTCAAGGGTGAAATTAATTTTAAAAGGGGTAGAATGTAACACCCTGAGAATTTATGAAAAATATTATTTTTAATTTCATTGATGTCTTGTGTTGTACTCTACACCAAAATGAGATTTCACTACATGCATCCCTAACTTGGCTTACATTACATGCAATCACGACCTTCCAGGATAGCGTATGTTGTACGCAATACCGAGTTTCACTAAACAATGATATGTTATATAAACTAGCCATTATGAATAGTAATACCCCTTTTTGAAATTTTATTTCTCAAAATGGACTTCTTTTTTGGATTCGGAATATCGAAATTATCCAAGGGTGAATTTTTGGTATTTTTCTGAAAACATTCAATTTTCGATGAATAATGAAAACGCTGGGTAACTATTTAAAAACCAACTTTTTATTTAAATAAATATTTATTTAAATCTATTTTAGGTAAAAAAATGATACACAATACCTATATAAGTTCAATTTAATTCATTGGAGTCATTTTATAATAATTTAAGATATATAAAAATTTTATTGAACTTTTCACCGTCTTTTACCCACCTCCTAAGAGAATTTGGAAATTCACCTAAAACATAATTTTTCCGCTTCAGTGAGTGGAATTTAGAAAATACGAGAGACATGGTTAATATAAAGGACTGAAATGTGGTTCAATGAGATGAAAATAATTTTTGGTGAATAGTAACTTTTTTCTTTTATTTACCATGGTTAAAAGTAAATAGGGTAATTAAGGGTAAAATGATATTATTATTACCCTAACACATGGCCTAATTATATTGGATAAATGTAATTCGACCCAAAATAACCTTAGGAATAAAATATGACCATTTAGGCCCACTTGGATTAGATCAGAACATTTAATATTATTTTATTTAAAGAATATTTAAAATAGTTAAATTCAATGTTTAATAACTAAAACATTTTTAATATAGAGATATACATAAGATAAAATCGACTATAAATATTAATTATAAATCTGAAACTATATCCTACATAATGGTATTTTATTTATAATTTTTAGACATTATATATGTTAATTTTTGAATGACACAATGATGATACAACAATTATCTTATTAATGAAATATTGACATAATTGATGTTATAAATACCCAAATAAATGTAATTTGAGACTTTTAATGAATTTCACTAATTTTATAGGTTAATATGAAATGTTAGTATTGATTTAATTTAATTTTTTTGAACTAATAATTCTGTTATGATTTTCACAAAAATCAATTACCAAATAGTGTCAAAGTTGACATAAAATAGTTTTTAAAACAAATATTATATTATTAATTATTATTTTATTCCTAAAAATCTATGGTTAGGCTATATGACATAGATACGGTTATATATATTAATAATAAACAACTAGGGGATATTTTGGCTTGTTATAGTAAGTTGATGAACCATATAGTGTAAGAAAACAAGAAGACACGGTAAAAGTAAAAGTATTTAACATAAAGTTAAATCGAAATGATAAGTTTAAAATTGTAACCTAAACTTGTCTAAATTATATTTTATGAGATTATTTCGACCCATACCCACATTGGTTTCAATATAAATTAATTTTTAGCTATTATAAACCGAAAATGACTTTATTATAAAATAATATTTTGAGTTCTTCCAAAGGAGCCCCTATCCCCCTTATAAAAAGGGCACCCCTTCCCTCTTTTATTCACACCATTTTGAGCCTTGAATCTCGGAAAAACCCTGCCTATTTCTCTTATCCACTTCCCTAGAAACATTCTTGAGGTTCTGGTCTTCTCAAAAGACCAACTCTACTTCTTTATGAGAAGGGTTAAAGGAGCTGTGTTGAAGAAGAGGTAATATCTTCTTTCGATTCTCTCAAGTTTCTTTCTTCTTCAACTTTTTATTATTTAGTTTTTTCATTATAAATTAATAACATCAGTATCACTCATATAATGATATGTTATTATGATTATGAAACAACCCTATTTCACTTCTATCCATCCTATGGAAAACGAAATCACAACGTGTGCGTATGTAAGGAATACCGTCTCCACGCCGTGGTGTAATCAGTTTTTACACCACCACCTTACATGGATGGGTTTAATGGTGTAAATAAATTACTATATATGATTATTTTAAATTGATATTGATTCTGTTATATTATGCATACACTTCAATACAATTCCACGATCATGGGAATGATATCATTGCTCATGCATATGTACGCACTACTGTCTCCACGAACGCGATGGGATTAATTTTCCATGATGAACCATTCAAGACTGATTATAAAGTATATATAATGAATAATAATGAAATATATGACATAATTAAGATATTGTATTTGTGTTTACAAACATATATATATATATATCATCTACTTACTTCCATTCAAGCCAATAAATAAAAGAAAACATCGTTCATGCGTACGTACGACCTACCGTCTCCATGAAGGGTGTGTTTCATTTAATTTATCTATCTATTATATATATAAACTGAATATATATGATATATAAATCATTTTTTATATTCTGGAAATATGGAAATCATGATATAAGTAATAATAACATCAAGAACAACAAGTCCAAACATGTACGATAAGTGAAACAATTTTACCCAAAATGTTACATTAACATGGAATTGACAAATGAACGAGTAATATAAATACCTAAGTTAACCATTTATTATATAATAACAATTAATATGATTCTTTAATAAGTCAATGACATTATTTAAATCATTATACAGGAGCTTCAGATACATATGAAGCATATCAGACATGAGGTAAGGGATAACTTTTCTAATCTCATTTTTATCCGAGATTTTTTATTCGTACGTATTCACTGGGGTTATATTTATAATCCATGATCCTATTTTATAAAAATGGTTTCATGTATGTTTAATGTCCTTTTTACCCATTTTTTACTTTTACTACAGGGTATGTAAGGAATCATTCTTTTGTTTGTGTTATGAGGTACTTTTTGACTTATCCGGCAAAAGTACGAGAAGAATTTGTTTTATTAACTTATACAGCATGAAAGGATTTATACGGTTTTATAAAGCCTTATTTTTATGAAGCTTCCTCCAAAAGATTTCATGACTATTTTTAAAAAAATCTTTTTCTTTTAAAAATTTCTTGATGTTTTGTGAAAATAAATTGTTTTTGAAGAAGAAAGGACATTTTCCTCAAGAATTCATTTCAAATGTTTTATCAAAACCATTTTCCATCTAAGATGACATTATTTCATATGTCTATGTTTCATGTATAATGTCTCTATGATTTACATGTTTTCACATTTCTTATGAAAAAATATCCATTTGTTTTATATGGATTATGTGATGATGGGATAATGTTTATGAAACCCATTTTATTCATTGGGTTATGATGAATGTTTCATATTTATTTTGTGGAACAGATAAGAATGATTTCATTACGAGATGGGTGGGACCAATATCTACCTCAAATGCATTAGGTAAAGATTTATATATCATGACATAGACATTTCTAGAATGGTATGTTAATCTGGTTCAGTGATACATCACTGAAATGAGGAGTGAACTCGATTCAGAATGGGACTTTGTCCACTAAGATGGCCATGGAAGCAATGCCTTGGCTACTATAGAAATAATATCAAGTGCTTTATGGTTTTCCACAATTACATGATTTATTACCATTCTATTTTATCATGATTGATATTCCTTTATGATCTATGCCTTGTGTACATCCATGATTTCTATCGTTGCGCTTGATTTTGTTGTTTAGATATTATGTTCAAGTTTATTCATTTAAATGCTTATGGATTGTTTTATGTTCTCTATGCTTACCCTTACTGAGAATTTGAGATCACCCTTTATATGTTTTATTTTCCCTAGGATTTAAAGAAAGGTTTTAGGTAATAAAACAAAAGGGGAAGATATTTATGGGAGATGTTGAAGATCTTTCATCACGATTAGAAGATTATTTTTCTGAGTTTCCAAAGACACAAAACTATTACATCCCTTGTGCGTATTTTTTTGTTATGTATCAAGTATTCCGAAAAATCATTTTAATGTCCATGTAAGTCAATCTTTGGGTCTCTACAGTTGGTATCAGAGGAATGGTTTAGTTATCCATTGGAAACTAGGATGCGAAAACTTTAGTGAGACCCCTAGAGATATTTATACGGTATATATAGGGATATCCCTAAGGATAAGTATAAGTATAGGTTGTAGTCCTAGAATTCTGATATTGATAATGAATAACCTAGGATTAAACCTATGACGTTAGAGATTGAAATTACTCCCCTTGATTATTTTGTTTTGCAAGCATGATTTATGCCTCTCACACAATTCTTTTTGGGGTTTAGAAAATGGTTGGAAACCAGAAGATTCATGTTGATGAAGAATATGATGGACAATGGAATGATATTCTTCATGATCTAGAAAATGAAATGGGATTTGGAAGGAAAAAAATCATTATTATTCCTAATCAAAAATCTCATAATATGATAAATAATCTCAACTTTGGTAAGCTTCCTGACTCAGCTAATAAGAGAAAGATGGAGTTTCATGATGATCATAGAGGAAAGAATGTTCAATTTCCCTCATGTGAATCATGTGGGAAGAGACATCAAGGAGAATGTTTCAAAGGAAATGGAATATTCTTTGGTTGTGGAAAAGAAGGAAACAATGCCAGTAATTGTAAAGGAAAAGGATCAGTTAACACCATGGACAAGGATAATGGTATTGCTAAGACATCAACAATGGTTAAATGTTTTAAATGTGTAATGTACAGGCATTATGCAAACCAATGCCCTAAGGGAAAGTCTTATGAAGAGAATCAACATGGATGTATGGTTAGTATTTATGGGGTAAAGATCTCGTAACGTCATAGAGATAGGGACTTTTTCTATCACATGGGCATGTCCAGTGTAGGTATAAAAAGAAATATTCCACGGATCCATGTACTAAGGGACACAATGCCTTTCCTATAAAAAAAGACAATGAACCTTCACAAGTCTGGTGTCTTATCCTCCAAACGATGTATCATAAGGATGAAATTATCATCTAAATTAGTCCACGTGCCATATACAATAGTTATATTCCCAACCTTATTGGTTTAAACTTTCTTCTCCTTATATTTGTAATATCCATAATCCCAATAGTGTTCCTTGCATGAGTCGAATAGAGATACATCACACTGGATCTTGCATACTCAATAATTGAGGGATTACATGAGAAATTGGAAATATGATGAGAAGAATACTTCATTAATATGAATCAAGGGTATACCCATCAATTCATTATTGGTGGTGTCCTATAAAAAACCATGAATTTAGTACTTATTAAGAAAACGATGAATTGGGTCTTCAACAAAATTCTAAAACACAACCATTATTTGGTACTATGTATTACATAAATCTTCATGTTAGAGGGAATCAAATCCAATTCAATTAGTCCCAAATTTTGGAGTTTCTAGTTCAGGATGATATTGATCATGAAATTTGTGTTAATTAGATAGTGTTGGATCTGCATGACAAAAAAAATGGATTGTGATGTACAATTGGTGGATGTTCCCCTTTACAAAGGATGCATCATCATCTATAGAAAATGAAATGATGACTTGAAATTCCTCTTTCATGACCTCCCCTACATATTATGATTATGGCAAAGAAACATTTGGTTGAAACCTGAGGGTGATTTTCATGATTCCCACGAGGGCCTCACACAATTACATGGACAACTGCAGGGACTTGATAATCAAGATACTTGTTGTTATGATGGAAAATTTCTTTAACATGTTGTAGTTCAATTCTAGATACACATTTCTTTCTTAAAGGGAACTCTATTTGGATGATGGAATAATGGGTGCTTCTAGCTATACCATTGGATCCTGGAAAGTACTAGAAATATCATGTTGGTCATCATCAAACTCACCCAAAAATTATACTGAATGAATATCCTCTAGTCCAGGTTTATCATTAGCTGTATGTGGACAATCATTGTGAGACTATAGGTATTCATCCTGATCAGTTGAAAAAATCAGCTGTGGTGGTATGTCTAACGAAGCAGGCATGGAGGACTCTGCCTAAAAAGATCTAAAAATACCCTATTTTATGATTTCAGTATCATTCATGGCTTGGAACAAGGAACTAACCTAATCAACATTTTTAGTTTTCATGCCTTTTAATATTCCTTCTATGGGAATGAAAAAAGTCACCCAAGGGTTTTTCCTAGTGATCCTCATCATTGTGGACCATAATGGGGTCTACTTACATGGAATTGTTCTTGGTGGAATTTTATTAATCATCACAAGAGGAATCTTCTAATTCTGGGTGGATGTGGGGGTGATCCCTAAATCTATAGGAATGATATCATAGAGACTAAGAGATATTTGTTTCACATGTGGGGGAATTTTTATTCTAATTTTCAATCAATTCCTGTTATTTTGAAAAATATAAGGTTACAATGTAGACTTGAACGTTTCATTTGGATAATGTGCAATGATTTTAGGATATTTAGGCTAGCCTAAATGGGTGTGGATAACAGTTTGGGCATGGGAAACTGCTCTGTGATTGAACCAGTCATAATAATTTTTCCACCCCATGGTTGGAATCCTATTAGCATTCAGCATCAGTGTTATTATCATGCCCGATGGAGATGTGTGCCACCAATTTTAGGACATTTCCAAAATTTGGAAAAACCATTGTCAACATGGCTATAAAGATAATACTTTAGCACATATCAATATTTTATGGTATTTCCATGGATCTTTTGGTAAGGGAAATGGTTGGGATGATCAATACTCTTGACTTCAAGGGTCTTCATATAGTGTGGTAGGTCTTCAATACCCAATTCCATTGATCTAAGGAAATAATAGGGAACCATTTCATCTTATAAAGAATATATCCCATTTCTATTTTTTGGGAAGCAATCTCTGTTATGTTGGATATGATGAGGATCTAGATCGAAAAGCGGGGATATAGCCACATTATCACATTTAGGAGGTTATGCTTAGCATGGAGGTGCCTACTGATTCTGTAGTAGGTGAGTCTAATCATGATGAGGCTTCTGCAATTGACAAGAATATTTTGGTAGAGGGAAAAAAACTCTAGATACTCATGGTCCTCCATCTATACTTCATCGGCAGTCTTCCATGGTGGTTATTCCTGATGGAGTTTGGAGTGTTAGTGGATGTCCCAATATGGTTTACTGTAAGACTTTCACCAAATATTGGAATTTTTCATAAAAATCTTATACCCAAATTTTTATGTTATAAGAGATGTTGTTGGTACTAGCTCAGTATGATGTTTCCCACACACATTTCCAATAGATACTCTTGTATCATTGGAATATTGAGTGAATATGTGAGGCCCTTCCATCAGGATATAAACTATTCAATGTTCACATAAGGAAACTTGTTGCACAAGAAGTGGTTTTCAATTATTGTCATTCACGCAGTGGATCTAAAATGATAGGGGAAATTCATAGGACGATATTCCCACCTAGTTATAGACCTAATGGTCAACTGTATATACTTGATGAACATAGTCCCTTCCGGTGTTTGTATGAAACATTATATCCTAGCAGCCTCCTGTTGTTATGGTGTTCTCAACATGTTACTATAGATTGTGTTGAAGCATGTGAAATTATTTATAATGTATCCCATTCTTTTCAAAGGGGAAAATCTAGTGTTCCCAAAATCATGGGGTGCTCACTATTCATACACCAATACAGGCATGACATTACATCATTTGGGATTACCACCTATCATGAGACCAAGGATATTAGGAAATCAATTATTGTAGCTAGCATATCATATTTTTGGGGGTTCGTTTATTTATATGGATTACTCAGAACAAATGAATTTATAGGATCACAAACCAAATAATTAGGCATGACAGATCACAGAGTGGCTCGATCTGGTTATCGAGAAAGGTTATCATGCTTTCCAAGTGGATTTTATGACTCATATCTCATTCAAATTCCATAAACACTCTCCAATCCAATTTCGGAATGTGTGGGATTACCCTGCTCAATTGGGACCAACTGGATGAGGAGGACTTGTGGTTCACAAGTGGAAGAGGACCGTGGTCCCATCGTGGAGTGCTATAATTTGGGGGCCACTCAACAAGGAGCTCATCGAAAAAACTCTTTTGATATGTGACCTTCTAGAGCTAGGAGGTGATTGTAGATTTGACCTCTATATTTTGAGAAATATAAATTTTTTCAGAGGTATTGGAGTTCCCAATCTTATCTTTATACATTTTAATGTTTTGAATGGTAGAAAATGAAGTATGGGGATCTCTGATTCCGAGTCTCTACCTTTTTATGAGAGTACACACACTTTTTTGAGGGTCTACATTGAATTGTTATACCCTAGTGGGTGAGTTTTCTTTACTAGACCTTATTTTAAAGTCCATATTTTAGTCTAACTTTGGAATGATCAAGTTTACTATAACAACACATGTAGGAAATTCCTTAACGTCACCAGGTAGTTCCAGTTGTTATAGGAAAGGAGTGAAGTGGAGAACAATGTACTAAACCCATCACCATATATTTATGTGGGGAGACACCACTTCTGTGATTCTGTGGAACACTATGAGGCTCTTGACACTGGCCTATTTGTGGGTCTTGTTGTAGTCAGGAAATAGATGGTGATGAGCTACTTAGAGTACTTCCAACTCAACTATGTATCATTTTTAAAAAATGTCTTTGAAATGATCCTTGCTTCCTAAGTAATCCAGCTGTTGGTCAAAGAACCTATGAAGCATCATCTAGATATTCTGTAGAATTCACATGACATAGAACTCAGTGAGGGCCTCCATAATATAAATGTTTAATGTTTCATACATCTAGAATACCATAGACAACAAATTCAATGCTTTAGTCTCACATATTCTTTCTTGGTCAGGAGTGGGGAATTCCTATTGGTTATAACAATCTTTTATTTGTTTGTTTGGAATGATTGGTGGTGGAAATAATGTAGTTCAGTGTGGTGGTGGGTAGGTTAGTGGATGATACACTAAATTATAGAAATGATCCCTACATGAATGGTTGTCTCATGAGTGTGGCACCGACTACATCATCACATCCTTATAGGACTGGTTTCTCACCACGAATTCATGTGTGAGGGTTGTGACACTCCTTGTTGGCATAACTGGATACTCATCATCTATCCCATTCCAGAAAAAATCATCAGGATCCTTGGTATAGGTGGAAAAGGAAATAGGTGATGATAGAGTTGGCTATAAAATGAGCCTCTATATGTGAGATATGACTTCCTCCTCTTGCATGTATCAGTAGAGGGATTTGGGTATCTAGAGAATCTCACCTTTTGGGATGATTAAAATTACCTATCAGGAACCTTCCCTAGATATGTATATTTATGAATATGGTGATGGTTCCTTAATTGAATCACATTATTCTTTGGAATCATAGAGGTGAAAATTATTGATGGTGACTTAGAACTTATTATAATTTTTCCTTGGACAAAGGTGCTTTTCCATTCAACCCTGATATGGATCTTTAGGGTAGATAAGTTCATTGGAATGGGAATGAACTCTATACTGGTTGATGGTAACATGGAGAGGACCTCTGTTTTGAATAGATGGGAAACAAGGAGAGCATCTGTAATGATTGTTTTCGGAGCATGGATGACCTTCGTCTGGACTAGTATAGAAGTAGGGATGACCTCCACTATGGTTTATGAAGAAGAATATATAACCTCTTATTTGGTTAGTGTGGACATGGGGAGGACCTCCATGTTGATGGGTAGTAATATAATGGGAAGTTCCTTATACTGGTGAGTCAAAACATGAGCTGAACCTTCTCACTAAATAGGATGGACATGTGGATGACCTCCATATTGAAGAGATGGAATACAGAGATGAACATTGTACTAGTTTATGAATACATGTGGAGGAGGTTTTCTTTGACTACTATAATCATGGTGAGGACCACCATTATGACATTTCACAGAGTGTGGAGGACATCTAGTCTTATTGGATATGGATTAAGGTGGACGACATTATTGGATGTCGGTGATATCATGAGGTAGATCTCTGTACTAATTGTTGATGAAGTGAAGATGACCATCTATTTTATCGACAATTGAGTTGGTGAGACCAAAACATGGGTTTGGAACTATGCATGGTGGACCATTGCACTATTTGTATGTGACACGGGGAGGTCCTCCATGATTATGGGTGGTGATTGTATAGGGAGGACACCTGTAAAGGCTGTCAAAGAAGGGATAACCTCTCTTTGAACTAGTAATGATATGAGTAAGACATTCACACTAATTTTGGGAGTGGTTTTGAGATTTTCTTTAGTTGATGATGATTCATTGAGGACCTCTTCACTGGAACTCATGATCAAAATTGGTTCTGTAATTGTTGTTGTTGTGCTATAGACAAACACAGTCATACCCGCCTACATGTATGGTGGCTAGGTACATGATAGTAACTAGGAATGGATGGATCCCTGATCATCTGTCACAGGAATCTAATGGAATTAGCCAGTGGAGGTAGTGTCAAATGGATTTGTGGAAGATTATTCCACTTATCATGAAAAATACATCTGTACAAATTATTGATGAAATGAGGAGGACGTTCTCTTTTATCGATAATTGAGTTTGGACGACCTACACATGGGCTAGGAACTATGCATGGTGGACCATTGCACTATTTGGTTGTGACATGGGGAGATCCTCCATATTGATGGGTGGTGATTCTATAGGGAGGACCCCTTTAAAGGATGTCAAAGAAGGTATAACCTCTTCTTGAACTACGAATTATATGAGTAGGAACTTCACTCTAATTTTGGGAGTGGTGTGTAGATTTTATTCAGTTGAGGATGATGAATGGAGGACCTCTACACAAAAACTCATGATCAAAATTTGTTCTGTAATAGTTGTTGGTTGTGCAAGAGACAAACACAGTCAAACCCGCCTACATGTACGGTGTCTAGGGACACGATACCTTCTGGGAATGGATGGATCCCTGATCATCCAATGTGTGAGGGCTTCCATAACCCTCCAATGGATGATATTTGAGGGTTATGTCGGTCATGTAACCCCCATTAGATGAGTATTTAGTGGAAGTTGAGGCATGTGTGGAGTTATGAGGGGTTTCCTTATTAAAATATCCCATTCCCCTACATCTGGGGGAATGGGGGGGGGTTTATATCCTACATCAAGGTTACTATAAAGCATGTGGATTCATCTACTAGGATTGATAAAATGAATAAATGCCTAATTACCTATCATCATCCATTGTTCCATGGGTAGAGAGAGAGATAGAGATCTGTGATGACAATGTTGCAGACCATAATTCACAATGTTTAACTACTCCAATTTCGGGTGAGTATTGGCCAGTACCACTATTTTATGGGTGGGTCCTGCCACTAGATAGTCAGATCAGGTCACATGATAATCTATTGATGTCCCAAACACATATTTTACCCATGTCAGGGAGAATAATTTCAAGCCAGGTTCACCATTTTCATTGGTGAATCACAATGCCAAGAACTTCTAACACCAATCCATGATCTGATGAAAAAATTCACATATCCCCATTTTTGAAGGGGAAATGTTTCACATAAATTTCACCATTACAGTATTTTATTCATTCATTGACATGAATTCCATGCATGTTAATGTGTGTGAGTATGACTATTACCCCACATTCTGTCTTTCCAATGGTAGGAGGCTTTTATCGCTTTAAATGGTGATGTCTGCTCTATTATCAAAAAGGGATAATGGTATGTCAGTTCCTGTATACATGGAATCCTCATTATACCTTTTCATCTAGTATGGGTCCCCCTCATAGAGTTAATTCAAGGTCATGGAACTCAATACCAATGCCATATCATTTTGGATGTCTTGTAATTACACTCCTCTTATATATAAATTCCAGTGGGTCTTGATTGAGAAACAACCTTCGATCTAGAGAGTAGTCACATTGTGCATCACTAGAATGTATGGATTCTAGGAATATTGTTCACATGTATTATTCCTCTTGGGATGGAATTTCATGGAGGAATATGAGGAATATAACTGATGAAATTTTGTATCGATAATTAGGTAATGAACACCGAAGGTGTATATATTCCAAGTATTTCACCAAATGCATCAAATGTTATTCATGAGTTATCTAACACCAAGATAATATATCATCCAAGTATTTTACCTCAAACATACCATGTTTTACATAAGGTATGTTTTGGGGTAACAATTTTAATGAATTGGGGAGATGGATAATAATGTATAGTTGAGATAGATTAGGGAATGATATCAACAACATGTAGATAAAGAGTTGATTGAGAAAAAACTTGTGGGGGTAGATCAAGAAGTTGGATCCCTACGAAGGAAGATTTTTTCATCAAGAATATTACTTATGGATGGATTAGAATACTTGTGGGGGTGGATCTAGGAAGTGTATCCCATAAAGGGAATATTTAACACTATGAAGGTTTATCAGAACACCAATAGAGGCGGATCATGGTGGATTATCCCTAATAGGAAGCACCATAGTTTACCATTTGTTGGGATTTATTCTCAAGGAGGTGTCTTACATACAATTTCTAGGATGTTTGGAAGAAAAACAATATAGTTTGATGCCATAGTTTAAGGTGATGTGACAGGACTAGTTCAAGCAGTTTAACATCTTTCATTAAGGATGTTCACATCCCAAAATAAGAACAATTGAGGTATGGTGTGGGGATTATTCATGGAATATTATTGAGAGATTTGAAGAATATGTGGTCTACCAGGTGAGGGGGATGATCATACCAGGGATCTGACCCAGAGAAAATCATGATGGATGCGGATATTTGGATGGGAACCCAGGGAGCCTTTATACATATTCCAATTAGTTGCGAATCAAAGCCCAAATAGTTCAGAATGCATTGGAGATTATAATTGAGGTGGAGGACCAAAAGAGAATGTGGTTTCGACTTATTCAAAGAAGTGGCCCATAAGAATAATGGTTGGGGAATATACCTTTATATATGTGCCAAAGAATGGATGTTGGTTGGATTTTTGGGTTTCAAATAACAACTAAGTGCACAAGAGTAATTATCAATGTTATAAAAAAGAGTAAGTCATATCACTGGCATTCATGTCATGAATATTTCACTAATGAGAGCTGTTGTGGAGATTACACATTGAATTATTCTATGGAAGACGTCATACCATGTGAGGAGGATATCATTCCATATGAGTAGGATCAAATTCCTTATGAGGTGGATCTCATTAAATGTGATGAGGATATCATTCTCTAGGATTAATATATAGAGTATTTTAAATATATGTCACAATGTATGTGTGGGGATTACACATTATGTGTGGAATCCCCCATTGGTTGGAATGTCATCCTGTAATGGGGGACAAGGTGCCAGGATTATGCTTGATAGATTCATAGGATTTTGGGTTTTTCCTTAATGAAAGGATAAGTTGCCATCCCATGATGATCTCATACGGGGAATGCAGTGTTCATTTCATGGGGTAAAACTGTTGTTTTATGTCATGTGGTGAGGGTGTTTGGACTGGGGTTTTTTACATCATGAAACATAGATGTGGGATTCTCATTCTTTACCCCTTGGGGTTACGTTACCACAAATCACGCTATTATAGGTGTGGAACATATTTAACGATGAAAGAGTGTAATGATGGAGAGCAGTGTCAAATAATGAGATCCGTGTTAGCATTACTATGATGAGAAATAGTTGATATTAGTGTACCATTGAATAGAATAAATATTTAAGTAATGAATTCACAAGAGGAATCACATGAGGGACCATGAAATTATTGCATTCATGATTGAAGGGTTACATGAAAAAGGCGTGAGAAAGGTGTGAATGATGTACATAGAGGTAGTTTGAGAACGTTTAACTCATAGAGAGGTAGGTCACGAAATCTTGAAGAAGGGACACACACCAGATTGGGGCTTGTTCACAAGGACAAGGAAGCAGACAAGATGGATCGATGCACACACCTATCATTGGATGATAGAGATTGGTTGAGGATAACTCAACTATGTTAAATGGGCATATAGGGGGTCTATAATGCAATATTATTTACCTTGGGGTTCCATTATTTCACTATCTCATGAAATATCTAGTTTTTGTGAAACATGGAGATGCTTCATTTTCTGGAGGATCAACCAGAACAAGGGGGGTTCTATTTATAGCTGAAATATTCAGTAATGGTTGGGTATGATTTAGACCATGGAAGTGATAGGCCTCATTGATTCATCCATTACCATAGTTCCGACACATAGAAGACAAACGTTTTGTTCCACCTTTGGTGTGAATGAGGGTGTGTGCAGATCAAGCGTCTTGTATGCACCACTGATATCTTGTGTGTGGTGGCCTTTTTCATTTAAGAGGACTTCTGGGAAAGAATAGGAAATTTAATCAACTTTGGCATGTAAGGATTTTCATGGAGATTCTGGTTTTTACACACAACATGAATCTTGTACGCACAACCCTTGTTGTTCTCAAAGATGTACATCATGTTAGATGATGGTTATATTTTTCCTGATGTTAGTTTTATGTTGATTTGATTGGAATATCATTTCCAACAGATATGAAACCAAGATCATGTGTATAAGAGAAATATTTGATAAACTATTAGTATTTATAGTATAAATTTATTATTATTTTATAAAAAAATTCTTATATCATTCATGGGAGTTCCACAAACTAGGGTTTTAAAATGAATTCTCTACATCTTATAATCAACAATAGGTGATAAAAAACAATTAAAATTTCTAGTTTAATTTACATATGTACAATAGGTATACTAATTTTTTGTACAACTAACAAAAAAAATAAAGAATATATTTCAGAAATAATATATACAGAAATATAATGTTAATAATTAATTAAGTTTTTTGAATATAAAAAATATTTTATGTACTAAATGTTAAAATTTAAAAATGATATGATAAAAATAAATGAAATATTTTAAAATCAATATACTGTAAAAATTAAATTATTTGGATATATATTATTATTATTTAATAAGTAATTAATGGGAAATAAAATTAAGTTTGCAAAATGTTTTAATAGTCAATTTTTCTAAAAATATACTTTTTCTTTGTATTTTTTTGATATAGAAGATATATTTAAAAAATTTAGGATTTGGATATTATAAATTGAACTTAAATTTAGGATTTAGTATAATATTATTATCTTAGGATAATGATTTATGATTTTTCTTAGATATAATATTTTCATGTGTTTATTTAAAAAATTTAAATTTTTCTAATACAAAAATTTTAATGAAAATATTATAATATAAAGAAGGCTTAATTTTTTTTGAAACCTATTATTTATATAAAAAATATTTATAATGGTAAATAAATCAATATAATACAATATTGAATTTATAAAATAAATGGTTAAAATATTAAGTACTGATGTAGAATTTTTCTATAAAATCTATAGATCTCTTATTTTAATTAAATATAATTTTGGTAAAATTGATTTTTATATTTTTTTTTTTTCAAAAAACAAATTTATCTCCAAAAAATCAAATACACTGATGATTTCACCCTACTAACAAAATTTATGCTATTAAAAATATTTTTTCAAAAGATGATTTATTTACCCATTACATGCGAAAATATAAAAGCTGGTTTTTCATACATATAGAAATATAATCTGATAAAATTAATTTGAAATTGTGAATCATTAGTTAAAATGTTTTTAATAATGTCTATTTATTTTTTATTCATGGAGAATTATCTACTTATGTAAGAAATGTGTTAACAGAGTAAATCCAAAATTGTATAAAGTAATAAATTTAAGCGTAAACATATTGAAACATGTAAAAACATGATTATATATATGAGTTTTTTTGGATACTATGAGCCTCATCACATCCCAAAATAAATTATTTTTTATTTTGGAGACACATTATATATTAAACATGTTCTTTCTTTTATAATAATTTCTAATAATTACATGAATACAATTATCAGCACTTATAAAAGGAGCTATCCCATCCCCTTTGATACCAATATAATAATTATACATTATCCTAAACCACTACCTATTTTATTCCCAGAAAATAAATTTCAACTCATTGTTCTTATGGTCATAATATATTCGCCAGAGTCCAGTATTTCAGAGAATCACTTCATGATTAAGTAAAAAATCTAAAAGTATGAACTTATCACTCAAATATATTTTTTCCTTACGTATTTAATCATTAAAAATATATTACCATTTATGAAATAATAATTTAATTATTAACTATATACTACAAATGGTTTATGTTTAGGGGATATATATCATACACCCTTTAACCACATCGCTTAACAAACGAGAAAAAAATAAATCGTTCATATGTGTGGCTAACCACCCCAAGATGAAACGTGTTTGGTTTTCCATCACTAAAGTAAAAAGATTTTACTAATGGGAAAATTAATATATATTTTTGATATTTATAAAATAATTTAGGTTATTAAATAATAAACTACATTTCACATTTCTCCCAATCTACATAAAATGAAATCATCATCAATGAATATGTGCATACAACTTCTTCAAAGAAATGGTGTATTTATTTGTTCATCAAATATATTCATGAATTGTTATGATAACTATTTTAATGACTAAATATTATTTTTATGATATTATTAATGATATGGTATGTCAAATTTGAAAATATATTAACAATATGAACAATAAACACCCATTGTAAATTCATTCATCAAAAGACCATTAAAAGAGGAAAAATGATTTCTTCATATCATTCAATAACATCATATATGTTATAATATTCATATAATTATTTACAATAATGATATTTAACAATTCTAAATACTAAATTATATCATTATACTTATGATAATATTATATTACAATTAAATTAGTTTATAATCATATATTAATTATTGTATGTTCTAGTTTGGGTTGGTTCAAACATACAATTGAAAACTGATGTTATTTATATCATGGATGACTATGGGATTTTATATTTTATTAATATTTTCATAAATATTTAAATATTGTTCGGTAATTGCAATATAAATATGCACCACATTACATAAAGAAATTTTTCATTCTCTATGAATCATTAAAAGATGTTCAACATCAATTTCATCTTTACGGATCGTAACCAAAACTACCATAAAATGTAATTATAACTACATAAATTATTATAAATAACCAATTATAGAATATGTTATGATCATGTAAGGATGAAATTTGGTACATTAATGGAATAAAACATAACTATTTTGAAGGTTGTTCAAAATGATCATGATTACAAATTTCTGATATTAAAAATATATAATAACAAAATAATGTAAATTTAAAGAATAATTATAAATAAAGGATAATAGAAGATTATATTTATGAATAGTTATTTTAAATAGGGTATTAATGTATTTATTATTATTATAAAAAAATTATAAAGTTATTTAGTGGATGTTAAGAATTATGGTAGGAGTTTATTGATATTAAATTTACTTCTTTGAGACATGTTAAAATTTGGTCCCCATAATGTTATTAATATGGTTTTATTTTGATTTAGTTCTTATTAATTTATTTTAATATATTTTTTAACTAAATAATTTGGAAAAAAATAAATAATTGAGTTACATTCCTAAATCCTATTTTTTAAAATGTTACATAAACCAATAGGGTCTTCTTTTCTCAAATCTATTTTATTTATAAGTTTTCCATATTTTGCACCATCATATCATTATTATGTGTGACAAAATCATAATATGTTTATTCTAACATATTCATGTAATTCATAAGGTTTTATGAGGAATATCATTTTCTTTCTTTCTATGTCTTTTCTGTCAATGGTTACTAAAGGCATAAAAGTTTCTTCCTTATTTTAAATTTATAATAAATTGTTTTTTGGGAGATAAAAAATTAGTGGAATTTATATACATTAACAAATACATATCATTTTTTTCATTATTTGGATTTTATATGTCCCCCCACAATTTTATTTAACAATGGCCCATAGCTAACCCATTATAAGGGAAACTGACCCCATCACCCCTTCTCAATAGGATATTATTTCCATCCATGTCCATATTCATTTGGTTCATACATACAAGGTTATTCCTCTTACTTATTTGGTAAATTATTGACCTTAAAATATGCTCATTACACTATATGGTGTTTTTTAGTAATTCTAACATAATGAGCTATTCAATTTATAGATTGGGTAAATATTGAAAATCAGTATACCTGTTATTACAATATAGAAGCATAAGGATTAATAGGGAATGTTAGTTATGTATTGTATATTATATTTATACTCTTATATGATGAATGAACCTTTCGGAATTAGTGACTATTGGGGCCCATAATATCACCTCTATACATCGACAAGTCATGTGAGATAAACAGTATTTGGTATTTTGGTGTATGTCATCCCAAAAAACGATATTTATTTGAAATAGTTCCTTAATGATAACATAATGGTATATAAGATCATTGTGTCATGTCTGAAAGAATTTCATTATCCTTTTGAAATTATGAATTTCATCACTAAGTAACTAGTTGTTTTTAACCATGTGATATATTTATATCTATTAATATATGTTGATATATTATGTTTTTTAAATAATTATTTTTTGGAAATATTTTCTTATATCCCTACCATATTATTTATGATCACCTTAAACTAACTTATGATTATAAATTTTCATCATTTATATTTACCATTATTTTTCATTTCTTCTCACCCCTTCGTAAATTTCAATTTTCCATGGTTTTGATGAAAATTCATATATATGATCTACCTGGAAGAATATCTTCTGTAGAAATTTTTGGGGAGATTTTGAATGTTGTTATGGATAAATTAATTTTTTAAATAGTGTAAAAAATATACATTAGTTGATAAATACAAGGGATTTATTAGTTTCTAATTTTTCCTGATCCTATAAAGCACTAAACCTAAATGGAAATTGATATGTTTGAAAATTAATTATTTTATATAAGTCATATATTTATCAGAGGGTTAGGTAGGACAAACAATAGTTGATATTATAATATGATATAGATAACCATATATATTTGGATCTTTGTAGTTGAAGATAAATTAAGAGTTATAATGACCTTCATTGATAAATAGGTTAGGTTTAATAATATTTAAAAGGGTATAAATTCACCTTTTAGGATACCTAAATTGAATATTAAATGTTGTTCGGAGATTATGATGACAATAAAATAATAAAAAAAATGATAAGTTTACGAGATAAGAATAAGTATAAGATAATGTCTAGTTTTGGTAAAGTAGATATTGTGTGGTTTCTATTAGTATATAACTCTATCTAGAAACAAGAAATTTTATGTGACTACGACACAAATGTACCAGCTGAAATCTACCTTAAAAGGCATGTTGACTATAAACTCAATATTCACTCAGTTTATAACGAGATATAATAAGACTAAACACATCAATAAAAACTCTGTGGATATATTATTTGTTCATTCCCATTATCTCTATGAACCATTTGATGGGGTTGAATATAATTTTGTTATAAAAACTAATAGGAAATTATAATTCTTAACTTAGATTAATACATTGATATTCCCAAATTAAGGTAAATCTTAATATATATTAACTTTAATGCATAAAGTGTAACATATATTTTAAGGGAATAAATTTCAATTATTTCTGAGTTCAGAATATTCTAAATATGTTCATGTAGATTTGGGGAAAATTATTTTTTTGAATAGTTTAAGATATAAAATACAACCAAACATACATAATCCAAGACTGTTCTAAAATTCATGTAGGGTGAATTGAATGTTTGGTAGTATATAATATGGGTATCATATACATTCATAAGGTGAACTAATCCCAATTTGTGGATATGTTTACTTTGATTCTCATTAGATGTTTTAGATGACAAATGATAAACTTTTTTAGTTTTATTTAATTACTATAAATACGAGGTATTTAATTATACTATCTATAGTGGAAGGATGTTAATTTAATTAAATAATTTTGTTATATTAATAAATAAAAATATATTTTTTCATGAGGGAAGAAAGAAAATTACACACATCCCTTCTACCCCTCCCAAAAAATTTTCTTTCAATCATTATCATAAAATTATTTTTTGTGTTATCCCTCCGTGTTTTCTATAATTTATCTCACTTTTATGTTACTATACAAAATTGGTAAGTCTCCTCCTACTATTTGATATTATTATGGGTATTTAAATTCATTTGGACTTATTTTAATGACAAAAACATCACATATTGTTCAAATTGGTAACTATAATATGGGAGTTTATCATTTTCTAAAAATATCACAATCCAAGAGAGGTATTACCATCATTTATAAATCTATAGAGTAAGATGATCTTGCTATATAATATATCAATAATTTTTTTGAAATTTTACGATTCTTTAGATATTTTTGAAACCAACCATATTATGAATAATTCCATTTAAAAAAATTTAGTATTTTTAAAGGAAATTAAGATCAAAATGGCATTTCAAAATTATTTCTTAAAAATAAAATATTACATAAATTTTTTTTTTATTTCAGAAATTTCAAAAATAATGTCACCTATGTATTGGGGAAAATAATTTAGAGACGTTAAAAACCTTATGAAGGACATGGTCAACTCATGGGTGTGACCTGATAAAATATGGAGCCTCATAGAATGAAAATGGAATTGAATTACATAGTGATATTCATCATAAAAAAATCCATTCAGAAACTCATATGAATTATAACCATATAATGAGCCATATTTGTAACAAATGGTTGGAAATATTAATATATTCTTAAAATGATGGAAAAATTGGGTTTCAAAAACTTTCCTGAGATGGTATGTTAGATATCCCACTTGTAATCATAACTTTTGTCATGTATATATCTTAGATACCCTTTGATATTAATTTTACTATGATATAATTAAAAGTGTTATGAAACAATTTAATAGGGGATAATATTACACCCCATAAGTTAAAATACTATAATTTTATTGTAGTTTGACATTCAAGCCCCACCTAACTATAATTATCATAATTCATTTTATTGTGATAAGACATTAAAAAAAGAACATAAAACAAATTATTATACACCATGGACGATTAACAGTCATTTAATAATACAACCATTAAAATTACCTAAATTAATAATAGAAAATAAATAAAAAAGAATAAACACTATAGGGCAGGGTAATTCCTTAGATAACGTTCTCCCTTGAGTATCACCAATACCGAAAAAAATATACAATGGGGGAGAAAATCATGAAATGAGAAAATGATACAAATAAATTAGAATATGAAATAATAATTATTCCCTGTGAAGTGATAATGGAATGAATAAATAGTTTTATAAGGTGATATATATGAACTAAACGTGACCATTATAAATATGGCCATTAGAAATATAGTCATTGGATATATATATATATATATATAATTAGTACAACAATGTTATTTATTTATAATAATAATTTTAAGTAATATATTTTAGAAATAATCATTAACTGGAAATAAATATAATATTTAAATAAATTGGGTTATTAAAAAAAAATTTATGTGATAAATTTTATTATGAAAGGAAAAATGACAAAAAAATTAAATAAATTTTTTAATATCAATATATCAAAAAAATTAATTATTTGTATATAAATAATAATTACATAATTAATAATTATTTTGATATAAGTCTATAAATATAGAATGTTTATATAGTTATTTTTTCTATAAAAATAATATTTCATTATACATTGTATTTTTATTTAAAAGAAAAATTTATAATTTTTGGAATTAAATTTAAAATAATGAACATAATTTTTTGATTCAACATATTAATATTAAATTAGCATTATTTATTGAGGTTTATATAACATTATTCATTTTCGACTCAATATTGAATGAATAACTATTTTTTTAATATTTTCACCATTATGAGTATATTCAAATACAATAATGACTTCAATGTTTTGAATTTTATTATACTATAAAATATATATTTATAAACAAAAATAACACAGAAGATCAATATGCTAAATTTATAAAAAAAATTATTAACATAATGAGAACATAAGTAATATTTTTTTAATAAAAATGTTTTTTGGTGTTTTCATTTAATAAAACATTATTTTGATAAAATTGGATTTTAGATTGAATTAAAATCCGAATAAATATTATTTTATTAATATTCAACTCATATAAATCATTAAATAAAACTCATTGATAATTTTACCTAATAAATAAATTTTATGATTAAAAATAAACATGTTTTAAATTAGTTTTTTTATAAATTATCCTCTGTCACCCCTCCCACCCAACGTCAGGCGATCACATGATGATGTGGTAAATTTTGTAGGCCTTCCATTTACTTATAGGTTAGAGAATGTATTCTATGTTTTAAGGGGTTTTAATGTCTAATAGTATTTTAAAACAAGTTGATTGGGAATACAGGACATGTAGTTGGTTCCCCTGAACCCACTAATGAAAAAGAGATCTTTTTTTGTTTAACTAGTAAATGGTATCTCCCTAAAATTTTTAAAATACTCAGTAAAACATAAAATTTTAAATTAATAAATCATGGGGTAAATATATTGAATAGTGTTGAAAAAATTTATCTAATTGAGTGTTTGAGAGATTTTAGACATTATATCATCCCCAACTCCAATATATTCTTTTTTAGATCAAATTTATCTATTTTAAATGTTCTAACAATGTATTAATCTATTATAATTACTTAAATTACATTATCCCCACAAATAAAATGGGTATCTTAACATCCATTCAATACCATAATAAATTTTTTGTTTTATCTAGAATCTCATACCTATTTTATTCCATTTCAATCCTATTTCACTACCATAATCTTAAAGTCAAAATATATTTGGACTAGGTCCTCCATTTTCATTATGTACTTCATGATAATGATCAAAATCTAAATGTAAGTACTACTCATTTTCTAATATTTTTTCCTTCCATAATTTTAATTTTTATCTTATATTATTTATTATGAAATGATAGATTCAGTATTAAATATATAAATAAGTATTTGTATATTTATGGGATTGACATTGTATACCATTACCCATCATTTCTTATTAAAAGAAAAAACATCTATAGTGAAAATTTGATGACATCATCCACCATATTGTAACTTGTTTTTGTTTACTTATCCACTATATAGGGATGGACCTATTAGTGAAATTAATATATAGTTTTTATTTTTATATAGTAAATTATATTCTAAAATAGTAAACCATATTACTAGTTTCTCCTGCTCCATGGAAAATAAAATCATCATCTATGCATATGTGTGGTCTTCCACCAATGAGGAACAATGTATTTTATTGTTCAATTATTCTTTTTTTAGTTGCATATAAGATTGTGTTTAATGGTAAAATATAATTATTATAAACTTATTAAGGATATTTTATGTGAATTTGGGAGACATATTATCAATATGAAATGTAAATAGTCATTAAAAATTCAACTGTCCAAAAGTGAACTCTATGAGAAAAAATGATTTATTCATATTATGAAATAACTTTTTATATGATATATTATTCTTATAATTTATTAAAATTATGATATATCACACAAATAATTACTAAATAATGTCATTCTTATTTTTTAGTTATATTATTACAATAATTAAATTAATAATTAGCCATTAATTATGTTATGTTCGTATTTGGGTTAGTTTAACCACATACTTTAATAATTCTATATATTTATATTATCAACGATTATGGGAATAAATATAATAGTAATACTATACATAAATAAGTAAATAATCAGTTGTTTTTAATGGTAATAATATTATGTAACTCATTATATATGAAAACCCTTTAATTTGATTAGAGTCCTCAATTCTTACTCGCCAACGATTTAATCTTTAAGGATCATATCGAAAACTACCGTAAAATTAAATTATATTTTTATAAATAAATTTATATGAAAATTTAAATTAAATTTTTTGATATTTTAATTTTGAAGTATTTCATAATAATAAATAACAAAATCAATATTCTGAAAGTAGTTTTGAATGATCAAGATAACTCACACCCAATATTAATGATAAATAATAATTAACTAAAACACAAGTAGTGGATTGTTATAAATTAATGTTATTAAAAATTATGGGTCTCAATAATGTTTTCGATTAGTTTATTAAGATATTTATTATTTGAATATAGGATACTTATTTAATTTTGTGGATGTCACGAATTAAGGTAATTGTTTATTGTTCTCAATTTATATTCATTGAGCCATATTATATTTTATGCAATATTTTTCCATTTATATGGTGATATTTTGATTAAAATATCATAAATGAATTTTAATATATAATCTTAATCTAATTAAAGGGAAAAAATCGAAATTTATTTATTTACATCATTATTCTTTCAATTAATGTATTTCGTAAGCCAAAAAGGATTTCATCTCTCAAATTTATTTTTCGTATATATATTTATTATTATGCACAATGATATTATTTTTATGGGTTTATACCGACCTAATGATTTTATTATACAATATTAAAATAATTAATGTTGTTCTAAGAGTTGCATCATGTTCATTATTTTTATGAAATTGGTATAAAATGTTATCAAAGGGATATATGTTTCTCCTCTAATTTCATTTTCTAATTGAAATTTGGTTTGATAGTTAATTCATTATGGGAATTTGTATCCTTTATCAAACTACTATAATTTTATTTTGTAATTCATTTGGTTTTACAAGTCCCCTAACAATTCCATTTTCCCCTTGGTGAATAATATTCCCATTGTACGAGAAATAAACGTCGTATCTCTTTATTTTTTGGGTATATTTCTATCTATAGTCACTACATGATTATATAGAAATATAATTAATTTATTTGTTGGGGAAATTATTGAATTTAAATAATAAAAAATACTTCAAATGGTGTTTTGACGGAATTATTACATAAGAAGGTATTCCATTTATTGATTGGGGAAATATAAATAATTCATGAACATGTTATTTACATTTGGATGCTTATTGATTATTAAGTAATATTTGTTCTGTGTTGTATAGGTGATTAATTCCCTCATGTAATTAATTTATTTGACATAATTATTGATTGGTGAGGCTTAAAATAACCCCTTGATACATTGATAGGTTTTATGAGATAAACATGATTTTTTATTTTAGTTTATTACACCCCATAACAAAAGATTGCATAGCCGTTGTGCCTTAACGATAAGACCATGAGGTCTAAGACCATAGTTTCATTTCAAGGGGAACATAATTATTTATCCATAATTATGTTTCTATTTTCATTGAAACATGTTATTTTTATCAATTTGACATATTTATTTATATTGTAATTCATAGATATATTATTCTTTTAGTTTAATTTTGTTCTAAAATTATTTTTATTATCTATTAATTTCATATTATTTATGATCATATTATATGAAATTATGATATTGTATTATCATCGCTTCTATTTAACCATACTCAAAATTTGATATCATCTCTTCACATGTTTTTATTTTCCCAGGTTATGTGGAAATGTAACACATATGATATGTCACGAATAATAACTTTTTTGATGAACATATAAGACATGTTGAAGACCTTTAATGGATTAATTAGATACTTAATTTTTTGTAAAAAAATCAATTATATGAAAATATCATTGACATCATTAGTTTATGATTCTTCATAATACTCTGAATCTCTAAATCTAAAATTTCATGGTAATTTTTTGTATTTCAATATTTTCTCTTACCCATGTAATTATTTGACGATGTTGTTTGGGATAATAAAACATTGGGTGTATTAAAAATATGTGATAAATTATTAAAATGTGTCGATAATGTCCAACAAATATATGAAACATTCATATTTCATTCATCATGTTTGTTCTATGATAATGTTCCATAAATTCCATTATTTAGGGATCTACCGATATTCCCCAACATGAGATTGTATAAATAAATATTAAAACATTCAATACAAAAAAATTCCACTTGGTAAATTTTTATATATATGTAACTTCCTTGGGGTATTCAGTACAATCCTCAAGTGATATCTATGCTCTTCTTTGATATTGTACTATATAATAATATCTCATATAATAAAAACTAAAAACAGTTCAATGTAGTGTCCAAAGAAAAAATTCATGTGATCCACGAAGGTAGTAGGACAATTATTAAGACTCAATAGAATTAAGATAAATTCCTAGGTTAAAATACTCATATAGAAGGATGACATAGATATTTATTCACATTTAACACTATATTGATCATATCTTGAATGATTTCCAATGATTGAGAAGTATTGATCTCCTTTTAGTTGATCGATTAAGTCAATAATACAGGTTATAGGATACTTACTCTTGATTTTGATCTGATCATGTTTCTGATAATTAATACAGAGTTGCATTGAACTATCTCCTTTTTAATGAAAAGAACTATTACACCACAAAATGAAGCACAAAGATAGATCAAAACCATATATAGATTCTCGGACAGTTTATTCTTCAATTCATGAAACTCAATATGTTCCATTCAATATAGATTATATGAAATAAATGTAGCACTGGGCATGAGTTATATTGAAAACTCAAATTCATGATTGAGAGGAAGAATATAAAACTATTCTCTAAATACATAAAAAAATCTCTTAAAATAGGCATATATTTGATTTTAAGTTTACCACCAATATTATCAAACAAATAACCCTTAGGAATAAGAACAAAAAAACATAAAATGATGGTATTTTATATTTTATTATCATAATCAACCTCACATTGATAAATAATCATATGTTCACTAAAAATATAAAATCAATGTATCCTTCATTGGATATTCAAATAAGATGTATATACATATTGCCGATAAATTCCCAAAAGTACATCATATTCAATTAGGGGGAGAATAAAAATATTTATATAATAAACATACCCATACAATATAATCAAATAATAATCATGCAATAGAGATGTGGTCATTTTACCTTTAGTGGTATTCATAGGGAATTAAACATCACATCCTTGAAGTGGTAATGTGATATCATTAGGAAAATCATTAGATATAAACTTTTGGATAGATCCAAAGGCCTATTTTATTTTAAAAGTTCTAGAGAGAATGGTAAGGGTACATTTATCTACTTTATTCTTGTGACCCACATTGGAATTAATGGTCTAATGATATTTTTATTTATCTATGGGATTAAAAGGTTATTTTTGTTTCTCATTATCTATAACCCTCAGATTTTAGATTTGGTTTTCATAATTTCTATACTTCTTTTATTTGAAACACTGTATCATGGGTGCTCAATTCTATTGATATTAATCTCCATCCACATCATTAGATAACATCTTCTAATCCCTTCAACATTATATTGTATGATTGGAAACATTTCTACAATTAATTAAATTTACTAGCTGCCTTAATAAAATTTATTTCTTGATTTTTGAAATACATTAGGAATAATCTATGATTCATATTCTTCCCTCTATGGGTTTTATTATGAAAATATAATTTTAATTTTTTAATTATTTTCTTATCAAAACCATGATATTAATGGATGTCTATGATATCCATTTCAACCTTGATAAAATATGGAACACTTTTTCATAACAACTGATGTATATTATGGCTATCACCCTTCAAATTCTTGGTTTTAAGCCACTTAATAATTAATTAATATTTCATTTAGGTTGGATGATAAAAATAGAATCATACCAAAAATGTTATGAAAATTTTTCCCTAAAAGTACTAATGGATTCATCATCCTTCATATTTTTCTCATGGAATTTATTTTTCATTTTCATATGAGGGATACATGGAAATTACATATTAAATAATGACATCCTAAAATCACCGAAATACATAGAGTCTATTTTATTACATGGCCTAATATTATTTACAAATGTACACAATTGATATTGTTTTCATTTTAAATTATTAACAACCAAAATTAATTTTACATACATTGAGCATGGGAGAATGTAAAATATCTTTTTAGTGATATTAATCCATTACTGAAAAATTAGTGGATAAGTGGACCCACATAAAGTGTTTGGATATATCCTCATTATTGATTCAATAATTTGTTTGTATAACAATTTCATAATTTAGATCTCAAAATGATTTATTTCCTTATAGAGTTGTGTGATCATGGCTATAATATTTTAAAATCAAAATCTAATTCCATTTAGTTTCTTATATTTTTCCATCACATTCATTTTTAGGAAAATTATTTATTGTTCCATAAATTGAGTATGAAAACATAATTAAAGAATTAATATACAATAATCTTAGTGAACCGTCGTATAATTATTAAGATCATCCTTAATATGAATTTAACTCTGATACCTTTTTATTAAATTATGACACATTAGATTCAAAATGGTTCATAAATGGAAATAAACAAATCAAATCCTTCTTAATGATTCATAAATATAATTTGAATTAATCATTTTTTATCCCATGAGAGTGTCTATCCATGTGGGTAGTCTTAGATTCACGAACCATCCCCCTAGAGGGTACCCCTTCTTGGTTGGCAATGAGGGAAGAAATGTGGTGTGTTTCTGAGTCATACTACTAATATGCCTTGGGTTGGTGACTAGCACTGAGTGTATAATAAAAACAAAAATGGGAGGAATTAACCTCTGATATTACATAAATAAGGGTGATATAAGATTTATAAATCAACCATACCCAACTTAGAGATATATATAAATAAATCTCAAGTGAAAACCTGAAATATCATACTATAGAATAAGAACTTAATGGAGAAATACATGTACCAAAATGTAAATACAACGTCATCTACAATGCGCAGAAAAATATTAAAAATACAGATGCTAGTAATATCCACCCTAATATCCAAAATACTCTACATGACCTAGAAAATATTTTATATATATGTTAGGTGATCATAATAGTATAATCAATAGGATCTATCCAGAAGACATTGTTGAAAAATATAATGAAATCATGCTAAGTCATAGTGAAAAATAGTGATACTAACTCATAACCTAAACATGTATACTAATTTATCAATATCACCTTGGATAACTCACCCCAATTATTGAATACAAGAGAGAATATAATATAATAATGAAATAGAATGTGTACCCCTCTCCAACTTCCCCATTGGTTTTCCACTCTTCTCCAACATCGCATGTCCCGAGTCATCTATCTCAATAAGTAATCTAGCTAGAAGACACATGAGAAAGGAATTACAAAATCCACCTTAGGCATGAAATCATAACATATTCCCATCCACATATCTTTACATAGTAATCATGTAGTTTTAGAATCTAACACCACCCATATGACATGTATCATATGTCAGGTACTATTCCTCATGCCATTACAACCCATACACTGAGTGTGTAACTCAATCCATCACATCACATACACATCATACATGTAACAATCCATTGGATACATTATTTAAAGATACATGTTTTTGAAACAAGTACAATCCATTACATCATTATAGATACATATTCCGGAAACTAATTGTCATGCATAACAACAAATGTAACTACCAAGAAAAGAGAGGGTTTCTAGAGGGGGTAGTCAATCATTAATCATCGTACCAATGTATTGGAAAAAACACCCTCCCAATGTCCAATGGGTTTTATCTACCCAAACCAAAAAGGGTGGGTTAGCATAAAAAGTCTCAATATATACAAGATATAAAATAACTTCCATCCTTACTATGGTCATAACTACATCCAAATATCAACTGTATCTATCATCACTCGGACACATGTCTGCCACTATTAGGGACAAGATATCCTATAGGAACACAAGAATTTTAAGAGCTACATTAACTAATTATTTTATATCTAGAATTTCCATTAGTAAATTAATTTATTATCCATTAAATTAAAAATTAACATTATTTCATGATATATTTCTTGACCACCAGTGTGAAACCCAAGCCCTCCAGGAATAATCTAAATCTAGTCAATGGTTTCTTAATATTAATCTGTTTTCAATATTTTCATTTGAAAAACACCAACTCTAAGTGTTGGGAGTAATTTATTCATTTTCATCATCATTCCATATTCTAGGTACTCTAGGAATACCATGATATGATACCACTATATAGAAACAAGAACCCCAGAACAAACATCTACCATAACTAGTAGGGGAAGGAATTGAGATAAAATAATATAAATGACCACATTTTATTAAAAGGATTCATTTCAAGAAACCCTCTATGTTTATCGAATCAATGGGTAATCACAGCTTCAGCCTATTCCTTCTCTCTAGATCCATCCCTAAAAATGACATATATATCTCGATGTATCACTTCGTCACATGAATTAATAGTTACTGCATCATCCATGCCTCCCCACCCACATCACATTAATCAGTATTGTCAAGGACACACTATGATCATATCACATCACAAAGTAATGATCACATCCACAACACATCAAAAAATAGGATAGAAACAAATATATAAATAATGTAAAACTATACCCTAAAACCAGACATCCAATATTTTGACATAAATGAGCTCTCATGACTCCAAAAACAACACACTTGATCATCTCAAGATGATAGGAATCTTACGACCTTGAAATTATCATTTTCAAATAGGCAGTTTTTATTATATCATTTATTAACAAATTCTGTATTCACATGTTAAAACTATGCACACCCTCATGCATCAAGTTATAACATCCTATCAATTTTTATACATTCTCTTAGCATTAAAAACTGTTTCAAAAAACATAGAGATGGCCCATTCCCAACAAAAAAGACTTTTAATTTCAACATTTTCTTCATTTACTATCAGGCCTCACATTCATTATCAATTCCATTATCATGGAAGAGCACATTTAATTAAATATTCTCAATGAATTAATTTTAATTACTATCAAATAAAAGAAAACAATAGATTCATTTGATATGCCTCCTCTTTAATTAATTATCCAACTAATAAAAAATTATTGTCTTTACATTCATTACCATTTTCCATCAAGATAATCATGATAATACATATAGTGAAAAGACATTCAAACAATGACATCATAGATAACAGAAAATCTAGAAATCTAGAGGAAAACATAACTGTGGTATCAATATTTGACCATCTATCACATACAAAATCATTATTAATTGAGTTAAACATTTATTATGTTAACTAAACTTCCATAAAAGGAAAAAACCGTACTAATGTTATGAATGAACATAAATAAATAGGGTAATTAATGAAACCCTACCTCAAAAGAGTTAATATTCTTTCCATGAGAACAGACCCACGTCCTAAATATTGATCAATTCTCCCACAAGAGTTGCATCCCTTTAGGGATTCCATGCAACAAATGAACAATCAAACAACAACAAAAACCACATTTTTAATGAATGAGATGAATCTATATCACATGTAATAAAGAATTTGGAGGATCCATATACATGAAACACACTATAAAACATGTAAAAAACTACATTATATCACCAATAATTGAACACCAGAATACATGAATAAATCCCTTTCAGAAGGATCCAAAGACTCATGGAGAGAGATCCACTGGCCAACTGGGGTTTTGGAGAAAGTTCAATGGTTTGAAAAAAACCCTAGGTGTTTTAATTTATATTAGTGCATTGTCTAGGGAATTTTCATGGAGTAGAGCCCTATCAAGTTGTTAATGTATCATATTTAAATTACCAAAAAAGGTTTCACCTTAGACCGTTCAACCATAATATATTTCTCTTCTAGAGGAACCCTAGGAAAAATCATCCCACAATCTGTGAATGGATCTCAGTCCCTGAATTGGGCACCCACCCAATACATGAACTACACATTCATGACATGGAGTCGTTAGACATCATTAATTCTCACTTATTCCTTATTTTAGCATAAAAAACCTCCAAATCTACTCTATGCCTTTTTTTGGTAACTAAAACCTCCCAAAACATTGGAAACAGAAAAGGGTAGGGCAAGATGGATGTGGTAACTTACATTAGGTACCTCTAAAAAAATTCTCATCCTAGATATTCCAAAACAAATCCTAGAGGGAAATCAAAAAGGGTTTATCTAAACAACCACCTCATGAGATACCTCTCAAGGATATCACCATTAGAGGATCTTAACACCCTCATATGAGATATAATGTGAAACCATGCAATAGTAACAAACCACTCCTAAACACTATCATGGATAAGATACCTATAAAAAGTGATCAAGGTTATCCAATATAAATAAGATTGAAGCATCTCATATAAAAAAGACATCATCTAAAAATGGAAAACATTACTAGAGAAGATATAAAATTAAAAAAACTATTGATAATGAGTGAAGATTTTTGACTCATATTATAGGGCACTCTCCTCTATGCCACCATGCTACTACAAGACATAAACCAAGAGAATAGAATTCCCACACAACACCTTTTACTGATGGTCCTTGATATCCTAAGGACACTCCCATGAATTCAAAATCATTGTCAACATTGATCTCACCCCAAATAATTACATGATAGTCATATCGATGTCGAAGATAGAGCTATGAAACATGAAAAACATTGTGTATTTTTCTAATAAGTAGGGGAAGCGAAATTTAAATTTCCAAAGCTCTAACATGAGAAAACACCTCGAAAGGTCAAACTGACCTAGGACAAAGCTTACACTTCTGACCAAACCTCATGTCATTATGATACGTAACCTTAAGGAAACATGATTTATAAATTTAAACTCCATAGGTCTCCTCCTATATTTACATAGTATTTTTTAATGATTCGTCACAACATTCATCCCCTTGTGAATTACATAAACCATATATATCATCTTTTATACTAGTTCTGTCCTATGAATTGTTTCCTATTAGACCCTATTCTAACATAATGGAGAACATCATTGTTGGACTTACAAGGAATCAAATCACACAATATCAATAATGGAGTGGAAAATATTATTTTATGATAATATGACTTATTATATGTTCCAAATCCATGAATCTCCAAAAAATAGGGCACAAGAGTGAAACATGTCATCATGATTCTGAAAGTTACACTATGTTTGAAATTTTCTCTATAGATGGAATGTTTTGTTAAGGAATATATAAGATAAATAATATGTTGGAGAACTCTCTACACAATGGGGGTAAAACAAGGATCCAGATTAGAGATGATCATTTTTAGGAATTTGTGGAACCGAACCACCTCCTACATATTCCACCTCAACAAAACCTCCACTGAGCTCGACTCCTTGATCACTATAAAGTGGTATGATTTCATATAATGTTCCACTTTCACTCTTATAAAATGATAACCTCCCTAAACCCAATTTTTATCATCAATGATGTCCATAGATATTTCCTAAGACTTCACCTATAGAATATTGAGTAGATGGAGAAAACAACAGAGAACATGGTGATCAGACATCATGTTCTGGAAGAATAAACATAGAGAAACAATCTCTGCAACTGCACAATTCAACAGTGGCCACCAAAACTGACCTCGGAAAGCTCAACACATCCTTCTCGCACAAAGATTTACCAGAAAAGGTGATTTATTGATCTCACAATGAACCATCTCACCCATCATTAGAGGAATTAAAATCATTCCCTGGAAAAACACATATTACAACCCATCTTTAAACTAACCATCGGAGGCATCAATAATAATAACTCAATCCCTCCATAACTACACTTCAAAATCAAATAGTTGGGACTCCTTTAAGTATTTCACAAAATATGACTTCACCTTTATCTGGAAAATAAAAAATTTTCCTCCAACATCTCCCATATATATAATAATTTCTATGAGTTCTTCCAAAACTCTCTAGGAGTCTCTAGATACATGAACAACATCACAACCTGACTTCTTTCTCAGCACACTGACTATAATATTTATCATTACTGGTGTATAGAAAATATCATATAAGTATTCCTTAAATAATTCCACCCATCACCACTAAGGAAAATTTATGTCACACTGGGAGAATATGTACCTTGGCTATTATTGTCACTAGATGCCAAAATACGCTCACTGATGAGGTAATGTCACCACAAAATTAAAAAAAAAACAACCCAACAACCAAATCATGATCATGGGTGGTGGAGTTACACTCCTGAGGACATGAATTTCTATACTAATAAGAAAAATTGATATTTTATTCATAAAAAGTCATCCTATGACAAGACATGAATTGTCATAGAAAACATCAAACAAAATCCCATCCACTATAAATCAAAGAAATGGAGTGCTGGCCAACTTATCCTTAAGGTACTCAATGGGTGGTACAATTACACTCATGAGGACATAAATTTTGATACTACTAGGAAAACATTGATCATTGTATCATCAAAACACATCCCAATACAAGACATGATACATCATAGAAAACAACAAACTAAACTCCCTCCACTATAAATCAAAGGAATATAGTGTTGACCAACTTTTCCTTCAGGGACTCAAAAGCTGTCAGATGATTTTAAAACCAAAATAATTCCTAATCCATATAGGCTAATGCTGTCTATGGTGATTCAACCAAAGAGAAATATTCTATGATCATATTTTAAAAACATGTGGAACCAAAAAACAATATACCTCTACCAGTTAGTTAGGGTTTTCCTAAGAAATAACCACTTATATATTTAAAGGATCCATATATAATATTTATTGGGAGATAGAATGCCATAAGAAATAGGATTTATGAGAAACGAAAATAATGTTTTACATCATTCTAAAATACTTATCATGATTAAGAACTGCAAAAATGGTACAGAGATTATCAACACGATCATCCTTATAAGTGTAGTACACATGGATTTCATTGATGAAAACCATCATTAACATATCAATGAAATTTCATAATAGTGTGTTCATCATCCCCTTGAACATGGTTGAAAACTTGTCACACTAAATGGAATCACATTGAAATATTAATTTACATGAAGGAAATTTAAAGTAGTCATTTGAATATACCTAGACTTCACCCATATCCGATGGTATCCCGAGCAAAGATCCATCTTTGGGAATAACAATTATATCTTCTTCTAATCGAATAAATCATAAATATGTCATAGAGGATAAATGTTCTTCACTATTACCCAATTAAAGTGATGATAATCGATACAAATCCACAAACCACCACAGGTATTCTTCAAAATCAAAACTGGGGAACCCCATAGTTACTCACTAAGATAACAAAACCACACTATATGTGATGATCATGTTGTACTCCAAACTCTCTAAAATCAGAATCCTCCATACTATAAATAGACACTGAGATATGATATATTCTAGGATGTATATTGTTCCCAAAATCTATTTTCAATTATAGGGGTATCACTAATAGTTTATATGAATGTAAATCAAGGTACTCATCTACAACCCTATGAAAGAATAAATTCTAATCATTATATGAACAAATCATCATATTCTCTATTAATGAAGAAAAGTACATCACATTCCTCAAATAGTGGTGTTTCACAAGAACTAACTCATACTCACTACATATTTATATATGTGAGCTTCAATTATAACTAGCGTAATCAATACCTAGGGAACTAGAATCCTCTCAACCTCTTTTCCATAATCATGGGATTCAGTGGGTGATATAAATGAGTGTTTCACTCCCAAATCAAACAAAGAATACAACTGATCAAAAATGAAAAAGCATTCCTTGATTTGTTTTTTTCTCACTCGGTGCTAGATACACTAAATAATCATAGTGACAGTGACATTATCCACAACCTCTCTTACCCTGTTGATGAGCACCTCCAAGGTTTTACTCTACTCTCTAAGGAAGAGGAGCATCTTGGAAATATAATCATCTTATATTGTCTACTATCTATTTATCCTAAAAAAACCCCTTTTGGTGCTACATGAGATGAGAATACCTTGTTCGGAGAACCTGAAGCATAACACATAGAGCTCACTAACAACCTAGAATGTTCAGGAACCATAAACACTAATGACCTTAGACTCCATATGAAAATTACATGTATCATCCTTTTGCTGAGGTCTATGAGAATCCACCGTTTGGGAAACATAATGATGAGGAATATGACTAACTCCTCGATTCCTAAATGTTTTTATCTCTAGGAAATTGGGAATATTGGACCATATACATTCTTCATGAGGAATCCTAAAAAATCTTCTCTAGGGATGTTTTTGTTTCTAGATAGCATCCTTTCAATGACCTCTTCTTCCAATAGAACATCATTATACATATATATATTCAACATAATTTGGGTCACCTGGAGATATATATTTGGATGAAAAGCTAACTTGAAATTCCCCTCCTTATCCTCCTCACTTGACAAAAGGTCTAAATATTGTCAAAAAATGTTCATGAAACATATCCAAATCTCTCACATGATGGAACATCCCTATCGAAGGGCATGAAAACAAATGTGTCTAGATTCCTTCACATTTATGGAAATTAACTATTCTCTAAAGTCATCATGGAATGTATCCCATAAAAATAATGTATCATTGAGATCCTTTAGAAAAATGAACCACCACTGTCTCATTTCTCCATGAATCATCATCATAGTAAATGAAACGCACTACTCATTATGAGAATTGATCGAAATAGAAGCTATCTCAACCTTGTCCAACTTGTATTCAATGGATGAATCTAAAATTGTGACCTCGTACTTTTCTCGACCCTGGTACTAAAAATCATGGAGTTTTCTCCTATAAGTTTCAGTATCATTGACCTACACTCGACATCTATCTACTAGCACACCCTTATGAACATAATTAGCATAAAAATGATGAGTTAATTGACTAAGAACCATTCATTCAAAAATAAAAAACTATTAGAGATCCTAACCATGGAAAATGGAGTACTAAAAATTAATTAATTGATATAATGTTACAGTTTTAACCTATCCTAAGGGATACCCATTTCAACCATACGTGAAATGAAAAATTATGCATGATCTTTTCCTGGGTCTCTAACCTTCAACTAGTATCACTTAATTTAGAAGTAATAGTAACCTTAATGGTTCTTGCATCTGATCACAATGTTTTCTAAATACACATTTCCCAATACGTCTCCCGTGTATAAATCTCTCACTAATATTAGATGACACATTTTCCATAGAAAACAATTAATCTAACTTGTTCTTAACTCGAAACTCAATTATATCCCCCAAACCCAAATCCACAGATACATATATTTCATTAACCCCTCTACTAAGAGGGTACCCCCACTAGGTTGGCAATGTTATATAGGTTATGGGGAATTCTTGTGTGACCCCTCTAATAGGCACTAAGATGAAAACAAACACCAAGGGTATAATAGACATATATATTAGTGGATTTTCCCTATAATAGAACATTTTGAAGAGATATATAAGATGGATAAACTAATAAAAACATTCACAAACATATATATAAAGAAATTCCATATGAAAATATAAAATGAAATACAGTATTATAATAACAAAAAGGAAAAATAGAAGTGTAAAAAGTTAAATATGATAGTGTATATGCATCCCAAATCGATCCTCCAAAACCCTGATGTAATATTATATAGCCCGATCACCAGCCTGATGTGGATAACCTGATATATAGTAAACATATTGGAGGTGTTATTATAATAGTATACTCAGTAGGATCCTCCATAGATACTCTCATTAAAAATATAATGAATGAAGGATAAATAATTGTGAAAAACAGTTAAACTAACTCATCACCTAAACAGGTAAACTAAGTTCCCAGTCTCACCAGGGATAACCCCCACATAGTATCACATATAAGACAGAATATAATATAACAATGAAACTTCCATAGTTCCTCACTACCGCTTCCCCACTAGTTTTTTGATCTTCCCCAATGTCACAAAACATGAGACACCTATCTCCAGAAATAGTACAACCTGAAAAAACATAGTAATGTCATCACAACATGAACCTCATGCATCACATCATCAAATCATCTCATAAACATATCCATATATACTAACAATCTTGTTCTAGGACCCAACACAACATGTATGACTTGTATCATATATCAGGTATTATACTTCAATCCATCACATCATGAACAGTGAGTATTTACCTCAATCCATCACAACCCATACATGTAATACAAATAATAATCCATTAGATAGTATAACCATAGATGATTTTTTTTCAAATAGGCATACGATATTAAATCCCTATACAAACATATATGGGGGAGAATGTCTCTGTGAATATCATCATAAGTAACTATAAATAGAAGAGATTAGTTCCATAGTTGGAAGTTCGTGATCCATCCTACTACAAAGATGGTGGGGAAAAACCTCCCCCATAGTTCACTAGGTATTAGTCACCCTAACCAACATGGTTGGGAAGAATATGAAATCCTAGAAAATAAATGATATAATATATCTCAGTATCACACTAATGGAATAACCAAATCCAAATCTCAACTATACTAACTGTTTCTCAGACACCCAGCTCCCTCAAGGGACATGATATCCTATAGGGGGACATGTTTTCTAGAAGATACATTAATTATTCTTTTCATTTTATCATTTACTATAGTTATCTAACTAATTATAGATTAATGTAATAATTTAAATTATTTCAAGATACATCCCTTAATCACATGATTGATGTCCATGACCTCTAGAATAATTCAAAATGAATTCACTATATCTAAATATTCACATATTTTCCAATTTTTTATTCCAAAAACACATATCCCAGTGGTCAAGAATTATTTATTTATTTGTAGAATTATTCATTTATACAGGTACACTCAAATAAGCATTAGAAGCTACCTCAAAAATGAAATATAAAACCAATCATACCCAGCTACGTCAAGTAGCGGGGAAAGAAATCCATATACTACAAGGAACCTATCCATCATCCATTAAACATTTTTATTTTAATAATTAATGCATCATTTTCATATCAATGACTATGCCCAACATCAAATCATTCCATCATCTATGGTTCATTTACCAACACCCACATTCATATATCAAATCATCTCACCGTCACATGAATCACTAGATAACACATCATATGTGGCTCCCCTATCACATCACATTAGAAATCCTGGACTCATATCCCAACATGATGACAATATCACATCTATAGCACATCACAAAATAAGGAAAAAAAACCTAGCACAACTCATAGGGAGAAATGGGCCCTAAAACATGGAATATATCATTCACATATAAATGATCTCTCAATATTCAAAAATTAATCCACTCAACCTCTCCATGATAATAAAAACATCTACCCTAGAAATTGTATTTATCCACAAATATTTTTTTATTCCATCTTGAATTAACTGATTCATTATTCACTGGATAAAAATATGATAAATCTAAGCCATTAATCTATAACCATCTATCAAAAGTTAAAAATTCACTTATAATTAAAATATGATTAAAAATGCATAGAGAAGTATCATTCTCAATTGAATAAATTTTCCTTTAAACACCATTTTATGTAATTATCATGATTCAAAATATTTATCAATTTAGTTATCCTGGATGAACACATTTAATTAATCAATCTCACTGTAAGAAGTTTAATTACCATGAAATTACATGAAAAACTAGATTCATTTGACATACCTCTTATTTAATTATTTTACCATCTAATTACATATTATTGTATTTAACTTTATTACCATTATATATCAATATGTAAATTATAATCCATATAAACTGTAGACTTTCTAGCACGCATAACATAGATAATACACTATCTATAAAATCAATAGACAAACCCTTATCATGGTACAAAACATAAACCTACGATTAAAAAATAATTCATTATTAATATGGTAAAATATTTAATGGGTTAATTAGATTTTCATCAAAAGGGATAAACCATTATATGTTTACAATTACATGTAAAAAATACGAGAAGAAAAGAATACCCTACTTTAAAGGCGTCCATGTTCTTGTCATGAGAATATACCCACATAATTGATCTTGATCACCCCTCCCATAAAATATGCATCCTTCCAAGGACAATAAAAATCAACTGTCCAAAAAAAGAAACAGAAAAATATATATAAAAGATGAAGATAAAATCCATCCCGAAAAAAAGAAGAAGTAGAAGGATCCATATCAAAGAACTTTGAGTGAATAAAAGGTATTGTGTACCTATTATCTCTTCAGATTGAACATGGGAAAATAATAATTAGTCAATTTAATACCCATCCCAGGATGGATGGAGAGGGGGAGAAAGAGTTTCTAGCCACCTAGGGAAATGGGAGAATGTAGAGAAGTTTAAAAAAACTAATGTGATTTATTTCATATCATCCCATTGTCAATTTTTCTTTTACAGTGTAAACCCCTTTCACATCGTGAATGTATTTATGTATCTAAAAAAACTATCACAAAAAATCCATTCGTCCAAAATTTATTTCACGTCATGAGGCACCCCATGAATTGTCCTCTCACAATACATTAATGGATTTTGAGCTATGAATAAGTCACTCTTCATTGCCATGGACTACACATTCTTGACATGAAACCCTTACACATCGTGAATTTTCCATGATTCCATATTTTATCTTCCAAACACCTACATACCTACGCAATTCCTCCTACTAGTACATCAAAATTTAGAATCTCACAAAAGGTTTGACTAGATAGATCTATGCATTACACATCCACTCATCATGAACTAATAAATATCATGTTAATAGAAAATCTGCCTTTCTCAGAGTAGTTACCACTTGGTGTATCAATGATATATCTACATCCATGTTTTATTATCTAGATAGGGATGAATTTCCTAGGAAACCCAAACTACATTCATTTTCATGGCATAGGATGTTCACTCATAATGATACATATAAAAATGGTTCTCGTATACTATTTCTAGTTATAATTTCTAAGAAAACAAAACCTTTCATTGATAACAACTGAGGTGACCCCAAAATTACAAACATAAATAATACATCATTTTATATGAATATTAAATATATATCATAAAAATATATTACCTATTACCATAATGGTTTTGTGTTATTGGAAACATTGATTCTTAATAAAATAATATATAAAATATTTAAAACATATACCACTATGTTATTTACACCTAGTGACCTTCATAGCCATAACACACATAAAATCATTCTTCATATTTTATGGAAAATATAACATAAGATTTTTTGAGTTTAGGTTCACAGTAAGTTTGAATTTAGGATATATTATGAAAACCCATAAATTTTAAAATATTTCTTTCATGATTTATTACATAATGTCAGACTTGATACCGAAAAGTTTGGAGCCATTAGGGAAAACATAACAGTAATTTATTAGTTCATAAGGATGATTCTCTAGATTGAAAATATAATTTCAAAAAATTAAAGAATCTTTGTGGTGGAAAATGTGAATTTTAAAGTTTATTTCTATTTTAGTTCGAGTTATTTTTATAAACATTGTTGTCATTATCTATAGATTATAAGGATCTCCCATTTTTTAAAATAATATGTTATTAGGTAGTGATAAAAAACAATGGTTAGACACTTGGGATAATTTTTTTGGCTTTGGTGGATGACTCTAAATAAACCACGACCCTATATATCATCAAAAAACATGTGGATATCATTTTATATACCTATAAATTAAATGAATATTTAATTCTCTCTATTTTTAAAAATTATGAAAATGAGAACTGGAACAAAATGTATTGCATTATCTAAGAGGAGGTGGAATATACTAAAACCAAGGGAAAATTAAATCAATTAACAATGATGAATAATGTTCAAACATTGAATATAGATAATTTAAATCATTCTAGTCAACTATGAGGATATCCCACGATTATAGAGTCCCATTTCTCTATCCATTGAAAAGAAGAAAAACTCACTATAGAATAAAGATGTGAAGATTGGAGTTATTTACTATGATCATTCTTCCTATTTATTTATTTTTTATTACTTTAGTTATTGAATAAAAGTCCCATTTATTTTCATCAAAATATACTTCCCCAACACCATGTTAATGAATTTATAAGTAAATTAATTATTCTTATCTTATTTGATCCTTAATGAACAATTTTGTTTCAAAGGTAGTAGATTATTTCCACTACTCACTTCATTTTAATGACTCCCAATATTCTTCAAAGGTATCACAAATATGACCCATGTATTTTATTCATTTCATATATGAAAGATGGTACCTATTAATCTATGAGTGATCATAATTTTCTGATTATTTTTCAATGTAATATTTGGGAGTTTAGTGATTCTTTCACATATTTGATCAAAAATAAAATACTGGGTCAATTATATCAATAGTATAATCAATTGGTTAGTGAAATTGAATATGAGTTCAGTTAAATGAATTATTATTTAACAGAAAAGGAAAGGTAATAACCATATAATAGATATTTTTTGACAAAATTATTTAAAATGCTCTATTTCTTGATTTGAAATTCATATACAAATTTTCTTTCTCTATTTTCCATTCCTTACTATACCCACATATAAAAAAACTAAAACTAAATTTATAGCCATATTATGGAAAACATATGTGAACTATACTATATTTATTTGGTGCAATGATTTTGTTTTTTAGTCTAAAATGGCTGAAAATATCCAACGATCATTTAAGTGAATAGAATTGGAAAACACAATTCCATACTGTCACCTTAAATTAGATAATTTTTGTTGTTGAGTGAACTTTTATCAACCCATAAATTTGTTTATAAAGTGATTTTTTATTCGATTCTATGTGAAATTTTTGAAATCACCCTGTACATGTTAGTACAAGGATGTGAATTGAAATTTATGATTAAAAAGAGATAAGAAAACCAAAATTGGATTAAAAAAATATAAAACTCTATACCAGTAATATTAATTGGAAACCTATCATGGCTAAATAACCCTTAGAGTTGTTTATACATGATTATTCTGTTATAATGTTTTATTTAAAGTGACAACAACTAAACATGATAAAAATATAGAAAAATAAGTAGATAAAAAAGAATTAATCCTTCGATCAAATTATGGATAAAACATATATCAATAGAAGAAATTTCTTAACATACTTATAGTGGAATAATTTTTACATAGATTATTACCCAAAAAGTATCCTTATCGGGTAGAGAGAGTATATTAAATCAGATTTTCCTAAACATAATCAGGTCTGAAAAAAAATGTGAAAAGTATAAAATATAAAATTTAACAAACCTAAGTATAAATCCAAGAATCACTATCTTAGTCCATGTTTAAATCCATTGTAACCAAATCATACCTCAATAATCCCATCCCCAATCTATGAAACTAAATGTACAATAGAGGAGTGTTTGAGATCTATTACTCGGTAGGCACTCTACATATCGACATTATTTATAATTTTTGTATTGAAAAAAGTGGATTTTAAAACTAGGGTAGGGTTATGTTGGGATTAAAATTTAAAAATAATAAGTTAGATAGGTTTGTAATATTGAATACTACTCCTAACTGGAATAATTTTAGTTTTTCCCTACAATTACATTTTTAGATCCTTATTTTGATGAATCATATTACACATGATTTTTATTAAGTTATCTTCATGTTCATTGGGTTTTTATTTATATGAATACATTCATAATTTCAATATCATTAATGTGCATAATAGAAACAAAGCATGTAAATATCTGGCCCAGGTTCCACATAATGGTTCCCCAAGCCTGTCAGTGACATGACCTCAAGCGTGCCTCCCCGTATGCCAAAATTTTCTAACTAGAAACAATATTATAATATTGATCATGGAGATACTACATCTTCTTAATCAATGTATCACAGTACTAGAATAAATAAAAAATAATCCAATGATATAACCAATAACGAAAAACCTTGTATCACATGATGACCAAAATAGGAAATACATTATCAAAAATAAAATAGTAGATATGTCATAAAAAATTCTTTTTAAGTGTTAATATAACTAACCAAAATAAACAAAGACACTAAAAACTTCCATGTTGGTCTTGGATCATGTCATGTTCTCTCATCCATGATTCATCTCGACTCATCCACCTACCATATGAATCATTTTATTATCATTCCATGTAATGACAAAATCAATTTAGGGCTACCTATCAGGTATCCTGAGTTGGGTGTGATTACAACTCAGTAGGTCACCTAAAATGATATTTAATATAATATATAGTTAATAACAATGTATATAGCTATATAAAGAATAATTAACTATTAATAGGTAAAAAATTATCATGTTTCATAATTCATTTATTAACCACATAAACCCTTAGGTTCCTGATGTCACATGAACCCTCAATACCTACTTTGGTCAATGCCATAGTCTGAAGAATATAACAGAACTGGGGTTATCATTTATTATTTCATATTAATCCATATCATAGAAAATTTTAACCATAATACAATTCCAAGTCACGGCGGTAGAACATAATTATTAGCACCCCATTCATATTTGGAGCCATATTCCCTGTCCCGCACCTCTATGTCACATGGGAATTTGGATCCTTAATCACTCTCCCATTCTCTCCATCTCATAAGGTTATTTTAAACATTAATCCATAATCCACATTCATTTTTCAAACAGGGGTATTTGGATCATTAGCCCATATCCCGCACCTCTTTAATCCTATAGGGTTATTTGGAGCCTCATTTGTGTCCCAAAACCAAAATATTAATCAATTAAACATATATCTCTTAAATTGCATATATAGAATTTATTCAATATTAACATTATTATCATATTTAACATCATGATATACCATTACAACTATCAAAAAAATAAGGATTTAATGCTTTAATAACATGGAATAAAATGATAAATTCACCATTTAAACAATATACCCCATTAATCTAATAATTAATTAAATTTATAGACCCATATCCCATTAATTAATTCACCAATTAATTAATCTAATTTTTGTGAACCCAATATCCTATAAAATAAAAAATCACAATATTTCATTAATTTATTCACCTATAAAGTAATTCAATTTCATAAGATTCAATATCTCATCAATTCCATTATCACAATATTTGATAAATTAATTCACCAATTAATTAATCCAATTTCAAAAATCCAAATTTATTGTCAATTCCCCCATTTAACCATTCTATTAAATAATTTAAAAATTATTTAATCCAATCCCATTTTTTCATATATTAATTAATTGATTAAATATTCAACTGGAAAACATGCCAACTGAATTCTATGAAAAAATACAAGAAATTGGGATACTGAATATATGAATTAATTTGAGACCATATTCCAGAAAATTAATGATGAATTCATTCCAATAGATTTTATCAAGTTGAAGAGGAACTTTAAATTGCACATCACAGTTTGAGATCAAGATCCAAAACCTATATCCAAGATCAAAATATTAATATCAAAGAAAATATTTATATAAATTCCTAATAATAGAGGAAACTGTTTCTTTGGAGAATGGGAGAAGTACTATATAGTGAGAGGAAACTATTTTGGATGAGATTATATTACAAAGAGAGGTGAGAATTATTGACCTGAGATTACAGTCATCAATAATAAAGGATTTGGGGGCTTGGAAACTATCTAGGAAACTACAAAAAGGATATAAAATATTTAAGAATTAGTTTTGATAGTTTAAGGTGAATTCTAGAGGGTTCAGGATTTTTAAAAATTATTTTCATATTAATTAAACAAGTGCACATAGTTTATCATGTATGGGTACACATTTTTCCAAATAATTCTCCTTAACCAATGAACTCATTTGAGGGGGTGGTTTCTTCTAAGAGGTAACACATTTTGAAAAATCTTGTGCTGGCCATGTAAATCCCTATATCTCGGTTTTCGTGGTTTTCCTAGTTCTGTGCACAGTTTGGGAAAACCATGCACATAACATGTAAACCTCATATTCCTAATAAAATAATCTAATTTTAACCAAAAAATCCCATAAGAAAACCCCAAATGATGATATAATAAAAACAAGGAAATCTCATACATGTAAATGGGATCAATACATCTATAGAAAAGGCCTAAATCCTAAAATCTCTCCACCTTAAAATATCTCATCTTCAACCTACACTCCTAAGAATCTCTATAATTAAAATTCTAAAATATTGGTCCAACGAGCTCACATATCAGCTTTTATTTTCCAAATTTACTCATGAACATGGCCACGTAGCCACAATAGAAAAACTATATGCAAGTCCTTCCCCACAAAAAAATCTCTCTATGTTCTGATACACATATCAGATGCTTCTAAAAGGATGCGTCAGTCTGAATCTCAACATCATCGACATCATTAACCAGATAAGAGACGGAGTGATACCATAAAATATATGCTACATTAAAAATAATTTTCAAAACATTGTCGACATGGGGAAGAGCTAACTGGTATACCCTATGAATGTTTCTCTACACTATCTCAAATGGTCTTCCAACCCTTGGTACTAACCTTCCATATCTATGTATCCACTGGTGACCAAATCTAGGGGATACCCAAAGGAAATCATGACCAACCTTTATAAAATCTAGGGTCAATCAACGTCTATCATCAAATGAATTTTGACTAATCTAAGCCATATCCATAAGCTATTGAATCAACTAAACCTACTCTGACATCTCCTACCAGAGGCTTGGTCCCAATAGTTCTATCTCACTATGTTACATCCAACATATAGGTGATCTACATGTCATACCATAATGTGAATTCTCAATAACTTCATTTATAGGCTAACTACACCTTCAATTAATTTTTTTTTATACACACCTAAGTCTTGAACACACACCTAAGCATATTATCCATCACCTATATAGTATGTTCTGACTGTCAATCTATTTGGCGTGGAATTCCATACTCAGTAGCACCTATTTCCCAAAAAACTTCTATAATCCCTAAATGAAGCACAAAGTAAAACATGATTCACATTTTGAAACAATACTATGTGGCACCACATGAAGATGAACTATTTCCCAATCATTCAAGTCTCACAACTACTCCACTACCAATGTCTCCCATATATGAAATAAATGTGATATATTATTCAAATGGTCCACAATCCTCAAAATAGCATCAAACTTCTTTGTGTTCTTAGGAGTCCCACCAAAAAGTCTATAATTACATTTTCCTACATCCATTCTGGAATGGAAAATAGCTATAAGAAACCAACATATTATTTATTCTTTTCCCAAACCTTTTGATTGGTGTGGCATTGTGTCATAAACCCCACTATCTAATTTTTCATGTCTGGATACCAAAACTATCATTGTAAATCACTATACATTTTGGTCACACATGGATGCACCACCCACTTCAAGGAAGGGAATTCATGCATTTGCACATACTGCAAACTCGTAGCACAACAACCGAATTCTAGACATAGATGATATCATACTCACCTATGGTCTGGTGTGATGGTGGATCCCCTCAATCAAGGCATTCCCTCAAGGGAAAGAATTTTTTGATCCTCATACTTCCTTTATATTAGGATCTAGAACATTCCACCAGTGCTTCTCTTATCCTCAAAACATATAAGAAAAAAACATGACCCACTCTTCAACCGAAGTCTCAAAACTTTTAATTATAGTTTTTATGGACTCAATCCTAAACTATTATACCATGGGTCCACCATATATAGTGAAAATATGATGTTCATATAATATAAACTCCCATATAATGTTAGACATACTCCTAACAACATGATATGGGTCTCTCTCCATAAACTGCATTAACTGATAACAGAATTCATGAGACTGCTTTAACACTTCTAAACTAGGCACTATCGGTGCCTCTGGATCCACTACTAGAGGATCAATTCTCTACATTACCTCCTATCATCCTCTCAAAAGAAATAATCATATATGAATTTCAATACAATACCAAACACACATCTTTACACACATAACACAATATTAAAATAATTAACCAGAAGGTTTCACAAATATAGTAACACGTAATATCCCAAATCCCTACAACACTGTTAAAACCAGGGACTAATCACTACCCTTAACCATTCTATTTCTAGTTCCTAGTTAAAAAATATTATACACATTATCATTGTTCAAGGATTATTATACAAAATTTTTTCATTTAATTCATCAATTTTTATATTTCAATTAAAATTAGGAACCTTTTTCATTTTAATTACACAAGTGAGGGGAATCATTTTAATTTCAAAAACATACCACAAAACCATTTTCAAATGTGTTCTTAAAATGATTCATTTCTCAAAAATAATCCTGAGTTCTTAGAATGATGAAATCATACTTATATCTCATGCTAAACATGGACATGAGTCAAATTTCATAAAATATTAGAAGAAATAATCACATCACCAAACAATTGCACCAATTGAGTTAAAATAACATCCAACTATGACAACTCTCATCAATAACAGCTATGCCACCCATGATACATGTATTTTACCTTCATAAAAGGGTATGTTACTCCCATGCACAAGCTATCATCCAAGGACTGCCACCTCTTATTCTCCTTTATTTCTATTCCAAATAGTAATATTAACTGAAAATAATGGAGAAATACTTTGATACCACATTGTAACATCCCAAAAATGGTGACACACACTAGTTTCCTAATCATGTTGATTACATGACTTAAATGATGTCTCACTATACTTCATAGTTTGTAGACTGTTACCATGGGACTAATATTGGTCATGAGGATACTATACACTCTTCATTAAAATATTACCACAACATAATAAATAAAAAATAAACAAATTATATAACCAATCATGGATCAAAAATAATATCACATGATTAATAAAATATGATTAAAAATATCTTAACTGAAAATTAGATCTACCATGATAAATAATTTTCATGATTAAATAAGAAAAATACAAAATAAACAAATACCCTCAAAACTCCCAAAGGGGTCCTAAATTGCATTCGGTTCCTCTATTCATGCTCTATCCCAACTCAGCCATCTAACATATTGATATTTTCTTTATCCAATTCTGTTACTATGAAATATATTCATGTACAGTTAGGCTTCCATATTAGGGTGTGAGTAAAACTCAGTATCCCACCACCAATGCTATCTAAAGTAATATGTAGTTAATATCAATGTATACAATTTTAAAAAGAATAAATTACAATTGACAAGTAAATTTATATCACATTTTATCATTTATTTACTAACCACATAAACCACTAGTTTTCCAGGGACTCATGACCCATCAATACCTACTCTGGCTAATGTGGGAGTCTTAACCATATCAATTAACTAGGGTAACCATTTATCATTTCATATTAATTCATGTAATTGGAAATTGGAACCATAGTTCAATGAAAACTCATGGGTGTATGGCACTGTGTCTATAACCTGATTGGTATTTGGTATCTTAATCCCTATCCCACACCTCAATGTCATAGGGTTATTTGGAGCCATCGTCTCTGTCCCAAAATCCCCGCCTTAAATGTGTATTTGGAGCAGTAGTCAATTTCCAACACCCATTTATCTTACATAAGTATTTAGAGCATGAATCCCTATCCCACACCTCATTAACCCAATATGGATATTTAGAGCCTAAGTCTGTTTCCTACATTCTTATATCAATCCTTCCCCCATATAGAAAATAATTCCAATTTGTAAATAAAAATCAAAATTAACTCTCGCATCACATTTCAAATCATGATATTCTATTCCAACTATCGAAAAAATCATGATTCAATACTTTGATATCATGGAAGAAAATGAGGAATTCAACATTTAAACCATATATCACTTTAATCCACTAAATAATTCATCCATTCATTAATCCAATTCGACATCCCTGTATACCATTAATTAATTCAGAAATTATTTAGTATAATTTATAAAATCCTAATATCTCATAAATCCCATAATCACAACATTTAAATAATTAAATCACTAGATAATTGATTCAATTTACCAATGTCAATATCCCATCAATTCCTAAATTAAAATATTTAATTAATTATTTCATCAATCTGTCATTCAAATTTCACAATTCCTAATTTCCTAAAAATTTCTCGTTCATGCATTCCATTAAAAAAATAAACTGTTAATTGATTATTTAATTAGTTTAATCAATTCATGATTCAATTTAAAAACCTACAAATTGAATTATGACAACATCTATAAAGAATTTTCATAAATACTATGGAAATTCAATTGAGACCACCTACCTCATGATCGATGGAGGATTTTTTCCAATAGTTTTATGTAAAATGGAGTGGATCATTCAATTGCACAAAAAGGATTGAGATATAGATTAAAATCCTATATCCATGATCAAATAGATTAGATCTACCGAAACCTATATCTAGATCACCAAAAACATAAGAAAATTTCCCCTCAATGAATAAGACAATGATGGGGAGTCTATGTTAATAACATGTGATGATATTCTCTTATTAGGAGAGGTGTGAATCGTCCATTAGGGTTTCAAATAATCAATAATGGATTTCATAAGGGTTTGGAAATAATCTGGGCACCTAAAAAAAATAAAGTAAAATTTCAGTGAAACGTTATGTCAATTTAGGGTGATGTCCAGGGGTTCAAATTGTAAGCCTGATTTTTTGATTAATTAAACTTGTGTACATGGTTTTTTAGTTATGGGAGAATGATTTACCAAACCGTGCACCTTAAACATGAACATATTGTTGGAGAGGAGTAAGATTTCTATTAATGGGATAATGGTTTGAATAACCTTATTCCAACCATGTAAATCTCTTATGTCAAGGTTCACATAAATTGCTGTGTTCATACCATGATTTACCACAACCCTTCCCCAACCGTGAAAAACCCCTCTTCCTCCCAAAATTAACCAATTTCACAAAAAAAATACCCAAAGAAAAACCCAAACATGATATACTCATAAAAAACTAAAAAATACATTTAAATTACCTCTATACATCTATAAAATAAGAATGGAATCTTGTATGTAATATTTCCAAACATAATGAAGAGTCGCCTAAAATTTTATACAAAAAATAATATATCTATTAATATGAACCTATTAGAGTAACATTTTCAATCCAAATGATCTCAGATAATTTGGTAAAATAAATATATAACCATTTTTGATAAATAGAGGATCATATATTTGATAAATAGATGTTAAAACACTAATAATCAAGATCTGACCACCTTCTCTATGATAGATTTATTGACCCCAGCCTCAGTATCCTAGAGCTAGTGGCTTACTTTATTACATAAGATGGATTACAAGAAATTTCATCCCGGAGTACATAATAGATTATTAGAATTGGAAAACTAGACACAATCTTAATTGTTACACTAAAAATGAAATGAAAATCAATTGATATTCCATTACAAACATTTATAACTCCTAGATTATCCCTGAAAGTCATTTGTAATATTCATCATTGTATCCTAGGGAAAATTATAACATATGAAAGGTGTGAGATCTTGTGATAAGTAAGGGTATGGAATAATATGGAAGTTATCATTAAAATAAACATTAGGCATGGTAAATAACCAAAAAACATTCAATTAATAATAAATTTGAGCATAATATGGATGGAATGAAATATGAGTAAATAAAGCAATATAACTGATCATAAGAGAATGAAACACAGTCATAGATATTATAATAGTCAAGTATCACATGTTTTATCAATTTATAAAATCATAAAGAGGGAATTTATAATGATATAAATCTAAAACCTATTGTCGATGCATCAACCAATAAATATAAAAATACTAAGTTAAGTCCATAGTTAAAACCAAATTCTATTTTGACTCATAAGACTTGGTGACACATTGAGAGGATATATAGGGCCCCAACCATAACATTATATATCCAATTCATTACACATTTGAATGTGGATAAACATAAACAACATGAAAATATTAAATTTAAATAACTTTTCCCAATCTTAAATCATAATCACTATCCATTTTGAGTGGCATGGTGAATCGTATCAAGAGAGCACATCAACATTCAAAATGATCATGAAATATTTAATAACATATGGTATACGAAAATATTTATATATCATTATCAATAAATCATAAAATTCATCTAAGGTGTTCAAATAGATTAAAATACTCTAATAAAATCATTGAGGAATTATTGAGAGAAATACCCCTTTCACTTGGAAAAAAGAATTATTTTGGAAAAATATTTTTTATTTTTAATAATTTTTTTATAAAAACATTAATAAAAAAATATAGTTTTTCATGAAGAAATAATTAATTTTTATAAAAAATGGTCCTTTAATACATATTGTATACAGTAATTCAAAATGTGTAAGAAATCGAGATGTTCCCCTTAATTGAGATTTTATATCCGGAATAATTGTGAAAGATACTTCTAAAACATGTAAATATACATAAAATAAATAAGGATTATGATTTTTACTCATATATATAACATTAAAACATAATTTATGAAGATTAAATAAGAATAATTAAGAATTTCAAATGTGTAATGAGAGAGAAAGCATAATCTCGAATAAAAACTGGATGTTTGGGGAGAAACCATTACCTTATGTCTAAATGTGTTATAAAATAGAACATAACGTCCTATATAATCAAATTAAATCCATTAATTAATTAACAAATAAACCTATATAAATTTATTTTATTTAACATAATTTTATTAAGTTCATTTATTCCCTTTTTGAAGAGTTATATGATATAATTTTAATGTTCGAGAGTGTTTGTTTTCATGGTTTCTAGGATCAGTATATTTGTATATGATTATGGAAGTCCATGTGGAATACGTATAATTCTACAGAATTGAACCTATAGGATATAAAATAAAATATGAATGTGTAAATTATTATATATATAATAATTTATAAGGTATGAGGATGAAAAATTAGATAGTACATTTAGTACTAGTCGTTTTCATTATTACAGTAGTTATTGATCATAACATACTCATTTTGTTTTATCATTAAGTATTAAATAAATAAGTTACTCCATGAAATTGAGAATTTTTTTAATACATATATTATATTTTTTAACCATAAAAATTATTTCATTACCATACTTGAAGAAGAAATTGAGGAATAAAAACCTGTTGTCCCCAATCATTGTAAATCAGCACCTCTCCATCAAGGATTTTGTTTAAAAAATATAAAAGATGGATATAAAGGATATTGAGTAATGATAAATGATTAACATGATATAATTACAGTATGAAGATTATAATTGATTAATAATGATCATTTTTAAAGAGTTTTTGTGGATATAAAAAAAAGAAAGAAAACATAATGGAAATTAAATGAAAAAGGAAGTTGGTTTAACCCTTGAATTATCCTCCTTGAGAACCTCCTCAGGGGAAGGGGTTTTGGGCTTCTTGAAAGACCAAAAGAATTATTTTAATGATGAGAGATAAGATATGAGGATTTGGGATAAATCATTACAAGATTCAATGATAAGATGTGTGAGGTGAAGTTGTGGTGACAGGTAATATTCAAAGTGGAGGATAGGGGTGATTTCTCATAATTTTATTCATTATTTTATTATTTTTATCATTACAAGCAATAATATTTATTCTTGTGACTATATACTATAACATCTTCATAAGAGTTATAACAAAAGATTCATACATCATCCAAACACCACCCATGACTCGATAAAATATATATTTATCATTAATTGTAGATTATAATATTTTACTATTCATAAAAATCAATTATCTTTTATAAACCGAAAAATATAACCATGAATATTTTTAGATGTGTGCAATAAAAAAATAAACCCTAGTTTGGAAAATGATTTTCTAATATGATAAATTTAATTTTCAATTGAAATCATCATTTACTCAAAAATACTGATTTTAAATCTAATAGAATTTATAACACGTTCATAATTTAACTATAGTCTCCTAAAATTATCCTAAAATCAGAATAAAAAAATTATTATTTGTTAATAAATTTTATATGAATAAATTTTAAATTTAAATTTATTATTAATTATAATATTATAATTAAATATTTATTACTTTAAAAAATAGAAGCTACTGATTTAATAATTTTTAAAATATTCATTTACTAATACTATTATATAATTACATGGTTCTTTAATTTAAAAGGTCTATACATTTAAATTATAATTTCATTGGTGATGTTACTATTCATTAGTGTGATTTACTATTCATAATGGTCATATTACTATTCCTAAGGTCAAGTTACTATTTAATATCTATAGGTTCCTTAACTTAGAGAATTACATCTTATTTAATTAATTCTTCATTTATGATGTTTGTACTCGGTTCTATAAGTGATTTGATGTGATATATACTATATAAAATAAAAATAAGAATTGAGATTTCATTGATAGAGTTCTGGTTCATTACATTCTCCCCTCCTATAAAAATTTCAACCTCAAAAATTTCATGTTTATTAGTTCACAAAATGATTTGGGTAGTTCTTCATCATAATATCTTCTTTCTCCCACATCGCCTCTTCAATTTTATGACTTTTACAATGTACTTTATCCAGTATAGTCATCCAATTCCTCAACACCAGTTCTTTAGTTACTAGAAGCTATACGGGATCCTCACAATTAGGTAAGTAGGGTGGCAATTATATTCCTTCATAAGTGAGTACATAAGATGGGTATGGAATGTAATTACTCAACAAGAAGATGTGGAACACATTGTGCACCTTTGAATGGTTTGGCGGTCTTTCCAAAAATTATCCATGGCTGCAGTTCTATCTAATATTTGAAAATGAACAATTTACCTGGGGAAAAATTTCCATTTCTTCACAAATATTTGGACTCCCTTCCATGGAGATACATTCAATAAAACATGATCTCCCACATAAAATTTAAAATAATTCCTTTGATTATTGATATAGCTTTTTTTCTATATGGGACCGCTTTGATATGGGCTTCAATATTCATAACCTTATCTATTGTTTCCTAAAAAAGCTCAGGTCCTATAAGATTTCTTTCACCAACATCATCCCACAATGTTGGTGTGAAATGTCTATTTCCATATAATGCTTCATATGTTTCCATTTTAATACTATATTGGAAAATATTATTGAAAAAAAATATACCAAAAGAAAATATTGATCCCACGTGCCTTGAAAATCAAGAGATAATGATCTCAACATGTCTTCTAATATTTAAATGGTCCTTTTAGACTGTTCTCCAATTTGAGGGTAATAATAATCACTCAAATGAAGTGAAATATCGTAATATTTATGAATAATTTTCCATAATTTTGATGTAAATCCAGGATAATTATCAAACAAAATTGAAAGAGGTTCTCTATGATGTCCTAAAACATCATCAATATAGTCATGAAAGGAAATACAATGGTAAACTGACCCTTATAGAGATTAAATGTGCAGATTTTTTATGTCAATAAACAATCACCCATATTACCTCATACTTTTTTATAGATTTTGGTAATCCTGTGAAAAAATAATTACTAATGACTTCCCATTTCCATGTAGAAATAGGAAGGGTTTCATGAAACCTATAGGATGTTGACATTTAGTGTTCACCTATTGACATAATAATCATATTGATACATAATAATCAATTTCCCACTTTATATTAACCCACCATAAATGTTCCTTCATATAATTATAAATCATAGTGCTAACTAGATGTATAAATAAATTTGAGCTATGTGCATCATCTAATAACTCCCTTCTAAGATCTGGTGTATAGAGAACACGTAACATCCACCTAAATTTTAGAATTCCATCCTCACACACAGAGTTTCTAAACACCCTATAATTTATAAAATTAATTTTCTTTTCGATGATTATCATCATCAAATTGAGAATGTTTAATTCTTTCTAATAAAGATTGTAGGGAAACTAGGTGAAAAAGTCATGATGTTTAACCTTCCTTGATAATTACCATTTCCATATTTTCTAGATCCATGTACACATGGTCCTTATCAATATTAATTTTATTTAGAACTCCATGATCCTTACTCTTTAGTGTATTTTCTAACTTATTATCCTTCTTAGGGTGGTAATTTATTAAGAAATTATAATACTCATATAGCTCTAACCATTTCTATCTTCCCATTGTTGAGTTATTTAAGTAAGATGATGTATTTCAAACTCTTGTGATCCATATATATCTCACATAAATAACCATATATAAAGGGTCTCCATATATTCAGATATATTATTATAGTTGTTAACTTAATATCATGAGTTATATAGTTATGTTCATGTGTTTCTAACTACCATGATGCGTACACATTAAATCTATCATGTTGCATAAGGATATATCCATGTCCTTTATTTGATAAATTACTATAAACTAAAATCCAACTTTTCCTTATTGTAGAGTCAAGATTGGAGCATTAAATAACCTCTTCTTTAATTATTCAATACATTATCCACATATTTTTCCATATGACCTTCACCCCTTTATGAGTAAGCTTAATTAAGGGTTCAACTAATCGGATGAACTTCTAAACGAAATGCTGATAATAACCTACTAAACCAAAACAAATATGCACCTCGGTTACCTATGTTGGTGTAGGACATTACTAAATCTCCTTTTTCATTAAAGTATCAACCAAGATTCCATCAGTTGAGACTATATAGATTATAAAAGATACTTTTTGAAGGCCAAATTCACACTTTTTGAACATCCCCTAAAATTCATTTCTTTTAGGTGCCTTCAAAACAAGGTATAAGTGATTATCATGGCCTTTTTAGATTATGGAATATACCAAGATATGATCATTAAATAGAATAATAATCTCATTAATAAATTCCATGAATTATCAGTTCATTAGAATCTTTAAAATGGAGGGCTCATTAATCAATCCAAATGGCATTATTGTAAACTAATAATACCCATACCTAGTTAATAATGATGTCTTTGGAATATCTTCCTTCCTCACATGCAATTGATGATATTTAGATCAAAGATAAATCTTTATAAAATTTTTTTCCATGATGTTTATAGAAAAAATCATCAATACGTGGTTGGGGATACTGGTTATTTATTGTAACAGGATTGATTTCTCTATAGTCAACGAAAAACCTCATGGATATATATTTCATCATGAGAAAGAAAATAGGGGATCCCCATAGAGAAACACTAGGGTAGATAAAAACATTATAATTTAATTCCTCTAGTTTTTTCTTCTGTTATACAAATTCCATAAAAGCCATTATATAAGGTGTATTTGATATTGGTCTTGAAGAAAAAAATAAATCAATAGAGAACTCAACTTCATGCACTGAATAATGTATAGGTAAATCCTCTATAAATACATCAATGAATTATTTCCCAAAAGATACATCCTTAATTTGAATATTTCCATCCTAAACCATAGATATTTCATTCTCCTCCCCCATATGAATTGAATTCAATAGAGCTATCGAGGGTGGGTATAGATAATATTTAGAAGGCGATTTTTCTTCTATAATGACAATATATTCTATATATTCCTTAATAATCCTTATTCCCTTCATCTTTTAATATATTTCTTCATTATATTTTAAATCCAATCTATACTGAGGGTTATATCAAAGTCTATCATAGGTATGATGAAAAATCAGAAGATAAATCATGTTTATATACTATAATGTGAACTACTTGAATCATCCTTGTGACAGTGAGACTTCCCTTAGGGGTTTTGAGTGACAATACCTTGTTAAACAGAATTAGAAATATCTAATTTTATAGGAAACCGGTACAATAAAAACAAATAAGAATATCCAAAATATAATAAATCATTTCCTATGTTAGAAAAATTTATTAAAGTACTTTCCAACACATCATTAGTAATTTCAACTTAAGCGGTTCGGATAACATAAGTTTGTCCCCGTTCATGTGGCTTTTTCAGAGGACAGTTTCCATGCCAATTAGAATAATCATTTAAATAGTGGTCATTATCCAGAATAATTGTATTATTTACCATTGTTAGCTTACTTTTTTCCATTTCAGTCATTGGATTTGTGGAATTTTTCTCTACACTTGAAAAAGAATTCGTTTCATATTAAGAAGTATCTAGGGTGTTTTCTTCCACATGTATAACATGTTGGAATACTCCCTTTTTTATTCTTATCATATTCTAATCATTTCTCTTCCACCCTATTCTTATCTTATTATCCCTTAGAGTCATTTGAATTATATAATTATTTTTCTATCTTAATAGAACATGATATTATAACATCACATGATAAGAAATTTTAGGAGAATAGTGACCTTAAGAGGAATGGTTTTAAACAATCAAAGAATATATCAATCTTACTCATTAGATTATGTAAATAGTCATTGAGATGACTTCATAACCTTGAAAATTTTTCATCATTATTAGAAATATTTTTATCTCCTTTTTTCCTTAGAATCATGAAATTCCGTTCCATATATACTTGTTTTCTGTGAGTAAAATATTTTTCGGGGAAAAGTTCCTTAAAATCTCTCCATTTAATATTTTAAAATTCGAATTCATCCTTTTTTTGATTTTCTTACCTACATTGATCCGCATCTTCTGATTGATGATAAAATTCCATAACAGCCATCTCCCATTCGTTACTTCCCAATGTAAGAAATATAGTCTTTAAAGAACTTATCCACTACTCAGCTACAAATGGGTTGGTATTTCAACTGAATTATAGAGTCCTTTAATACATAAAGAATTCTAACGTTCCTCCCCCACATTGTGGATATATTATCCATATGAGTAAGGTTATTATTCATAACCTGAGCTAGCTATCCTAATATTACTATAAAATTATCACCCCCAGTTGTAGCTCGAATACTAACATCATTATCTCCAATAGGAGGCCAATCCCTATATGGGATACATGAATTGATATTATTTTCATTCCTTCCACTATGTGCTAGTTCTAAATAATGGCATACAATAGATTAGGTTATGAATTTAAATGTATAGTCTCAAACTATAAAAAAACATAAATTTTTATTTTATGCCTATATAATATCATAATCATAAACACCATTTCATTGGGAATATATTTACTTTTAAAAACATCATAGTGATTTGTAAATGAAATTTGACTTATCCTAATAATATCACATGGGAGTGTCAAACCAGGTCCACAATAAGGTATATTTTCATGTACTGGGTTACCATGAGTCATGCTCGTGACACCTTGTACGAGTTGTTACCCCTATATATAAATTTTCTATAACTACATCCACTTATTGTATTCAGACATGGATGTATTGCTACAAAGAACCACATAGTCTATAACTTAACAAAATTAAAGAATGCTCTTATTTTTTATCCTAAAACTCTATATTAGGGTTATGCTCACTAATATAAGTTATATAAATCATGTTTCCAAGGTTACTACTAAACTTCCTCTGATAAAAACTATAAAGACACTGACCCTAGTAGCCCAGAGTCAATGCCTTAATTTATTACATTGGTTATATTTCAAGGAATCACATCCCGAATGAATAAATAGTTTAGTAGAATTTGAATTGTAGAGACACCCATAATTGATACATTAGAACCTAAAATTTAAAGTAATAGTTACTCTATTAAAATCATCCATCACTCATTGAATTCCCCTACATGTCATTGATAATATTATTCTTCTTATATTGTGTGAAAATCAAACATAAGAAAGGGGCGATATCAAATGATCAATAAGTTTAGGTAATACAACATATTTTATGATAAACCTAAACATTACACATGATGAATAAAAAAACACAAGACCTTAAAAAACATTTTCATAATATCAAAGGAATGAAATATGAGTAAATAAAGCCATATAATTGATTAGAAGAGAATGAACCTTAGTCATGGATATTGTACTACTCAAATATCACATGGTTTATCAATTTCTAGAATCATAATTAAGGATTTCATAATATAAAACATCTGAAAGATATCATTAATACCTCTTCCAAGACATCTAAAAATACTATTGTAAGGCCTTGACCAATACCCATTTCTGTTTTGTCTAATGATACCAACTAATTCATCGAGGGGATATAGCTGGAACCGCCCATATCATTATATGTCCAACTCATTTACCATATGAATGGTGACAAACATAAATATCCTAAATGTATAAAATATAAAAAACATTCACCAATCTATAATCATAATCTCTAACCAATCTGAGTAGCTTTGTGAATTGTATCAAAACAGCACATCCACTGTCAAACCAGTAATAAAATATTTAATGACATATGGTATGTAAAAAAATATATAAATATTAATAAGGAAATAACTTCAATATTGGTGTTGAAATAGATGAAAGTACTCTAATAAAATAATCAATATATTCTTGAGAGAAATACCCCATTCATTTTACAATGAAGAGTTATTTTACGAAAATATTTTTTATTTTTTATCATTATTTGGATAACACCAATAACAAAGAAGTATCTTATTTCATTAAAAAAGTAGTTATTTTAGAAAAATAATGTTTTCTTAAAACAGATTGTAGGTGGTACTTGAATATAGGTAAGAAATTGAGATTTTTCCTATAATCGGTCTTGCGTATCGTGAATGATTGAAAAATATCCTTATAAATCATGTAATCCCCATAAAAGAAATAAGGATTCTGATTGATTAAAATATTTATAAAATTAAAATTTAATTTATTTGGATTAAATAATAATAATTAAGAATTCAATTGGGGGTAAATAGGGTTAAAGTGTAATCCCGAATGAAAAACTGGGGTTTGGGGAGAAACCCTCCCATTATGTGAAAATGTGTTCCGCACTTGACCATAACATCCTAGATAATAAAATTTAATCAATTAACTCATTATTTCATAACAATATATATATATATATATGTATTTTATATATTATAGGTTTATTATGGTCATTTATTCCCATTTTTATTACTTATGTGATACAATTTAATTGTTCGAGAGAATTTGTTTCTCGGGTTTTCATAATCAGTATATTTGAAGATGTGTATAGAAGTTCCCGAGGAATGGGTATAATTCAATAAAATTAAATTTATATGATATTAAAAAAAATAATTGTAAATGGTTATACATATCTTTTATTTATATGTTATGATTATGAATTGTTAGATAATACAGTTAATGATAATCGTTTCCATTATTACGACAATTGTTGATCATAACAAACTCATTTTGTTTTATCATTTCGTATTATATAAATATTTTACTTCAAGAACATATGAAAAGTTTTAATACATATATAATAGTCAAGTTAACAATAAAAAATGTTACATTTCCAAACATGAAGGATAAATTTAAGAACATAAATCTTTCATCAATGAAAGTTGCAAATCAGCACATCTCAAGTGATGATTTTATTTTAAAACAATTAAAGAGAGGGAGAGAAATAAGTTTCAGTTAGGATGTTACATTAACATAATATTATTATATTTTATATATGATAATGGAGTTATCATGATCATGTGGATATATATGGTGAGAATATAATAAGAAATGAAAATAAATTGAAATGAAATTAAATGAAAATGGAAGAGGGTTTACCTCTTAAATTATCCTCCTTGAGAACCTCCTTAGGGGAAGGTGTTTTTTTGTAAGGACCAAGAGAATCCGGGATGTTTAGAAACATGGGATGACTATTTTGGATTAATTTTAAAAGTATTCAAGGTATAGATGTGTAAGGAGAAGCCGTGGTGAGGGGTGGTTTTTATAATAGTCGAGAGGGAGTGATTTCTCATTAATTTATTCATTATTTTTTATTTTTCTCAAGAAAACCCACAGGGATTATTGTTATCCAAATATACATCAATAAGTGCATTTTTTTATCTAAGGTATCTTACTTCATCCAAAAATCACCTATGACTCAATAAATCATGTATTTTCAATTATTATAAATTACCATATTTTTCTATTCACAAACAATTCCGGTATTTGAGAATGATCCCAACCCCTCCCCTCCTCCCCCCCCCCCCCGAATGTTTTTCAGTGTGAAGAATTCAAAAATTAACTCTATTTTATGAAACTAATTTTCTAAATTTGGGAAATATTTTTTTAATTAAAATAACCATTTACTATAAAATATTGAACATAAATATAGAACAGATTTGATAACACATTCAGAAATAAAATAAGGTCTCAAAAAATTATCCTAAAATAGTTAGTCAATAAAATGTTAATTTATTACTAGATTTTATATGAAAATATTTTATATTTAATCATTTTAATAATTTTGAAATTGTAAATAAATATTTGTGACTTACAAAAATAAAAACAATTATTTTATCATATTTTAAAGTATTTATTTACTTATACAAAGATACAATTACATAATAATTTAATTTATAAGGTAACTAATTTTTATTAATACATTCATGGGCGATGTTACTATTCATTATTCATATTTAATATTCATAAGGGTCATATTACTATTCCTATGGCCATGTTACGATTTCATCGACATAAGTTCTTTAGCTTCTAAAAATACCTTTTATTTCATTCATTATTCCATTAGGATGTTCGTATTGTGTTCTAAAAGTGATTTTATGTGATCTATATTTTATGAAAAAACATAAGAATGGAAATTTGTTTGATAATATTTTGAGTCTTTATGATTGATATCCTATATTTGATATTGTTTTTAGTGTGATATAATTGCATTAATGTTGGTGATGATTATTTATAAGAGATGTTATTTTTATTTTATATTTATTACTTATGATCGTATGCGATCAATGATCTTTTGATGATAGAAATATAGGTAATAGATCATTTAATTGAAGTAATTATATAGTATGTAAAATTTTCATACATTGTTGAAGAATCTCTAGGGTAAGAGATTGATATTATATTTAAATAATTGAAGATGTTTTCATTGCATAAACTAGTATATTTATGGATCAAGGATCGATCATCCTAACACCTTGGGATAAAAGAAGGAAAGTTACTCGGATAATAGATTTTATATTATAAATCGTATAAAATATTTTTGTGAATTTTTATATAGAACATTAGTGTTTCATTAATTTATATTAAACCTTATATGTTATGTTTATCTTTGTACATTCAAATATGTTTTTTATATTTTATAATTTATGAAATTATCCTATTTTTATACATTATTACATTCTTATGATCAAATCATATTATCTTATAAAATTCAAATTTCAAAAAGTGCTAAATTTATATAATTTCCTAAAATAACCAGTTCACCCCTATTAGCACCCAAAAATTTTTAAAACAAAAACATTATATTCAATAGTTTATACATTACAGAAAAATAATAATAAATAAATATGGAAATATTATTGTTTAAATATGAGACTTCTGACATAAACATTAAATGGGAGGGGTGAATAAGATTAAATAAATTATGAAATATATAAAAATATCCCACTTAATATATATATATAAATTTTTTCATAAGAAATAATAATCCAAATGTTAAAAAAGATATATTATTCTTAAAAATATAATCCCTTAAAATTTATTCAAATTTATTTTTCTTAGAAAATATTGTAAATAATTTTTTGATAATTTTTTATTTTTTTTCATAAAATTAGTACTTTTTTTGAAATAATAATTTCAAAATTATCTTAAGGTGAATTTTTTTTCTTTTTCTGAGATTTTATATTTTCTAGTGAATAATAAATAGTAATAATTTTATTTCTAAAAAATATATATTTTTCAATTATATAATGAGATCCATTTCATTTTGAAATTTATAAAATTTAAAATAATTTCCCATATATTTTATTTTTTTTAATTAATCTCATTGGAATAAATTTTATTTTTTAATTTGGTATTAAAAAATTTTCAAATGATAAATTGGCAGCTTTCTGGAAAACTCTTTTTATACATTCAATGCATTTTCAATTTTTATAAAATATATTAATCAATATTATTAATTATTTTAATGATATTTTTTTATTATATTTTAAATAGTTGTTTCTATAATTCATTTAATTGTTTCGTAATTATAAGATAATAATAAACCATGTTTTAGGAATAAAAAGGTATTTTTTAAACAATGGTTTTCGTCATGGGTTGTGTGGTTATTTTAAAACTATTTTTAGGACTGTTCTAGATATTTCATCATATTAAATGGATTTTATATTTGTAATCTTGAAGTTCAAATTTGGTAAGTAGGTTCCATTTATTTTTTGGTAAACATGAATACTAATAGTGTTAAAATTTATCTCTTCTGTGAAGATTAAATCAGGTTAATGCATGTTAAAAATAAGTGAAAAGTCCATACCTTTTCATCATAATTATTATTAGATGAATGGAATTTTAACTTTGTCATATTAGACTCGAAATAGATTTATACTGGAAAATTTTCTCAGAAAATGAAATTTTTAATATTTAAATAAATGCATCTTAGAATATGTCACTCTCTTAGTTTTATATATCTCTCCATTTTCCATATAGTGATAAAAGAATGATCTAGATGAATAAACATATCTATTTTTAGAATATTGAAAATGATTATTTTGACATATTATTGAGATGATGAATGAATTTTATTTAAATTAAAATGACGTGTTTATGTATTTTAGGTCAAATTAAATTAATAGTGTCAAAAATGAGGAAAATGATATTTTATGAAAGTAATAATTTTTTAATTTATATAAAAATTAAAAAAATATTAAAATACGATAATGGGGATAAGATATGGTTGAAATTTTCTTACCATTCACATTAATTATCTATTTAGAATAATTATTATGAATAATTACATTAATATATTTTAATATTTTAAGAAGTTACAAGAGTTACCTCCCCTTATTTATAAAAGGGCACCCGTTCTTAACTTACATCACACCACATTCAACATTATAGCATAACCAACCTCTATAAAATTATACTTTATACTCCATTATAAACTTTTTATATTTTTTGTTCTTCCCAAAATACCAATATTATTTCCCTTAGGATGTGATCAAAAGGATTTGTTTTTAACGAAGTGGAGGTTTCAACATGTAAAGTAAAACCTAAGGTAAAATAAATTTATACCACTTTTATTTCAATTAGACAGGTTCCATAGTAAAAAATTTGATCATTAATTTGGTTTATATACATCGAATAACAATACAGTATTATTATTATTATTATGAATATTTTGGGGATTTAAATATTCATATAAGGTTATTCCTTTCATGGGGATTATGATTCAAATGATAACAATGTGTTAAGGGGTTTGTGTTACAATCTCATTCATAATAGAGATTGTTTGTGATTATGCATTTTGTGATGAAATATTATGATCTAACTCTAAAAAAACTAATTTATCTTTTTCTATTATTGTTATTTCTTGATAATACACATTTTTTATTCATTTTACACACCTTAAATACTTAAGAGACTGAAAACATTTTTTTGGGTAAATAGATTTTATTTCCCCCTTTGGTTGAAAAATAATTTTCATATATATATATATATTAAAAGTTATTTAAAAAATTTATTTTAATATTCTCATGTAAATGATTAAATTCAATTTTAGCCATTTTAAATTTTTTTAAATTATTTCAGGAAAAATTTTCTAATCATCTTCCGAATGACATACAATTTTAATTTTTCTATAAAAGTGTGTGGGGAATGTTTTATTTTAGCATATATGACATGAAAGTAATATCCCTAAATCATTATTTGTAAATGATTTAATGCATCAATTACTATTTATTGATATCCAAATCCATACCGTAATCATGATAATGCCTACTTAGGTCTTAGACCGTTTGATGTTGCATTACCTAGGCTCTAGCCCTTAGGCATCACCTAGAAAAAGGCCTAATTGTGGGAGAGGTATTCACAACATCTTATAAAGTGGTGATTTCTTATTCGCCTATAATGTGACATTTATGTAATCCACCCCCTAGAAGGGCCCAACATCCTCTCTAGCACATAAAATGGTCACTCTAACTCATACCATTTTTGATCACCCAGTCCAACCTAAAATCATAATAATATCCTATTAGGCCCTAGACTGTATTTTTTTCTTTCACTAGTTTCTGGCCCTCATGCATCTTCCATGAAAACGCATCATGATGGTAGGGGCATCAACAACACCATATAAATAGGTGCTTTGTGATCCTCCTCATTAAATGTGGAATTAACCAAATCATTTTGTAATAAATGGTCCTATGTTTCCATTAAAATGTAAACTAACCTAATATATAACATAACTGAAGGGCATTTATAATCTCCATGATATGGTGACAAGAACCTTGACATCAACCAATGGACCAGAGAGAATTATTTTTCCCAACCTATATAAACACATAGAATATATATACATATAGAAATAATGAAATAACATAAGACTAATAAATATATTCCTTAAATGTAAGAAGACAACAAAAATAAACAATTGTAGAAGTGGCTAAAATTCCAAATAATAAGACCAACTATATAGGGATAAAACAAAATAGCCACTCCATATGATGACAAGGTAGAACTCTCAACATCTCACCACCTGCAACCCATCCTAGTAGACATTAATCCTCACCACCTCACTGCAGATCCTTTTCTTTCTGCCCAATAGAATACATACAATGGTATTTGCACCACCAAATAGGTGTGCATGAGAAATAACAAGATTAGTTGGATCCCAGCAAGGTGTTCCATAACCATTTTATATATAACAAAAAACGTATGCTCTTTTTAACTAAAATAGGTCATGATATATAGTAAAGTCGTTTTTTATAAAACAAGATAAACATTTTATTTTTATCATGGTTCTAAAACAAAAGCATGAATATCAATTTCAAAGAACAATTTTTCATATCATATTTCAAAAGTATCAACATACATGTTAGGGTTAACATAGTACAAATCCATGAAATACCAAACATTAGTTCAAGAACATGAATTAAAACACTAAGGAATAAAATAGGACAAGAAACAGTACACTCATACCCATAAATGTATGAACAATACATTGTGGTAGCTAGATCCATTTTTCTACACTCCAGGACCAGGGAGACACCTCAAAAAGTGAAACTCCAACATAAAAATCATAAATAGAGAAAATAATCCACTCTCTAGAACAAGATGAACACCCTAGAAAGGGAACCCCCACAATGGATGATGGCCCGAAGCTAAACTTTAAACCTGGTACCCAAGGTAACCCCTTTTCTCATTTTCACAATCATTTCTATGTTTCTAACTCCATTTCAAAACCATTTCACAAAACCATTATCACTGCATTGAAAATTCAATTTTTCTTTCAATTTACCAAAAATCATGGAAAACGAATTTTTCTAAAAAAACACTTTTCAAGACACACATATCAATCATACAAATTACTTGTATAAATAAGTTGAAAAAATAAAAACAACAATGTTCATCAAAAAATTATAGAGACATAACCACCAAAATTAAAAATCAGGTTAAAAATTCCCATAATAGAATATACCAACAATAATAACCCATCAATGTCTATGAAGGACAAGGAATCCAATCCACATGGCATTGAATTGATTAAATTGAGATTGATGGTTGGAATAAAATAGAAAACACAACATAACTAAAAAAATCCCTTCACTACAAAACCAATAATGAAATGACCTCAATAACAAGACCGTACAATAGATATAGAAGATGACAAGAGAAAAAAATAACATAGAGCAACAAATTGTATAAAGTATCCCAAGTTGATACTATGATTATATAGAATGAAGAAGCAGAAAGGTCACAAACCTGGAGTGACGAACCACAACCACAAAAAATATAAAATTCTGAATAGATCAGTCTAGATTGATTGGAGCATTCCAAAAATCACCATGGAATTTTCATGGGTTGAGAGAAAAAGTGTTTGGTGTTGGTCCAAACACCAAAAAAACACCCGCCTATTTTAAAAATTATGTGTGAGCTATTACATGCCGTGTAACTGACTTACATGATGCGTTACCATTAAAGTATCACATACACCGAAAAACATATAAATCGAATTAAAAGATATTATTTAAAACATTCAAAACGTCAAACATCACTTCACATCATGTAACATTTAATAATGTTAAGTATTTCATGACTCTCTTCCAGTGACACATACATGTTATGTAACTTATTTACATGACATGAAATCATCCTCCATCTTGTGGAAATGGTCGGTTAAATGTAAGAGTCCAAAAAACTTATGACATCACCATTATACATGTCCTCCAAATTCTTTCTCATCCCAATATAGACAACGAGAAGAGGGAAACCACAAAGATGTAAAATATGTACATGATAGATTGGTAATGGGATATTAAAATTTTATAAGGCTACTTTGAATAAAAAATTTTACATAATATTTGGTCAAAATTAATATTTTAAGAATGTTATTTCAAAGTGAAAAGCATATTTTCCCTATGAAATTTTATAGTTATCATTTGATGAATATTTTCATCTATGATAAAATCCTTTGATGATACATCTTATTTATAAGGGATATGATATAAATATACCTTCTTTATAATTTCTATAAGTGGATTATGATTATAATGAAAAAATATCAATGAAACCTATATATTTTCCAATGGTTATGTCATAATGTTATAATTTATGATCATGTGGCACTAATATGAACGAATTAGGATTATATATTGGTTGGTTTTGTTAAATCCCTCCAATTCATTGGGATGATTGATAACTCATTAGGTAAATATGTTAAGTATGGACCTTTTTTAATATTCACACGTTTATATATGAACATGAGATTTATATACATAAGGTTAAGTGTGGTACTAGTTTTCATGTCTATAAGTCTATGCATTGAACAAATTTTATATCAATAATTTTATACATGGATATAAGTTTCATATAAATAACATTACGCATGTACATGGTTTTCATGTCCATAAGTATATTGATGCAATTTTTTCATGTCCATGAGATAATTCCTTGATCTATTATTCACATACATATGATTATGCATTGTCTTGGATTCAAGTCCAAAAGATTATACATGGTCTTAATTTCATATCAATATTTTATTGATTAAACCTATTTGTATTTAAACTTGTTCACGAAGTTATAAGATTATGTATTCCACAAACTCATAAATTATTCCAATGTTATGATTTCTTATATCGTGTTCTATGTTTCCTATAAAATTTATGTCTTATAAACATCCATGATTATTCACATGAATTAATAATATGATATGCATGGTATGGATTTCAAATGTTAATATCATTTTCATGTACCCTAATTCTCTAGTTATACTTATGCGATCATTTATATCTCCTTTATTTAACTTTTTTTATCATTTTAGCTTACCTTTTATTATATTTACATTACCTAGGTTATGAATATTCGTTTTAGGAATGATATTCCATTGAAAGGTAATAGTTATTATAGAATTAATGGGAGAATCTTATGAACCAATATTTATGTTTCCATTTTTTGAAAGATACCAAAACAATAAAATTATTTTATGATCAATTGTGACATGTAACAAATATTAATCTAATAAGATGTAATACATATGTATTAAAATTAAGGGTTGATACAATTTGTATCAGAGTGAAGGAGTGATTTCATTCCTTATGAATATTCACATTTTAACATTATGAGAATTGTCGATCTCCCCACGAGGGCTTCCTTGCAACAACATTGATTTTATAATTAGTATTTTAATCTTGAAATAAATTTGTGTTATAATATATTATATAATATTATAGACATAATGAAATAAAAAAATTATTCATTAAAAATACGGTTACATAAATTTGAAATGAAATCAATTAAAATTCCAATCATTTAAATTGAAAAAAATATTAAATAGAAAATCTCAACTGGGAAAATTTAGATTTCCCTAGTCCACTAGAATCATCTCCCCCGCTAACGACACTATAGAAAAGAAACAAAATGGTGGTAAAATAATGAAATTTAAAAAACAGGAAATTTAAAATTTTTAGTGGAATTGAGTAGAATAACGAATGAAGGGATGCCGAGGTATTTATATGAGGTAATGTGATCGTCAGAATAGTAATATGGCATTTGGAATTACAACCTAGCCGTTGGGAACAATAACACGATCATTTTGAATAATAACATAACCATTGAAATAATAAATATACCTGAAAATAATAAATTATCATATAAATAACATTTATCAAGATTAATTTATTTATATATAAATATTAAATGGACAAAAAATAAATTTCATGATTAAAAACTCAAAAGAAAAAGATAACCACATTTTTGATAAACATTTTTTTAATGTGTATTGTAAAAGTCATAATTTTAAAATCAAAAATTAAAATTATGTATTTTGGAAATATATAATGATAAAATTAATATCATTTTTGAAATCACCATGTTGAAATTTTACCTTAGTGTTTTTTTTATGACTTTTCGAAATACATTAATTTTTTAATGAATAGTAAAAATAGCGTTTTCACATAACTACTGTATATTAAATTACATCATTCAGGATGTAATAATGATATAATATTTTCTAGAAAATGCAGTTTAGCCGTTATATAGTTTATTTTATAATGTTATGTCGAAATGGAATAAACATAATTTATAATCCTAAAAAATCATTCAAAAAAATGACAAAAGTGATTCATTAGAAGAACAATTTCAATTTTTTAAAATTTTTGTTTTAATAAAATATTTATTTTTAAATATAAAGGGGATTTAATGAATTAAAATATTATATAATATTCTTATATGATTTATATTTTTCAAAAATATTCAATTACTTGTTTTAGCAATATATAATATTTTGTTCTAAAAATATGCCTCTCATTAAGTATTAATAACCCTTCTCCCTCCCACTGGAAATCACTAATACATTTACCACAAAATACAATACAATTAAAAAATATTCCATCTCAAGACACTTATAATACATAATGAAATTTTTGTGTTATCTAAATCCAATCAATACTGGATTTTTAGTGGCATTCATGAGAGGCTACACCAATGATTATGTCTGTTTTAACTGACTCTGGTTATATTTTAATTGTTATTCTTATTATATTCCTTTTTTAACCAAATATTTTACAAAAAAAATTATGAATAAGTACTCAAAAATTAGAACTTATATTATTGATTTTAACATACTGTAAGTATTATAATTAATTTATATGTAAATTTCCAAATTCTCTTTTCCACTATCCCAACAATGTCCCATCAAATGTTAGTGAAAAAAGTACGATGAAATTTCAATTTCAACACATATAACCATATTTAAGAATTGATATTATGAATTAAATTTAATATATAAACATGTATTTATATTTATTAAATTTTTTTGAACTTAATTATAACAATTTATAAATTAAATTTAATAAATTAACAAAATCAAGGAAAAATCATAAATTTTTACACAGAATATAATATCAAATTGATTAACCAATAACTAAGGAAATTTATAAATATAATAAAATTATTATAATTGAAAAATAATGGTAATAATTACAGAAAATTACTTCGGGATCAATATTTTTATAAATATATGTTTATTATTCATGAGGCACAAAAGTGAAAAAATAAACAATAATAATGGTAAGTGAATTCTCAAACCCAATTCCCTTTCATTGGGTCATACGTCATTCACATCATCCTCAGTATGGATATTCATTTTATGTTACTTAAATTTAATTTCAATATCCTTCCATTTTCATTCGATCATAATGATGTTTTTTTCTTTATTTATATACCAATAAAATGTTTTTCCAAAATGACATTTTGTTCCAAAAAAATCATTAACTACTCATGTTTTATTTCATATATAAATAATGGTGATATTTATTCCAATTTATGATCTCAATCTTTCATTTGGGAACCCCAATGATCATCCATGAATGTATTATTTAAAAAATACATATAAAACTCATTCCTTTCCTTGGTCTAATTTATGACTATGATTATAATATATTCTACATGGAATGCATGATTATATAAATATTATGATGTTTTGGTGGGCTTTGAATTATATGGCCCTCCAATGCATTGGTTAATGTTATTTATCTTAGGATATAATGTGAATTATGGATTGACACGATGCTATATTATTTCAAAATGACACGATTCTGAATAACTAGATTTTTCAATGTGTGGACATGATGTTATCTATGTTCAAAACTATGGGAGGTATTCATGTAATATTACATGATGTTTCATTTTTATATATTACCATATTACATTCCATTATCACTTTTTACCTTATGATATTAATAATGATCTTATTCTTATGATATGATGATTATGATCAAATATGTTATATTGATTCATTCCACCTATAAATCCTCACAATGTGATTTTATCTCACCCATTTGTTTAATATATATCCTCATGATATTACATGTACTAATGATAAAATGATCATTTAAGGATAATGATGTAATAGTTAAATAATTTTTTATTCATTACTGTTTACGGGTTATGTATGAGGCTAATTTTTCAAAGACACTAATCCTTTTGATCATGTATTTGTATATCAAGCCTGAATTTTATCATTAAACTAATGTCCTAGTTATATAAGAAAATTAAGGGTTACTAAATTTGGTATCAGAGATTTATTTAGTAAATTTTTAAATTGGGATTATAAAACATTACTTAAAATCAATCCAATAAGAATATTTATATAAAAATATCCAAGATGATTTCATTTAGAAAAATGATAAACATTGGTACCCCATAAGATATTCCTTTAGTGTTAATTTTATAAAAGTCTAAATTATTCATTTTATTTTGACTTACATCTAGTTAGAACGTTTTATATTTTAAAAATCAGTGGGAACAAGGAGAAAATATGACAACAACCCATATGAGGGATAATTCAACGATTTTTAAAATGAAATCTCCAATGCTAATCGAGGTGGAGTTAATAACATTATAATGATGCTTACCCAGAAAACATAGTCTATAAACAATAAAATGAACTATGTGGAATTTCTATCCTCACCCAAGAAAGATAAATGAGTTATTGAGTACATTATATAAAAATACAACCAATGTTTGGTGGATCTTCAAATTCACATATCCTGGAATAGTGGGTTAATTTAATAGAAAAGAGTTTTTTTGGTGATTCATTATTCTATGATGGATAAGGAGAGTATTTTTGTTTAATTTTTATATGGAGAATATAATAAAAAAATGATAAAGAACACCAAACTGAAGGCTGAAATTAGAGAGATGGTGTTGGAATAATTTATGAAAATATTTATTAGCAAGTATTTCCCTTGAAATCATAAAAATATTTTGATAAATAATTCATAGAGTTAAATAAAAATCCAGGAAAATGTTTCACAAGTCATGAGGAAAACGTCACATTGCCTTAAAATTTTCTTCTGGTTTTGATATAAACAATTATAATAAAATAGATATTTTATTTAATGGTTAAAACCCCCACCTTTGATGGTCTCTAGCTATCCTAGACATTGGGAGTTATGAATAAGTTGTTTGATGTGAAATCAAAGGAGATATGGATTTCTGAGAATCCTCTCTTAGTTATGGAGATATTAAGATATGAACATAGTTTCAAGAGGGCGGGTAAAGTGAAAAAGGAGGAATGTGGATCTAACAATCCACATGGAAAAAATGTGAAAAGAAGTATCATGATAATTTCCTCTAAATTATGGGGAAATGCTTAATGTGTAGTAGAGAAGGCCACTAATCTCATGAATGTTGATGATACATGAATAATCTATCCAACATGATAGAGGAATGAAATTCACCTCTTAATATACCTATAATGGTTCAATGATTCAACTGTATGGAAAAAAGGGGACTATGAAAGCAAGTATACTAATCCACTAGTCCCTGAGGGTAGTCAATCTGAGTAACCAAAAAAGATATAGTAACAAGGAAATTCATATGGAATCACTATTGCTAAAGTATAACATGAAAATATATTCATATTATGTTCACTACAAATTCACTCAATAATGGGAAATGTTTTATATGATTCTAATTTTATAAATTCCATTATATCATAAAGCTTTTCTAGAACTATTGAATCACATCACCATTACCTTGAACTAGAGACCTTGATAAAAACAAATAGTGATGTAGTAATTACATCCCATGTGTTAGACTCTTCTCTTATAAGTGTCTCTAGGATGATTCTTTTAGTGAATCTCATAATACATTACCTAGTGGAATTATGTACTATATTTGGAATAGGTTGGAACTAATTATATATATAACAAATCAACATTTGGGAAAATAAAATCTCTTTCCATATTCTAATCTATCCAATGATCCATTAAAAATTTAAGGTAGATCACAAATATCCATTGAAAAATACATCAATTTAATGGTGTGTTTATAATCTATGAAAAAGAAGATATTTCAGAAATGGATTATTCAAATAAAGGTATCAACATAAATAAAATGACAATTGTTAGGGAATACACATATGTATTTCCCCAAGAGTTACATTGAAATCCCCTAGATCATGAGGTATAGTTCTAAATAGACATTATACCTAGAGCTACACCAATACCAAAACGCCACTATTAGAAGACCCCAATCAAAAAGGATGAGTTAAAAATGTAGGTGATAGATAATTAAGAAAAATGGATCATACTCTCTAGTGCATCACCTTGTGGTTCTCTGATGATGTTTGTCAATAAGAAAGATGGATCAATATGGCTTTGTATTGATTATCAAAAAATCAAGATGATCACTATAATGAACAAGTATTCTTTACAGATGATTGAATAATTATTCAATAATCTATGAAAACCTTTGTACTTATCCAAGGTGTGTCATCTTTATGGATATCAACAACTGATGTTGAAGAAGGAAGATATGTAAAAGAACCCTTTTTCATACCATGAATCATAATTATAAGTTTGTATTCATACCCTTTGAACATACTAATTCCCCTAAACTCTTCATGGATTTGATGAATATAGTCTTTAGAGACTATGTTGACAATGTTTTGTATTGATTATTGATGATATTATCATTTAATCCGTGTGGAAGGAGGAACATTAAAATCGTCCAAAGATTGTGTTGGTGACATTAAAGAATGAGAAAATGTATACTAAATTCAGAATGTGTGACTTTTTGTTGAAGAAAGTAAAATAGTTAGGGAATTTTATCATATGTGAGGGAATTTTCATAGACCCTAAAAATAGAAATTTAGGAATGGTTCAAGCCCACTATTGTCATGGAAATACTTAGTTTTCTTAGATTAGCGGGGTATTGACAATGTTTTGTGATAAATATCTCATGATTGTCTAGACCAATTAACACAAAAAGGGATAAAATATGTTTGATATGAAGAATGTGATTAAATATTCAAGGAGATAAAGAATAGGCTATCCAATGTCCTTATTCCCAAAATACAAACATTTGGAGGTAGTTTTGTGATATATAGGGATGCTTGAAAGAAACTCTTGGGTTGTGTTCTCATAAAGAATTATAATGTGATAGACTATTCCCTACAAAACACGAATATCCATGATAATAACAACCTAAAAAATGATCTAGACTTATAAGTTGTGATATTATCCTTATATATTTTTCATCACCATAACTATGGTGAGAAGTGTGGTTCATACATACATCATTTGTGTATAATATATATATTCAAATAGAATGAGCTCAACTTGTTTCATATATGATCAGGAAAGATAATAAAGTATAATAATTTCACTGTTTAGTACCATTATATAAATTTGAACAAGGTAAATGATGAACTTAGTTTAAAAGAACCTTATTTATCTATGATACAGATTGCAAATGACTCTATATTCATGGATATAAAAAGGATTGATATTGAAATAATTATTTTAGAGAATACATATAACCTTAACTAAATGATTTCATAACCATCCAACCAAGATAAGATCTTGGAGCCCCAAAGGGATGATCTAGAGATACAAAAGAAGGTGAAATAAATAATGGAATAGAATCTACATGAGTTCTGTATCGATGATAATGATGAGATTCAGTTTTTAATAAGGATTTATGAGACTTATTAACCTAAGATAAATAAGGAACTTTTGTATAATTAACATAACTAACCTTCCTCTATCTAATGTGGTTGTACCAAGAAGTAACATTATCTTTGAGAGAACTTATGAAGGGAAAACATAAAGAAACAGTTTTTGGATTATATATCATGGTGCTTGGTGTTTGAAAAAGTTTATGTAGAGTGAAAAAATCTTAAAGGGGTGATGAAAAAATTCATATTACCAATGTTAAATTAGATAACGTCACCATTTAATTTGTCACTAGTCTCTATAAGAAATCAAAATAATATCATATGATATGGTTTTTTGTGTATCGACTCACCAATACATCCATATTCCCTGATATTCAGTAATATTTATCAATTTAACAACACTCCAAAATATATGAGAAGTAAGTGGTCATGCTGCACGGGGTTACACTTTCTATCATCTTGGATTGTGATCCAAGGTTCACATGTATACTTTGAATAAGTCTTGAACATTTATTTGAGTAATGAATTTAATTTCTGTATGTTATATCACCCCCAATCTATTGAACATTCTAAAAGGACTATTAAGACACTCTAGGACATTATAAGAGCCTACTAAATTAAATTCAATAGTGAATGGGATCTAAATATTTCAAAAATGTAGATAAAATAAATAAATATATTCCACTGTAGTAGTAGAATGTCTCTATATGAAGATCTTTATGTGAATATATGAAGAACACCAACTTGTTGCGATGATATTGGGGAATGAAACCTACATGGAATAGATCATCTGCAAAGGATGATAGTGAAATTTAAATCCATCCAAAAAATTAATAAAAGTTTCTCAGGCACAGGAAAAGGGATATTCTAACAACTGTTGAAGGGACATAGAGTTTTATGTTGCAGATAATTTTTTGTTTTGAATATAACTATGGAAGAGTGTCATAATGTTTCAGAATAAATGTAAGGTTAGCCAAAGGTACATTATCCCCTTTGATATCCTTGATCCCATAGGAGCAGTTTCTTATCAGTTTTCACTTCTAAAAAATATGGATCATGATCATGTTTTGTTTCAGGTATCTCTCTTGATGAAGTACATACCCGATCCATCACATGTATATAATCCATAGTTTTGAAACTAGATAATGAGCTTTCATATGTAGAGAAGACGATGAAGATCATGGATAATAGAGAAACAATTATACACAACAAGACAATGCTTCTTGACAAATTGTTGCAGGAGAACTCACAGTATGATGTGGTGGTGTGGGAAACAATGGATATAAATAAATAGATGTACCATCATTTATTATCAAATTGGAATATGAGTTAAAATTCCTTGGAAAACGTTTCTAAAGGGTGGTTAATGTAACAATCCAGAGTTTGTATATGATATTTATCTCTTTAAATAAATGTTCTCTATAATATAATATATAGTATTATACAAATAAAGATTAAAAAAAGTTTAATTTCATTAATAAATACTCTTAAATTAATAATATATGGAATTGTCCAAAATTCTAAACATTTCAATTCTACAAAAAATAAAATCTAAAAAATCTAAAATGGAAATATTTGGATCGCCTGAATCCACTAGAATAATTACCCACAATAACAACACAATTGGAAAGTAATTTTTTTATTTAACCAAAAAATATTATACAAAATTGAAATATATAACCATTAGATTAATTGAGTTGAATAATAGATAATGTAATGTTGAGGTATTTGTATGAGATAATGTCAACATTAGAATAATAACCTGAATGTTGGGAGTAGTAACAAACCCATTGTGAATAGTAATCAGACTGTTAGAGTAATAATATACCCAAAAATAACAAATTTTTATTTAAATATCATTTACCTCGATTAATTATTGTAAATAGAAATTTTTTAATGGGAACAAATAAATATAATGATTTAAAATCTCAATGAATATATCAGCACATTTTTAAAAATCTATATTGTAATGTATTTAAAAAAGTAATAGTTTTAGTATTAAATATTAAAATTACATATATTAAAAAAAATATAATGATATAATTTATATCATTTTTTAAATCATCATCTTTAAATAATATAAGTGTTTTTTTGTTAATTTCCAAAAAAATCAATTTTCAAGTAAATAGTAAAAATATAGTTTTTCACAAAACCTGTGTGTCTTAAATTACATAATTCATTTTTTAATATGGAAATAATTATTTATATACCATGAGTTTTGGAAATTATATAATTTATTTCATCAATGAGTAATTAAAATAAAATAAACATAATTTCCAATCTGAAAACGAACTTTCCAAAACTTACAGTCAAAAGAGATTTCTTAAAGTAAAAATTTCACTTTTTCACATTCATTTAATAAAAATTAATTCTAACTATAATAAGTATTTAAAGTCAAAAACATGTTATATTATATTGATATATTATTATTATTTTATATATTTTACTAATACATGTTTTACTTTTTATATAATATTTCATTCAATATTTTATTCTAAAAATACCCATATCTTCATGTATAAATAACTACATTCACTCCCATTGAAAAATCACAAATACCACCGAAATTTTTTTTAATAAAATACTTAAATACTGACGCAAAATTTTCTTAGAATACCAAGAATAATTATAGAGTAAACTAAATCCAAACAACATGACATTTTTAGTGGCATACAAGAGATGTTACACCAAGGATTAAGTAAGCTTCGATCAAATTTTCTTCTTTATATTTCATCTTTTATTCTATTTTTTTCACCATCCCTTTCATAACAAATAACATAAGATTATTATGTAATTTAACAATATTATAATGATTTTAACTTACTCTACGTATCATAATTAACATATATAAATTAATTGTAAAATTCCCTTTCCAACACTACCCAAAATGTCCCGTCAAAGATTAGTGAACCAAAAATAGAGGTATTGTTATGTTTACAAATATAAACATCACTGTTTATGTATAACAAAAATTATTTATAATATATGAATATTTAATTATATATATTATAAGATTATGGAATTAATTATACTAATTTATAAATTACCTTGATTAATGTTGCGAAATCGAGGGAAAAGATGAAATATTTATGTAAAACATGATATAAAAACCACTACCCTATAACCACAGAAATTATGATATATAATCAAATTGATATTATTAAAAATTAATGGTAAAAATTACAATAATTTACTTCATGATAAATTTTTTGATAAATCTATGTTTATTATTCAGGAGGAATAAATGTAACAAAATAATGCGAGAATAATAGTGAGGGGATTCTCGAACTCAACTCTATTGTTTTGGGTCATTCCTATTTCACATCCTATTTGGTATGGATATTACTATAATGCACCATAATGATATTTCAATGTATTTAAATTTTCATTCAGTTATATACATGTTTTCTCCATGATTTATTTAGAAATTAAATTTTTTTTTTAAAAATAATTTCAATTGAAAAGAATTTTTTTACCCCTCACGTTTTATTTCATATCGAAATATAATAAATATTTTATTCTAAAGTATGGTATGCATTTTTCATTTAGGAAACAAAAAATTTCATCCATTAATGTATAATTTAAGAAATTATTATGAAACCCTTTCCTTTCCATGTGTTATTTTATGATTAAGATTTTAATAAGTTCTATGTGGCTTGCATGATTATGAAAATATTTTGATGGTAAGATTAATACTAGAATTATATATCCCTCTAATGAATTGGGTAATGTGATGTATCTCATGAGTTAATTTTTAGTATACATAAACATGATTCGATATTTTTTTCATAATAATGATGTTATCATCATGAACATATGATATACATGAACATGATGCTAACTTCGTTCACAACTATATGTGGTATTTAAACACAATGAGATTATTTTTTATTTTTATTAATTTCCATATTCTATAACATTATGAAATTTTTCCCTAATGATTTTTAGGATAATACTATGGTTATGTTATGATGGTTATGTTGACCCATGTTATATAGATTCCTATCTCTTATTCATACTCTTATTAAGATTTTTGGTCACCACATTTCTTGATGTATATCTTTAGGTGATTACATGTACCAATGAGAACATGAGTTTTAAGGATAAATATAAAGTCATTAAATAAATGATTATGTTTTACTGTGTTGTATTTATGATTTATCATAATTTTCCTCAATCACTAAATCATATAATCCTTGATATGTATATCTATTATTATGTTTATCAATAAAATAATGTAATAGTCATGTAAGAAAAAGTGGGGTCGTTAAGTTCATGAGGACAATTATATATTTAGAACTGTTGGTGAGATTCTCAATTATGAGTTGTAGCTACCCAAAATTTTCTTGCATATGTGTCAATTATATTCCACTAGTAATAAGTTTATACAATTATAATTGTTATTAGAGAAAGCGTTAGTTAATCAATGGAAACTGGTATGAGAAAACTTTTGAAATAACTCTAGGGATAAGTCTATGTATATGATGTTATACTAATGATTCAGTAATGATGAATAATTACATTGGTTAAACATATGGATTCATATATTAAAAAGAGGGGGTCTTGATGTAAACATCCAAAAAATTATTTTTCATGATTATGTGTTTTTCCACAATGATTATCATTTCCCGCACTATTTTTTTTATTTTATACATGGAACCCAAATGAATCATATTAAAAATTAATTTAAGGTCCAATTAAATGTCCATCCTCCTGAGAATCAAAATGGAAAATGATTTGGGACACAATATATTATGACTATGCTCACTTAACTCTCGCAGGAAAATTGTGGTAACATAGATCATGTTAAACATACTAATGCACTATAGTGGGAGAAACATGTCTTTGAATAATTTACATGACAAAATAAACACTCCTTATTTTTTTCTTATAATTTAATGGTTGATGTGTAATTGATCAATGCGATAGTAAATATATTTTCTATTTGTTAATTCTTAAACCATAAACAATACATACTAATATGTTATCATTTTGAAGGAGAAAAAGATCAATGTTGGAATATTATTACAAATATAAGAGAAAAATAAAAAATTGAGTCATTGGAAAGAGATGAGTTTAAGGGATGATTTTTTATCATGTACCTACCACCAATTCTATATAAAAAACGAGAAGGAACAATTTGATATTAAGAGTAAGGATGATGAATCCATTGGAACATGTGTAAAAATATTCACATAAATTTCAATGTATGATTAAGGTTTAATCATCATCCATGAATGAAAATTTTATTTATTTTTAGTGGCATTAAAATAATTCATTGAAAGGTATTACCCATAAGTAACTTTATAATCTTTGAAGAAATAAATAAATGTGCACTGAATGTTGAAATGAAATATATACACCCTCAACTTTTAGGTGATAAGAAATGGAATATGAAGATTCATGTAAATAGAAATTGTTTATCACATAGTGGGAGGATAAAATCACAACCTTTAACATTCAAAAAATGTTCGATGGAGTAATCGGGTGAATTCATGAAAGGAACAAGAAGTTGTTTCAAGTATAAGGAGCTAATGAATCAAGTAATACAACATCAATGTGATGTGAAAAAGGATAGTAAATGAATTGAATTGAGAGTGAGGTTAACATAATACACCACTCACACATCAGTTCCATAAGTTAAAAAAGGTTAAACATTAATTGAATTAATTCCCTAATCCAATGGATAGTGAAGTTAATAATATGGAAAAACCATTGAAGTAAAATTGAAAATGGGAGAGCATATTTAATTAAAATTGATAAATTGAAACCTGATAGTTATGTAACAATTATCCTGCACTGTATAATTGAGGATTAAATTTTGATATTTATATGAATAAGCCCTATGAAAATTTATTCTTTTAGTTAAATTTGAAGGGATTTTTATATTTTATTTTATATACCTATATAGATTCTATATAAATTTATAGTATGAAGAAATCATTTTTGATATTATAAATCAATCTATAATAATCCATCAGTACATAGATAAATCAAATCTTCTAATGGAAATATTTTTGTGTAACAGAATATAATTTTTATTGAATAAGGGGGATTATCTTTTGGAACCATATATGATTTTATTATTACATGATATTGGAAAATTATTGTTAAATATGACCATAGTATTCAAATTATGGTACGAGACATTATGAGTGACTACAAGTATTTTTTTTTATCGTAGAAGAATATAATATTAACTAGTTTTGGGGTTTCGATTTGGTTAATAAAATATTAGGGATTCTTAAGGTTAAATATTTTTTTAATTCACTATGATTATTTTTTTGTTTTTTTAATAGATTCTATAGTTAATGGTGTATTTGATTATATGATGGTTTATTTATTTTGATAATTGACATTTGATAACCATTTTCACATTGGTTAATGTATAAATACAAAAGAAAAATATTTTTATCCTTTCATGATTATCTGATCCATTAAAAGCTGATTTTTTTTCATTGGAAATACAATATATTAATATTGAATTCCCATTTTTTGGAAACAATCTCTGTTTATATTATAAATATATTAAAGGATGAAGTTTTACTTATTATGTAAGTATGATTCCATATACTTTTATTCTATAAGGTGAATAACTTTTTCAAATCTAGGAAAACATATCCTGAAACAAAAATATTTTTCTATTACCATCATTTTTAATTATTTAATTGTAGTTTTATCACATATTTGGTATATATTTTTGTGATCGCTAGATTTCAATTGATCATTCAATTTACTGTGATCAATGATATGTGGACACTGTTTTTACTTCATATCTATATATTCAGTTCCCATTAATGATTTCCAACTTAGAAACATATTTTTGTGTTATCGAGACAACATTCATATTTTCCATTCCCTTATTTCTAAATGATTTATCACTGAACCTTTATGTGATGTAGGATTTTCACAAAGGCATTTTCAAATGTCAAACCCTTGATTAACGATAACAAGTTCATATCTTGGGAACACAATTTTTTAATAGTGGGATAATTTAACAACCAATTATTTTTAAAACAATAACATTATTTTCAATAGTATAGATGACAAGAAAACCCAAACATATTCAAAACATGAAATATTTTTATTTAAATATGACAGTTATAACCTAGCAATTATATTCATGGGTGTCAATAAGATAATTAAATTATGAAATATAAAAAAATATCCTAATCAACATAATTTATTAATTAATTCTTATGAAATAGGCATTTAATTTATATAAATTTTAAATCATTCTTATGTGGAATTATTCCCTTTAAAATTATTTTTAATTATTTTTTTGAGAAAATATTTTATTTATTTTTGTAAATATTTTAAAATTTAATTTTATATAATTATCCAAATTTTTTAAATAATCATATCACAATTATATTAGGGTTAATTTCTATTATTTTTACTTATAATTTATTTTACATTGAATAATGGAAAATGACAATTTTTATTAATAAAAATATTTTTGTTTTAGAAATGTAAAAAAGATAAATTATATTTTAAAAAAATTTCTAAGTATATTCAGCTGCATATTATTTTAAATTAAATAATTATATTCACTAAAATATATTTTTAGTTCAAATTTTGTCTAAAATACTTTCCTATATGTAAAATGGTATTTTTTTGAAAAAATCTTTTTATGCAGACAATGTGTTTTTGTTCTTAATAAATTAAATTATTCACTATTGGTGAATGATTAAAATAAAATGTATATAATCAATAATCAATAATTTTTTTTTAAATTCACATAATATTTTTCTATGAATGGGTTAGGAATGAACCAAGTTTTGTGCCTTAAAAAGTATTTATTTGGAAAAGTGGGTTTCATCCTATGTAGAAAACATAATTTGAAATAATTTTCTTCCAATTTTAAAAATTAATTATTTTAAAATGGATTCCATATTTGGTATCAATAGTTTAAATTTTGGAAAACTGACCCCTTTTATTTTTTGTCATTAAGAATAGTAACTATAGTAACACTTATTATCTTGGTAAGGGGTAAATCTGGATAATCTAGGTTTAAAGTAATTGATAAGGCCATAAGTTTAAATACTAATTATTATTGGATTAAGGTATGTTGATCTTTATTAGCATAGGATTGAAATATATTTTTTCATTGAAATCAATTCATAAAAATATCTTATATAATATTTCAAAAAATGAAACGTACAAAATGACACCCCATATGTTTTAAAATATTCATATGTTCACAAATTGGGAAAAAATAATGATATTAATGAATTTAATGGTCTATTTTTAAAATAATGAGATTATTTTCCTGATATAATTTTGTTTCTAATTTTTAGTTACTAAAATTACATTAAATTCTTATGAAATTACCGTGATGTATTTATTCAATTAAAACATATATATAATAAATGATTTCTAAAACTGAATGTAATATAAATTTAGTGAGATATTGAGGTCCACATATTTTATTGATAATTATGATAGATTTGAGATGTGAGAAATTATTTGATTTGAATTCCCAGATTTTAATTATTATTTTTATGTCAAAGTAAGTGAGTAATGTATAAACATTAAATAATGATATTTTATTAAATTAATATTTTATTAAATTACCTAAAAATCATAAAAACATTAAAATATGATAAGTGGATAAAATATTCTTAATACATTTATCCCTTTTCCAATTTATTGTTCCTTTAGAACAATTTTTATTGAGAATGAATTTATTATATTTCAATAATTTAATAAATTCCAAGAGATACCATGTCATAAATTATAAAAGAGAACCCCTTCCTTTTCTTTTTCACACCACATCAAGCCTTCTAGATCAAGGAAACTATAAAAAATTATCTAATACACTCTAGTAGATACTTTCTACAGGTGATGGTTATCCGATAATACCAAACCTATATTGAGTGAAATGTCTTAACTTATACTTTTCCTTTCCATAATTTTGGAAATAACAAAAAAATCATTAAAACACTATTTTATTACCTTTATATATCACATGGTTTTAACTATGATTTTATAGAAAACATAATTTATATAAAATTTGTAAATAGTTATAACATAAAATGAATATAAAATATTATTTTTCAATCATATCCACTCCACTAAAGGTGTTTCTAATATATCAAATAAACTATTGTTCTAACTAGTTGTTTAGCATATACCATGTTTATTAGATTGAAAAAATATTTTAACATCAAACTAACATTAATACCAATACATTATATTAGACATTGTTAAATTTATCATATTGAAAAAAATATTGAAGTCCACTGGACTATCAAATGAAAAAAGTTGAAGTAATTATAATTATATCTATCTAATGGAATCCATCATATAATTGTAATGGAGAAAATTAAAATGAATTTAGACAATGAAATTCATAGCTATCAAGATCAATATCCAGATCATTAGGAGATTTCAAAGTTAAAGCTATCAAAGGAAATTGAAACCATCTTAAAAGTATGATCATTAGAGGATTTTTTATAAACTAGAGGTTATTTGAAGAGCTGGGAGCTAATGAATTTTCAACTCAATAGGTCTGAATATCTCTCGGCATGAAAATTTCATTCTGATGAGTTATAATCTTTTATATAATTTTGGTTATATGTAATTAATTTTAGGATTGAAAATTATTTATAATATTTTTGTTTTGTATTTTTTGTGTCTAATCATGGTTGAATCGAGGGATCCTCTGGATAAGAAGATGGGTAAATCCAATAAATTGGATAGAGGGATTCTAGATATAGGATGACAGATCCATACTGATCATCATATCAGGGAATTTATTATTTAGTAATTATTGATAGGATACTGATCTATTTAATCAAGGGATTCCTAAGGATAGGAAGATATATATATATTATGATCTTTTTATCATGGTATTTTATTGGAAGGAGACAGAAACCTTTATATAGGTATTATATGTGTTGATATCATATTTCATTATTTATATCCTTCTTAACTCTTAAGATTAAAAACATAATTCTTTTGATAAGCTTGTAAGTCATTATTTCTATTTTAGGATTTTGATTTAGTTGTTTCTATAAAAAAAATTATATTCTGTATATACATCATAATGTTTTTTTGTATTTATCTTTCTTATAATTTCTTTTAATATATTTACTTGGAGACTAATGAAAGAACTGATATATCATATGATTTCTACTTATGATTTCAACACTATGTTAATTGGATTAAATCTAAGTACGATATTTTTGACTTAATAGGAATTATGTTTTTTCTTAGGATAGATTTATAAACTACAATACAGCCCCTCTTTTTATGATCATAAATTTTTACAATCCATAACTAGGCATTAGAGATGGGTTTTATACTATATTTGATGAAATTTTAATTTCATTATCAACTATATGATTTTATGTTTCATTATAAACTACTCATTTATATGTTTTCTGTAGTAACGTTTGTTTTAGAAATGAATTACAAAATTAGATAATATTGTATGTTTGAATGTTAATAGATATTAAAATTTAAACCCCAATAGAACACATATTATTGATGGGAATGGTTATGATTAATGGAGATACATAATTAGTACTTTTGTTATCAATTCTATTGTGGACAAATATTTCATGTTAATTAGGGATTATAAATTTTCAGATAATGGTGTTACTATCTATCTCAATCTGGGAAAACAATAATATCAATTGAATTATAGTGTGAGGACTATTTTACATTATTATGTGAAAAGAAACATATTTAGTAAATTTTTGTCATTTGAGAAAAATTACAGTATATAGGAAATTTTATAAATTAATCACTTCAGAACGTATTTAGTTGTTTATTCTATAAAGCCATCATAGCAGATTAATTTTAAGAGATTAATTTTTTACCTAGAGATTAAGTAGCTATGATGCATACAAGATCCATTTCCATTGCTAATTGTTTAAATTATATTGGGGAAAAAGATATAATATATGGATCATTTCTAGAAAAAAATTTATAGAATATGACTAATGAATGTGAATCTAAATGGACATCATTGAATGATACATGAATGAATATGAATCTTATTCTTGATGATATCACTAGTATCCTCATGAAATACAATGGTTGATTAAAAAGGGATGCAGATAAGATACAAAATATAATCAGAGGACTTTCATTTGAAACAACATAAAATATTCATTTGAATGTTCAATAAGATGAAAATGTTATGAAAGTTTCTAATGAGAAGAATTTTTCATTGAATCAAATTATAGTTCCTCTAAACATAGTGGATGTGAGTTGGGAAATCTTACAATATTGATGAATAATATTGATGGAATTAACGGGTTTTTTAATGAATTGTATTTTACATGTATTATTTGGAAAATCGTATAGATTATTTTCAAGACCAGTCATTGAGGTGACATGAGATTCTGAAGCCCGGTGTGCCTGGAATAAATTTTTTAAACACATTAAAAATATTTAATAGAACACACTTGAAATTATCTAAAAAAATTTCAATAACATTCAAATTGTTGTCTTTATTAGAAATTTTATGTCACCAATGAGTTATTAAATTGGGGTTTTCCCTAGGCGTGATACATACATGGTCGATGTAGTTATTTTGTGGAAAAGTATTCATGGGAAATAAATGAATAAAATAAATAATAATTTTTTTATATATCATTGATGCAACGAACTAAAATATTTTACAAAAAACTATTAAAATGAATTCCTTGGTTTACCCACTAAAAGCTAGAGATACATATTGATTTTGTAGAGTGTCAAATGAGATTCTATTAGATGATGATAACAGAATTAAATATATAAGACCAGTTTGATATGGAATCAAAGGGTCTCTCCTGCAAGAAAAACACTTCGTCATTCTTCATTAGTGATCAATCCAAGTCAAGGTAAGATGTTTGTTTGATTTGGTTTCATTCATTATTCTTGACTTATATGTAGAATATAAATCAATAAACAATTGTATTGATCCCTTATTTAGTAATATTGTGGAATTAGTTCATTTTAAATGATTATTGGGGAAATTTCTTGTGATATTTGATTATTTGATGTCATTTTAACAGTGACAGATTGAGGCTAACACACACATTAGTTGTGGTTCATTCCTCATGATTTTGGGTTTTCATTACTCTAAATTTTATTCATTCGTCATAGGTGTTCATCTTTATGAATATCGTTGGACATCCAATGAGATAATTTACCATTTCACCGTTATTTTTTTGCACAATCATTCAATATAATAGATATGGTATCATAATGACATGATAGTGGTGCGTTGATAGTAGATATAGTGGATCAGACAGTTTTGGGTACATGATTTCCTATTATTAGTTTTTAAATGAATAAGGGTGGTTGATGGTGATTTCCAATTGGATTTGATAACCAAAACATGTTTCTAATAAAAGTCATGGATCAGATGATGTGGATCCTTGATTTTTTTAGAATGTTAATGGCCAGAGGAATGGATGTGAATGTAGAATCTAGATAAGTGATTCTAGAAAATTTATTCATTTTACCATTTGTAATGCAGAGCCACTTTCCTTTTGGGACCCTCTCAGTGGCGAATGCTGTTTTTGTAAGGGGATAAGTATCACATGATGTGTGATCTTGTCACACGTCATGTGTTCCCCATTGGTGAGCTTGGTGATTTCCTCTGAGGGTACACGGACCCAGACTAGAGTACCCTAGCATGGGAAAGCCTTGTACTCCCTTAAGGACACATCTTGGACAGATGTACATAGAAAAAAAACCTTTTACTATTAAACAGGTTGGTGACATGCTGTGTACTACTAAATAGACACAGACACGAGACATGTTCCATTTACATGGGATGGAATCATGGTTGAATGGACACAACATGAAACCCTACTACAAACCATATACTCTCTTAAATATGGATTGGATCCCTTTTTCTCTATGTCTTGGAATAGTATAGTTTGGGTCAATTCCCTTATCCTTTCCCTAAGGGTTAGTAATGATTCACCTCCATCACAATGGACAATTATCCCTTATGAATGACTTCTTGGATAGACTTGGTGAAATCCCTTCATAATACTATAGGGAAATCTTCTATTCATCATAATCCCTTAGGAGGATTTTTGGTATCGTGGTGAACTACACAACATGGGAACCGATACTATACTTTGTGGGTTAATCTAGATTGAGTTGTTGGTATACCCCATGGCCTTGGGTTTACTACTCATCTATGTATTTTATATTTTTGGACTATCACTATGTAATTATTATAGAGAGACCCAATAACAATTAACTCTGAAACAGACATCATTAGTGCTTTCATACTGAGGAGTGGGTTCTCCTGAATGATTGGTTTGTGGAACCGTCATGTAGGAATCCTAAGATGCCCTTACTATTTTGACTTACCTTTAGAGAGATTTTTTTTCAAGAGTATATTTGGAGATTATTGATATTTGTTTTATAAATACACCAATATAAATAAGACTATAATTCATTTGTTCTATTCTATGTGGTTTTATTGTGTTCTACTGGGTTTTGATATACTAAATGACATATAGAATTTTTCCACACAAGTTGTATCTTGGGAAGATGATTGACCTTTTTACAAAGTCCTCGAAAAAATAGGACCAAGAAAATTCTTAGTGTGGTTGGGCATACTGAGGTGTGTTCCTACAGTATTCAAACAGTAGTCCCAGTTTTACTTTTAGGCTGAACATTTTATAGACTCTTTTTAGTGGGCTTGTATATGGACCTATTTACATTACATTAATTCTATTTTTGTTGTATTTACATATATGGGTTCTTGCTTGTTCAGTATATTTTTACATTTCATCATTTTTAATATTTCGAGATGTGTGAATGTTTATGGGTAATTATGTTAAGGCCTCCCATGTTAGTGATATTCCAACTCGACCCTAGTCTCTAGACCTTGGTATATTGGCGGGGGTCATGAGTCACAACATGGGTCCCTCAGTGATGGGTCATGATAGAATATTTTTTGAGGAATCTTATGCCTTAGAAACAATGTTTGTCATATTATTTTGGGGAAATAGTGTAAAGTGTTCAGGTTTGGCATTCCGGCCAGAGACACCAGTTTTGGTGTGGTGGGTAGAATATCAATAAAATAAGACCCTAATCACCTTCCTTTCAACTCAATACAAGATAACATTGGTTTTAGGGAATAAAGTGGTACATGAATCATATAGGAATGTGTTGTGGATTCTATGTCCTTCTTGAGACAACTCTCTAGATATAGTCAATGATAGTGGTACATCATTTCTATATTCCATATCCCAATTCGATTTATTCCATCTTGGATTCAACATCTGGATCTTGATAATGATACCCTCAGTGATGAGGTTTCAAAACAAGGTATAGTTCCAGAGATTTTACCTCCAGGCGACTCGCTGATTAAACCACGATCCACTATTTCATTTTCTTCCATTCAACACTATGCTGAACTTTTTTTACATTAAAAATTATAAAATTAATGTAAAAATACATTCCAAAAATTTATAATTTATTTTTTGTATATCACCTCTAAAAAGGGAAATGCTATTTGTTTGGATGGATCCTTTGTAGGAGGAGATGATTTGGAGGGCCCATGAGGATACCTAAGAAAAATGGGCCAAACCGTGAATGATCGATACACACCAGTGGACACATCCTCACATTACTTCTAAAAAGTGCATTTAAATGGGATGAACTTTTTCGGAAAGAAACAAAAATCATTAGTCTACATTACATATGAAAAAAACCAACACAAATTTGTCTGTATGGGGGCCCAACCGACCTGATCTTTCTAGCACACCAAATCTGCATGAAGTCAAAAGTGTTGTGATGTGATATATCCATATCATGGACTCTACTTGTACCAATGGTTCCAAACAATCATTGAAGGTATAAAATGGTGGGGATACCTATTTTTTATTTTATCCAAAGGGTGATAAGGCAGTCTAGTGGTCTAATCCCAAGTGACAGGTGGTTTTATGAAATTTGTTTGTGCAAAACCACCATCCCATTTCTCTATAAAATGGCACCTTGGGATCCCCATTAGTAATTCAAACCAGAAGTGATGTTCTATCATTATTTATTCCTCGAGGAGTATCATCCTCATCCATAAAGTTATGGAGGCCCCTATTCTAAGAGAGAGATCAATAATGATTAAGGATTCTCACCCGAGCATCCTTCTCCCGATGTCGAGCTAAACAGTGGGTGATCAATATAAGGGAGATACACACATGAAGAGGGAGTTTCATCACCTTATATTCTAATGGTTTTCTAAAATTATTATGTGAATTAATTCACATATGTTTAATATTTATATTATTATACTCTAAATTCTTTGATTTGGTTTAATTTTGTGAAACATTTCTCATTTCAATACTGATTGGGTTGGGATTCTATTGGGAATCGTGTGTTGTTCTGATTGGAAAAACCTAGAATTATATTTCTCTCACACATACATGAGATTTAATTATTTTTTGGTATACCTAATTCTATTAATTAGTTAAAAACATTAACAATATGATTGGTTTGTCGATGGGTGGTTTTTGGTGCATCATTTTACTAAGAAAGAGGGGAAGCAAGATCTTCGATAACCATCATCAAAATTATTACACTAAAACCTAATAATAAATTAAGTATGAGTAAATTTTCATGTTCTATAGTAACTTATCCATGGCCACTTTATATCTCATATTTTTCAAAAATCCACTTTCTCTTTCAAATATAAAACTCTTTAGGAAATGTTACTTTCTAAATATTTTTTTTTGCAAAACCGCCCTCTATTTTGTTCTTGTTATTAAAATTACAGACTCCAAACCTATAAACGATTCTAGAGAGATTACACGGGGTGTTCCGTAGACTACAAAATCTTCTTTAAATAACTATTTATTTGACATGTCATGATAATTCGGTCAAATTTTGGTGTTGTTTCAATGGGCTCTTTGGTTTTTAGTGCATGTTTTTTATAGGATTTTAATATCTTTTGTAAATATTTATATTTTTTTATTATACCTCTACTTAAATTTTTGTTTTATAATCTATTTTTGTGTAGTATTGGTGCATGATGCGTTATAATCTATGAGATTTACCTACTTTTGAAATCGAACCAGAGATGATCTTATGCCAGTGACCCCGAGACGTACAAGAGAACCCTTTGATGGAGGACAATCAAAACATAGACACTCTTCTTGATCCTTCCTCTAATCATTCTAGAACCAATATCAAAACTAAAATAAACTTTCATAACATGTATGATTTTAACAAGAAATTAAAAGAACAAACCTTTCTTGATGTTGATATCTATCCCACCTACATTCATATTAATGGGGAGGTGCCAAATTTTGAACCAAAATCGTGTCTAATTAATTTATTACCATGATTTCATGGACACGATGGAGAATATCCACATAAACACAAAAAATAATTTCATACTATGTGTTATACATTAAAACAATTAAATGTGTATAAAGAACAAGTAAGGTTTAGAGAATTCCCTCTTTCATTAGAAAACACCACAAAAGACAAGATTCACTATATAAATACAACAATTATAGGCTGGGAATACATAAAATATCTTTTCATTGAAAAATATTTCCCATCCTCTCGAACTGAAACTATAATGAATGAAATCAATGCAATAAGACAATCTCAAGAGGAAATAAATCATGAATAATGGGTAATATTTAAAACATATTGTTCATGTTTTCCACACAAAAAAATATTTAATTAAATTTTAATATAATATTTCTATGAAGTTTAATTCTAATTGATCATAACATGATTGATGATACTTCATGTGGTGCACTGGTAGACAAGCCCCAAATTTCTTTAAGAACCATGATTGAGAAAATGGCACATAACACTCAAAAATTTAGTACAAGATCCAGTGTACCAATTCAAGGAGTCCATAAGGTAGAATCTACCGAATTCAAGAAAAAATTGGACTTGACGTTAAAAGAGGTAGGTGAATTTCTTCAACAACTTCCTATTTCCCACAGAATATCTCAATCTCCTCCTCACATACATTGTGGTATATTCTCTTCTGATACCCACTACTCAGACCAATGCCCCCAATTGAAAGAATCTTCTGAGATTTGTGAGTCAATCTTTCCAGGACATCCCTATAACTATCCCTTTTGACAAGAACTATACTATACATAAAATCCTAGGTGGAAAGGAAACCAAGCCTATAGGAAATGGGTGTATTGAAACCAACATCAACAACCATGGAACCTACGGGGTCAGAGTAGTCATCCACCCCCACCACCTAGAAATCATCAACCACCAAAAGGTATTTCCAACAACTCCCTCCGAATACCGAGCCTATCCAAGAAGGTATGATTAAATAAATGGCTTCTACCAATCTCGAATTCCAACAAACCACCTTGGAAGCCACAGAACAACTAAAAACCCAATTAGGCCAACTAACTAACTCAGTGGGGGAGAATCAAAGTCATGGGTCGTGTAAACTACCATCTTAACCAGTAGTAGACCATAGGGATTAATGAAATGTAAGTTCCATCATCCATAAGAGTGGAAGTCATATTAAAATCTATATGAACCCTCTAATAGAGTCATCCCCTCTTGAAGAAACCACCATCCCAACCACTACTATGAAATGGTCCAAGAGAAGAAAATCCTTATCCTGAGAGAAGTCCTTCCAAAGGAAAGAGTGAGTGTGTCAATAAGTCTCATATCCCAACCATTACAATTCCATTTCCCCAGAGGTCCACCCAACTATAAAAATAAAAGGAAACTGATCTTTATAAATAAATATTGGAAGCATTTAGAAAAGTGCAGGTAAACATCTCCTTGAATAGTGTTGTGAATCAAATTCCATGATATTAAATGTTTTTAAAGGATATGTGTACACATCTAAGGATACTTTGAGGTGATGAGATGGTAATAATGGGGGAGAACGTCTTAAAAGTGATAGAACCATCAATGCCTACAAAATAAAGTGATCCTGGAAATATCTATATTCTATACACTATAGGGGAGTATAAATTTACCAATGATATTGTTGATTTATGTTATTTTATAAATGTGATCCCTCAATCTATATACACTTCATTGTCGGTTGGAGAATTAAATCCAACTGGGAGAGTAATTTGTCTAGAAAATCGGTGTAAATCATACCATTATGGTGTGTTATAGGATGTTATTTTGATGGTTCAAAATTTTATTTTTTTCCTATTGAATTTTACGTGCTAAAAATGGATGAATATGTGAAGAATGTAAATACCCCAATTAAATTTGGGAGAGATATCTTGAAAACCTCCAAAACCAAAATTAATGTCCATAACTGTATATTATCTCGGGAATTTTATTGTGACATATTCCATTTCAATAACCCTAATTCGATGAAGCACCCCTCATAAGAACATTCCTCTTTCTTAGTAAAGTCAATTTATGTTCTCCCTTCCCATGAAAACACATCATTCTAGTCCCCCGACCCCTTCTTGAGTTTTCATCCATGATTGAAATTATTGGTAATGAATCATGCACTAATTGTTGTAGTGGTCTAGAAAAGTGTCATGTATGTTTATTAATTGATAATTTCTTGAACACTGAAGATCCAATGACCAATGATGATACTAAAAATTATGTAAAAGCTCATTCCTAAACAGAGGATGATACCATTGAAGAGTTAGATGAGATTAGTGACCTCTCACTTTCACACACACTCACATCAATCCAAAATCTGTCTTAATTAGAACAAAAAAAACTACCTCATGATTTAAAATATTCATATCATGAGAATGGAAACAAGCTTCCAATAATCATTTCCAATTCACTCCCTCTTGACAATTTATTGTTACTGCTAGAACTTTTGAGGGAGTATAATGTACATTAGGATTGACACTTGAAAATATTGCTAGTATTAGACCATCAATCTTCACACATCATATTTCATTAAATGATGATGGTAAACTAGCGAGGAAGGAACAACATCGACTGAACCCAAACCCCATAGAAGTTGTGAAAATGGAAGCAACAAAATTATTTGATGCTGGGATCTTTTAACACATATATCACAACCTATGTGTTAGTCCCATTCAAGAAGTTCCAAAAAAACTATCCATACGGTAATCTAAATTGAAAATAATTAATTGGTTTCAAATTGTGTGCATAATAGTAGGTGTGTCTGCGTAGACTATCTCCGACTAAACCAACACACTAGGAAGGACCATTTCCCTTTTCCATTCATTAACCAAATTCTAGAGAGGCTAGCGGGTAAGTTACACTACTGTTTCTTTAATGGGTATTATGGATACCTTCATATCCATATTTCACCTATGGATCAAGAAAAGACAACCTCTACTTTCCCCTTTGACACATTTGCATATAAGAGGATGGAAATTGGCCAGTGTAATGCTTGAGGTACATTCCAATGATGTATGGTTAGTATTTTTTTGGATTACTTGGATAATTTCATCGATTTTTTCATGGATTATTTCAATCTGTATGGATCATCTTTTGATGAATGTTTAAGTAGTCTTGGTTTAGTCCTATATCGCTTCATTGAAAATAATCTTGTATTATATTATGAGAATATCCATTTCATGGTGCAATAAGGTATAGTTTTAGAACATGTCATTTCTAGGGATGGATCCAAGTAGATAAATAAAATATTGATGTCATTTATTCCCTACCATTCCCCAAAAATTTATGGGATGTGCGCTCATTCCTATGTCATGCATGATTTTATCATCATTTCATCGTGATGTTAATAAAATTGCACCCCCCTCCCGTAACTGCTCCAAAATGAAAAGGAATTTTTTTATAATTAATGTGATGAATCTTTTAATAAGTTAAAATGTATTCTCACATCACCTTCAGTAATCTATACACCTCATTGGGATTTACCATTTGATCTCAAGTGGGATGAATCTAACTATGCTGTTGGGGCAGTCTTATCACAAAGGGTCCATTGAGCTCCAAATGTCATTTCCTATTCCACACATACATTATACCCTTCCCAAGAAAACTACTCCACAACTGAAAAATAATTTATTACCCTTATGTTCTCCATGGACAGATCTATGTCATACCTTTTAGGGTCCTAATTAATTATGTTCTTAGACCATGAAACCCTTCGGTATCTTCTTATGAAACTAAAATCCATACCCAGTCTCATTCTATATATACTCCTCCTTCATGAATTCAATTTATAAATTAGGGACTAAAAAGGAGCATAGATTGTGGTGGATGACCATATCAGTAGTATTCCCCCATCTTCGTAAATTGACTCACCCCCTATATTCTAATAAATAACATGTTTTTTGGATGATAAACTATACTGAGTGCATGATGTTATACCTTAGTATGCTGAAATTGTAAATTATTTGGTAGCATCTTTCATTCCTTTTTAGTTCAATAAAAACCAAACCGACCATCTAAAACATGAGTCACATTGGTACATTTGGGATGAGACCTATATTTGGAGGACTTATAGTGATCATGTCCTTAGTGTTGTGTTCTTAATAACGAGTTTCAGTTTGTCCATGGGTTCTTGCACACTTTTGTTTGTGGGGGCCACTTTGGTCCCCAACGAACTGCCCGCAAGGACATTGATTCTAGTCACTTATGGCCCACATTGTTTCAGGATGCCCGTGACTTCTGTAAATCAATTCCTCACTTTCAGAGAATGGATAATGAATGAAAAAAAAAATTACGATGCCACAAAAACCCTATCTCTTTCATGAAATTTTTTATGTTTGGGAAATTTACATTATAGGACCATTCCTCAATTAATTTGGTAAAATGTATATTCTATTGGAAGTTTATTATGTTTCAAATTGGGTAGAGGTACGATCCACAAGGACTGGTGATTCTATGGTATTTTTTGAATTTTGAAGAACCCAAATATTCTGTAAGTTGGGATTACATAAGTACATCATCAGTTGATAGGGTTATAATTTCTATAGGAGAATAATGTAATCACTTTTTCATAGGTATGGGGTCAATCATAGAGTGTCTACTACATATCACCCACAAAACAATGGTAAATCTGAGGTGTCAAATAGTGAAGTAAAATAGATTCTTGAAATAATAGGTCAACCAAATATAAAATATTGGAGTCTTAGACATGATTATTCATTATGGGATTACCGTAGTACTTTCAAAACACCCATTGGCATGTCAACATATCTGTTAGTGTTTGGAAAGAGTTGTAACCTCTCAGCTTAGATTGAGCACTGGGCCTACTGGGACATCAAAAAATGAAATTGTAATCATTATGGTACATTTTATCAGTGGGATTTGCAGATTCAAGATTTGGTGAAAATGCACAGAGATGCATATGAGAACATCAAGATTTATAAGGAGAGTTCAAAGGCTACCCATGACCATCTCATTCTTCATCGTCAATTTCACATTGGGAAGAAGATCCTTCCTTACAATTCAAGGATGAAGTTGAATCTAGGTAATGAATTTTTTTGATGGTTTGGACTATACATTGTTACTGACGTCTATCCATTTGGTGTTTTATAGGTTCAAAATGATGAAACCTAGAAAAAATTCACTCTGAATGGGAAGCAGTTATTACACTTTTATGAAGTCCTTCTAGAGTTCTCGATGGACGAACTCCATGTTTGGGAATCAATCTATGAATGACACTAACCAATTTTTATCCTACCATCCCATAATGTCTTTTATTTATAATGAGGAAACTGAACACTATAGGTGTGGGGGTGGATATATTCCTGTGATGGTTAAGAATTTTCATCATATTTCTTCTTTTTCAATTTTTAAATTACTTAATTGTATTTTTAATTTCCCCCCTTCAATCCCCATCACCTTGGTGCCAAAATATTACTTTTTTATTCCCACATTATCATTGAAAATTATTCCCATTTAATCATGGATTTTTTTGAAAATTCATGTGGAATATATATATTTTAGGTTGTTTTAATATTCAAAAAAATTCTAATGAAATGTTCATTTCAGTATAAATTAAATAACATGATATGAAATTCCATTGAAACTTGGTTTGTTGTCAATGAAATAAATGGTTGTATCATTTTGAAACCCTTGAGAAGAATGGTACCCTTTTGTGAATATTTTATGGGAAATTTGTGTCACTTAATCTCTCAACATATTTTGGCACCAAACCATGATTTTTGAAATTTTCTTACTTAATGGAAAGTAAATATATATTTTGATTATTTTTCTCTACATTCCAAAATCATTTTTCCATACTTTCATTCCTTATATTATCTCTTTTATTATTATACTATATTGAATTATGCATATGTACATGTTATCCGACTATTGTACGCCCTAAAAAACAAAAAAAGTGTTGTATATTGGGAGGTCAAATCCAACCCTTCCTAGACTTTTGATCTTGTTATAACTATTATAATTATCGTCATGAGGAGATCAAACATGGGTTAGGAGAAGAGAATGATATTTATTCCATGTCAAAATTTTGAAAACATATTTATAATAAATGAGGGGAGTGAGGAAATGTACAACATATGGGGATATCTTGGTCTAGAGCATATGGTTTGACTTCTGGGAATGCATAAGTGAGTGGGTTTTGAAATTTGATTCCAAAGGATGTGGGGAATGTTCGGTGGAAAGGATCTTGTATATTGACAATTATTAAAATAACCAATATTTACTCGATAGAAAGTGGAAATAATATCATGATATGGTTTTCACATGCACACGTAGAGAATTAGTGACATGATTAACATTAAATTTTTTTATTTGATAGGTATCATGGATCTCTTGGAATTTCATTTGGATACAATTATTGAAACATCTTTTTTAGTGTTCATTGAGAATAACTCTTCAGTGTGTTTTTTTCTTTGATCACATTTCTATCATAAATTAAATTTTCATTGAATGTTAAATCATTATGATGTTGTAAATATCTTCATGCATAATTTCTGAAAATGTCTGTTTTATAATGAATGATAAAATTTTAGGTGTGGGTCTAATCGCACTATGATTCACTATTTCATTTTCATCCTTACACCACCGTGCTACACATGTTTTATATTGGAAATTATAAAAATAATAAAAAAAATCAACCCTTGTTAGAATCATTTATTTTGTGTTTATCACTATTATAAGGGGAAATTTTAATTGTTTTGATGGTTCCATTACAGAAGTAGGTGATTTGGAGGGCCCATGATGATGCCCAAGAAAAATTGGCCAAACTGCACAGGATCCATGCACACCAGTGGACTCATCCACACACTTCTACTAAAGTGTGCATCCTAATGGGAAGAAATTTTTTTGGATGCTCCATCATTTATTGTGCTACATTTAATTTGATAAAAACCAAATACTTATTCTTCTATCTAGTTTTCCTACCGACCCGATCTATCTAGCACACCAAATTTCAAAATTTCCAAAGTATTGTGCTTTGATCTGTTAATATCTCAAGCTTTACTAGTCCAAATGGTGCCAAAAATTTGGTAAAGATAGTTAAGAGGTGGGGTTACAACTTCATAATTTTTTCCAATGTGATTTAGGGATATGACTATTTCAAAACCCACGTGACAAGTGGTTTTATGAAATCTGTGTGGTCAAAACCACCTTCCAATTGTACTATAAAATTAAACATTGGGCTCCCAATTTGAATGTTCAAACTGGACATGAATATCTTCAATTTTGGAGTCCCAGGGGAGTATCTTACTCATCCTTGATGTTTATGGTGCCACTATTTCTATAGGGGGATCAATAACAAAAAATTATTTTCATCCAAGCTTCCTCCTCCTCCCGATGTCGAACTAAATGGTGGGTGATCATTGCGAGGGAGATACACACTTGTAGAGGGATTTACGACAAATTATATTATAATTTTTTTTGTAATTTTTCTATCAATTATTTCACCTATGTTTCTTATTAATATTCTTCTTATCTAAAATCATTTATTTGGTTTAATTAAGTGAAATATTTCTTATTACAATACAGATTCGTTTAAGATTCAAGTGGGAATGATGGGTTGTTCTGATTGGACAACACGAGCATCCTATTTCTCTCAAACATACAATATATTTCTATATAATTTCATAGAACACAATCTATTCATGAGGTCCAAACCATGACAACATGATTTTATGGTCATGAGGTTGTTCTTTGTGTATCATATTAAGAGGAAAGAAGGGAACCATGATCTTTGTTAACCCTCATCCAAAGGATTACCCTAATTCCTAATAATCAATTAAGAATGAGGAACTCTTCATGTTCCGTATTAACTTAGCAATGATCACTTATGTATCTCATATGTTCATAAAACCACTTTTTCTTCCAATTTTACAACTCTTATTGTTAAGTTACTTTCATAAAATTGTTTAGAAAATCACCCCTATTTTCTTCTTCAAATTAAAAGGTCACAAAAAAATCAACTCTCTTTGATAGATGACCTAGGTTATTCCCTAGACTACAAAATCTCATTTAAATAACTATAATTTTGACATTTCATGACAATGAATTCCTTCACCATCTATACCACTACCTCTAGAGAAGTATATTGTTCCCATAGTGTCAGAAGATTAGGTGCTCATGAAAATATCACATTACAAGTATCAGTGATATGGACCACTCAGGTTATAAGGTGAGATCAACCCACAAGAGGAAGAGGACTATCTTGGTAAAATGAGCCATGTTTTCTATCTGGTTAGGACACTAGCAGATCAGATGGTGGTCTTTGAGAATATCCATTTCCATGGCTCTGTAGGATGATGGTGGGGGACAGTGACCTGGTGTTACGATGAGGTGACTCTACAATGGTCATGTTTGGAAATAAACTCATAGAGGAATCCTCTCTAGATATGCTGAGTCAAGATCATATGTATGAGCTTCTAATGATCAAAAAGGGACACATTATTGTTATTGAGAATTCATCAAGGTTTACCATCCATTCTAGGTACTCGATGGATATGGTTTGTGACAAGATTTTCAGGGATCAAACCATCACATGAGGGTTGTTTAGAGACATATGATCTAGTTTTATTCCTCTATTAATTACTATCTATGATGGGGTGATAAGTTGAGATTTTGTGATTGATATTTTTATGGCTGAGTAGTACAACCAGTGGTTGTATATAGTGGGAAATCATAAGAAGAAACCTCATTAGAAGGGAGATTGTGTCAACCTTTGAGACCATTGCAAGCGAGGAATTTTAAGAGGTTGTCATAGGATATATGATCAATGAATTAGGGATATATGGATGGGTTCAGTTTGCACCGGTATGGGAGGTTCTACTCATGTGATGGTAGGGGAAATCATTCTAGATATTTTCTATCCCACTGTATGGATAACAAAAAAACCATGGATATGCCTCTGAATAATAGTAAATGGTAGGATAAAGAAGGTATGAAGGGAACATGATGTGGAAGAGGAGTTAGGAGATCAAATCATGGTGGTTGAAGCTTTTAATTATTACCACCACCTCCCTTGGTTGGTCCATTCATGGTTTAGGAAGCTGGAAGACAAGAGAGATAATAGCTACAAGTGGTCGTGTCTTATGACCTAGAGACACTGAGAATGATTTGAGATATGTCATGTTTCGTTTCTACCTTATCTTAAATTTTGATATTAATTGGTTCTAGTTATTCCATCATTGCCAAATATATTATTTGAGACATAGAGATTCTAGATGATCCAATAGATTTACTCTTGTGATTGGAGACTCAAAGTTGAGAAGCCTTAGTGATCAAAATCCTATGCTATTTATGTGACATGACTCCTGAATATGTGAGTTTTTGTTGGTATATATTAGTTGTATTTGTGAGGCCTTACGACTTTATCTTATGTATCAACAAATTATCTCTAGTACATTCCCATTTTGACTTTTTAGGTGGATGACGATGTGTGTCTATAGTATTGGAACATGTTTTTTCATTATTGGTTAAAAGGTAACAAAAGTACTGTGGGATAGACTAATTCATAGGAGGGTGTGGATGATTAATCGACAGTTGGATATCATGACCATTGGTGGAGTGGATTTTATATTTTTTTTTAGTTTCTTTCATTCATGGAAAAGTACAAAGACGTTTTTCTAAGGATGTTTTAGGATTACTTCCCCACATTAAAATAGACTTCGGCATTGATCTATACCCTGAGATGACAACAATATCTACCACAGAATATCAGATGGATCGCAAAGTGCTTTGAAATCTGAGGATGCAGTAGGAGGACTTGCAGATGGATGGCTTTGTTAGACCTAGTGTTTCACCCTTTCCCACCCGAATTTAGTTTTCTAATAAGGTAGAGGGGAGTTAGAGGTTATTTGTTCAATATTGACACATGAATCACATGACTGTTAATAATAAACATCCAATGGTAGTGACTGATGACATATTAAATCAGTTGAGTGGGGAATAATGATCTCTAAGTTCGACCTTAGTTCAGGCTATCACATGTTGTGAGTACGATATGAGGATATACAAAAGATAATAGCCAAATTCTTTACGATCACTATGAGTACATGGTGATAACCTTTTTAATAAATAACACCCCAACAATATTCATGGGAATCATGAATTGAATCTAACAGCCATTCTTACACCAATTTGTGTATGTATTCATTAAAAATATCCTTGTATACTCAATATCTAACGAGGAGAATGTGAGACCCAACCTGATCGGAGTATGATTTATCATCTATTCTAATCACAGAAATATCAATTATATCTTCTCTAAGAAGGTTATTAACTCAAGACATATATGATGGCTAGAGTTCCTCTCGTATTATGATTTTGAGATTGGTTATACTATTTGGACATGGAAGATGCAATAAGATCCCCACTTAAAGGGATGTTATTTTTAGTTGATGAACAATGAATCAGAGTAGTTGTCCTCATTGTAGTTATCCTATTTGGATAGATATGGAAATAATTACCTCTACTTGAGGGTTTTAAACCTTGAACTGTTTTTTGACATAGGGGTTCACATATTAGAGATACTGATTGTGAGACCCTACATACTCATATGTCTACCAAACATGATCTTGATGGATTTTATGAAGGAGCAGAGTATTTCATTGTTTTTAGAAGATGTAATACAGTACATGTGATATTGAAGGAGGTGGCTCTGAGAGAGTTTCATTCTTATCAATTAGAAGTACATCCAGGTGTGTATATGATGTACTAGGACCACCAACTTCAATTTTGGTGGCCGTGGATTAATAAAGGAGTAGAATAGACTGTTTTTCAATGCCTTAATTATCAACAAGTGAAGTCATAACACCAATTTTACGTCGGTTTACATTAAACCCTTGAGATTCCAGGTTGGAAGTGGTAGGGTACATCTATGGACTTCATGATGGGATTAAAAAATGTGTACAAGGGATGAGATTCCATCTAGGTGATCGCAGAATGACTCAAAATTTCATCCCATTTATTAGCTATATAAGATATTAGTTTAGTAGAGCAGAGGATGCCTATAATAATAGGAGATATTTTAAATCCATAGAGTTGTATTGATGATTCTTCCTAACAAATATAGTCATAAAACATCCCAGTTTTAGAAGGGATTCCTGGAGATGATTGGGACTAATTTATTCTCGAGAACAACATTTCACCCCCAAACTAACAGCTATACAAATTTGACCATTCAATCTCTAGAGGATATTATTTTCTATTTATTGTTGGAATTTAGTTTTTTATTGGATTGTCACCAATACTAGTTGAGTTTTCATTCAAAAAAAATTATAATTCCTTGATTTCTATGAAACCACTCAAGGATTTGTATAAGAGAGACTGTAGATCACCACATTGTTGGAATGAAACAGAAGAGTTTTCACTCATGGGATAAAATTCAGGGTGACAAACTACTGAGTCAATGAATATAGTCTAGTAATGGATGAGAACTGCACAAATCCATCATATGTCTCATGTGAATAGAAGATAAAGGCCTTTGGATTTCATAGAGGGAGATAATGTGATCCAACATGTTTCATCTCAACATGGATTATAGTGATTTGGTCAGGGATGCAATCTATCTCTATGGTTTATAGGTCCCTTCCTTATACTACATAGAGTAAGCATGGAGGTGTACCTCTTTCCTTTAGCTCCACAATTAGACTGGGTACACAACAACTTCCTTGGGTCACAACTGTGAAGGTACAATCATTACCCATTGCTTATTATCAACTAGGGAGAGTCAAACATTGATGATGGAGCTAATATTGTTGAGTACCCTTTGGGGTTAAGGATCTGAAGGAGATGAAATTTTGTTGGTGATTTATTCCTTCAGTGTGGGTCTAATGGTAGCACAAGAATCCTCATGAGAGCACATTGGAGAAGGATTATCAGATTCATCCTTAATACCCACAACTCTTTTTATAGCCCTTTTTGGGATGTCCTATATGTTAATACATAATGTGGGGATAATTTAATGACTCTTATTTTTTATGGATCATTTTTGGATATTGAATTAATTATTTTGGAGACCATGCACTGAGGTAGTGTGTGATTACAGGGGTCGGTGTTATCGGGATAAATGTCTAATATATATTAAATATTTTAAATAGAATGCACAAATTTTTTTAATTTATCACCCAAACCGTTTTATAAATAAATTGATATAGGAAATTATTCAGTTTGGCCACTAAAACATAGACATCCAGAGGACTATTGAAGAGTGTAAAATGATATTCCATTAGACATTGATGATCGAATCTGAGATGGATGACCGAAGGGAGATGAAATCTTTGGATTTTTTAAATTAAAATGACACTACTACATTCTTAATCAATAGTTAATCCATGTTGTGGTAATATGTTTTCAATCTCCTTTATACATTTCTACAGTTAAAACATATCAATCAACCAATAGATTGTTCTTCGGTTTAGTCATCTTGCAGGATTGGTTCATTTTTGAGGTTTTGTTATTAGAATTATTTTGGGATAATTTATTCATATTTTTTATTCTAATGGAAATGGGTTGAGGCCAAAATAAAATTTTTACGAGGTTCATTACTCCTTTTTTTGGATCATTTATTCTCTTTTTCTATGTTCATCATGGGTGTTCTTCATATGGCCCATGGTTCAACATTCACAGAAAAATGGATCATTATGGCACCGCTTCATGGTGTGATAATGAAACATGTAGAAGAGCAGGTGGTTTTTTGATAGCCGGTTTCATTTTATTCAATAAACAATGATGGATAGAGTTTAATGGGGAATCAAAAATTAATTCCAAGTACTCCAACATGTATATAGATTTACCTAATGTAAAGGGGAATACCCATGTGTTGTTGCCTGGGAAGAGTACACAAGTACCGAACACACCTTGTAATATTACACTGTCATGGACACGATACATGAGCCATTTAAACTGGCAGAACCTAGGGTCCATGAAACATGGTATTTAACACTACTATATTCAATGTTCTCTCTAAATTATGGTTTGAAGCCTTTTTCATATATGACTTATACAAGTTTTGTTATGGGTTTACCGCTATCCATTCCATGAGTCATATAATATAATCAGTTCCTACACATTGGAATGTATTACCTTAAGTGGTACTTCTTGGAAGAGTTGTTGGAATCCCTTCATAAGGCCAAGTGTGAAATCCTATTTTCATATTCATCACCTTGGTGGAGTTTATGGTATCTTCATGATAAAAACTTCATGGGAGTTGACCATATATGTATCAGGTTAATATAGATTAGGTTGTTTGTATACCCCAAGGTCATGGATGTGATCCACATTAGTTTATCACTTCACTTCAAACTATAAACATGTACATATTATAGGGAGACATGATGAGCATTACCTCTTAGTTGGAAATCACCAGCGATTCAAGACTCGATATTGTGTTCTCCTAGCCATGTTATTTGTGGATTATTTGAAAAGGAATACTATTATTACATTATATTTGTGATTTTCCTTTAAACAATGTGTATATTTGGAGTATATTTATATATTATTGTTATATGTCATGCAGACATGTACCAGTGTAGAACTTATTATTATTATTATTTTGTATTCCATGTGTTTTTAAGGTGTTTTACTGGATATTGGTCTACTCACCCATGGTTGGGATTTTCCAACACATGTCATGTGTTATGCAGATGATCATATTTTTGATAGATTCCAAGATTGATTAGTGCCAGATGATGCTTAGTGAGGTCAGAAAAATTAAGTGTGTTTGAATGGTATCATGATAGCAGCCTTAGTTTTACTTTTAGGATGGCCTTTTTTTAGAATCTTTCTATTAAGATTTCATATGGTCATATTTACATTCCTTCACTTCATTCAGAACTCTAGTTGTGGGATTTATAAGTATACAAGCATTGCATATCAATTGTTTTTTACATTTCATCATTTTATAGGCTTATAGATGTGTGCATGTGTACATGTACTTAAGATGAGTCCTCCCATTTTAGTTATATGCCTACGAGGTGCTATTCACCAGTCCCTGGCCAATTGGAGGTGGATTTGGGGAGTCGTTGCAGGGTCCCCTTGGGGATGGGTTATGACACTTTCAGTAGAGATACTAGAAGATTCACAATGATAAGAATGATAATAAACAATGTTCAAAAAAACATTATTATGAATGTAAGAAGACATTACAGATTCAATTGGATAGTCCTAAACTGAAAGGGAATAGTAAGAAATAAATGAATCCAGATAGAAATGTTAAAAATACCTATAATCAATAGTAAATGTAGATGTTGAAATATTCAAACAGTTTGAGTTAATGTGGAGAAGATATTAATTATGATAAGCCTTTAAATAGTGATATTTCTGTAAAAACAAATATTGGTTTATTTAAAAAATAAAACTACTGAACAAAATTTTCATTGATAAAGCACAATATTTTAAATCCTTTACTAATCATACCCATAAATTCAAATTAAAAGGATAGAAATAATTTAAATTTTGATGAATAATATTCCTAATCTGAAAAGGATAACAATTTACCAATTTATGAATAATTATATGGCTTTTCTAAATTATTATATGATGTGAATTATATTGTTTATAGAAAACATGAAGCTTATCATGGTAAACATGTTAATGAAAATTCATGAATTTCTAATTTTACTATAGAAATACCAGTTATTTCTGAAGAACGTTGAAAAAAATTAATATGGAAAATGTTTCAAAAGATCATGAAAAAAATACATCCTAAAAACATGTTTACAAACTAATTTGGTAAAACATTGTTCTAATACACGTTCTATTCAGGATAAAAAATTATTTATAAAATTATAATCTGAAATTTCAAGTTTGAAGACACATTTACCTAATTTTACCTTCAGGAAGGAAAGCAATGATAAATTTCTGTAACAAATAACACTACATAGAAATATATCGGAAATGGGTTTTACTTACAAAAAGTCTATTTTTTAATAATAATTACTTTCCTCAAAAAAGTGCACCATTCTGTACTAAATGTAAAATTGGTGCACACGTGAAGTTAAAATTTAATTTAAATGAAGATTAGTATGTATGATTTCAGAACTCCAATTTTTTCAAATTAATTGAAATTTTTTCAATACAGTAAGGTTGTACAAGTGTGGATACCTAAAATTTTACTTTTTGTTGATACCAAACCCATGATGTTTTGGACTCTGGATAAATTATGATTATATTTTTAGGAAAATATGGATTTGATCAACCATAAGAACATTTGGTACAAGGAAAATAGTTTCTCTAGATATATGACTTCCAAAAAATATTATTTTATAAGATCATAATGATCAATGGTGGAAACGTAACATTCATAGGTAATACAAAATTATAATTTACTGGTTTAGGTAATAATGTTTTTATTATAAAATATTTAATTTTTCTAAAAACATTGTACAGCTTAAGAAAAATACTATAAGAATAAGTCTATTATGTGATGAAGGTTATCTTGGGAACATCAGTAATGATAAATTAACTATTCATAGTTCTAAAGATAAATTTATTTTCTTCCAATCAGCAAAAAAAGGTTTTCAATTAAAATATCGAAGACCATAGGATCTAAGATCTAACATTACATTGTGAAATTGAAGACCAATCCTGGTTATGCAAAATAATATTATTACACAATAACATTATAAATTTTCATATGTGGTCAAATAAAGGAGTAGTTAAGGATATACAAGAATATATGTTTAATTATTAAAAATTCTGAGATCATTATCAATATATTAAGTCACATAAGCTATGTTTTAAATCTATTAGTAAAGAATCAACTTCTGATGATATATAGTTAATGCAAATGGATTTATTTGGTTCTACAAAAAGTAGAAGTATTTATTGAAAATAATATTTATATGTTTTAGTTTATGATTAAACTATATTCACGTGGGTCTATTTTGTAGCATGAAAATATAAAGCCATTAGTTATTTTAAAAGTATTATAGATAGTGTTAAATAGGAGAAATAATATTCCTTGTTTACTATTCATAGCGATCATGGTTGAGAATATTTAAATTATTATTTTGAAACATTTTGTTTTAAGAAAGGTATTATATATATCTATTTGGAACATAGAATACCTTATAAAAATATAATAGTCTAACAAATAAATAAGGATCATAAAGAAATTACTAGAACCACACTGACTGAATAATCTGTTGCTAAATATTTTAGACTGAAATTGCTACCACTACTTTTTATATTAGAAATGTAGTTATAATTTGATAATTTATTAATAATATACCTTATGAGTTTTGAACTCTGAGAAAACACCCAATTTCATATATTAAATAATTTAGAAGAAATACATTCATCATCATAACTCTATATAATTTAGTTAAATTTTCTCTAAAATATGATGAAGGAATTTTGGTAGGTTATTTAATAACTAGTAAATGTTATAGAGTTTTAAATAAAAATACGAGTACTTCTGTGGAAATAATAATTGTCATATTTTATGAAACAAATCCCTTTTTTAGATAACCACATCCTACATCATCAGATGCTCTTTATAAAACTCAATTTCAACCTATGTTAGAATGTTCCTCACTTGAGAAGACACCTAAAGAATATATTTCTGAAGTTGTTTCTAATGATTATTTCAACTTATTATTTATGAAAATAATTTTGAAACCCCAAGAAGTCAGTTTTTATTTGGAATCATTCAAGTGATAATATCACTGGTGATGTAGATCAACTAGTTTGAAATAGATCTTATAAGATACGCGATTATGAAAATCTATAATTATTATTATAATTAAAACCTAAGAATATTGAGGAGGCTTAAAGTGATGAGAAGTATATATGTAACATCCCATGTAAGTAATGAATAATATATATTTTTATCTATGTCTATTAATAAATTAGATAGTTTTTTAGAGGCTTAAAATGAAAATAAATCCAATCTTAAGCATGGAATACACTAATATTCTTAAAAGATTGTTTTACTACCTTTTGATGGCAAACCCTTAAAAAATAAAACTTTTGACAATTTTATAATCTATATTTTTTAAAATAAACATATTCATTATTATTTGGACATTGAAATTTACATGGGATAAATTTTTGGTTTTTTTCTGACAATGTTCCTTTTTTAATGAATAGTGAAAAATACTGCATTTTACATCAAAACTACTTTTTAATTTAATTTAATTATATGGTTAGATTATATTTTTAATTGGTATTAAACTGTAATATGAATATATTTTTACCATTTAATCCAATGGTGGTCTTTAGGATTAATTTCACTTTGAAATTGGTCATAAACTAATGTCAATCTTTTCATAGATATTGTTTCAAAAAACCCGCTATTTGTTTTGACAACAAGAATTATATTTAAATCAATTATTACAATTTATGTGTTTGTAATTTGGTAAAATGGATTGCATATTTGTAATTAGAAGGTCCAAATTATGTAATTAAGACTCTTTTTTTTGGACATTATGAATAGTAATGACAGTAATTATCTTTAATTATCTTGATTAATGAGTAATCGGGTAGTTAAGGATAATTAAATAATATCATAATAATAAAAAATGACCCCATAATGTGTCGTAAGGCTACTGGTTGTCTCATGTCCGACCATGGGATGCCTTGTGCCAAACTTGGGGGCCCCATGAAATCACTTTTGTGAGAATGTGACTTTTTATCTTTTTATTTTTTTAAAGAATGTTAACTGTAACAAAGAATGTATCACCTAAGTAAAATATTTTTTATTTTGTCTATATAAATGATATTTTGGACTATAAATATTCATTGGAAAAATAAAAGGATTTTCTACATTATAGTATTTTTTATAATTTTTAGACATTAAATAAATTAATTTATTTATGAATTCATAATGATGCAGCGATGACCTCATTATTTGACGATTTAAATAAAATGAAATGATAATGTAAAATCTATGACCCACACATGTCCAAAACCTATTGGATAGGTGGATTTAGAACCCTTATCACCTTACCCTAGAATTATATCAATGTGGGACCTTTTGAATCCTAAATTCATTTTCAAATAAAGTAACATTTATTTACTTTCCAAGAATGCCCCTCCTATCCTCTTATAAAAGGCCCCCACCTCTACCTCCTTACCCACACTTCCATAGCCTTTGGCTCGGCCAACCCCTTCCCATTTTGTCTCTCCACTTCCCTCTCTTACTCTTTGAAGCCTCCCTTTGGGTATAAGTCTTCCCAAGGAATCATTTGAGCTCAAACCAAAGAGAGTTACCCAGTTTTAAGGTAATGTCTTCACTTGAGTCCTTTTGTTTTATTTTGCTTCTCCAACCCCCTAAAAATTTTTTATTCATTTATTTTGTAACAAATCCAGTATCTTCTATATACTAGGATGTTTTTATAATAAGTATTCGAGCAACACTTACACACACCTACGTCTAATGGTTAAAGGACATATTGTTTCCGTGGATGGTGAATTTATGCCTCCCGAAATGATGATTGTTCAACATTCTTTTAACTCCTCCAAAGGTTGCCATTAAGATGTCACTATATTTATATATGATTTATAATATGTTTATGTTTTACTTATGTTTCTGTATTTTTTATTTTGGTCATACCTTTATGGTTTCCATTATGGGTAAACGCGATATCTTCATTTAAGGAAGTGCGGACTACCACCCCCTCAAAGTGATTTGATTCGTTAAATACCATATGTGGGACGTATAAAGGATATATGTATGATATTATATATTATATTATACTGGAATTATAATATACCTTTATATCATTATGATTCCATTCTATAAAATATGAAATTGAAATGAAAGTAGCGTTAATGCGTACGTACGGCTTACCGTCTCCATGAACGGTGCATTTCATTTATTACCTCTAAATGATTATGTAATATAATAAATGCATGTATATACTGGATATATATGATATATACATCATGATTATAATTCTGGAAATAATGGATACATGAATAACTTGTAATTATAAATGGTTTATTTTTGACTCAAGTACCAATGATCGTTAAAACGACCGTTATTAACTTAAATAATTACATAGTGTTCATGACATGGAAATAAGTTATATAAAAGGAATAATGAACTTAAAAAAGGTTCTTAGGCAAGTAGAAATTAACTCATGTTTTTTATTCAGGACATTAAAGAACGACCGAGTCAAGTCGGACCCGAGGTATAGGACTTCGTCTTTATCTCCTTTCATTGAGGCATATTTTGTTTTATACTCAACCTTCTTTTATACGGTGTATAAACCCCTTTGAATTTTACGTTTATCCGAAAGGAATCTTTTTTATACAAAGCGTTTTACTAAATGACAAAAGGGAATGTTTTGTCGTACGTATGCAGCGACAACGACTTCTCTGCCGTCGTGACCATTATTTGAGTTTCGGCTTCCTCTACAAGCCATACCTTTTTTCAAAAAAGAAAAATAAATACCATGTTTTACTTTTCCTTTGTTTTGGTATTGGAAATGGTTTTCATAATGTTTTTATATCAATGTGTTGTATTGATATCTTGTGATTGAAAGGTGGAAATGTTATGTTTTCTTTTTGCATGTTTTATGTGATACGATTATGTTGAGGTTCTTGGGAATTATTATGAAGACGAGTGGTTCCGTGATAATCTAAGGGCGGGTGAGCCCGATATAGCTCTCCAATGCATTGGGAAACGCGAAGGAGTGAAACGTTAAGGTTTTTCCGAAGAGATTTAGGGAATATACTGTGATGGGTATTCCAAACGTAACCAAGAGGGTTACTCCCTATGTAAGAATGTTATGAATGCCTCAAGTTACCTTTATGTCTTATGATTCCTATGATTTATTCATGATTTGATGAGGTATGTTAAAGCGCTTATGTTTTATGGTTAAAGTATGATTTCATTATTATGTATATATGAACTCATGTTTCCTTTCCATATTTTTTATATAACCCATACTGAGCTTTTTATGCTCATCCCTTGTCTTTTTTGAAATGTTTTTCACAGGTCAAGGGAAAGTTACATGATATGATGATAGTGTCAAGGAAGTGTCAAGAAAGAATCCATGTTTTATTTTAAATATGTTCCATTGATGGGAAAAAATGAATACTATCTTTATGTAACCACTTTGTTTAAATGTGGAATGTAATGCATGTTTTATGATCTAATTATCTAAAACTCTAAACCTGAAAAGATCCTCAATGTGTAATCTTGTAATAACTCAAGATTAAGTAAGGTTTAAGGCTGGGGCCTTATAGTTGGAATCAAAGGTCAGTTTAGATAACTTTAGGAGTTCGAATTCTATTAAATTATTATCCAAAAATAATTTTTTTTGAAATGATATAGCATTTGAAGATTACCATGTTGCTTCATGTAAGACATGTTTTTTCAGAATGGTTTTCCGCAGAGGAAACAGGGAAGCAGTTCTAGGAAGGCATGAAGAAGGAAATAACCATCCGAATCAGCATCCTGAGATGATCGGAATTGGAACTGAATATTTTGTTGTAGTAATGGCTGTAACGCCCCGACCCCAGCTACCCAGAGTCGGTGCATTACTTCGTAACATTGTCATGATCATAAAAGATCAAGTCTCTAAGGACTGATTAGTTTATTAGCCTTGGAAACACTAGATACATTCGTAAGCGTTACATTACATCATAAGGTGAAAAACTACAATAACAAAGTCTCCATAGTCCACACTCATATCCTCTTCTGACTATCCCTGCAGGTCATTCATAAAATACCTCTTCACATCCTGGAGAAATATTAAAACATTGAAAGGGGTGAGCTCAGATGCTCAGTAAGGATAACAATATTGCGGAAGCTTTCATAAATAAACATTAACATTTAAGGCAATGTATAACTAAAACAAAAGCCTTTTAAACTTGAACATCAACATAATATGGAAAAAGTAAAATGAGATAATGCCATTCACTTCTTCACATGGATATTCTACTGGTCGAATAATCACATGCAATATCAATAACCATTTTCATAATGAATGAATGCATAATGCCAGACTATCATAACCACGTAGCCAAGGCCTCGTGCCAAGACCACAAATAAAATTTTGTCAAGGCCTCGTGCCAAGACACTAGTTTGTCTCATGAGACCTTCCGATGCATCGAGGAGCTATAGCGGGCTCCACCCGTCACTTATTAAGTCCAATGCATTCCTCATATGAATAGGTTTAAACATATCATAAACCATAACATAATCGTATCACATAAAACCTGCATAAAGGAAACATAACATTTCCACATTTCAATCACAAGATATAAATACAACACATTGATATAAAAATGCTTTCAAAACCATTTTCAATACCAAAATAAAAGAAAGTTAAAACTTTGTATTTATTTTTCATTAAAAAAATGATGGCTTGTAGAGGAAGCCGAATCTCAAATAATGGTCACGGCGGCGGAGAAGTCATTGTCGCCGCATAAGTACGGAAAGAAAACATTCCCTTTTGTTGTTTAGTAAAACGCTTCGTATAAAAAAGATTCCTTTTGAATAAACGTAAAAGTCAAAGGGGTTTATACACCGTATAAATGAAAGATGTGTATAAAACCAAATTTGCCTCAATGAAAGGAGATTGAGACGAAGTCCTTACAAAGATCATTTTTTTTAAATAAAATAGATCTATTATGTGTATTCGCTATAATTACACATAAAGAAAGTACAAATACAAGATAGGACATAATAATATCATGACATAATTTGAAAGTAGGAGATTAACCCAAAGAATGGAAATTGGGTTAAGAAGTTCCCTTACCTTGCGTCTTGTCCTGACTTGACCGTTCTTTAACCTCCTGAAAAATAAACTAGAGTTAATTTATATTTATTTAATAAACTTTTTCATGTTCATTATTCCATTTATATCACTTATTACCATGTTATGAACATTATTTAATTATTTAAGTTAATAACGGTCGTTTTGTCGATTATTGGTACTTGAGTCAAAAATAAACTTCTTATAATTACAAGTTGTTCATGTGGTGAAATATCCATTATCTCCAGAATTATATTCATGATTTAGATGTCATATATATCTCATATATCCAGTATATACATTCATTTATAATATTACGTAACATTTAGAGATAAGAAATGAAATGCACCGTTCATGGAGACGGTAAGCCGTACGTACGCATGAATGCTACTTTCATTTCAATTTCATATTTAATGGAACGAAATCATAATGATATAAATGTATAATATAATTCCAGTATAATATAGTGTATAATACCATTTACTCCATCCTTTATACATCCCACATATGGCATTAACGATTCAAATCACTTTGAGGGGGCGGTAGTCCGCACTTCCTAAAATGAAATTATCGCGTTTTACCCATAATGGAAATCATAAAGTATGCCAGAAATGAGAAATACAGAAGAATATGTAAAACATAAACACATTATATATCATATATAAATATAGTTACATCTTAATGGCCACCTTTGAAGGTGTTATATGAGTGTTGAACAATCATCGTTTCGTGAGGCAGAAATTCGCCATCCACAGAAACCGTATGTTCATTAACCATTAGATGTAGGTGTGTGTAAGTGTAGCTAGAATACTTATTATAACAACATCCTAGTATATTGAGGATACTGGTGTTGTTACAAAAGAAATGAATAAAAAGAGTTTAGGGGGTTGGAGAAGAAAAATAAAACAAAACAACATTAGAAAAGACATTACCTCAAAATCGGGTAACTCTTTTTGATTTGAGCCAAAGGCTTCCTTGGGAAGAGTTCTGCCCAAATTAAGGCTTCTAAGAGTAAGAGGGGGAAGTTGGGAGAGTATTTGGTCAGAGTTTGGCCGAGCCAAATGGCTTGATAGTGTAAATGAGGTCGAAGAGGTGGGGGCCTTTTATAAGTGGAGAGGAGGGGCACTTTTGGAATGATTGAAATGTTACATTATTTCACAATGATTTTCGGATTATAAAGGTCCCATACTTATATAATTCGAGGATAAGGTGATAAGGTTTCGAAATCTCCTCATCCAATAGGCTTTGGACAAGTGTAAGCCTTGTATTTTGCATTATCTTCTCATTTTATTTAAATCGTTAAATAATTAGGTCATAACTGCATCACAATGATTTCATAAATAATTTAATTTATTTAATGTCTAAAAATTATAAAAAAAATACTATGATGTAGGAAATATTTTTATCTTTCTAATGAATATTTATAGTCCAAATTTGGACTTGTGTAACCTCACCTAAAAACTGTTTTAGTAAAATAACTCATGTTTGTGTCAATTTAATTTTAACATTAAATAAATATATATTAATGTCATTTTCCAACTAAAGTGGCTCCATGGGGTCCCCAAGTTGACCCATGGGTTTTCTTTGTCGGCCATGACTCATCCAATAGGAGTAGGACAAGTTTCATGCTCATATCATATTATTAAAACATTATTTGCACCTTAAACTACACTAATTACCTCTAATCGCGATTAAGAACTTAAAAGTTACTATTCACCAAAAAAATTATTTTAATCTCATTGAACCACATTTTACTTATTAATGACAACCATGTATGTTGGATTTTTGAAAATCAAATCACAGAAGTGGTAATATTTCATTTAAATGAAAAATCAGTTATTTAACTACCACTTAGTGGTTTCACTATTCATCAAAAATTAAAGTTTTTCAGAACAAGGCCAAAATTTCACCCTAAGCTATAATTGATATTCCGAATTCAAAACTGAAGTCCATTTTGAAATATAAAATTTCTATAATTTTAAAAAGTGGTTATTACTATTCATAACGGCTACTTTGATTAGTCGCGGTGTTTTAGAACTCGGAGTTGCGTACAATGCAAGCTATTGCATTATTGAATGAGAAGCGTATCGTGGAAGCTCGGGGTGTTACATTCTCCCCTCCTTCAATAAATTGCGTCCTCGAAATTTGAAATTTTTATTTGAAAATAAAAGGTTGAAAAGAGAAAATACCTTTGAGGAAAACCCACATCAGAAATAAGGTTAATAAATATATAACATTAAAAGAAAGCAGGATAAGTACAAAGGTCACCCGATATAGCCCATTCTAGGATTATATGAAAATATGGATATGGAGGAGAAACAAACCATCAAGGTCTGATGGAGAGTTATAGAAAACAGGATTAGGAGAAAGTTTAACCATAAGAAAATCACAAACTTGTGATTGGTTAAACGGTCATTGAATCCCCAGTTGGAAAAGTTAACCGACAACATTTTTGTTTTATGTTACCTTTTATAATGTTGAGGAATTTATTTAGGAGATTTACTAAGAACGTAAGGGAATATACATACTTGTTATGTATACTTTCATTCGTTAATATATTTTTACCACAAACCCAACTTTTACTCACAATGGTAACGGAACTCAAAAATATTCTATTTATCCTAATTGTATAAGGTTCCAAACGTTAACACATACCATTTAGATTAGTAAAACTATTTTTTAATAACCAGGGACTTCCTGTAGGCTTGTGGTAGGAAATAAAGGCCTGTCACACTATGCTTGTGGGTTCGATTCCTGCAGCTTTGTCCGACGCGTCAGGTTATGTCCTACCCTGCAGGTTGTCCTTTTCCTAAAACTATAGTATTATAATATTCCAAAAATAATCTTCAGAAATTCTTTAACCTTAAACAATACTATCCATGGTTCAACTTAATCCATTCCAACCTTAATAAGTATCCAAAATACCTCCGTCCAGACTTTCTCTAAAAGGGTCTCTAAATTCCAAAATCAATTGTAACATCAGATTCCCCAAACAAAGAAAAGTTTCTCTTATTGTCACATACTAAAAATATGATTACCTTAATCATATTAAAACCTTACTGAAATCAAAAAGTAATGCAGTACAATCTTTATATATATCACATTATTCTTATAACCAGAATATAATCCTTGAGTCCAAAATCACCAATACATTAATTATTCCGCTTCAACTGTAGTCATAGCAAAAGATTGGCCTTGATCCCCTGGTCTTTTCTGAGGTAAGTTTCCTTGACGCTTAGGACATTCATTTGCATAATGACCGATCTCTCTACAATTGTAGCATTCAACTTTGATAGCCTCTTTCTTTCCCTTGCAATCACGAGCCTGGTGACCCTTTTCTACACATTTATAACAAACTCCCATTCCTTTTAGACAAGTACCAGGGTGATTCTTCCCACAATTATCACATAATGGAAAATCCTTCTTTCCCTTTTTCCCTTTATCTGTCTCTTGTTCCACCGTTCTCTTCTTCTCTTGCTTTACTTTGTTGTCATAAGACTTAGAGAATTCCTTTTCTGTCTTGATAGCACATGAGACAATATCTTCGTATGATGAGAAGGATTGTGGTACTAAAGCTCGGTGGAAAATGGTTTTAACCCATCAAAGAAACGATCAATATTACCTCTTGGGTTACGTATATAATCTGCAGCATACCTCGCTAACCTTGTAAAGTTGGCCTCATACTTTGCGACATTCTCATCCTCCTTTTGTCTCAAACTCAAAAATTTCCTTTCCATATCTGCTCGATGGTCGCGAGGAAAGTATTTTTCTAAAAACAGATCTTTGAACTCCCTCCATTCCATATTCGATACGTCATCATCTTCCATTGTGTTTTGAATCAGCGACCACCACTGATCGGCATCTCCAGTGAGGCGGTAAACTGCCATGACAACCTTCTCACATTCACTACTCCCCAAGGCATGGAATATTTTCTCTAAGGAATTTATCCATTGCTCATCTACTATAGGATTTGTACTCCCATTGAAGGTTGGTGGTTGTTGCCTCATGAAACGGTCTAGCATTGATCCTCCATGTAGCGGATCAGGGTGCTCCATACGAGTAAGGTTATTATTCATAACCTGAGTGAGTTTTCCCAGTATGGTAATAAGTTGATCAGCACCAGTTGTATCTCCAGATCCACAATAATTATCTTGAGCAGGAGGGCAATCCCTACACGGAGTGCGTGCGTTGATACGGTTTCCATTCCTTCCACTAGGCACCATTTCTAAACAATGGCATAAACTAGATTAGTTTACGAATCAAAATACATAATTCCATACTTGTAAAATACTTAACATAAATTTAACTATTTATGGATATAATCCATAATCATAAAAAGGTTTTATTTGAGGAAGTATATACTCATAACTGTTCATAGTGGTTTGTAAAGAAAATAGAATTATCCTAAGCATATACCACGGGAGTGTAGTAACCAAGAGTGCAGCAAGGCCCGTTGTCGTGCACCAGTTCCCGTTCAAGTCTAGCTCAAAGCGGTGTTTTCAGGTTTTACCCCTAGGTACATCTGTTCCAGAGATGCCTCTACCTGCTCGTATCCTGACAGTGATGTATTGCTCGGAAAACTCACAAAATCTCTACAATAACAAAATTCTAGGAAGTTCTTCTTTACTAATCCTCAAAGTCTATTTTTGGGCTATGTGCTCTAATCAGAGTTTATCTAAATCCAGCTTCCAAGGTTAGTACTAAACTGCCTCTGATACCAACTGTAACGCCCCGACCCCAGCTACCCAGAGTCGGTGCATTACTTCGTAACATTGGCATGATCACAAAAGATCAAGTCTCGAATGACCGATTAGTTTAGTAGCCTTGGAAACACTATATACATTCGTAAACGTTACATTACATCATAAGGTGAAAAACTACAATAACAAAGTCTCCATAGTCCACACTCATATCCTCTTCTGACTATCCCTGCAGGTCATTCATAAAATACTTCTTCACATCCTGGAGAAATATTAAAACATTGAAAGGGGTGAGCTCAGATGCTCAGTAAGGATAACAATATTGCGGAAGCTTTCATAAATAAACATTAACATTTAAGGCAATGTATAACTAAAAAAAGCCTTTTAAACTTGAACATCAACATAATATGGAAAATGTAAAATGAGATAATTCCATTCACTTCTTCACATGGATATTCTACTGGTCGAATAATCACATGCAATATCAATAACCATTTTCATAATGATGGAATGCATAATGCCAGACTATCATAACCACGTAGCCAAGGCCTCGTGCCAAGACCACAAATAAAATTTTGTCAAGGCCTCGTGCCAAGACACTAGTTTGTCTCATGAGACCTGCCGATGCATCGAGGAGCTATAGCGGGCTCCACCCGTCACTTATTAAGTCCAATGCATTCGTCATATGAATAGGTTTAAACATATCATAAACCATAACATAATCGTATCACATAAAACATGCATAAAGGAAACATAACATTTCCACATTTCAATCACAAGATATAAATACAACACATTGATATAAAAATGCTTTCAAAACCATTTTCAATACCAAAATAAAAGAAAGTTAAAACTTTGTATTTATTTTTCATTAAAAAAAATGATGGCTTGTAGAGGAAGCTGAATCTCAAATAATGATCACGGTGGAAGAGAAGTCGTTGTCGCCGCATAAGTACGGAAAGAAAACATTCCCTTTTGTCGTTTAGTAAAACGCTTCGTATAAAAAAGATTCCTTTTGAATAAACGTAAAAGTCAAAGGGGTTTATACACCGTATAAATGAAAGATGTGTATAAAACCAAATATGCCTCAATGAAAGGAGATTGAGACGAAGTCCTTACAAAGATCATTTTTCTTAAATAAAATAGATCTATTATGTGTATTAAATATAATTACACATAAAGAAAGTACAAATACAAGATAGGACATAATAATATCATGACATAATTTGAAAGTAGGAGATTAACCCAAAGAATGGAAATTGGGTTAAGAAGTTCCCTTACCTTGCGTCTTGTCCTGACTCGACCGTTCTTTAACCTCCTGAATAATAAACTAGAGTTAATTTATAATTACTTAAGAACCTTTTTCATGTTCATTATTCCATTTATATCACTTATTACCATGTTATGAACATTATTTAATTATTTAAGTTAATAACGGTCGTTTTGTCGATCTTTGGTACTTGAGTCAAAAATACACTTATTATAATTACAAGTTGTTCATGTGGTGAAATATCCATTATCTCCAGAATAATATTCATGATTTAGATGTCATATATATCTTATATATCCAGTATATACATTCATTTATAATATTACGTAACATTTAGAGATAAGAAATGAAATGCACCGTTCATGGAGACGGTAAGCCGTACGTACGCATGAATGCTACTTTCATTTCAATTTCATATTTAATGGAACGAAATCATAATGATATAAATGTATAATATAATTCCAGTATAATATAGTGTATAATACCATTTACTCCATCCTTTATACATCCCACATATGGCATTAACGATTCAAATCACTTTGAGGGGGCGGTAGTCCGCACTTCCTAAAATGAAATTATCGCGTTTTACCCATAATGGAAATCATAAAGTATGCCATAAATGAGAAATACAGAAGCATAAGTAAAACATAAACACATTATATATCATATATAAATATAGTGACATCTTAATGGCCACCATTGAAGGTGTTATATGAGTGTTGAACAATCATCGTTTCGTGAGGCAGAAATTCGCCATCCACAGAAACCGTATGTTCTTTAACCATTAGATGTAGGTGTGTGTAAGTGTAGCTCGAATCCTTATTATAACAAAATCCTAGTATATTGAGGATACTGGTGTTGTTACAAAAGAAATGAATAAAAAGAATTTAGGGGGTTGGAGATGAAAAATAAAACAAAACAACATTAGAAAAAACATTACCTCAAAATCGGGTAACTCTTTTTGATTTGAGCCAAAGGCTTCCTTGGGAAGATTTCTGACCAAAGTAAGGCTTCTAGGAGTAAGAGGGGGAAGTTGGGAGAGTATTTGGGCAGAGTTTGGCCGATCCAAATGGCTTGAAAGTGTAAATGAGGTGGGAGAGGTGGGGGCCTTTTATAAGTGGAGAGGACGGGCACTTTTGGAAAGATTGAAATGTTACATTATTTCACAATGCTTTTCGGATTCTAAAGGTCCCACACTTATATAATTCGAGGATAAGGTGATAAGGTTTCGAAATATTCTCATCCAATAGGCTGTGGACAAGTGTAAGCCTTGGATTTTTCATTATCTTCTCATTTTATTTAAATCGTTAAATAATGAGGTCATCGCTGCATCACAATGATGTCATAAATAATTTAATTTATTTAATGTCTACAAATTATAAAAAAAAATACTATGATGTAGGAAATCTTTTTATCTTTCTAATGAATATTTATAGTCAAAATTTGGACTTGTGTAACCCCACTTAAAAACTGTTTTAGTAAAATAACTCATGTTTGTGTCAATTTAATTTTAACATTAAATAAATATATATTAATGTCATTTTCCAACTAAAGTGGCTCCATGGGGTCCCCAAGTTGACCCATGGGTTGTCTTGGTCGGACATGACTCATCCAATAGGAGTAGGACAAGTGTCATGCTCATATCATATTATTAAAACATTATTTGCACCTTAAACTACACTAATTACCTCTAATCACGATTAAGAACTTAAAAGTTACTATTCACCAAAAAATTATTTTAATCTCATTGAACTACATTTTACTTCTTAATGACAACCATGTATGTTGGATTTTTGAAAATCAAATCACAGAAGTGGTAATATTTCATTTAAACGAAAATTCAGTTATTTAACTACCATTTAGTGGTTTCACTATTCATCAAAAATTGATGTTTTTCAGAACAAGGCCAAAATTTCACCCTAAGCTATAATTGATATTCCGAATTCAAAAATGAAGTCCATTTTGAAATATAAAATTTCTATAATTTTAAAAAGTGGTTATTACTATTCATAACGGCTACTTTGATTAGTCGCGGTGTTTTAGAACTCGAAGTTGCGTACAATGCAAGCTATTGCATTATTGAAGGAGAAGCGTATCGTGGATGCTCGGGGTGTTACAATGGCGCAGTTGACTCAAGCGATGAATGGTGGTGGTATCCATGCGCGAGATCAGCCAGATCAACCGCAGAGGAACATGTCAGTGATATAACATTTCAGGAGGCAACATCCCCCATCATTCAGAGGATCATCTGACCCTGTGTTAGCTGAAGGGTGGATTAAAGCACTGGAGAAGATTTTCGATGTCATGGGGTGTTCAGACAATCAAAATGTTAGTCTTTCTATTTAACGTTTGGAGGGTGAGGCAGATCAGTGGTGGTATATGGTTAAAAATATCAGGGACACCGATGAGATTGATGCTCTTGACTGGGATGAATTCAAAGGTATATTTCTTGAGAAGTATTTTCCTAAGGCTGTTCGACTTAGGATAGAAAATCAATTCTTGGAATTGAGGAAGGAGGAACACTCAGTGGCTACCTATGAAGAATGGTTTAGTCGATTGGCAAGGTTTGCTCCAAATTTTATCCGAGACCCTGATAGTAAAATCAATCATTTTTACTCAGGATTAAAGCCAAAATATTGATGGGAATTAGCTTCTAATGAGTTTAAATGTTATGAAAAGCTTGTTTTATGTGCTGAGAAGGTGGAAATGGAGTTTTCCGATGATCAATTATTCTATAACAACCAACAGAATAAGAGACCGAGGTGGCAGAAGAAAGGTAAGAATTCTTCAAAAAAGTCTGATGGTAAGAAAACTAAGTTTCCAGTTTGTGATAAATGTGGAAATAGGAATTCTAGGGAATGTCTTCTGAATTCTGGAAGGTGCTACCAATGTTGTAAGATGGGACATAAGGCTCGTGATTGTACTGAAAAAGTTCAAGGTGAAGGTAAGACAAAATATGATTTACAGTTAGTGAAATGTTTTAAGTGCAATGAGATGGGTCACTATGAAAATGAGTGTCTGACAAAGAGCTTGAGTGGTGGGAAGCAGTTAGACTACACGCAGAAAGGGGTGGTGAAATCATTTGAAACTACTTCAGTAGATGTCGGGCCATCAAATGAAGTTGTATCAGGTACTTTGATTTTTTTCTCAGATTATGCCAATGTGTTGTTTGGTTCGGGTTCTACACATTCTTTCATCTTTGAAACCTTTTCTAGTAAAATGGGAATACAATCTCAAGAAATGACTCCTAAAATTGTGGTAAAAACACCTGGGGGAAATGTTTAGGCAAAAAGAATTTATAAGAATCTTCCTATCCTTATCTGTGGAAAGAACCTACTTGAAAACCTTATTGTTCTACCTCTAGTAGAGTTTGATGTTATCCTGGGTATGGATTAGCTCTCTATTTACCATGCTAAGATTGACTGTAGATCTAAAGAAGTTTCATTTCAGAAAGACTTTTAGTTTGTGTAAAAGATTGAACCCGTACTGTTGATAACATATCAAGATGTCGAGAAACTTGTAAATGATGGAAATGAATGTTACCTTGCACACATCGTTGAAAATAAAGGAACTATTCAGATTAATGATGTGCTAGTGGTAAATGAGTATCCTGATGTTTTTCCTGATGAGTTTCCTGGAATAATACCAGATCGGGAAGTTGAGTTTACTGTTGACTTAGTTCCTGATGCTAAGCCAATTTCAAAACCCCCTTATTGAATGGATCAAATTGAACTTTTAGAGTTGAAGGAGCAATTTAAAGATTTATTAGAGAAAGGTTTCATTCGACCTAGCACATCACCATGGGGTGCTCCTGTTTTATTTGTTAAAAAGAAAGATGGTTTCATGAGACTTTGCATTGATTATGGAGCCTTGAATAACATCAATGTTAAGAACAAATATCCTTTGCCTCATATCGATGATTTGTTTGATCAGCTCCAGGGAGCTCAGTATTTTTCAAATATTGACCTGAGATCGGGGTACCATCAGCTCTTGGTAAATGAAGCAGATGTTCTGAAGACTACGTTTCGTACAAGATATGGCCATTATGAATTTGTAGTAATTCCTTTTGGGCTAACCAATTAACCTACTTTATTCAAGGACTTAATGAATAGAATTTTTCATGAGTTCTTAGATAAGTTTGTGGTGGTTTTCATTGATGATATTTTGGTGTTTTCTAAAAGTAAAGAGAATCATGAAAGACATTTAAGGGTTATCCTGAAAACCTTAAAATAAAAGAAACTGTATGGAAAATTCAGCAAGTGCGAGTTTTGGATGCAAAAAATTTCTTTCCTTTGTCACATTGTTTCTGAAGATGGGATAACCGTTGATCCGGCAAAAACCAAGGTTGTTGAAGAATGGACAAGACCCTCAAATGAAACATAGATTCGTAGTTTCCTTGGTTTGGCAGGCTATTACTAAAGGTTTGTTAGAAATTTTTCACGGTTATCTAGTCCAATGACTAAGCTAACTCGGAAGGGTGTTATGTTTATCTGGACAAAAGAATGTGATGATTGTTTTCAGGAATTGAAAAGAAGATTGGTGAATGCTCTAGTTTTGGAACTACCTTCCAGGAATGGTGAGTTTGTTGTATATAGTGATGCTTCATTGAAAGGACTTGGATGTGTCCTAATGCAGAATGATCAGGTAATTGCTTATGCTTCATGTCAGTTGAAAACTCATGAGGTAAATTACCCTACACATGATTTGGAATTAGCTGCTGTTGTTTTTGCTTTAAAAATTTGGAGGCATCATTTGTATGGAGTAAAGTGTGAAATATATACCGATTACAAAAGTTAAAAGTATATATTCACTCAGAAAGAGTTAAAAATTAGACAGACGAGATGGCTGGAATTAATCAAGGATTATGATTGTACAATTCATTACCATCCGGGAAAAGCAAATAAAGTGGCTGATGAATTGAGTCAAAAAAGTAATGCTTCATTAGCAATGTTGCATTTGGAATGTGATACTTTGGTTAAGTATTTGATGAACTTTTGCATAGAAGTTGTTGGTGAGGGAAGTTCTTCTATTTTGTTTCAGGTATCAGTGAGATCATCTCTATCAGATAGAATCAAGCAAGCACAGAAGTAAGACAATGAGTTGCTAAAAAAGGTAGAGCTTGTTCAGAAAGGTAAGTTGCCTGAATTCAAAATTGATAATGATTGCATTTTGAGATTTGGGAAGAGATTTTGTGTGCCTTGTGATTCATAGTATAAGAGAGAGTTGTTATGTGACGATCATAGTTCTCCATTTTCAGTTCATCCAGGCAGTTCTAAGATGTATAGAGATCTTCGGGAGTATTACTGGTGGGATAGAATGAAAAGAGATATTTATGATTTTACTGTGAAGTGTTTGACTTGTCAGCAGGTTAAAGCAGAGCAGCAGTTACCGAAAGGGATGCTTCATCCTTTACCAGTGCCAAAGTGGAAATGGGAGAATATATCCATGGACTTTGTTGTGGGATTACTGAAGACATCTTGAGGTAATAATGCAATTTGGGTTATTGTTGATCGCTTGACCAAATCTGCTCATTTCCTTGCTATACGTGATAATTTTTCCCTAGATCAACTTTCATGTTTGTATCCTAAAGAGATAGTCAGGTTACATGGAGTTAATCTCTCCATTGTATTTGACCGTGATCCCAGGTTCACTCCTAACTTTTGGAAAGGCCTTCAGAAGTCGTTGGGTACTGAATTAAATTTTGGTACAGCTTTTCATCCTCAATCAGATGGGCAATCGGAACGAACAATTCAGAGCATGGAGGATATGATATGAGCTTGTTCTATGGATTATCAGGGAAGTTGGGACCAACATCTTTCTTTGGTTGAATTTTCATATAATAACAGTTTTCATTCTAGTATACAGATGGCACCATTTCAGGCATTATATGGGAAGCGGTGTCGAACTCCAGATTTCTGGGATGAAGTGGGTGAAAGGAAGTTGATGGGACCAGAATTGGTAGAAGAGATGGGAGAAAAAGTTCAGCTAATTCAGAAACACATGAGAACAACTCAGATTAGGCAGAAGAGTTATGCAGACAACAGGAGGAAGGATCTAACTTTTGAGGTAGGTGATCATGTTTTTCTCAAAGTCTCACCTTGGAAAAGTGTGATGTGATTTGGTAAGAAAGGAAAGCTGAGTACAAGGATCATTGGACCATATGAAATTCTGGAGAGAGTTTTATTAGGTGCATACCAGGTGGCTTTACCTCTGAGTTTATCTCAGGTACACAATTTTTATCACGTTTCGATGTTGAGAAAGTATATGCCAGATCCATCTAATGTTTTGAGTCCAGAGGTTGTTCAGCTGGAAGAGAACCTATCTTATGAGGAACAACCGGTCCAGATTCATGACCATAGGGAGAAAGTGTTACGAAATAAGGTGATTAATCAGGTAAATGTTTTGTGGAAAAACTACATTATGGAAGAGGTAACATGGGAATCTGAAAATGCAATGATGGATAAGTACCCCCATTTATTCGATAAGTAAATAAATTGCGGGGACACAATTTTCGAAAGGGGGGAAGGATGTAACATCCCACGTAAGTAATGAATAATAGATATTTTTATCTATGTCTATTAATGAATTAGATAGTTTTTTAGAGGCTTAAAATGAAAATAAATCCAATCTTAAGCATGGAATACACTAATATTCTTAAAAGATTGTTTTACTGCCTTCTGATGGAAAAAACTTTTTAAATCAAACTTTTTACAATTTTATAATCTATATTTTTCAAAATAAACATATTCATTATGATTGGGGCATTTAAATTTACATTGGATATATTTTTGGTATTTTTCTGACAATGTTCATTTTTTTAATGAATAGTGAAAAATACTGCATTTTACATCAAAACTGCTTTTTCATTTAATTTAATTATATGGTTAGATTATATTTTTAATTGGTCTTAAAGTGTAATCTGAATATATTTTTACCATTTAATCCAATGGTGGTCATTAGGATTAATTTCACTTTGAAATTCATCATAAACTAATGCCAATCTTTTCATAGATATTGTTTCAAAAAACCCGCTATTTGTTTTGACAACGAGAATTATTTTTAAATAAATTATTGCAATTTATGTGTTTGTAATTTAGTAAAATGGATTAAATATTTTGAATCAGAAGGTCCAAATTATGAAATTAAGACTCTTTTGTTTTTGGACATTATGAATAGTAACGACGGTAATTATCTTTAATTATCTTGATTAATGAGTAATCGGGTAGTTAAGGATAATAACATTATATAATAATAATAAAAAATGACACCAAAATGTGCCCTAAGACTAATGGTTGTCTCATGGCCGACCATGGGATACCTTTTTCCAAACATGGGGGCCCCATGAAATCACTTTTGTGAGAATGTGACTTTTTATCTTTTTATTTTTTAAAGAATGTTAAATGTAACAAAGAATGTATCACCTAAGTAAAATATTTTTAATTTTTTCTACATAAATGATCTTTTGGACTATAAATAGTCATTGGAAAACTAAAAATATTTTCAACATCATAGAATTTTTTTTATAATTTCTAGATATTGAATATATCAAATTATTTATGACATCATAATGATGCAGCGATGACCTCATTATTTGACGATTTAAATAAAATTAAATGATAATGTACATTCTATGACCCACACATGTCCAAAACCTATTGTATGGGTGTATTTCGAACCCTTGTCACCTTATACTCTAATTATATCAATGTTGTACTTTTTGAATCCAAAAATCATTTTCAAATAAAGTAACATTTCTTTACTTTCCAAGAGTGCCCCTCCTCTCCTCTTATAAAAGGCCCCCACCTCTACCTCCTTACCCACACTTCCAAAGCCTTTGGCTCGGCAACCCCTGCCCATTTTGTCTCTACGCATCCATCTCTTACTCTTTGAAGCCTCAATTTGGGCATAAGTCTTCCCAAGAAAGCCTTTGAGCTCAAACCAAAGGGAGTTAACCGATTTTAAGGTAATGTCTTCACTTGAGTCCTTTTGTTTTATTTTGCTTCTCCAACCCCCTAACTCTTTTTATTCATTTCTTTTGTAACAACTCCAGTATATTAAATATACTAGGATGTTGTTATAAGAAGGATTCGAGAAACACTTACACACACCTACATCTAATGGTTAAAGGACATACTGTTTCTGTGGATTGTGAATTTATGCCTCCCAAAACGATGATTGTTCAACATTCTTTTAACACCTAAAAAGGTGGCCATTAAGATGTCAATATATTTATATATGATATATAATATGTTTATGTTTTCCTTAAGCTTCTGTATTTTTCATTTTGGTCATACCTTTATGGTTTCCATTATGGGTAAACACGATATTTTCATTTAAGGAAGTGCAGACTACCGCCCCCTCAAAGTTATTTGATTTGTTTAATACCATATGTGGAACAAATAAAGGATGGAACTATGATATTATATATGATATTATACTAGAATTATAAAATACCTTTATATTATTATGATTCCATTCTATAAAATACGAAATAGAAATGAAAGTAGCGTTCATGAGTACGTACAGCTTACCGTCTCCATGAACGGTGCATTTCATTTCTTACCTCTAAATGATTATGTAATATTATAAATGAATGTATATACTGGATAAATATGATATATACATCATGATTATAATTATGGATATAATGTATACATTAACAACTTGTAATTATAAAGGGTTTATTTTTGACTCAAGTACCAATGATCGTTAAAACTACAGTTATTAACTTAAATAATTACATAGTGTTCATGACATGGAAATAAGTGATATAAAAGGAATAATGAACATAAAAAAGGTTCTTAAACAAGTAAAAAATAACTCAAGTTTATTATTCAGTACATTAAAGAATGACCGATTCAAGTTGGACCTGAGGTATTGGACTTCGTCTCAATATCCTTTCAGTGAGGTGTATTTTGTTTTATACTCAACCTTATTTTATACGGTGTATAAACCCCTTTGACTTTTACATTTATCCAAAATGATTTTTTTTTATACAAAGCGTTTTACTAAACTACAAAAGGGAATGTTTTGTTGCACGTATGCGGTGAAAATGACTTCTCCGCCGCCGTGACCATTATTTGAGTTTCGGCTTCCTCTACAAGCCATACCATTTTTTAAAAAAGAAAAATAAATACCATGTTTTACTTTTCTTTTGTTTTGGTATTGGAAATGGTTATCATAATGTTTTTATATCAACGAGTTGTACTGATATCTTGTGATTGAAAGGTGTAAATGTTATGTTTGTTTTATGCATGTTTTATGTGATATGATTATGTTGAGGTTCTTGGGAATTATTATGAAGACGGGTGGTTCTGTGATAAACTAAGGGCGGGTGAGCCCGATATAGCTCTCCAATGCATTGGGTAACGTGAAGGAGTGAAACATTAAGGTTTCTCCGAAGAGATTTAGTGAATATACTGTTATGGGTATTCCAAACGTAACCAAGAGGGTTTCTCCCTACGTAAGAATGTTATGAATGCCTCAAGATACCTTTATGTCTTATGATTTTTATGATTTATTCATGATTTGATGAGGTATGTTAAAGTGCTTATGTTTTATGGATAAAGTATGATTTCATTCTTATGTATATATGAACTCATGTTTCCATTCCATATTTTTTTATATAACCCATACTGAGCTTATTATGCTCATCCCAAGTCTTTTTTGAAATATTTTTCACAGGTCAAGGGAAAGGTACATGATATGATGATAGTGTCAAGGAAGTGTCAAGAAAGAATCCATGTTTTATTTTAAATATGTTTTATTGATGGGAAAAAATGAATACTATATTTATGTAACCACTTTGTCTAAATGTGGAATGTAATGCAAGTTTTATGATCTATTTCTCTAAAACTCTAAACCCGAAAACATTCTCAATGTGTAATCTTTTAAAAACTAAAGATTAAGTAAGGTTTAAGGCTGGGGACGCATAATATAACTTCAATGCAAGAAAATATCAAAGAGTATGAAAGGAACCATGTTTGTAAATTGGTTTAATGAACTAAAGAAACATTTATAGTTGGAGTAAAATGGATCATTTGGAATAAGTGTTATGAAGATGGAATAATAGTTAGATGTAATTTTTAACTTAATGATAAGGGTTATACTCAATAAGAAGGAATGGAATATGATGTAACTTATGAAATTGTAGGATGACATGAAGCTATTCTCATAATTCTAGATTATGTATAATTCATTAATTTAAACTTATTTGAATGGATGTGAATTGTTCATTACATAATAGATATGTTTAGGTGGAACTTTGGGTAGAGAAAAACATGGTTTTGAAAATAAAATTTTTTGAATTTTTTTATCTTAATAAGATACTATTTGGACTCAAATAATAACATCGCACCTGTAATGATAGGTTGATTGGATTTTTGTTACAATTTGTTAAGATATTTGATGATCCAAAACATTTTATTAAATAATATACTAAAAATATTATGATATTAAAAATTTTATTTTGACGAAATTATATTTGATTCAACTAAAAATTGATTAACAGATTCCCTTGTAAATTTTATTATGTCTGAGTTTCAAATGAGTATGGTTGGTGAATTAACATAGTTTATTGGTTTTAAAATATAAAAAAAACTAGATGGATAATTTATATATCAACATATTCTTATAAAGGATCAGATTAATAAATTAAGGTTTGATAACACCAAAACAATTAGTACTTATTTCAGAACCTCAAATACTTTAAATGTTTTTGATCCTAAGAATCATGTTGAACAGTAGAACATTAGAGGTATGATTGTATTCTTACATTGCATAATATCTAGAAATTCATATTTAATGATGTCAGTATTCTTATGTAATGGATATCAATCCAATCCCAATGAATCTCATCTTAAATATGTAAAATAAAATTTTCATTTCCTTAAAGGAAATATGAATTTAGGATTATTCTACACTTTAGGAATTTATTTTGAGTTATAATATCTTTTGAATGCTAGATTTTGTGGATGCATAATTTATTTAAAACGTACATTTAGAACATTTAATTTCATAGGAGAATCATTATTATCATGGTCTTGTAAGAAATAATACTCAGTACCACTTTACACTAGTGAAGCAGAATATGTGGAAACTAGATTTTGTTTTTCACAGTTGTTGGGGATGCATCTTACCCTAAATGAATATGAATTAAGTTTTCCATAAACTCATATATTGAGGTGTTAAACAGGTTCCATTACCGTAGTTAAAAACACATGACATAACTCAAAAGATATGAATAAAATAATTAGACACCATTTCATTCAAGATAACATAAAAAGGAGATATCATTTTACAATTCATCAGTATTAAAGAAAACTTTCTGACATGTTTTATAAACCCATTAGGTCAGATATATTTGAATAAATTAAAAAGAAACCAAGAATTATCAATATAAAATTATTATTCATATTTACATAATGTTTAACAATCACCTTATATAATTGAAATCCTTATATAAAGGTAGAAAATATATTTATTTTATTTCTAAAATCTTTTTATTTCATAAAGCATTTATTTTTCTTACACCTCGTTTTTCTAAAGTCTTATGGTTCAGAAAATTATAGTCATTGAAAAAGTATTTTTTTTTCATATCAACTACATCAGAATCAAATTTTGAAATAACAAATTTATAAAACCAAATTTATAAAATATTATATATTATGAATTATTTATTAAAACATTTAGTGGTGATAAATTTTTTCTGGACACAAATATTTTTTCATAAATTATTTTTTATGAACATAATCTTAATCAATATTTTCATGAAAAACCTGGAAGAATATATTACTCATACAGATTAAACATTTTAACTCCTAAAGAAAATATAATTTTGTCTTCCCAAATTATTATTTACTTTAGTTTATTCAAGATGTCGTTTACATAAACTTTTTAGTTTTATAATCATTTTTTTGATACAACCATTAATGTTCTACGAATGATACTATTTTTAAATTTGATAATAGTTAATAAAACATTAAGAGTTAAATTTTTTTATATTAATTCTTCGATTAAATATTGATCATTAGATTATATAATGATATTCAAAACCTGCTATTGAATAATATGGAATGAAAAATGTATCCCCCATTCCTATATAAGGATGGATCAGAATATTTCCAACATCATATTTCAATTATTTGACTCCATACTATATCCATATTTTTAGCACTCATTCTAATCCTTTGGTATTCAACCAATATTAGGTATAATATATAATAAAATCTCCAAAAATATATACATTTTGGAAATAGAGGATGTTAAAGGGGGACTCATCTAGAAAACACAGTATTGTTAATATGATTCCTTATTTAAAATAATTAGTATGAATCTGGTTTGTAAAATATATGCATCCCTGAAGATGATTTTTAACTACATCACACTAAGATTATGAGACTGTTTTAGGATTTAGTTGACTGTATTTCTAATGAGTATAAGGAATAATTTGGTTTACATTATTTTGTAAAATATGTAAAAATTCATTTTAAGATGTCATATATTAATTCAATGTAACCTTAGATGGTGACACTAAGCTCCCTTCACAAGTAGATACCTTAAAAAAATATGTTGTTTTTTGGATTAAAAAGAAGAGGAATATTTATTTACATCTTTTGAGGAAGTTAGAAAGATTTCACATCTTACCATGGATATAAGCATTGTAGCATTGTAGATGAAGGGTTATATGATTCTAAGAATGGGTGATAGAGATACAGTCAAAATATTTGATATATTATTCTTATATATTTTTATCAATATTTGGAAGTTCAATCCAGTAATTATTGATTTTTTGTCAAAGGAATACATGAAGATATATTTAATAAAATAATATATTTTGACGTTTATTTGTATAATAAGAAATTTTTATATGAATTGATTTTTTTCAATTTATGAGTCAGATATATTATTATGGAAAAATATGTCATAGATTGGTGAAGAGAATATGATGAAGATGAAGTTAGTTTTTTATACGAAGATAAGTATAAAATTGACACCTTCATGTTTGATGCCCAATATGTTCAAGAAGTGGATTCCATGAAGGAAAAGATAAAATATGAATCCTCACCGCCTAATATTCCAATGAAACTGAAAATAATATTAGTTTATGATTTCTAGAAACTCAAGGAAAAAAAGGCCCAAAATAAACATAGTGATCCTTCTTTTTATTCTCGATAAAGATTAGCCCTTTATTTGAATATTCTGACAGATAATAATATAATGGAGCTTGACAAAAGAAATAAAAAAAGGATGCTCATGGATAGAATTGTTTAAAGGTTTATAAATAGAGTAGAAATATCCTCATATGATCTTGAAGTATATTGTTTTCCATTATAAGTCATACAAATGATTCCATGGTCAAGAATAATTTTTCATGGTGAATATAATCATCATGATTTCAATTTATTGTTTATAGAGACGTCATTTTTCCTAATATTAATTATAATTTTTTTTGATAAATGAAGAAGGATAATAGGTTCTAGATGAGTCTGAAAAAATATTAAAATAAAAAATATTCGATTCCAAATATGTTTAAAAAAGATGTTATTACTAATGAGAAGAATTTGCAAAAGAAATTGGATGAAGGAGAAGGATAAGTGGAAGAAGTAGAGGAAAAAGAGTACATAGAAACAAAGAATGTGTAAAACACCACAAAAAATAAAAATAAAGAGGTTCCAAATTCAAAATCCTCTCTATTTCCTTCCCAGCCTGATAACATTCCAAAAATAGGTGTTTCAGGGGATGTTAAGTATTAATTAAAAGCACAAGAATAATTTCATAATTCATGTTCAATGGTTTCAAAAAAGGACAAGTAAAATAATGAGATATATATAATGAAGGTTTGAAAAGATGTTAATGTTCACGAGGGGAAGAAGTCATATATATGTCCTTACAGATCACATGTTATAGAGATACCATCAGATTCATCAGGATCATCATCCATAAAAGAAGAAATTAATTTGAATTATATTTTCCAAACATTTAAATGGTTGATTGAATACATATTGTATGTTCCAAATATAAAGGACACATGTAAACAGATACAAAAATAATTGAATGAGCAAAGAATATCATTGATGATTATGAATGATACAGTTATCTGACATCAGGTCAACATAAAATCCTTTTATGTTAATCCAAATGAACATAAAAAAATGATAAACTAGATGATGAGATGGTCGATACAATATGATAATGACTTGTTGGATCATAATGTATAGTTGATAAAAGTTATGAAACTATCGCATAATTATGAATATTGATTTAAAAAATTCTTCTTATATATTTCAAAAGAAGTTATGTTTGTTAAAAAATACCATGATTTGACTAACAATCAGGATGAGGAGGTTAGTGTTTTGAAGGAAAATGTGTAGAAGGTTTTAATAGAAAATAATGGTTGTAAACCTTTGAAGATATGTTTTGAATCATAAATTTTGAAAATAGGAATCTAATTCTGATGGTTGAGAAGTTTGATGTTGGAAATCTATCACACTCAACCATGGAATAAGGGATGATAAATCTCGAGTCATCTATTACTGAAGATAAAATGGATCATGAAAATTTCAAGTTAGTAAAGGTGATCATGAAAAATTTAAATAATAAAGAATTGTCATTTTATCTATACTCTCATGGTAATGATAACTTTTGAATGAAGTTCATTTTGAATGAATTTTCATCAAAACAGTATTTTTTCTGAACAACATACAGTTCTTTTTAGATGCATATTCTTTATTTTATAACATGAATAAATTAGTGATCTAGATAAAATTGTTCCATTTTTTTATGATTTTATAACATTTTAGGAATTCTTAGACTTTATCTACAAATTTTTTTAAATCGAAAGGGGGATATGTTTTTAATTTTTTGGGGGGAGAAATTCTGATTTTTTTAGAGTGATGTTTTGGGAGAATCAGTATATAAATGAGAGTTATTTTAGGATAAGAATATGATGTATTACATTCCATCAGATCATAATGATGGAATAAAAGCAGGGTGAGATACGATTTTATCTAAGAATATATATTCCTATAGATACACACTTTGAATATCTTAAAAATACATAGGGTTGTATGTATTTTAAAGATATATATATTTCTTCTTAAGTGTTGTGTTTTTTGATTTTAAAATAGTGGGAGATTATTGACTCAATAGTTTTCATTTATACCTTTTTTCCTAGTTTTGTAAATCAAAAATAGTTTATTAAAACACTATTTTATATGCTTTGTAAATATCAAGTATTTTAGTATGTTATTTTAGAAATAACTTTTTACACTGAATGTATAAATATTTCTTATATAAAATTAAAATAAACTAATATTATTCATTTTGATCCATTATACTGATGTTGGGTCGGATACATTAGATAAAATATTGTTTTGACATGTTGTTTGACTTTTCTATTTTCTATTATATTGAAAAATTTAATGACCATCAGACTGAAATTTGTACTGATAGATCAAATTAACCATTGTACAATTTGATAGATTGAAAATGAATAGTGAAGCGAATTATAATATCCAAATATTATAATCTGTGTCAGTAGTATTCTTTCTATAGGATGAAATACAAAATAGAAATATAATGGTACTAAAAAGATATTGGGCCATCTAATGAATATCTCTCAATATCAATATCCATATATTATGATTTTTTAATGTGCAAGCTATCTAAGGCCATTGCAACTAACTCGGAAATATGACCTTTGGAGGATTTCTAGTAAATTGGAGGTCATTTAAAGGGATAAGAGTAAATGAATTATTAAATCAACACATATGAATATCACTTTTCATGAAAAATATAATTCCTAATCATTATAATAATTCAAGGTGTTGTGGTTCTATAGAATCTATTTGAGGATTGTAAATCTCATAGGTTATTTTCCATTGTATTTTTTATGTCAGATCATTGGTAGATTGAGATATTCTGAGGATAAGAAGATGGGTGAATCTGATCCATTGGATTGACGTATTCACGAGATAAGATGAAAAATACATACATATCATTATATAAATAGAATGATTATTTAATAATGTCTTAGTTGATACTAATATTTTAGATTGGGGGCCTCTATGGGAGTTTAATAATGAGACATTATATTCTTCCTATCAAGGGAATTATTTTTAAGGAAAGAAAGAAAATTATAGTTGGTATTGAAATAGTGGATATCATATGTTATGATTTATCACTTCCTTAATAATTTATTTTATAGATTAAATTATTTTATAAATATTTTAAGTCATTCTATATGTTATAACCATTTTTTTAATTATTTCTACATGTTCTATTTTCCACTATGAATTTACATTAAAATGTTAATTTATACGAATATTCCAAATAATAGTCATATTAGACTAACTACGAGATTTGTAAAAAATTTAATATATTATATTCCTTCTGGTTTTGATTTTGACAATCTGATCATCCAAAAAAATATGAGTCTGATCTTTTTAACATTATAGGAATCCTATTTTTTATAAGTTTATATTTTTAAGTGAAAATTTACCCACTTATTGTTTCCATCATAAAATTTTACAATACTAAACCCTAGACCCATTAATAGGATATCTAAATGTGTAGATTCAAGTATGATTAAGGAATAATGTCTGAAAATGTAGTCATACCTAAGATAAGTGATTTTCATCTCAGTTTTATTTTTAGGAGACACATTCGACATTCACCACTTTTTACTATTATGTGGTGTATATACTACTCATTAATATATTTTATGATTTTTTATTAAATTTAAATGGATTTACATATCCATTTATGGTTCTTTTATTTCATTGGGATTAATATTAAAAAGTCACCAAAGAGATAAGGGTATTATGTTGAAAGCAAATTATTTATCTAGCTTTTTTCTGATGATAAGTCTATTTGGTATATATATAAATAAAATCAGGAATTTATATTCTCCTATATTTATTTATTGAGAATAAATTATTTACCTTCATTATCCTCTAATTATTTACTCAATAAATTAAAAATATGTTTTTAAGTAAAATTGATTTTATTTTCCTTGGTAGAAAATAGTTTAAATTCAAGAAAATATTTTCTAAAAATATTTGAATAACTTTTTGACAATTTTCTAATGATTTTTGACAGTAATTTTTATCTAATGATTGAATATTTAATAAAGTACTTAAAATGAATATTATTATTATTTTCCTAATGACGTACATTTTGATTGTTTCTATAAAAGTGTGGAAAGAGTTTTTTATTGTAAAATATATGGCATGAAAATAATTTCCATCAATCATAACTGATAAATGATTTGAATATTCCATTTCCTGTTTCCATGGCTACATTTCAAATGTTGGAAAACAATGAGAATTAGTGATTCTCTGTGTTGTCTGTTGGATTTTTTGTCAAAAATATCCTTGTCTACCTAGGTGTTTTTTTGTGATGGATACAGTGTTTAATTGAAATGTTTTGGCGATGGACATTGGATTTTCTATTTACTATTTTAGATACTATATTTGATAGTGATATTTCAAATATAATAAAAGTGGTTGAGTGAATGAAGTACTATTTGGGACCAGAACATCAATCATGATAATACTGAGAGATAGGGTAGATCTATAATAAAAATGGTAGAACCCATACATTTCTGCATCATTATATAATTATATGAGGAGTTCCAACATGAATGTTTACCTGGTATGTTGGTAATTCTTTGAGATAAATGTATGGAAGCTCTGGAAGTGGTATATAAATTTTCAGGTACAATGAGACATTGCATCTTGTGTTTGCAAAATTTTTGGGTTCCAAAATTTTGATAGTGATACATGTTTCAAAAAATATGAATTTCTAGGAGTACCTCCTGAAAATATGAAACATTCATGCAATTGATAAAATTTTCATCATGAAAATGACTGGATATTAATGAAATAATGTTTCATGAAATCCTATTATGCTTTAAAATAAAAAGGATGTATGTTATGAGATTAATAGAAGATTCATGGATGAAAAAAAGGTAGTATATTAGGTAATTACAATAAGTTTGGATAATGGAATATTTGATTATTTTTTCATAATGATATGGAGTTTTACATATAGGTATGAATAATTTTCAAAAATATGTTAGTGAGTTATAATGATTCATAAAGGTGATATAATGGTTATAAATAGGTCACAACCCCTATTAGTTGAGGTAGTGGGACTTATTAATAATCTAAAGCTCTATATTCAGGAATTTTTTTCTTAGAAGATGGATTTAAAGGAAAATATTTTATTCACATAAAGAACCTGTTTCAATCTAACCATGGGATTTAGTGTTGGTTTAGAAGAAAAAGGAATAATTTTGTGAGATTCATCAAAGACTATGATTTTTTAAAAAATTATTATATTTCACAAATAGGTGAAATGTATCAAAAAATGGTCCAAGGATTATAATCGTAGTATTTTTTGTGACCCAAATTTTATTGCATATTCTTTATGGAATTTTTAATGGAAAATATATTTCTTTGATTACTAGTTTAAAATGGAAATTGAATCCTATAAAATGGTTATATTCACAACCAGTTTGCAAATGAGTAATGTGAATATCAATGGGAACTAATAAACGCATCAACTATCAGAATGTGAATACATGGATTTCCATATGATCCAAAAAAATTCCCTCCTACTATAGTGATAAATGAGAGGGAGGATGAATGGAGTGACCATTGGGTGGTAGAATTATAGACCACAAATATTGTAAAGGTAGTGACGTTGGAATTGAGTGACTAGAGTTGAATCATTATATCCAAATAGATACCTAATATTAGTTGATTTTTGACCATCACCAAAACATTGGCGTGTGATCCTATGACACAACCAAGTGGGGGTGAACTATGTAATATATTGGTCTTGTGTGGTATATTGTCTTATATTTTTCTTGATACCAATCAATGCATGTGGATTGAGTGATTAATGATCTTAACTAGTTAATGATATGATAGTTACATCAGTTAATAAGATTATCACATAAAAAGATAACATAATAGTGAACTTATTAATAATATATGTCAAGAACATTTAGGATAGATAGTGATTCATAGATACATCAAGAAATTTCAATGTGTATAATAACTTGATTCACCACCCCCCCCCCCTTTAGGGGTTCTGTCACTAAAATACCATATTATTCCAACACAATGAAAAAACATTCATTAATATTTACATAATTATTATATTTTAAAATTGTATTTTTAAATATAAATGGATATTTCTCTCCAAAAATTTTCTATTTATCCCTAAAAGTGTATTTTTGAGTATTAAAATATTCTTTGATGCTACATATTACTTACTAGGGTTATGATCTAATTATACAAAAAAATAATTTTTTTTGAGTTTTATTATTATTATTATAAGGATGATATGTTTTGGTAACCCATTTATTTTCCACTGTTTATGTTCTAATATTTTGATTATTGATTCTATTGAATTTATATAAATTAATTATGACTATGTGATGGTTGGTATCATTGAATAAATTCAATGAATTGGTTATATATGTATTGCACGTGAGGTAGTCATGATATATGTGATCATGTTTTAATCATAATAAGTTTGTGAGTGGATTTCACTTTCATATCTATAATATTTTGTCTGTAGCTGGATTTCATGTCTATAATGTTATCTGTACACTGGGTTTTCATGTCCATAAGTTTATGTTTGGACATAGATTTCATATCAAATAGATTAGGTTCAGAATATATTTTCATTTTCACAAGTTTATGCATGGAGTTTGTTTTTATTCATAAGATTGTTAATAGACCCATATTTCATGACAATATGTTTATGTGTGGGAATGGTTTCATGTCTATAAGTTTATGGAAGGTTCAGATTTCAGGTCCATAACATAGTGAGTGAACTTATTTCTCTTCAAACATTTTCTCAAAGTCATAAGATTATGTATGTCACAAACTCATGTCTAATTCCAATATAGAGGTTTCAGGGATCATGTTCATTGATTATTTAATGATTCATTTCATATGAACTACCATGTTTTATGTCATGACTCAATATTATAATATGCAGTTTACATATTTCAAATGTTATGTTCAAGTTCTCATATTCTAATTCTCATGTTATTTTTATCTGATCAATGATATATCCCTTCATTGTTCTTAATGAGAATTTTATGTCACCCTTTACTATATTTCTTTTCCCTAGGTTATGAATAATGGTTTTAATAATTATATGACTCTAAAGGTTTTATATTATAAAATAATTAATCACATACAATTATGAACTATTTTTTTAAGCTACCATGTTTTTAAAGATAATAGATTTGTTTGATTCTAGTGTAAATTGTTGTGATATTCAATGAATATTCCTATAATATGATGTAATATCAATTTTTGAAAAGATTTGTTTTCTATACTCCCCCTCATAAAGCATTCAAATAGGGAATCAATTTTCTATCATAACTAGTCTATATATTTTTTTCCATAAATAAAGGTATATATAGAGAAAATATTTTTATATTTTGGTAAATTTAACTATTAGATCATTATAAAATTTTTGTCATTGTAATCCACCAATTATTGATGGATTTTCTTATAAATATTTTGTTGAAAATTTGATTAATGTTATTTTCAATACTTTTGTTGGTTACTATCATATTATTGTTAGTGATTTCAATATTAGAGAGAAATCAATTATGAATTTAATTAAGTGGAGAAAGTTTAGTATCAATCTAATTATAAGTTATAGAATTATTCCTTGTCTTATAGGACATAAAAAAATAGTCACATTTATTCTTCTACTATAGATTATAATATACGTAAAATGTTTTAAATCATCCATTTTGGGACATCAAAAGTTTTGGAAACTAAACAAGCTATGTTAAAAGATCAATATTTATATCTTAATATCCTTACTAGGGAAAGTGATTCAGAAATGGTTTATATACTGATGACTACTGATAATATTTTACAATTACATGAAAATAAAAATATGGAAAACTAGATAGATAAAAATATTATTTATATTCTTTCATAATATAGAAAGTATATATGGATAGATATCGATGATACAAAGAATATCATGATGTTATGTCTTGATGATAATTTCAAATAATAAATGTTATATTCGAATCAATTTAGGAGAGATGATGAAAATAAAAATGGAAAAAATGTGTCACTTTTTCTATTATTTGTTCTGCAAATACATCAACTCATGATTTTTTAATATATTTTTATAAAAGAAAATATAAAGAATGTCATATAGACTTTTTTATAGGGTAATTTTATCATGATTATAATCTCAAAAACATATATATATATATATATAATGTTTTAGTATTATAATTTGTAGAAGAATAACCCAAATTGTAGATATAATATATATAATTAATTAAAAATATGGGATTATAAAAATATTATAATGATGTTATCTACCTTTATTGAAAGAATAAAAAATTTAAATAAAAGATTTCAATTCTAAAATGGAATGATAATGTTTCCTAAAGATATATAAAACATAGAGGGAGTAATGTACTCAAATGTATTGACACAATGAGCCATAGTTAAGACTCTACTTACAAGAATGAATTTAAAATGATAATAGTTGGAATATATTTGAATTCTCTATAATAATTCAACAAAATGAAATATGATTCATATGAAAGGATATTAAATCTATTTAAATTATGTTTATATATTTTATTTATTCAATGGGTAATGAAGAATATAATTTTACGGTAATTAAAGAAATTATATATTATATGTCTGATATGAAGAAAGGTTATGAACTGATTTTTAAGAAGCATACTCTGACTGGGGAAAATATTTGCAAATCGGATGATGATATTTTGAGGCATTTTTCCAAGTTGAAGGATAAAAATATTTCCATCCCACTATCTTTTTTTGAGTGAATCAATGTCTTCAAAACTTTTTACTAATTTTAATTTATTTTGATTTTTTTCTAATTTTAATTTGGGAAGGGATAAAAATGATAAACTTATAGAAAATGTGTGTCTATCTAATGATGATTCCAAAATTGTACATACTTTTTCTCACAAGAGGCATATTTAATTAAATTTTTGTTTTCAAATTCTTCCCCTTTCTATAATAAATATCATGTGGGAATTCACTGTAAGAGTATATAATCTATTTAAAAAATCATTTTTTAGAATAACTAGTGTTCATATTACTAAAAAAATTTCTTCCATTCAATGAAGAAGCGCTGGATAAAGGTGGGTTCTTATGTATATATAGTAAAATATTTCATAATAAAAAAAACATTGGGTACTAGACATTATTTTTCATTTCTTTACAATAAAATGGATGAGTACAAGTATCTGAAATAATTTTTATATAGATAGTTTTCATTCTTGGAATATGACTAGAAACAATTACAAATTCCTAAAAATAATAAAAGTGAAGGGATAAATAATAATTTTTATGACAACATGTAATGTAAAATAGTTGAAATATGTAATATATCTATTCATAGAGATACATGAAAAGAAAATGTTAATTATTTTTTAAGACTCATGAACAACATTATTAGTGTAATTTAAAAAAGTTATAAGGTCCAGATCATGAGAATTGGGAATGAAAAATTAAATTTTCTAGTTGAGACACTATTCACAAATCATTTTTCAAAAACATAATAATGTATACTTTATAGACCTAATGGACCATAAATTTTATAATATTAATTTAATTATTGAAATATTTGATATTATTTGTATTTATAAAAATATATTAGTTCATTTTAATGTTTAAAAAATGTATAAAAATTCCAGGACATTAATCACGATGCACCTTTGTTAACATTTGTTTAATTATTATAGAGTTTATAACCCCTTACAGTACGTTAGGAAATGTAATTCTAGATTTAATCATTTTGGTGAAATTTCATCTTGTGAACCACTATTAATAGTGACAATTTATATCTTTAGACCAAAACAAACCTTATTATTGGAGGAAAACGTAGTCAGTATGTCTAAATTTTTTATTATACATATTTTTCAAGGAATTTATTATTTAACATTAGTTGAATCCACTAATGTTTTTAGAAGATTTATAATCCTATTAATAGTTAAAAAAAATTCACATTATCAAAATCTAGATTGGAAATGGGGGAGAAATAAATAATATTCATATTTAATAATTTAGTAGTGAAAAATTATTTAGACAAAACATCTCGGCCCTAATTACTCCATAAAAATTAATACTGGTTAAAAAGAATGAATATAACACTCCAAATATTTCATGTACTCTATTTGTTGACTATTGAGTTGATAATTGTTTTGTACAAAACCATTAATACTATATGTTATATTATAAGTAAAATTTTCCATAACATAGTTCTAAAAATTATACTAATAGATTGTGGGAGGTAAGGAGTCAAAAATTTGGTTACATTAGAAATTTTATATGCAAATAATATATTTTAAATACTAAAAATAATTTTCATAAATTTTACCTGAATTATAATGAATACATTTATCTTTGTTTCCCCATCACCGGAAAGGATTTTAATGTTTTTAATATTTGAACACATACCGTTAAATAAATATTACCTGTTACAATTGATTAAAACAATTATTTTTCTATATAAGAATTTATGAATTATGAATATGATATAAATTTTGTATTTGAAATCCACCCTAAATAAGATACAATAAAAGTGATATATACACCTATTACAATAATTTTAGAAAAAAAAATTAGGAAAAAATGAGGGTGATGTGGAATAGAATAATTTTGTTCCTAGATAATAGATAATGTCATGAAATAATCGCAATAATCAAATAATGGATGATGTTAACCAAATGGTTTAAACAAACAGTTATTTATAGAATGAATGTCAGAATATATCATTATTATTTTTAATTTAAATCCAACATTAGTGGTGATTCCGTAGGATATAAATACTATTAAGTAAATAAGAAATATGATCTTAAGTAATTTGAATTGAACACGGTTTATTTCTAAGGGGAATGTCGAAAAATGTTTCTAGTTATAAGAGTTAACCACATCTCCAAAAATAGGTGAGATGAAAATAGAACCAATGTTCTGAATAAGGATTGTCTTGTTACCAAAAATTATAAATATAAATAGGGAATAGATTATTGGGAATATTTTTTTATGATAGCTATAATTTAATTCTCTAAAATTATAGAATTATTTTAGACTCATATAAACATTAAATTATTTTAAATGTATATAAAGAATTTATTCCATAAGGGATATGGTATTGGGGAATCATATATTGAACGGACTCTTGGTATTGAATAAAAAAATTTATTTATAACATTTTAATAAACCAAATGAGTCACTTTGTTGAACTAAACAAGATTTATTGTCTTGTTATGATAGATTTTACAGATTCATACATCAAAATAATTTTGTTAAAATAATTGAACATTCCAATATTTTTACTAAAAAATTATTTATCGGAATCATAAAAAAAATATCAATATTTAAGATATAATTTAAATTACACTATCAAATTACATAAAAATTTCTTTTAAAAAGAAACACACAGTGAATTTGAGTTGAATATGATATATGAACTTATAATTTCTTTTGAATTAAAAATAACTAAAAAAATAAAAAGGAATAATTTTATCTATAAAGCCTCATTATTTTAATATATATGGCTTACATCATTTTAGATAGATTTCCCAAACATTTTGGATTGATAAAAACTAGAGGATAGTTGATATTTAGTGCCATTAGAAAATTCATTATGTAAAAATTTAGTACACAAAATATCTAAATAATTTCCCATTTAGTTCATCATTATGATAAACTTTATTGTTCATAACCTACATAAAAAATTCTTCATAACATAGATATGGGATATGAATGAAATGGTGTGCTAATATGATCATTAATGGTAAACATAAGATATATATATCAATGATAATAAGTTTTCATAATATATGAATAAAAGTACGATAACATGAACAAGAGTTTTAATAATCATACCTAATTAGTCAAATATCATTAATCACAAAACATAATGAAATGTATTGTCAAATAAATTAAAAAAATACATAAGAGTGTGAAATACTAGATAATTAATCATGGGAAAATGAAAACATATTGTAATCCTATACATAAATTAGTAAAAATATTTCATTTTTGAATGAATACTTCCAAAACAGTCATATTGGACTCTGTTTAGTCCACATTCCATCATTTACAAATCCAAGGTTCACTTGAAAAACTATCTTATCGAAAAAATTCGCATACTTTACTAGGATTACTCCAAATTACAGTACATATTTTCAAAAGTTATATCCTTATTTACCAAATACATTAGAGTTATATATAATTTTGTGCCCACCATTCACATTATGAAAACATAACTTATTTTTTCCACAAGATCATAAAACCATTATCATACCATCAAATCAAAACTTGTGGAAATGTTACGGGTTTGAAAAAAATTTAATAATCATAATAATTTCACCATACAGAAAAAGAATGAATATTGTTACATTGGATCATATCTCTAATTAATAATAGGAAACATCAATGGATTTTTATATATTTAATAATACCATTAAAATATTTCTAGAACATTTTTTTAAAAATTACACTTTTTACTTGTAATCACTTATTGTCAATCTAAATTCAAAATAAAATTAACAGTGAATTTTTTGAAAGGAACCATTAAAAATTATAAATTGTTCATAAAATAAAATATTACTCATGATGGTGGAGAAATTAATTCATGTGGTGTATGATGAACCCAAAATACAATTCACATTGATAAAAAAAGTCAAAAGAATCTTCTTTGGAAATTGAAAATAAAAATAATTTAATTTTTTAATCGAAATTAAAAAAGAAGAAAAGTAAATTAAATAAATCTTTTGGTAACTGTAAAATAAACTATTAAAACAATTTAAGGAAAATATTAACATTGAAGAACTGATTCCTAGCCGATGTTAAAAACATAGTCTATTTTTATTAAAAACATTATTTCTGTATGTTGTTTTTTTAAAGAGATGAAAATGAAATGAAAAAATTAGTAACATAAAAATTAACTGATAATTATAAAATTCAAAATAATTGATAGGGGTATATCATATAATTTCATCATTAGATAATTTAATCACAAATAATCCCAGAAAAATGTTAATGAAACATTAAAACCTTAACTAAGGTCCAACATTCTTCATATGAAATATAACCCACTATATAATAAATGTAAATTTATTATAATTATATAAAAAATATAATCTTACATAGAATAAAATACATGTTTTACTAATAACATCATATCACCCCTTCATTAATAGTTTACCATTATCCTCATTATTTTGGGGGTTAACAACTTCATTTTTCTTGTAAGTTTTGGTTTGGAATTTATTTTTTCAATCCTTTATTTATTTTGAGTGAATATAATTATATTAATAATTAAATAAATATCATATATATTCATTATATAATTATTAATAAAAATTCATATAAATTACTGTTGAAAACTAAATTACACCACAATGTGGATACATTAGTCTATACGTACACATGTTTGACATTTCCATTTTTCAATGGACGGAACCAAAGAAATGAAGATATTAGTTAATATTTCCATTATAATAGATATAACATAAATATTACATGTAAAAAATATATCAATTATAATAACTAACCATGAAGTATGGTGGTGAAAAATGAGTTGTAAAGCAATATTGAGGCGATAGCCCACACATACGAATGATTGATACTTTCAAATCCCATTGGATTGAGAAAAGGTGGTAAATGGTTGTTCCATCATTATAATATAATATAATTATGTATATGAATCAATATTTATAATTTTTTATGAATATAAGATATTTATAATTTGTATAATATGAAATTATGTTGAAATAACTTTATTAATATCTATACCACTTCTTTGAGAAAACACACTTTACTTACTCCTTTATTCTTGAATGAAAAGTATTAGGATAAGAAAAAATTAAAATGGATTAAGGGAAGTATTATAGGATGTTTTTAGTGTATGTATTTTCTATGATGTCAGTCTGAAATGGTGTGATAAAGGGCGAAGAAGAGGATCCCATTAACAAGTGAGGGGTCAAACACACAATGAGTTTATTAAAATATTTCAATGGATTGGGGAAACTTCCAATGGAATGTCAATCAATGTGGCCATGTATTAGAATTTTGTATAATATGTGGTTTAAATATCATCAAACAATAATTTTTTTATAGTTTTGGGAGTAAGTCACACCCTTATCTCATGGTTTAACCCCTCTGTTAAACAATTTTAACCATTAACATGGTAACATAATTCTAAGGCATTCTCAATTCACTATGTGATAAAATTAAGTTAACCATATTATATTATATTAATTATAATGATTATAAATATAATTTTAAAAAAAATCAATTTCATTATATTGTATAATTTAATTTTAATTAATGATGTAAACTATGATGAGAAACCATTTTGAAAAAAAATAAATTTTTAATTTTAAAATTTAATTTACATACATTCCATACCAGGTAAATACCCATTATATAAATTTGAAAATAATATATTGAATATATAATTCATATATTTCTTTAAAATAATTAATAAATTGATATTAAGAATATTTATTTTGATAAGAACATATTCTATTCATAAAATCAGGTTTTTATAAAAATGTGTTCTAATAAAAATAAGCACCTGATACAAAAATATAGTATAATGATGACTACTATGTGATTAATTAGGTTATTTTAAATTAAAGGAAACTCATTATAATTTATGATAAAATTAAAAACATAATGGTACATTTACCTGAAATGAAGTGATAATTTTTTTTAAGAAACTAGTATTTTCATTATTCCCAAAAAAAATAGATCTTTTAGAAAAATCTAGAAAATTCACCCAAAGAACATATTCACAAGTTCATTTTAAAATTTAAATTTATATTTTAAAAATATAAAATATTATAAATTAAGTAAAATTTTCTTGTGAATAATTTAATAAAACCAATTTTGAGGAGTACATATGTTTTTAGCATAAAATGAATTTACTTGAAATTTTGTATTCATTTATTATACATTAATCAATAGATTTGAATTAATTAAAACCCATATACATATTTTTAAAATAGTTTATATTACTATTAATACATTCTAAACTAACATATATGTTAAAATAGTTTACCATATCATGGATTATATAGACACCCGGTTCCGTGAAAGGTTATCTTCAAATTATTCTTATTATTTAAAAGGAAATACATATAAAATATTTGGGTGTTAAATTACAATAAAAATAAAATGAATCTCACTCTTAAAATTAAATTTATCTGGTAAAAATAAATTAGTATATCAATACGTTATTAAATCTATGGGTTACCATAGAGATTTGTCAAATTTTTTATTCTTACAATGAATATTAACATGGGGAGTTGTGTGGTTTCATATAAAATTCTCACTATGATCCAAGATTTATACCAATTATTTTTCATAGGAATGATCATTATCCAGAGTTATAACCCTTATGTTTATTATATTTGAATTATCATGTATGTATATTATTAGGGGAGCCACAAGGAACACAATATGAACTTCAGATAGGTTTGGTGGGAGTGTAAGTGTATAAGTTACAGTCCTTACTTGATCAAGAATAATGAAGGTTCTAATATACCTAGGGAAAATTATTACCATTTTTTTCCAGATTCCATAACCTTATAATATAGATTAATACATAAAAAAACTTCTCCAAAATATTTAATTCTAGATCTCACTGATGATTGTCAGCATAACTCTTATATTGACATTAATATTTCTTGATATTGAACTAAATGTCTATAAAATTTTCAATAATTTATTCAATGTAATGAATTCTAAATATAATTATTTATTCAAATTAATCCTTATGTGATAGATTTTTACACATATTTAAATATAGGGATTCATAAGGGGTCATCTGAATTCTTGAGTGAAATCTATTATTGTAAGAAAACTCAACTTGAGGAAGGTGTTTATCCCAAATACCATTCAAATATAGATGTTATGGTATCAATGTATCCTATTGGGTTTTATTGACCTTTTAAGTCTGAATTTTATAAGATAATAAGTAGTAATAAAAAATATAATATATAGATTTTTCGGAATACACATTCATAGAATTGAGCTAATCCTTAGATCATTATCAAATGAAATAGAATGTGGTCCCCCATATATCCTTACTAACTAATTAATGAATATTTTGGAAATTTGATCAAGAGGTAAATATTCTCTAATATAAATGATTTGTGTTGACTTAATAAGTTGGTTGAATATATCCTGAATAACCTTGTGGACATTACATTTTTGGGGGAGTTTTATAATGAAATCAATGGTTATGTTATTAAATTTCGATTCTAGAAAGTGTAATGTTTTTAACATATCCTAATTTCTTTTTCTCATTACCTTAACTTATTGACATACCAAAAACATAGATACATATTATGTAATATCACACTTCTAGATTTCAATTAATACATAATATTTCAAATATCAATAAATTATCATACATAAATGATTAATAGTTAATTATGATATATGAATCGTTTTTACTAGTTCCATTTTCATTTGTGGTTGGGTTGGGACACATACTCCGTTCAAAAACCATATCATTTCACAACAATACATGTTGAAATCTATAATATTTATTATCTTCTTTTTTAGCTCCACATCCCAATTTTTTACCTATTTAATCGTTACATGGACAGATGATTGAAACATCATTTGATTAATATATGATTTTTACAATGCCTTCAATATTTTAAGGTATATCCATTTAAAATACAATTATATTGGATATTTTATGATCCTATTCCTAGATAATATATCATGATCATTTAGAAACAATGAATCAACTATCATGTTTACATTACTAGGTTTGTAGTATATTTTGAAGTCATAATCTTTAAACACATCCAACAATATTCCCTAGATCATATAAAACAATTTCGGGGTGAATGTAAACATTAATTTTAATCATCATCACAAATTTCATATATTTCTCTATAATTTATCACCTCTATATTTATAATTAAATAAATAACTATTATAACACTAAATCTTTATTTGAGTAATTTTTATTAACCCTTATAATGGAATGAGTAATTGTTCATCACAATATCTGTATAAAAAAGAACACTTCCCCTCCCATTATTTTTATGCACTATAAATCTAAAACCCTTATCTAATATAGGAATTTATGATCACAAGTTCATTCACTAACCTTCACTTTAGTTCTTTGATATTTCCTTCATAGTTATCAGTCTCAATGACCATTACTCCCATTATAGTTAAATTGGTGAGTGGACTATAAATCCAAGATAAATACTTCACAATTCGTCAATAATATCAAAAAAATTCAAGAAAACATCATTTTTCTGTCATTGTGGTAGTCCCATGTTTAATAAATTCTATATATAATAGATCCATCAATATTCAATTTCTCAATATTAAAAAGCCAAAAATTAAAACATTCTATAACCAAAACTCTCAATTTGTAATTTTTAACACAACATATTATTTATTTGCGTATTTATTAATATCCTAATGTGATTTTAACTAACTTCCATGATCTTGGAATATTTAAGAATATTGTCTATAAATTATACTAAAAAAATTGTTAATGTAATCTATATAGACTATATTCATTAAATCCATTAAGTGAGAAGGTTTATTAGTATGACTAAATGAAATCACTACAAATTCATTGTGTTCAAACAAAAAACATAAACCTATCATGGGTATGTCATCAATTTTTACTATCAACTGCAAATAACAAAATTGATAATCAATATTGAGAAACATATTGATCTACTCATAATTGATCAAACAAATCATCAATAAATAGTAGAGGATACCTATTATTGATCATAATATATACTATCATCTATATATTCAATTAATTTTCACATTGATCTATCATTCTTCACAACAAAAATTAAATCCTCGCCATAATGTGATGAACTAGGATGAATAAATCCCTAATATTGAATCTCTTATAGTTTCTTTTACAATTATTATAACTCAATTCGGGATATTCAATATGGAGCCTTTGAAATAAGTTTATCACTAGGTTTGAGTACTATTGTAGACTCAATATCTTTATTTTGGGGGAAGACAACACCACTCATATGAAAAGACATGAAAAATATCCCATTCAATATGAATATCAACTATGTTTAGTTTCTACCCAACCATTTATGATAAATTCCCACTTTAAATAGGAATAAAGGCTCATTTAGTAGATTCAATTTTCAATATATGTATATATTTATACTCTCATATATCGAAACTGAAAGGCTGGTTCATAATATTATATGTGACATCCCTTTTTCATCAGTTGATATAGGCTTTATATAATGAAATCCAATCAATGCCAAAAATCACATAAAAATCATATATATGAAGAATAATAAGATTTAAAAGGTGAAAATTCCCATGAACATAAATTGGTTCATATATAAATACATTATAAGGTATCATTGTACCATTTTGAGTTTTTAATTATATCTCAACATCTAGTCATTGAGGTAATAATTTCACATCCTTAGAAAAAAAATCAGAATTAAAATAGTGGGTAGATCCAGAATCAAATATCCCATTATCAGTTCGTTATTGTATGGTAGGCGTTCCATTAAAAACATCATTATGAAACCCACATATAAATATTTATTACATTTCTTTGCCATTTTCTGTATTCTATAGAATTTTTTGTGTCAATATTCATCAATAACCTTCGAATTTGAGCACAATTTAGTATAACATCCACACTCTATTAAATTATAGCATTGTAGTGTGTGTGGTGCATTCAGGATATATTTCTATAAATTTTCATCATTAGTTACATTCTTAATATTTCTTTGACATTTCATTTCAATATATCCATCCTTTCCACTAAAAAATTTACCATTCCCCATATGAAAATTTCATCCATGCTTCATTCCACACTTCAGGCATAAGGGAAAACCCCACATCATCTCTCCATGGTTATTATTATTATTATTTACTTTTAATAAAATATTAATTTTCTTTAAAAAAATCGATTTTTCTGTGTTACTCAAATAATAATTTCCACCGGGATAGAACATTGAATTATTTATTGATAACTACTGAAGATTCTTCTAGATAATTCCCTTCAAAATCATGGTTTTATGTCACCAAAGAATTGATCAATCAAGCATCCCTATTCATGAATAATACAATAATCATAACTCACCAGTCTTCTATAACATTTCTCATAGGTACCAATTGATTTATAATCCTTGTACTTATTTTTAAGGAATTATTTATCAATCATTATATTGGGAAGACATGGAATGTATTAACTCAAAAAACTCCTTAACTAATCCCCCCCCCCCCCGCCAATATATTTATTTTTTACTTCTTGGATCATTTTCTTGATCAGAGTGTTCTTTTTATCCACTTTAACATCAAAATGATAAAAAAAATTAAGAAATCCTTTTCATGTTTTGATCACTAAATAAGAGAGACTATACATTCAGCGGTACTAATCTATTTTCACTTTAATTTTTAGATAGAATGAAATATTAAAATAGTTGGATGTTTCTTCATGAAGGAATCATCACAATATTGTTTCTTCTCTTTACCAATTGGATGATCATTAAAGTTCATGATTTGATAAATTTAATTTCATATAATAATAAGATTTACTATTATATCTCCAATAAATATTAGTTTTTTAGGGGGTCAATCATTACATTGTCTATCTCATTCAAAAGTGAAAAGATTCCTTCTAGTTATAACCATTGATGAAAACAAAACACATTGTATGAGAAACAATAATTGTAGAGGTAAATCATGTATTCATGAAAATCATTCAAAGGAAATATAAATTAGAACATCTAATTTTGAACTTACGGAACCTTATGTTTAACATATGATATTCATGGATATTATATATTCAAATCAATATTAATGGACCTTACTGAAAATGTGAATTTACCTAATAATATTCCCTCAATGTGTTTTACCTGGTGTGCTGTATGGGACCATTCACATGGAACCTTAATTATTTGAATGATATACTAAACCATCTATTTTTAGTTTATTTCCCCGAGATGAATCTATTGGAAAACCACATCAATTTATAATATCCTGAAAGGGGTGTATATTATTAGGGTAACCAAACTCCTTTATTTATCATATCATATGATTTTATCATTAAAATATAATTATCCTAAGTGTTCTGTATAAAATTTATTCATTATATACATAAAAATATACTAAACCTTGTAACTAACAAAAACTATAATGACCCACACTTTTTTAAATAAATATTAAATAATATTAAATTAATATTATATATATTTATCAATCAGAAACACCCAAAGATTATATAATTTTATATTATTTTGATTATTTGATACATAATGAATTATTAAATACAATTTATACCTCATTTACCATTAATTTATTTATAAATAGAACCATTTCTACACATAACATACAAAGAAAAATTCTATATAACATGTGTAAGGGAAATATAAGGAAGGGTGATATTATATTCTCTTAAAGGGTTAAAATATGATATATCAATCAGTGATCATAATTGATCATTATATTTGTATAATGGTTTGTGAATCATATCATGATATAAAATAATGTAATGCAATAGGATGATGATATTTAATAATGAAATATAGATTATGGTTTTTTCACACAAATGAAAAAAATAAGAGTTTGGAATCATCAATAACAATTCATGATAAATGAAAAAATCTTAATCATAATACATACATTTTTGGCATGAACATAAGTATTTAAATCAAATCCTTAGTCAAGGTTCACTACAGAGACCGTTATAGTGTATTGGTTTCCCTCCCCATTCTATCAATTCCGTAGTCAAGGTTCACCCCCAAGAGTAACTTATTGGAAAATATACATTGCCAAATAAGGTTCAATTCCCATTATAGTCCTTATTATATCATGAGATGTCTTTCTTTACCTATTGAATGGGAGGATATATAATTTCAATCGAATACATCTCAAAATGAAGACAATATATTTCTGTGACACAATATCCTAAAATATTAATCTTATAATCAAATCATAACACCATGAAAAAACACCAACTTCATAAAAATTTCACCATATTAACCATTAAAAATATATATATAGAATAAATATGTTAAAATTGGGTCATATCCCCATTAAATCATAATAAACATCAATGGATTCTATTATAGTTAAAAATTCCATTAAAATATCAATAGAGTTTTTCTTGAGGAACATACCACATTTATTTGAAATCACATATTCATAATATAATTATATTACAAATATTTTGTAAAATAATATATATTGAAATAAATATGGAATCTTATGATGGATTATCCAAATATAATAATTTTCATGATTAGGGAGTAATATAATCGTGTGTTGTATATTAAAAACAAATATTCCTTTAACATTTTGGTAAAAAGTCAGAAGAACATAATTTAAGAAACATAGAGAATATTCATTGAAAAATTTATTTATGGAAATAAATTTCTAAAAATATTTTTATTAAATAATAATAAAAAGGAAAAAACATTTTTGAAATCATTTTAAATAAAATATTAACATCGGAGGAAATATTCTCAAACATAGAGAAATACATAACCAGTTTTCCTTGAAAACATTCTTTCAGATTTCAGAGTAAGTAAATAGAATAAGAACGAAGGAATAACTCAAAGAATAATAAATCAAAATTTTTAATTCTAATAAATCAGGCTGAGTAGATATATATAATGTTATTTATTATTATAAAGTTTATTCATAATAAATCTTGGTAAAAATTATATTGAAACACAAAACCCATTATTCAAGTATTTTATTCTTCAAAGGAACTGTTAAATAGAGTATAATAAATTGAAATTTATAATTTTTATATTCTAATATAGTAATAATAAATATAATACCATAATTTATTTACTTATAACATCTTATCACTGGTTTATTGACAATTGTACATCATCATCATCTTTTCAGGTATTAACTTCTTTATTTTTCATATATGTTTTGGTTTAGTGGTAATGGCCAATGAACAATTTTCATGGGTACTGAATCTATATACTGTTAATAAGGATAAAGATATGATATAAATTCATTATATAAATATTTAATTCCATTTAAATAAGGAACTTATTAAAAACGAATTACATCACATTGGGGACACAATAATTTGTACATACGCACAAGTGGAACATCCATTTTACAAGGGATTGAATGAAATAATGGTATATGTTATTTAATATTTAAAAAATTATTATAACATATATATAATATATAAAAAATAAAACTATTATAATAGCCATCCATGTAATATTTAGGTGGAGATAAAGTGTATACCTAAGTGGAGGTAGTAGTTCACATGTACACTTGAGCACTAATTTCAAAACACATTAGACTTATAAGAGGTGGTAAATGGTTTTTACATAATCATAATAACAACTAAATAAATTTATTAAAATTTATTCATGATAAATTTTTACATACAAAATTTTATTTGATAGAGAAGAAGAAATAAAATTGATCAATATTGGTAAAGATCTATAAAGCTTTTTTGAGAGACCTCAATTCGCATACTCCTTTATCCATAAACGATTCGACATAAGATTAGAAAAAAGGTATAGATTGAAGGGATAGAATGTTGTATGGTTATTATATGAATATTTATAATCCATTAGGATTAAATGTAGTGAATACATTAAGAGAATATTTTTCCATTTATAAGTGTGGTGATGGACAAAATTTGAATTTCTAAAAAGAAATCTCTGATTTATGGTCACTTTTTTTAGAAAGTTACTCAAAATGAAAAAATATTTAAATATAGAAAAATATATGGTAAAATTAATTTATAAAATATTAATGTTTTTTTTCATATGGTATTACTTCCCTTATATCATTGTTTAATCCCCTCAGTAAACCCATTTAAACCTTAATAGTTGTAACTGAATTTTTATGTTTTTACTATGCACTATGAAGAAAAATTATGTTAAAACTATTAAATTTTATTAATTATGTTTATTAAAAGTATTAAATCTATATACCTTATTTTATATATATATATATATATATATATGTTTTAGAATTTTATTTTAATTAATCTTGAAATGTGCAATGAAAAATCATTTTAAAAAAATAAAATTTGAAGCCTAAAAATTAATTACATCAATTCCATGTATTTAAAAAAAATTATATGTTAAAAAATAAACTAAATATATAATATTTACATTTTTGGAAAATGACTAATCAATAAAGGTTAAATTAATATGTTAACATATAATCACATTGTGCTCGTAGAAACATTTTTTTAGAAAATAGATATGTAATATCAAAAATTAACTTATTCTGAAATCATATATAGTAATAATTTTAATGTAATTAATTAGATTATTTCTCATTCTAAAATAATTTGCATAATTTAATATAAAATTAAAAATATAATGTGAATTTTAGGTGAAAATAAGTTATATGTTTTAAAAAATCGGTATTTTCACAATTTATTACAATAAAACACTTTTAGAGAAATATGGATAGGCTGATACATGGAGCGAGAATCCCACATATCGAGTAGTACAATAGATCAAATTTGAGAATATTTGAAAATGTGGTTTTAGGAAGAACGATGAACACGGGGCCTTGATCAAATTATGTTACAGCTCCTAATCCGTGCATTAACCCTATGCATTTTTGTCACTGTGGTCTACCGGCGATTTCATTCTCAATAAGTGAGGTAACACTTATTTCCTCTAATATTTGGTTTGTTATTTTTGAGAAGTAATTTAATCACATACTGTCATTAATATTTTTAAGAACATCACTTGAATCCATCAGCATTATGGGTTTCTATACCGTCTTACAGAACTCATTAAATGTTGTTTTCCTCCTTTCTTTTATAGAGGACTGTTACTATCTGTGGGAGAAACTAGCATGGTTTTTTGGGGGGTTTTCCATGAATGTTTTTAAATAGACACCCAATTAAATTTTATTCCTCCTTGCTTTTGTTGTGGTGTTTGTGGATGATATCTTGGTGTATTCAAAGACAAGGGCTGATCATGAGGTGCACCCGGAAACAGTCTATCAGATCCTAAGAGATCATCGTTTTTATACCAAATTATCAAAGTGTGATTTTTGGATACGGGAAGTACATTTCCTTGGCCATTTCATTTCCGAGAAAAGAGTTTATGTTGATCCTAAAAAGATAGAAGACATTATCTCTTGGAAACCACTGAAGAATGTGTTTGAGATACGTAGTATTCTTGGTCTAGCTAGTTAATACTGATGCTTTGTGTCTGATTTCTCATTACTAGCTTCACCAATGACTGCTCTGACTAAGATGAATTCTATCTTCCAATGGATGAATGAAAGATAGAAATACTTTCAGGAACTAAAAGTTCGGATTACATAAGAACCTATCTAGATCTTTCCAGAATCAAGACAGGCGTATGGGGTGTATTGTGATGCTTCCGGATTAGGGTTGGGTTGGGTTCTCATGCAATGAGATCATGTGTTTGATTATGGTTTAAGGCAGTTGAGGGTGCATGAAAAAAATTACCACGACATGGTTTGGAGTTGGTTGCACTCGTCCATGCTTTGAAAACATGGAGACATTATCTCTTTAGGGAGAAATTTACTGTGTTTAAGGATCACAAAAGATTGAAACACATTTTCTCATAGTGATATTTGAATCTAAGGAAAATGAGATGGATAGAGTATCTCCAGATGTTTGAATTTAACTTGATGTACACACCCGGGAATAGGAAATTTGGTGGTGGATGCATTGAGTAGAAAGTCATATGCTCATTTTGCGAAAGAAGCTTCAGAAGAAAGGTATTTGATGTTGGTATTAGCAAACATGCGTGTGGAATGTGAAGACAGAGGTGATGTTGATATTTTCTTTTCAGCTACACTTGTTCCTGATTTAGTAAAGATGATCCAAGAAGCACAAACATCTAATGCCTAATGTATGGTTTTATGTTCAAAACTCAATGGTGGGGAAACCATTGATGGCTGGAAATTTGTGGGGGGATCCGTTTTTTTTTCTCAGAGATCGGATGGTTGTACCTTTGGTTCTTTAGGAACTAATCCTTCATTTTTTCACTATTCAAAATGGGTTGTACACCCAGGTACACAGATGATGTATAAGGCGTTGAAGGAGCAATTATGGAGGAGCGGCATGAAAAAGAAGGTGGCCAGGTTCGTCTAATGGTGCTTAACTTGTCAGAAGGTTAAAGTAGAGCATCAGAGACTATCTAGTATGTTACAATCTTTACCTATCACAGTGTGGAAATGGGATCATATAGAAATGGATTTTGTTACATGTCATCCAATAATTGTCTGGAAACAAGATTCAATTTGGGTGATAGCGGATCGTCTAACCAAGTCAGACCATTTTATCCCTATTCGTGAAACCCATATGGTGGATGATCTTTCAAAAATCTATATCTGATAAGTGGTAAAGAGGAATGGTGTAATAGTGTCTATATTCGAATATGGAGATCTGAGGGTCATATCTCATTTCTGGAAATCATTTCAGAAATCCCTTGGGACTCAGTTGACTATGAGCACGACATATCATCCTCAGACGGATGGGAAATCTGGGCAGATGATACAATATTTGGATGATATGTTGCAGGCTTGTGTAATGGATTTTGGTGGCTCATGGGAGGAGCATATACCCTTATTGGAGTTCTCATACAATAATAGCTATCAAGACTCTATATGCATGGCTCTATTTGAAGCATTGTATGACCATCCTTGTCGTTCTCCACTATGCTGAGTGGAAACTGGTGAATCTTCACTAGTTCGGCCGAGCCTTCTCTACAAAACAACAGAGAAGATTCAGTTGATTAGAAAGAGGATGAAGATGGCTCAGAATCATCAGAAATATTATACAGATCACCATCGAAGACTGTTTTCGTTCATTGTAGGGGATCATATCTCCTTGAGTATATCTCTGAGGCTTGGAAGTATTCGTTTCGGGAAGCAGGGAAAGTTATCTCTTAGATAAATTGGCACTTTTGAGATACTGGAACAGGTTGGAGAGGTGGCATATTGATTGGAATTACAACCACAGTTTAGTTTGGTGCATAATGAGTTCCATGTATCTTAGTTGAAAAAGTATCATCCTGATCCTGACCATGTGATCATATGGGATCACATTGACCTAGATCTGGATGATTCATTGTTACATATCCCAAACCTAATTTTGGATATGCAGAAGAATGTCTTTCATGGAAATAGCATCGGTCTAGTGAGAGTTTTAAGGAATCATTTCCAGATTCAGGATGAGACTTGGGAATGTGAAAAGGAAATGAAAGTGTAGTGTTCGGAACTATTTCAGCTGACTGAAGGTTTTCTATATTCCGAGGACGGAAAGAACAATGGAAGAGAGAATTTAGTACCCCCGGTTTCTGGTATGTAACACATACTTGATTCATTTCGTGACTCTAATGTTAAGGGTGTTGAATGGGAGAGTCAGGAAAACATAGAATGAGTTTTTGGCCAAAAAGGGAAGTCGCTCGGGCGGCGCACGGTTTATCTAAACTGTGCGGCCAAACCGTGCACAGTGGGACTTGGAGGCAGTGGCTTCTGCATGGTCGGTGCATGGTTTGTCTAACCGTGCAGCCAAATCGTGCGAGAAGGGTCGCCGAAGTAGTATCTAGCACAATTTTAGTGCATGGTTTGTCAAACCGTGCAGAATAACCACCCGACCACTTAAATTAGATCCTTAAATTGTGAATCTCTCACGTTTTTGCCTCTAAATGCCTCATTTTTTATTTTAAGCATCCCTAACTCAATATTTTGGTTCTACTAAGGTCAATGAGGTTTCTCCCATCATTCCTAAGGCAATCTGAAGGATTCTCTTGACGAATCTAAGCCTGTTTCTGGAGGTATGTGGTCGTTCTTGTTTGGTTTCATAGATCTACAGAGATATACTTCTCCTCTTATCTTGGGTTCATAGATATACGACCGTTATGGGTATATCTATCTGTGTGGATTTCAAATAAGATGTGATTTTGTCTTGGTTGTGTTAGGAGAAGATATCTAAGGATGATCCTTGGAGAATTGGCCTTGTTTTCTTGTGTGTTCTCAGTTTGTTAGGGTTTTTTCCTAAACCATTGAGGTAGGTGCCTTCACCCTCGACTCCTTTTGTTACAATTGATTGGATTAGTTTCTAATTTGTTTGTTTGAATGGATTTTGTTGTGAAAATCATTGAATAATTCTTCTTTAGTGATGATTTAGTGTTTTGTTGAAATTGTGATATCTTCGTGAATTTTTGTGCAAAGTGATTTGGCTTCTTGAATTTAAAATGTTGATTTTAAATTATGGATTTTCTGAAATTGTAAATGGTTTGATGAAAAATGGGTTTTCAATAAAAAGGGTGTTTTATTGAAATGGTTTGAGATTGAAATGACTTAGATGGATTTGTTTTTCAATAAAAAGGGAGGTTTTTTGAAATGGATTGGAATTGAAATTGTTTGACATTGAAATGGTTTTGATGGAAATAGTTTTCAGAAAAAATGTGTTTTTTATTGAATGGGTGTTTTGTTATGATTGATGGGGAAAGTGTCTGTTCATATTTCATGTATGAGGCTTGATTGAAATATGACCTTGTGCTCGATTCCAAAGGGTTAATGGCACATGAGAAATATCGGGGTTTGTTGAAATATGACCTTGTGCTCAGTGACAAAGGGATAATAGAACATGGAGAACAATAACCTTGCGACGACTTGGTAGATAGATGAGAAACTGCTCATGAGTATGGAACTGTCATAACGAAACATTCATGGTTGATTTCACGGGTTGCGAAATGGTTGGGTATGCCAAAAAGGGATTTTTTTTGAAATGGGTCTAAAGCTATATTGGTCATTTTTCTGGAAAGATAACTTGTTGGAAAATTGGTTTCAATTTCTCTTTGATTCTTTTGGTTACTAATGGGTTTGGAAACATGTTTATATTTAGTTATAAACTGATTTTGAGGAATTGTCTTATATAAACTGTATTTATATATTGGCTGCTAACTCTTCTGTCTTAGTGGAGTGATTAGGGAAGTCATTATGGAAATCCTACTGAGTTTATACTCACCCCTGCTTTGGAACTTTGGTGCTTTTGCCGATGTTGTGTTCTGGGACATAGGTAATGTTAAAACATCTTATTGCAAGTGGCTCGTGGTGATGCTTGAGAGATGTTGTCGAGTTTGGAGCTTGCAGAGCACATAGTCTTAGTGTCTTTTGAGAGTCTTGAGTTGTTTATCTATTGTGAACATGGATACTTGGTTTGGTCTTCTGCTATTGTGTACTGTGATGTAGTTTGACATAAATGAAGTTTGTTCAGTTGTCTTTCAGTTGTTCATGCATCATATAGTGAATGTTTGGGTATGTTTGGTTGGTTTTCTCGGTTATTTCGTAAAGGGTAAATCGCCCCCCACTTGTATTTGAATCCCTTCGTCATTTATTGCCAGCCTTTGGCATCTTGGGGATGTCTCTTAGGCCTAGTAATGAAGCATTGAGCTCTCAAGCCAATGGGAATTGGTGGGTTGTTACACTAATGATATAAATTCTCAAATTTAGATCCATAATATATTTTATGGATTCTTTCAAGTTGTTTTATATGAAACACTTTCAGATTACTGTCAAATTTTTCATCACTCGTGGGCATGCTATGATAGATTGTGGGTAGAAGACCACATGTCTTGAGGCCATTAAATCTACTTGGGTTGGAAAGGACAATAATAATATGACACTGGGGGATAATTTTAGTCGTATGGTTACGGCTGGTCCCTCTGAGATAGACATGGAAGGGCGGAAGATAGATGTAAAAAAGGTTCTTTCGGGTATGAGTGAATAGCCATCTAAAAAGATGGGATTGTTTGGCACTACTGATACCTTCAAAAGTAATATCATTTCCCCTTATTATCTAGTTGAAGAGTGGGATAATCATGATGAATCATATGATACGCAAGATGAATGACTAGAGGATCTATCTGACTGTAGTTACTTATAGGAGGATGAAGATCAAACATTTCAAATTATAGAAGCATACCATAAATAACGTACTAGGAAATAAAAAAAACAAATGGTAGATGTTGATGGTTTCATTACTCCAAATAAAAAAACTATGAAAAGTAGGAATTACTCTAATGATTAATGAATAATAATTACATGATCTCTTGATGCCTTTAGGAAACAAATAATTGAGCCTCCAAAATACCTGTTTATTGCTAAACATGTTTCCACCACTGACTTAGTAGAGTAGAAGTACGATCTAAATAAAAATCTTATGTATATAGATTCCTATATGATTGGAGATGATTTCAGTGATGTAGTTGATGAATATATAGATGAACAATATGAATCTACCTTCTAGAAATACCAAAATGGTGGAATTTTTGCTGATATGTATACTGAAATCAGTAAGGGCATATTTATGAGAATGGTTGGGGAGTTAAAAAGGATCCTAACATCATGTTTTGAGAAATTCACTTGGAATAACTTTTTTATACAGTTTTTCTAGACGAATATTTCTGTGTTTGCGTCTATTTTATGTCTTTCACATGGTCTGTTCAGAGTTATAAACTTTTTCCTTAAGTGGTTTATTGTTTGGTGTAGTGGAACTTAGAGTCCATTAATGGGATTTTGGATTCCTTCACTACCATGTTTGGGTGTTCTATATAAATATTGGATGTGTGGTTGACTGATGGCATAATAGTCTTGTGCATTTTAACATGTGGTATGCATCAAGTTGGAAACATTCACCTTTCTTCATGTTTTTTATCAGATAGTGATGTGTATTATGACATTCAAGCAAGGTTGGTCTTCTTCTAGATACCTTACTGATTCAATCACTTATTATGTGAATGATGGACCTAATGTTGATAGATATTTAATGATATTGGGAGAGTCCATGGAAACCTAATGGAGGCATGATGGTGGTGTCCCCATTATATAGGACTTTATAGAGTTCATGTAATTGTTGATGAATGGGTTTTTCGATCATTTTCTCAAACTTGAGATTTTTTCCTTCTACATGTATTGTCTCTTTATTCTTGCCTCAATCCCTGCTGGTCTGAGGTCTCTAAAATATGTTTTTGTTCGGCTAGTCGTGTATTTTAATAATTTTTTTTGAGTCATGAATTCGATGTCCAATTCGTGTCACCAATTTTATCAAAACAACTATTCATTACAAAATAAATATTTTTTTTCAATATTCCTAAATATTAACCCAGAGCCAATATTTATAATCTATTTTTATAATATTTATTTTTTCTCTCATATAAAATAATAATAATGTTTGAAATTAATTTTAATGTTCTTGTGAAAAAATTCGATAATAATATTTTTTTAAGGAAATGTATTTTTGAAGTAAAAAATAAATCTACTAGAAAATGAGTACTTATTTATATTGAATTAATAAATGAATTTTTATTAATATAAACCATTATATATATTTTCATTATGTGATTATTACTATTCATGAAATCTAATTTAAAGAAAAGGTTGTAATTGTTTACTATATTACTGTTCATATTTGACCAAGGGTTTCTTGTATGGAAATCTATTAAATACTTTGAGTTTTATTAAAACGTAAATAAATATAAAATATTTGGATGTTACATTAACTCAATATAATTATATAAATTATCTATTTAAATTATCTTATTTTGTTTATGTTTTTAGTATTTTTATTGTGGTAGGTACCTTATGTAAACTAGATCCTGATGAAATTGGGATACCAATAGATCAAAAACTCTATAGAGGGATTTTTTGTAATTTTACATTATTTGAAATATATTTGATCAAAATTTTTATTATCTTTTTATCTTTTTGTGTTATTTTATGTTAAGAAAAAAGTGTTACGTTTTGTGGTAGTAAAATCGAATTTTTATTATCATAAGGGAGATTTGGATCATAAACTTTTCTATATACTAATATTATAGTTTTTATGTAATATTTATTTTGATACATATTTCATATGTTTTCAGATAGATGAGAAAAGATATTATATTACTTTTTATCTCATTGTTGAATAAGTGGTTTTTCTACTAAACATGAAGCAATATTTAGTAGCACTCTCAAATAATGAAGCTAAATATATACCATCTATATTTTGTAGTACACAATTGAAAATATTTTTACTAATCCATTAAATTCATGTAGTCTTAAATATATAAAATAATATATGGATATTATAATTTATAAGTAGTCATCATCTATTTTCTATTATTAATTCTCGTATATTGAAAAACTCTTCTTAAAAGGTGGGTCTATTTATAATATATAACTATACAAAAATTTATATGGGAAATATATATATATATATATATATATATATATTAGAAGATATTAAAATGGAAATTGAAGATGTATTCAAAAAATTACTAGAACCCCTTCATTTGAAATTTTCATATTCTATGGTCATTTTTTATGGAACACAATTTTATCAATGCCAATATTTTCAAACAAAAAAACCCCATAGCATTCGATTGTTAGATTCCTACCATATCTCATTTTGATTAAAATTTTCAATGTAACTGTCTTATTTTATTGAATTTTTAATTTGTTTTTTAAATTATATTTTGTGGCCCATAATCTAGAGCATGAAAAATATATTATTGTTCTGGAAATTTAATATTTATTTTTTGGAACAAAATGATTGTCTATATAAAATGTAGTTGAGTGTTTAATTTATCTACTCTTTTTCATTGATTAATTTTTTTAGAGAACAATTGAAATAATTTTATATCATCTGAATCACCCTTCATCTTTCAATTAATCATGGGATCATCCACTAATATAGACTTATGAGGGATAGTTTGCAATAACATGATATACTAGAAATATTATGAAAAAATGGCACTCCTTACTCAATAAATATATATAGTTTCTTGTATTGTAATAAATATCTCTATGATGTAATAAAATATATCATATTTATCATTTTATTTTTTAATTTATTTTAGTCCACTACAACCTTTGAGGATTTTAAAGCCTAAAAGAAAACCAAATATATTATTAAAGAAATTTAATCTGTCGTAAATCTAAAGAACACTTTGAAAATAATAGGTCATCCAATTGAAGTAGAATCACTATTAGTTCCATAAAAAATCACAGATGTTCGTAAACACATTTTCTCAAAAAGTTATTTATATAATCTATCCCATGTGAGGGAGAATGTTCATATGTTTTTTCTTCTATAACCAGAATATAGAGTTAGTATCTAATGTATTCAAGGTTTTATTCTTCAATGAAAGGGATAAAATGATATTGTCAAAAGTCATGATATATATGTACTTTAATTTATCAGTGCTAAGATTAATTTGAATAAAATAAATTTTATATGGGATTATATTCACCCAATATGTTAAGGTTTATTTAAGATAAAAAAATTTACGTATTCAGATATTTTGAATAAAATTTTAGTCAAAACCATAGATAAGTATGAATTGATATATTATAGTAATACTTTATAGGGAAATTACAAAAATTATTAAAGAAATTATAATGAATATTATGTAGAGATATTATTCTTTTAAAAATAATATTATTCGAAAAAAGGGAGGTAACATGTCATAGACTGTCCTAGTGGGGCTGGTTCCACAACTCCCAAAACCCTCCTCCAATATGCAAGCGATTGGTGACTATATCCAAGTAGGTATAACAATAATATTGGTGGAATTTCTTATGTATTTGTAAATATGAATGCATCTCAATGCCAAAAAATTCTGAAATATAAAAAAAATAACCAATGCATGGATGCATCTATATCCCATAACTATAGTTTGACTCGAAGTAATAGAAAGAAAACATGGAAAAATACAAGACATCCACAAGGAGTCTCTAACAGAAGTCTAACCTGAATGTAAAGGAATTATATATACAATTTGAAATCCACATGACCACAACTCAGTCAGCACCGTCTTACTATACACCATCTCATCCTAGTCTTCCTAAACTCTATCAAATGGTTGATCATCTGCACAAGACACAATATGTGCAGGAAACTCCTATGTAGGGGTGAGAATGAAAATACTCAGAATGACACCCAGAATCCAAAAATAATATAACAAGGGATATACAGTCATATCTACATAGATTTATGACTACAAAAAATATAATAATATTATATATATATGCTCAATAATGACACAAATTCAAGAGGTAAGACACAACTATAGTGTACCACCCTTGAATTCTTGCTTGAAGATTCTACAAATCACTCATCTTGGAGATCAAAATACAGAGTCTGATAGCACTAATGATGTCCTATTGAAAAGAACTAATTTATAGGTCCATTCATGAGAAATAAACATTTATAGTTTGTAGATAATATGATACATAGATAAGAATCACACCTAGGGCCATGGGTTGATACAAAAAACTAAATCCGGATTAACCCTATAATTAGATGATTGTTGCCTAGTAGGATTGGTCACGTCAATACCCAAAACTCTTCCTAGGTAAAAAAGTTGAATAGAGTACCTCACTCTGGACCTCTATGGGGATCCAACAACCATATCTAGAAAGCCCCACTAAAGGGATAATTATATTAGGAGTAGGAACTGATTCGTTCTAACCTTCAAATAAAGGATGAGGAGAATTAAACCTAATGAAAATTTTCGATAATACAGAGGAAAAAAACCAATTCAATGTAATAATGATTAAACATCATGTAGAGGGGTTACACACTATTTCCCTTGATCCTAGGTTCTACCCATGTAAATGGACCATGTAATTCAATCCATATCTATGTAGTACTACATAGCATGTAGACTACCCATGTAGTCTACCCATTTATCAATATAGGGCTCCAAACCATGTAAATATGCATGTGTACCAGTGCATGGGTTTTACAATGTACCTGGTTTAGGTCGTACCATGTAGTGGAGTACTTGGAATGTACCCAACCCATGTAATCCACCACATTTCCCTGCAATTACCAAGATACATTCCAAATTACCAGGGGCAAATCGTAGGTTGTGTGATAGGGTCACACACAATGTGATCCTTAAATTTATCTGTAAAATCTAGCCATGTAGGGGGCTCCCACATGGTGTGTATATCATAAATACACACCATTTGGATCAATATTTCCCAAAATCCTAGATCTACATTCATTGGTCACATCTATTGCTCCGACCTTTTATTCCAGCCGCAACATTATAAATAACATAGAATGAGCCTCGTCAAAGACTTTCTATTTTTAAACAAATTCTTCTATCACTAGATCTATATGGAAAATGGATTACATCATCATTCTACATCATGCACCAAATAACACTGAATAATAAAAATTCAGGTATCCAACATTATACAAATCACTCTATCCATGTCATTTAACATCTATCATATCATGCCGATTTTGGATCTAGGATTTCCAAATGTTTCTCTCAGAAACATGTTCAATGCGATTGATGGATCGAGATATGTAGAGCCATGGGACATGTGTAAAATGCCCACGATGAATGATGAGCAGGGGGAGGAAATCAAAAAAAATTCAGGATGAACATTCCTTGATCAATATGTATTTCGATATCAATTATTTTCCATTAGAACAAAAATAAATGATATTGATAATCAAGATAAAGATTCTCCCACCAAAACCCTGAAAATATAATATCATACGGCAATGTGCATGTTCCATGAATCTATATATTAATCGATTGATTTGTTTTCATAGTAGAAATAATGAATGAGGAATACCAATATTTAAATCACATTACCTACCTCAATTCGGTTCGATCAATGTTGATAAACAATCCATTATCGTCATCATAGATAGATATCTTGAAACTAAGGTGCATTGATCGTCAAACCATAATTGCCTCATTATGTATCTAAGAGGATTCTCAGTGACTCTCTCCAACAATACTCTAAAGGATCCAGGGTTATGTGGCTAACCCTTGGGATTTTTAATAGTAGGATATTTAAATACTAACTGGTCACTGTGTTAAAAATTTAAAATAAAATAACTTCTTGAAATTATACTATTTATTTTTTCTACAACAATGTCTTTTCAAAAAATGACCCATGGAGGCTAATGTTAAGTCATACCTAGGGAAAACCTCACATTATGAACACAATATCACCTTTATATTTTTTATCTAGGAATCCAATTAGATGTTATTCCACCTTTTCAGGAAAAGAACGTTATCATGCTATTAAATATATTTAATATATTTCAAACAATTATTCTAGGAACATTGGGTCTTAGAATCATACTTTTTCTCAACTCCTGGTATATAAATATAAGATATATAATATTTAAAAATAATAAATATAAAATATGGGTTATTACATTTTCTCCACCTTGAGTATTTAGGTTTCAAAAATCCAAAACAAGGGCTACTAAAAAAGATGTGGGTATAGAGAATAAATATGAGCCTCCCACCCCTATATGCTATTTTAGAAATTATCATGCTTCAACAAGATATGAACCAATTTAATCAATCACCCATGAAGGATCCTCACATACTGGGTCGTGATTTCTAATGGTTACTTAGAAAAGTTTACACCATCATTGATTTCCAGCTCTCCCAAGTCGTAAACGTGTGATGGGTTGTGCACATGCCTCCTGAGCTGCGATGTGTCGATGAAGTCATGTACCCATTATAATTACAGAGGCATATCCATGATATAATAAACCTTTCGAATCAACATAGTATCTAGAAAGGTTTAATAAACCAGGTAGATAACATACTACCCTGACCAAATCTCCACAATCCATTTCCAGGTGAATCTTGTATGAACACATGGTCTCCTTACCTTAAATTCAAATGACTCCATAAAAAATAAGAAATAGACATATAATGGATCGATATAATCATCATCTTATATTGTATGATATCCAAATTATGTATTATATCTCACACCAACTCCAGGTCCAAGGGTACTCATTCTCCTGGGATAGCCCACCAAATGGGTGACATGGAGGATCACCCGTACAAAACCTCAAATAGTTCCATTCTAATATCGGATTGGAAGATATTATTATACATAAAATCTACCAGTGGTATTTGATCCTACAATCTATATCCAAATTCCATCATTCAAGCTTGTAACATGTCCTCTAGAACAAAAATGGTTCACCCAGTTTTGTCATCGGTTTGTGGGTGAAATGTTGTTCCCAAGAACAACTAGGTCCCAAACTCCTCTTGTAACCATTCCACATCTAGGATGTAAATGGAGCCCCACAAATAGATAAAATCATCATTGTAACTCATTTATTTTATCTATCTCTTCAATGTAGATTCCTACCGATCTCTCTAGTGAATTCTGTTCTCAGATACATATGTTGTGGGATGACATTGTGAGTCAGTCTATGATCACCTAGATAGAATCATGTACCTTGAAATTACCTGGTAATCCTATCATAAAATTCATATATATGTTCTCCCACATCTATTAATGAATGTCACGAGGTTGATAAAAACCTGTTGGAACTTGGTGCTCAGCCTTCAAATGTTAACATGTGACACATCGATAGAAAAACTCTAAAACTATTTTCATATTGCTAGCAAAAAAAAACTGATGTACGAGGTTCTAGTTATCTCTTCAACACATTGATGTACCACAAAATTAGATGTGATAAACATTATTAGAAATCTATCCCATAAATTCATCGTTACCAACATGAATACTTCGAATGTTATGGTGTGGTCCCACTATTTTCAATAAACTGATGAATCATTCCCTTAAGAAATATTAGAGTGTATAACCTCATTGTTGGAATCCCCAAGATCTTACTCCATGACTTACTATAAGATTGATGGGGTAAAAAATTTATAATAGTTATAAGTTGAGGCATATCAATCCACAAAGGATATCTGAAATGAGTCTAACTACTTTGATACCTCATTCAACAACTGCTAACAAGATCGAATGCTGAGAGAATCAGCTACCACGTTCCTCTCCCTAGGAGTGTAGACAATTTTGATGACATGATCCTTATGGAACTCTTGAAATTTCCTCTCTCTCTCATGTTTTGATCCCTCCTAGAGAAGATATAATTGAGACTCCTATAATGGATGTAGATGATAAACTTCTCTCCCATCAGGTAACATTTCTACATCATCAAACCGAATACTGCCGTTGTAATCTCATGATTATGGGTCTCGTAGTTCTTCTTGTGCGGTATCAACTTGCATAAACTATAAGAAATCACTTGTTTACTTTAAACCAGGATATAACCAAGAACGATACCTGAAACATCAGAGAACACTACGTACTTGCCACTCTTCTTCGATAATATAAATATTGGAGCACTCGTCATACTCTGCCTCAACTACTGAAAAAAAATATGTAACTTTTAAATCCATCAAAATTATACCCCTATAATATAAAATCAATCATGTGTGTTGATATCTTAAAAAATTATGTAATAATATTTGGAAATTTCTTTCGCACCCAAGGAAGATCCACACCTCCGTCAAACCCTTGGGTGGATTTTAAGATAACACTCCCTCAAACATGGATGGGTCCACTTTCACTCCATCTATTGAGATATCATGTCCCAAAAATTGGAACACCTAAATTAGAAATAACACTTAGATATAATACTGTAGTGATGGTTCTCTCAGATTATGTCCAAATCTATACTTTTGTGTCTTAGATGGCCCCCCTCAAACACTAAGTACACAATGATATCATTGAAAATGACAACCATGAACTGATATATGAATGGATGAAAGATCCAATTCATGAGTCCCATTAATACTTTTTGTGCATTAATCATGAAAAAGGGCATCACCAAGTACTCATAGTGATCAAAGAATCATGTGAATTTCATCTATTGTATATCCAAATAAAATACATTCAGCTATTAAAATAATTATCTGAGGTCAATATTTGTGAACCATCGGGCTCTCTCAACTGATCAAAAAGGTAATAGATCCTCATTAGTGGATACATGTTTTTCTTTGTCACCTGATTCATTCTTCGATAGTCCGCACAAATCCTCAAGCTCCCATCTTCCTTGGTAATATAAAATAGTGATTCCTAGTGTGAAACACTATGTAAAATACATCATATCAACTGTAAGTCCTCCAAAATGACCCTTATATCATGAATATTTCTTGAAGACATCTGATATGATGGTGAAGATTTTGGTGTTATCCTCATGTGTAGATAAATATATAGTTCTATCTCTTGATATGGAGGTAAACCTAGAACATCATTGTGGAAGACATTCTCATTCTTCTCCACCACTACAAGAAACAAGAAACTCAAAATGTTTACTACACCAATGGTCAGTCTGGCCAAATTATGAGTAATCGGATGAAACCTCTTATGTATAAGTCAATACTACATTGCATTGGTTTCCATTTCAAAAAAAAATATAGAGAACCTCGTTCTATCACTATGGACACACCAAACCCTTCACTTAAAATAGTCAATCTGGGAATAAACATTAGATAAAAAATCCTTACTAATAACAAAGTCATATGTTATCTAAGCTATAACCAAGAGCTCCCAACCAAAACTCTCCCATCAAAAAGTGAGGTCACACTATCGGCACAATTTCATGACCACAATGTCTTATCTAGTAGGATTGTACAAGATTATATGTTGAGTTAATGGTTCAACTAGAATAACTCAGTATCGAACATGATATTTGGAATGAAAATAATGTCTAAAACTATGTCTGATATAAATGTAGCTAACATATAAAAGGCCTAGATCGTACCGTGAATAATTTCCAGAGCCTCTGGGTCATAAGATTCCACTACGTGCAGTTGACCCCCCGTATGTCCTCGAGCTCCCTGAACCTATTGAGGACCACTTAGCAGTGATGTCGGTAATATATCAATGAATCAACCACCTCATAAAACCCTCACAACTCCTCTTCCATATCCTCTATCATAGGTATATTCCTGATCCTTATGGCTTCCCTTCCATGGTGGCCCTTCCAAAATCTCTTTGTCTATTGTATAGCGGGTTGAGAAATATCATGTGAGATGTTCTATACCATCACATGGGTAGCACCAACTCTCTCTAGGACAACTAGTCCAACCCGGTGGGCCTAGTACTATAAATACCTTATCCTGAGACATCATGTTGAAACGTATCCCATGTCTAGGTCTCTGGGGCTGACGTCAGCTCCTTACTACCGAGTTATCTACTCTTGATTTTCCACTGTTGACAATTATTGTATGTAAATGATCAACCAATAAAATCTAAAAAACCAAAGCTCGCATTAGAACACCATAATTAGTAGTAATTGATATAGGGATAACACTGGATTTGGTGCCACTATATATACTTTTCTTGATGGTTCGAGCATTGAATAAATGACCGAAAACCATATCCATCGACTACTAGAGAAGATAGTTAAACTCTATTAATAATAATATATTTTCATGCTACACTGTTGGAGCTGCAAAATCTCCTAGATATGTACGTCACATAGAATCCTTGATGAGAAATACTATCTAAAAATGAACTCAAACTCAGTCCACAAAAGTGTTTCCTCTCTATAAGACATTGTAACTAATCCCCACCATCACCCTACTAGACCATGAAGATGGATTGATTCTAGAACCACCATGCAATCTACCAGTGTTCTAACTAGATGAAAATTATGGGTCACCATCTCAATATAGTCCTTATAAACCTATGGTATGGGCTCACCTCAAAACCTACTTGTCACTATCTTTGGAACTAGTTAAGTATACTCATCCTACACATTATATCTGCTGGTCCTGGGAGAACCACATGCTATTCTATAGGTAGTGGTTTGGGTGGTTCACCACATGGAGGTAACATCGCATGAACTAGTTCAGATATCGAAGACCCATCATTAATAAGATCATACTTGAGATATTCATGATGAAATATATCTTGCATTCATCATAGAGGAATCCCAAAATAAATCAAATGTACCCTGAACAATGAGTACATCTAAAGAGATGACCCAATAATGACATGGATATTATAATATATTCCTATATGATCATTGTAACATTTTTTCCTTGCAAAAAGGGATCTCATATATTGAGTCAAAAATTAGGTTATTAGAGTCTTAAGGTACGTATACAATGACTTCTGCACTAGCACTAGAGTACCTACCTGAAATCTAAACTCAAAACACTTAACAATGTTTCCCTAATCCAATCATACAGGCTTCTGATCCTAAATTAGAACTTACAACAATGATTTCACTCTTTTATGGCCCATTTCAGTGGGGACCGTTTTACAATTCCCCATTCCCACCTCTAATAGGATAGGGTATGGTCACTATCACTGAGTAGAAATATCACTAACATGGGATGAATTGACTATGTATGTGTTCACATACACACATCTCCAAGGCCAAAAAATATTGAAAAGTACAAACAACTAAACAAAAAATGAATGAACGCATAAAATCCCACATCTAGAGTACACAATTATGTAATGTAAAGTAAATGTGTACAAATACAATACTTATACAAATATTTTATAATGGATTTACAAATTGAAATTAAATGTATTGGTTCTACTGTCAGAATGTCGTAAGAAAAGACATTAGCTCGTCCAGTATCAGTAACCACTATCTGGTCATGGTCTTCCTAGGAATCTCTAAAATGTTCAATCATATAAACAAGTTAAAACACATGTCGGAAAAACCCATGCTGGGGTGAGTATAAAGTTAATTAGAAGTTCACTCTCAAACCATAGATAATATAAAAAAGGAAATACTATCATCACTACATAGGTATATTTCTACCAAAAAATAACAAGAATATCTAGTTAAAATTATTAAAGACTCCCAATCATGAGGTAAGGTATCACTAGGGTATACCAGCCCTTTAATTCTATCTGGAAGATTCCACAAAGCACTCATCCAGGAGAATAACATCCTGAGTCTGATTTCACTCATGATGTCTATCCAAGAAGTAATTCTCACCGTATATCATCATGAGAATGAAATGATGATAGTTTGAAGAGAATAAGATACAATGATGGGGATCTAATCCATGGTCAGGGGGGGTAAAACCAAAAACACAACCTGGTCAAATTTCTATGTATAGCATCAGAACAAGGTAGGATTGGTCATGTCGATATCCAAAAAAAATATTTAGGGAATAAAGATAAATAGAGGATCCCACAACAGGACTCTTGGGGGGGATTCCTACAACTCTATTAAGGAAGTCCCACTAATGAGATAATTTTACTATAGTAGAAACAAATTCCTACCAACCTTTATGGAAAGGATAAGGGGAACACACTATAAAAAAACTTCCCCATGATATATTGGCAATGAAATAAAATCCATTAAGAAAGACTACATTGCTTGAAGACGGGTCACATGCCATATCCCTTGCCCCTTAGATATTCCCATGTAACTGACTTGTTCCCTTAAAACCATGTCTGTGTAGTACTACACAACATCTAGACTAACTATGTAGCCTACCCGTTTCATCTATACAAGGCTCCAGCCTTTGTATGTATGCCCATTTAACTGTACATGGCTTTACTCGTGTACCTTGTCTATGTCGTGCCTTCTGGAGGAGTACATGTTGTGTATGCATCTCGTGTACTCCACCCAATTTCTGGATATATCCCAAGATACATGCTGAGTTAACTAATATAGATCACATGAATTTTAATTGTTAACCTTCTCTTGAAAACCCCGGCCACCACAAGGGTCCCCCCCTGGAATAAAGATTTTAATTACATGCCTTTTGGATTGGGATTTTCTGGAATCCCAGATCCACATTTGGGCATCATCTCAATTGTTCCAGCCTCTGATTTCGGTAGTGCATTGCCAAAAAAAATATATTGATACTTGAAATAGTTTGCCTATCACTGAACAACATGTTCTGCCACTAGATATTATTAAAAAATTGTTTAAATCATCATTATTCATCTTGTCCTCAAGAACACCAAAGAACATGAATTCAGGAAGACACCATTGTCCAAATATCTATATCTTTATCAACAAAAATCCTTCATTTTATTGTTCATCCCAAATCTATGATTTCATATCCTTGAACCAAGAAAAGGGTTCCCAATGATTGAATGACTGATATTTTTTCTGCCACAAGCCAAGATAATAACTCTTGGTCCAAATAATGAATGAGGGGAGAAACTCATAAATCAATCAAGAAGAAAATACCATGATAGATGATCATTTTGATCTTGGTTCATTTCCATTTTAATGAAAATTAATTAAAGTAATAATCAAGATAGATATTATTGCATTATAACCCTGAAAATATAATCGAGTCATTAAATATGCATGATTCGTGAATAAATACATTCATAAATTGATTTATGTTGTCATCGAAATATAGGAAATGGAATAAAAAATATTAAATCACATATAATAAATATATTTGATTCGATGACTGATGAAGAATGATCAATCATTATCATAATTGGTATGATCCATCAAATCCCAAGTTCAATGATCATCAATCTCTTATTCCTTTATCATTCACACAACATGATTCTATAAGGCTCTGTCCAATGATCCTCCCATGGATCTAGGGATATATGGATACAGATGGTATTTTTTTATAGTAGTATATATAATTTCATACCATTTGTTTTAAAAAACATTTGAAATAAATTAATTAATTTAAATTAATTTATTTATTTTCCTATCGGAGGTGAATTTTCACTAAACAAACCACACTGACTAATGTAAAGTTGTATCTAGGGTAAACCTTATGGTATGAAATCAATTGTACCCCATATTTCTAATATGGGAACATGTTTTGAAGTTTCTCTACATTTTATAGAAAAACAATACATGTGCTTCATATTTAATATATTTGATATAACTTAAACATTTATTCCAGGCACATGGGGCCTCAGAATTGTATGTTGTCTTAGTGACCTTTCTTGAAAAATAATTCAAATAATTTTTAAAATATAATACATTTTAAATACAAGTCATTAGATAACATCTATATTAATTAATTAGAATAAAAAAGAAGAAACTTATGATGTTTGGTTAGCATAATTAGAAGTAGAAAAGTTATATGAAACTCCTCCATTAAATTATTAAAATTGTGAAAAGATTGAGATTTGAAAATTATTGATTAAAATGAACTAATTTTTGCTATGAGATATCAGGAAACGATTTAGATTGAAAAAATGGATAAAAATAAGAGGAAATAAAATAATGACAAGAATAGTTAATATTTATGTTCAACTAAATATATTACTAATGATTTGGGACAATAAATAAAAAAGATGAATCTGGTTTAAAAAATATATATGAAATACCTAAATACAATGAAAACAAAATAATATTTCCACTAAAATTATCTATAGAGGAAGGTAATAAATAAGAATATATATCATTAAAGAAGCTATAGTTCCCATATATTCCAATGGTAAAAGGGAAAAGGGTAATGGGAGTATATTTGAAATAATATCCTAAATCCATTCTACATCATTCAATTAAAAAATAAGATAAAGAAAATGTTATATATCCACCACCATAGAATTATGTCTCATCAGTATAATCTATACCACATACTGTTTTAGTATCAAAATATTCATAGGATAACTTATGTTTTTTCATTATATTTTTTATGTTCTTCATCAAATAAATCATTAAATACAAAGTATTTATAAAATAAGTAAGGAATGACACAAAGATATATTTTATCAATTTACATAGAGGAATGTTTATAAAGGAATAGTTATTAAGGGAAACTAGAGTAAGAAAATGATAACTCTGTAACATTTTAAAATTATTATTAAAGGGACGAAAATAAACATGTTAAGTTGTTTTTAGATATTTTCGGGAAAGATCATGTATGGAATAATCATGATCTTTCTAGACACATCACCTAAACTGACTCACTACATTACTAAAAGGTTGTTTCCAATTCCCCTTATTTGGAAACAAGTTAGTGTTAATTTCTAGTCCTTATTTATTTATAATAATAAACACATATTAGAAACTAGATTAGAATCTGGAATGAGGAATCTATACATTTAAACTCAATGAAAATAACATAATCAGTTTCAAATGATAAAAAATCCAAACAACACATAATAAAAAAACAAACTCACATTCACAATAAATAAAAAATCCATAATAAAAAAGTTGTTCTTATATAAGAATCAAAAATAGAAATAAACTACTAGCTGAAATGGGTGATATAACATCCCACAAAAATATAACCAAAACCTAAATTATAATAAATCACCTCCATGACACCCATAGTTACTCACTACATCTCAAAAAATCCTGCAATTGATAAAAAATTTCATTATGAAAGTAATAACATAAAAATGGAATAGGAAATAAATCATGGGAACTGCATAAAATTATCTTTTTGTATATAAGATATGATATAATTGTTCATGGTATAATTCCACCAAAGTGTTTTTGAAATTCAATCAATAAAACATTTCATATATTATAGGTTTAAAATAGTATTTATACATGGATTTTAAAATAAATGTTTAATAAAAATAAATAACATAACAAGTATACTAAAAAAGATTCATCAAATTTTTTTAGAAAAAGGTTTGAAAAAACTATTTTACAATAAAAACAATGAATACATAGGAATAGGTTTATTATATTCTTTTGAAAAAATAAAAACCTATTTTCCTCCCTTACGAACTCATTTATCAAAATCTCATTTAATTTACAAAGCCCACCGATTTTGTTAAAATGAAACATTCCATACCATTGGTAAAATATTTTTAAAATAGACTATAACCACAAATTAAATAAAACACAATCACAAAATAGATCCAAGAAATCCATGTAACATAAAAAATATTAAACAAAAACCAAAGTGATTGTTCCATATTACATATTCAATAGTTCAAGGATAAAAACCTGGAATTATAGGGGATCCCTGAAATAATCATAAATGGGATCTAGGTGTCATGAGAAACCCACATGGGCCTATCATAATATGATCATAGACTTAACATATGAAATAGTAAATATGGAATCCTTCAACTATAGGTGAATATAATCTCACTACACCCAATCTTATTGTCCCGGTCTCACTGGGAGGTAATCTATAGGAAAATAAAATGATAAATTTGATACTACCCAATGTGTAATATATTCTATCATAGAAATTATTTACATCCTATAATAGATAACTAGGGTTCCCATGAGATAAATTGAGTATATATAAGAAAAAAATTGAATCATATGATCATCACCTAAATAATGAATAAAATAACTCAAATAAATCTCTAGAGACCTCAAACACCCTCTAAAGAAACAACAACATTTTCTTCCTTGTACAAGCTTCAGTAAGAATATATTAATCCCCAAATTAGAAGAATGTATAAAAATACATCATGTAATATAAGGGGCTGAACAACTAGAGAAAATAAAAATGTAAATTGAACCATTTATTAATAATAAAATAATTTATTTTCAACAAACAAATAAAAATGAAAAGTCATTTACCATAATTTTGAATCTCACCTTGAATAATAATTTGAATTAATTTCATGAATTTTTTTTAAAATCCATATAGATAATATCCTTTCAGTTTAAAACCACTTTAAAACACTGGTAATACCATCAAATAATAATACTAATAAGGCTTATCCAGTACACCCTTTATATTAACTACACCATTTTAAAACATAAAAATTTAAACATTAAAAACCGTATTGGTTTCATCAATCCATTTTGAAAGTATAATTTTTTTAATGAACCTATAATGAATTTAACTAAATACATTACATGTATAAAAAAAGTGATTAATCATTTAATTAAACCCATTAAAAAATTATTAAATTAAATATAAATCATTAAAATTATTTGAAAAATAACATGGTTATTAAATATACATAAAATATAATATTAAAACAAATTTAAATGATGTATAATTACATAAAATACATTGTAAATTAATTTTTGAAAAACCCATCATTAATAAAATCCACTATAAATTGATGATGAATGGACAATATTGAAAATAAAAGGTTCATATAATCCCCTTATCATCCATATACACATGTTAGAACCAATAAAGATCATAAATTTAACGTCAATTTGGGTTTCGATTTTTTTTAAAGAGGCAATGTAAAAAATGAAGGATGTGGAGATATGAAAATAATGGAAGAAATACCTTCTAATTTCACTTGAGATAAATAAAGAAAAGAAAAAGGATTTTAAGAGAAGTGTAATTAAAAGATTTATTAGCTCTTCCATGATCATTTTGACTGAATTTAAATGAGAGTGTCTAAAATAACATTATGTTTATAGGGTTAGAAATGAGAATTAATTAAATTTAAAACAAGGTAGAATACCTCCTCAACATGGACATCTGCATAATGGTGTAGAGACATTTTTTCGATACCCACCGTGGTCATTCCTTCAAAATACACTACATAGAGAACCTCTAATTCGAAAAAAAATTATGCCCATGCCTATATTACATGTAATTTTGATTCCAAAGTGTAAAGTGAATGTAAGACCCCCGATACATTATGATATAGTTCATTTTATATAAATTAAATATCATCAGTAGCATGTCCTATTATGATCGTTATGACATTTTATAATGGATGAGGGAATTTTCATTAGTTTTACCCCATCCATTTCCTTTGTAATTTTCTTCTATTTTAAGTAAATGGTCATATGCTTTACATATTGATAGACTTCCTTAGTAATAACTTGTCATAACCATATCCCCAAGCCTCAATAATTATACGTGAATGTCAAATTTTAATAAAAATATAAATAAAAATATATTTTAATATTACAAGTCTATAAATTATAATTTTATAGGATAAATATCAACATTGAACATAAATTGTCAATTTAAAACTAGAATGAATTTTGGAAAATTTCCTTTAAAAAACAAAATTTAAGAATATTAAAAAATATAGTATTTAAGTATTCCATAGTTATTTTTTATGAATTTATTATAATATTTTTAACTAATAAATTATTAAGAATCATTTTTATAAAAATAATTATAAGAACATTAGGTGGTAAAATGGATATTTTTTAGAAACCTAGTTTGTTTAGAAAAAAGTTCTTGATTAAAAAGATATAATGCCTATCAGTTATTATTAACTAAAATATTTTCTAATAATGAATGATTTTAATTAAATATATATATATATATATATATATATTATATATCAATATATTTTAATTTAAATTCATCTAATTATTATTTCGAGACATATATTTAATATAAAATAAACTAAAACTTGAAAAATGTATTTTTTGAAAAAAACAATTTAATAGATTTTGATGGTTTATCTTTAAATAAAACTTTTATACCTAATTGAATTGAATTTGGTAAAATGGTTTCCACATATTGAATTAGAGTAATTCTTTCTATAAAAATATTCTTCTTAATCTTTTTTTATAATGAATTATAAACAAAATAAAATGTAATTATTGATGTTTTTGTAAAAACGGTTTTACAAGGCGTAAATATATAAATATACATATCAAGATGACATAAAATCTTACAAAAAACCCAATTTCATGTTTTTATTATGACCTTATACTTTTACCCTAATAATTTTATCAAGTTTGTGCAATGTGTTGTGTGAAAAAATTCGTATGATCTATTATTTCTTAAAAAACAAATGTTTCCACCTCTTCAATTATAAAATGGAACTACCTATCCACACGTACTAAAACCTCTGATTTTTTATTGAAATAAATATACCCAATTTCCCCCCCAATATCCTAATCCACATTCTATAGAATAATTTATTACTAAAATTACAACCCTATTACCATTAATAGTATGTACAAATCACGTTTCACGAAGAGAATATAATCTTTATAATGAAGCTCTTTATTTTTCATTCTTCATCTCCCACCATAAATTATATATTAACACACATATTTTAATAACTCCATTATATAAAATATAATGAGATTTCATTATGTTGATGGTGTCTTTCTCCATTAAATTATAAATAAATCTATCGCTCATGTATAATAAAAACTACATCCTCACAATCCATTTTAATTTATTTTCCATAAATAGCTCACATAAATAGACATTTATGAATCAAATGATTAAAATATATAATGCATAAAACATTATATTAGTTCTATAAATGTAATATTCTATCATGTTCGATAACATTTATCCCGTTAAGGTAGTGATATCATCATTCATGCATATATACATTCTTCCAGCCCTATTAAGTGATGTGATTCATTTACCATGTAAAAATGTAATAATGGTTACAAAAATTTATATAATGTGTAAATATGATATTTATAATGATAATATATTTCTAAGGATGATGTATATATATCTTATGTACTTGAACTGGAACATTCATATCAATACATGTATCAAAAAACAAGGAAATTAATAGTAAAAATTGTAAAAATAATGAAATAAAATTAACAACAGTGTGGTAAAATTTTATAAAATCATGTTCAACCAAATGGAATTAAAAGGTAAGGGTTTCCATCTAAATTTTTATCACATCGAGACAGAATTGTTAATATAAACCAATTCAATTGTATGAGGTTTATATAATACACATTTGATGTACTTAATAAGAATAACTATTTATTTATCGAGGTTAATGTTTGAATGTTTTTTTATTTTAAATGATTACAATTAAATAGTTACCAAAAATAGTTATAGTATATTATAAAATACAACATTCCTTTTTAATTGAATATACATTCATTAAGGGAATATTATCATTTATACATCATATGATCCAATCATTTTTTTATCCTATTGGTATTAAAAGAGTTTCTATATTTACTTATCTATTTCCTTCTTTTTGGAATAAGAATTAAGAATATAAAATTTTAAAATAAAATGTGTTTAATTGTATATAAAAAGAAAACACAAATTATTTTATGCCCATGTGTTCTAAATTTGTTTTATAAAATTTCTAAAATTTACCTAAATTATATTTTTAAGTATATTTTATGCTATCCGTGGATATTTAAAAGAGTTTTCAATTAATCTATCTATAGTTATTTTAAAGGACTGTTTTTGGACTACAAATTTAAAATGGATATTTTTTAATATATATGGTGGTAATAGACATCACTACTACCATAAACATTTTTCAAAATATGGAAACATCAAAACATTCTAAAAGGTTTTAAAAAAATATACATTTTATGATTTATTATTTAAATATTTCACTTCCATTCAATTTATTTTTTTAATGGAAAATTTTTTCAAAATCCGTTATTCCTGATAAAGCATTGCTCGCCAGTCATCTTTTATTGATTTTTTTATTTATAATTTTTTTAGAAGACAATATATTTCTTTTGATAAATTTTATTTATAAATTAATTTTCACTTAAATATCTGTATTCATAATTTATGGATATGATTACATCCTAAACCGTAGTCCACTTTTTAATTTGGTTATTACAGTGAAATGTAATTCATTAATTGAGGATATTTTAAAAAAAAATTATTCATTTCAAAATAAAGGTATCTATTGATAAGATAAATATATTCGTGGATAAAAATGATTATATGATATATGAGGAATGAATTTGAATTATCTTAATGGGTGTTCCTAGAATTATATATCCCATTTATGCACAAGTATGTATCATGAGACAGATCAGTTGGGAAAATTAAACGGGTTTTTTCCTATAGTTTTAAACCGTAAAATGAATGGTCCTGGTAGTACGAATACCTTGTTATTTGAGATATTGGTGTCCAATATTAAAATTTTCCGTTATTGTGAATTTATTTATTATTATCCATGATATTTCTTCATTAATATTATCCAAGGATGTATTTTTTTATTTTATTGAATTAAATGGCATGATTGTTTTGTTGTTCATGTTTCAATATTGATTATTTGATAACTAATCACGATATTTATTTTATCAAAAAGATTGTGTGTTCAATTATTTAACTTTCAATATGGGTTTTACCATATTTATTCATTAGATAATCTACTTTATGTGACAACTACTTAGTATGTGAGCTCACCCAAATTTATTTCCTTTCCCCAGGATATGAAGAATAATTCTTCGAATGAGTTCAAGGAAGTCCAATGTTTTTTATTACTATGTTTTATCTTTTATCCCCAATTTCAATTTTGTAACATGTCTGTATTGGAATATCTGAGAAAAGGAAAATAACTAGTACTTCAGTATATGACCCCCTGAATCTATGAAAATTTAAGGATGTAGACATAAGCTCTTGTTTACTATATTACGGGTTGTGATAGTTGGTTTCAAAATATGTTTAATAGAAACCATTCATACTTGTTTTAGGAGAATATATATTAGAGAACATAATACCATGGAATAATTTGACTATAATAATTGAAGAATATAATACTATTTTGGTAAAGAAGAGATTATATTGTTTTTCATGATATACATCTCTATCTAAAAACTAGATGTGGATGTGAATCTAGTACAATTGTACGTAGGTGTAAGAACAATGAAATGTGAACATTGGGATATAATTCGATCATTACCTAATGTAAAAAAATATCCATACTCTTACCATGGTCTTAAAATACCATGGGATATGCTTTGCATAATTCATATTTTATTGATAAATCATTATAGTGGATTTAAAAATTAATACTTTCTTAAATAAACCACCTTTAAGATTCTAAGATTAAAATAATACATAAATTTTTAATTTATGATATGTGTAACACGATACATTCTATTATACATTATGATTTAATATTCATAATTATATGAGCTAAAAAATGTATTTCATTGTTTTGAAATGGTTCTAGAAATTAAATAAGGGTGTAAATACTCATGATAAATATAGATATTTCTCAGTAGGGAAACTCAATACAGTTGGTATTGCAACAAAGAATATGATGGCTAAATTTGGGTAGATTAATTTTATAATGAAAAAAACCTTTCATGAATGGAGAAATCTATTTTTTCTACTATATTTTACTTGTCTATGTGGAATAAGTCCCCATTATTGAGTGGGAGTAATAATCATGTAGTAACTCAACAAATAAATTATTTCCCTTCAAAAAATATTTCATGAATTGGTATCTATCAAAGAGGAAAGATTTTATTTTCTATATATATTCATAAGGGTGCTGCTGATTAATTGTGGTGAATGATCCAGAATACTAAAAAGGAAGAAGAAATAGAATAAATGGAATGTATAGATCTTCAGGATAGATTATTTTATAAATATTTTCCTCATAATTATTAAACTAAAATTAATAGAATGTTCCTCTCTATAATGTAATGGAAATAAGAATGTGTTGATGAGTATGAGGTTAGCTTTACAGATGATCGGGATTACATTGGTATCATTTAATGCAAGATTTATCATTTCTTTGAAGGTATTAAACAAATTCTATGAATGGACTTCTCTTCGAATGTTTTTCATCATGGGATGAAGTAGTTATATGTTCCATAAAAAAATGAAGTATATTGATCCATTATATTAATTGAAAATTATAAGAGGAATATAAGAAATGAACACTGTGAAAAATGGAATGATTCAATGAAGTAGAAGAAGATGATGATTAAATTTCTATCATTTGAAAATTTTGAAAATAAACCTCCATGAATACGATTTAGGGTACTAGTATATTTCTATTAGTGTGGTAAAAATTTTCATTTGGCTCATTAATTCAAGGAGAAGAAACAAAACCATGATTTACAATGATTAATCTGTAAATAAATGTTATATTATTCAAACAAATTATTTATGAATTAGTGCAGTATACCCTATAAGATTCAAATGGAAAAAGTCTAGGATTATGTGATTACTAAAAATGAGGTGGAAGTTCCAAATGATGTGGTGAAAGGTACTTTAATCATATAATCAAATTAAAAAAATGCTTCATTTGATTATAGATCCTCACAATCTATTATATCTTCAATGATTTTATGGATAATTAGACACTTTCCATACACCTTAGGAAATTAATTTTCTGTCAAAATTATTTGTTCAAATATCAATAATTTTTTTTTGAGTCTACTAGTCTCTATTATGACACAAAATCATGATATATTGTTTTTCATTATTATCATACCAATTGTTTAATGCAGTATAATACATGGTATGGATTGTAATTCAAAATATGTAGTAAAATATTTTTGTATGGAAATTGAAATTACAATTTTTGTAGAATATATAGAATTCATTATCACTAGAATTTAGAATTCATCAATTTAGTAATATATATATCCACCCCCAAAATCTCTTCTAAAAAATTTTCTAGGAGAATATGGGCGAGAAAACTCTACGAATGTACAATGTAATATTTAAATTGAGGATGTACGTATATTAAAAAAAATATTTCATTTCCTATGGAATTACATGGACATCCATGAGAACGTGATTTTAGGTTTAACAATTATTTAATCCCTGATTTAATACCAATATCAATTTCTCCCTATAGAATTTCTACTATTTAATTAGTGGAGCCAAAGAACTAACATGAGGAATTTTGTTATAAGGGAAGTGTTTTCCCTATTTTTTAGTATATAATGGTTCTATTTTATTTATTAATAATAATGATAAACCCATGAATATTTTAATTAATCATAGGGTAATAAATTATATTATTAAAAATAACTGTTATTTAGTACCTCACTTTGATAACATATTTGATGAAATTCAGGGTGCTCAATACATTTACATGATTGAACTTCATTCCATGTATCATCAATTGTGAGTAAAAAAGGAATAAATTTCAATGATGTAATTCTAAATGAGGTATATAAATTTAGAGTTTACATCAAATCCATTGGAATTGGTTAATGAACCATTTATTTTACGTATTTAATGAGATCGGTTATCTAGAAATATCTTGATGATATTTTATGGTATCCACTAATCATATCTAGGTGTATTCCAATTGGTATGTGGGATTGATAATAATGTGTGGATAAAACTCAGGAATCTTAAATAGAATGTGTAATATAGAATATTTAGTATGTTTGATTTCTATATCATGGTTTTTTATTTTCGTAGACATATTATTTCCATGGAAGTCATCATAGATAATATTATAAAAAATAGTACCAATAATGGAATAAAATATTGTCCACAACTGATATATTTTATTTCATTAGAATATAATATTACTATCATATATTCATTTAGAATTTATCATGATTTGATTACCCATTAACCAATTTTAAATGTAAAGGGGATATGTTCATTTGGAAAATATAATGTGAAGAATGTTTTGATGAATTGAATTGGATATTTTTCAATTCAACAATTTAGAATATACCATCAAGAAATGATTGTGTTTTGATATATAGTGATGCATCAATGAAAATAATAGGTTTTTTTCTTAAGAAAAATGATAATGTTACTATGTAAGAATCAATTTAGCTAATGAATTTTAATAGAACTATCCAACCCATGACCATGATTTAAAAGCTATAATAATTTATAATAAGATATAGAGACATTATCTCTATGGTTAAATATATGAGATATAAATTGACCATAATATCATTAAAACATATTTTTACCAAAAGACTTTAACTTTATCTATAGATGATTAATTATGATACTTAGGGATTACGATTTGTCCATACACTACCCCCTAGGAAAATAAAATAACAAAATGTATGATTTTAGTAGGATGATCCTAGATTTATAATGAAAATGTGGATTGAAATAGATCTTATGCATATGGATCTAGTAAATGTGTATGTGGTAATCATAATGGAAGGGGAAAAAGATCTCCTTTTTTTAAATGATTGAGAAATTATATTTATTAGAAAATATTAATAGTCATCAAAATTAAGAAGAGAATTTTTAGAAAAAAAATAAAGCTATGAATGGATAGATGTTTGTAGGAATCATTTCTGAAGATGGTGTTCTAAAATTTGGAAATATATTGTCATGTCAATATGTACCTGGGAGAAAATGGTAGTATTAGATGATAGTAGTTGACAGAATTTTTATATAAATAATGATAGAAAATATGCATAGGCATTTTAAGGATCATTTTTTGTGGAATAACATATAGTGAAACATTCAAAAAAATGTATCTAGATGATTGGTTTTTCGATATGTGAATGATCAGAGATACTATCCTAGAGATGTTATGAAACCTTCTCATGAAATTGTGTGGAAATGGGATGAAATTACTATTGGCATTGTCACATGAAAACAAGATACCTCAAAAAAGAATGATTCAATATAGGTCATTTTTTATCATTTAACCAAATATTTATATTTCCATGTTATAAGAGATGTTTTGAACCTTTATTTCCTTGAAAAAAACTATGTTAATGAATTTGTAAGACATATAGGTACACTAATTTTAATTTTTTTATTATTAACCCCTTTTTAAAACAATATTCTAGATGAGACTTTACACGGTTCATGATACTGAGCATCATTTTAGGTCCATTTACAGTCCTATAATATATATACAATTTATAAAGGCCATTAAAACATTGGAATACATGTTGATATCATTCTCACCGTACCTTCTATGTACGTGGGAATATTATTTACCTTTGTTAATGTTTTAATATGACTATATTTTCCATTCTAGTATTCAAATGGTTTCTTATGAAGCAATATCTGGATATAAGTGTTGTAATCCGACATGTTGGGATGATGTTTTCAAAAGGAAGAATGTATTCTCTAATTTTTTTGAATATTCAATGATAATGGTAAGGACTATTCAGGATAAAATTATAGTAGTTCAAAGTAAGAAAAATATTGATGATAAAAATAGGAGAAAATATTTCAAATTTCAATGAGGATATCATGTTTTCTAAAATTTATAACCATATAAGGGGATCATAAGGTTTGGTAATAACGAAGAACTAAGTCCTAGGCGCATCAGAACCATTGAAACTCTAGAATGGAATGGAGTGTAGTTTTATAATTAGTTAATTTCTTCAAGTCTTTAACTACACAGAAATTTCACGGAGAATGTTTTCTTAAATACATTTGAATTTTACGAGTCTGCTGTTTCTGACGGCACCTGATTCCGAGGCCCGGTGTGCCCGGAATCAATTTCTGATGTTTTTTTTGGGTACGTTCAATATACATATATGTGGTTTTTTTGTATCTTTTGAACCAGTGCTCTGAATTGAAATTTGAGGGCACAGATGAACTCGCAGCACGAGTATTCTCTTAAAGGGATCGTTACCGTAGTTGTGTTTGCTCGAGAGGAGAAGTTAATTTTTGGGGATTTATAATAAATTAAATAAAATTGTTGTACACAATTTCATTTATGTTTGGTGGTTATTTCCACTAAAGGGAAGATGGGGTGGGGCCCACACCTCCCATAACCACCCATGAGAAGATATTTGTGAGGTGGTGCCCACAAGAGCCCTAACCCTTCAACTCCCCATTAACTCCCCATCATTTAATTTGAAAACTCCTCTCTTTTGATTTTTAAACTCTTCACCTCCCCTCATTAAGGTGGAGCCTTTCCATCTCCCCCCCATTAATGTTTCCATCTCTAATGATTTAATTAATTAAATTTTCATTTTGAATTAATTTGAATTTCATGGAAATGTTATATTATTGAAGGGCCTTTTATTACATTTTCCTTGGGAAATATTTTGGTGGGGGAACCTTTGGAGAATTAGAGGAGAGCTTCATTCTTCCACGAATAATGTCATACTCTCTCGGCAAAGAACACTCCACGGCTTCTCCTACTTTATTTTTCCTCCAAGTCAAGGGAGAAGAAACCGCTCATGAGGAACGTTGTCTACGACAACCAATCTTCCATCAAAATTGACAGGACAACACCATTCTCCGCAACTCCATGTTCTGTGATGCCTGAATACCATGACGCTCGTCTTTCGCATATCATCGATGAACGGACCTCATTAATGATGTAGGGGGTTTACGTTTAATTTTGAATGAATTAGATTAAACTCTTGTTCATGGATGTTTGCTTTATTCAATGGTGGACATTGTTATAAATTTACACGGAGGGTGTGGGGCGAACAAACACGGTCCAACATCCCTCCATTGTTTTATTTATTGTTTGTCGAAGGAGGCAGCGACATCAGCAAGCGGAGGTAATGGTGGCCGTGTGCTGACCATGTAATGAAGAACCGTGGCCCGCGCTGACGGGCCGCTCAACTGAAGAATAACAAGCTGGCCAAAGGCAGCTGGGGTGGAGGACCGCAGCGCCTCTAAGGCACTGCACTGCAGACAACTGCGACCCACGCTCCCCGGGTTGCTTCAGTGCCAAACCAGCTAGCTCATCAGGCAGCCGGGTTGAGGAGGTAGCGGCACCAGCAGGTGCCGCACGGGCGGACAGTGGTCGCCCCCCATGCAGGCCTCTCATGTCAGGATGACCGGCCGACTTCAGCTGGTCGGACCAGAGGGCAGCACCACACGGTGCCCTTGGTTTCGAAAATAGGGGGACCGCCCCGCACCCCCCCCCCCCCCCCCCCCCCCGCCCTGCACCACTCGGCAAGCCACGGGCTACACCGCGCCCCGCCAGGCCGGGCCATGCACAATCGGGCCAGACCGTGCCACACCGGGCCGGGCTATGCACCACCTGGCCGGGCCGACCCCCCTACCAGGTCAGACCCGCCAAACCAGGTCAGGCGGACTCGCCATCCCACTAGGCTTGACTGGCGGGGCCGGATTCACTTAAACGTAAATAACTTTAATACCACACGTCCGATCGACACGCCATCTGTGGCACTAGGATCCTTGTGAAGATACAATACTTTTTCGATACTCTATGTGAGTTTTGGACGAATTTGGAAAACAGCCGGGTTTGGAATGAGTGTAATTCCATCCGAGCCCCTGGAACGGAAAAGCCAATATCTCTCAGACTGGCCATTCGATTGATGCGATGTCTGTCGCGTTGGGTTCCTTTTGATGAGACGGAACTTTGGGATACATCCAATCAGGAATTTGTTATAGATGATGTATCTACCCCTTGGATCGAGGAGTGGACCCTCCCAGAATCGAGCATGCTATGTTCAAGAAGCCATGTCCTGGCTGCGATTGTGACGACTACCATACTGGAATCCTCCATGGGTTCCACGATGAAAACAATCGTACATGAATTCATCGTGGGTTAGATGATGATGACAACTATACTGGAATCCTTTGTGGTTTTGACAGCAATGACTACTGTACTTGTATCCTAAGTGGGTCTGAAAGATTGACTTCTGTACTAGTATCCTACGTGGGTCCGACAGAGTAGCTGGTCTAGTATCCTACGTGGGTCCGAAAGCTTAGTGTTGTAGTATCCTATGTCGGTCTAATATATTAGATGAATCAGTTACTACATCTGATCATCTCTATCGCTATACAAAATATGTACACCTGTGTGAGATGAGTCTTGACTTTCAATCATTATCATCGATGTGATTGACTTGCTTTCCTGTGTGGACTGGGATGTGCTTGGGGTCGAGAGTTGGAGTCAAACTTTGATTGATAACTTAGTATTATGTATGGGTATATACCTAATTATATTTGGTTGATACTTCGTGATTATATATTTCTTCAGTGGTTTATCCTTCGTAGATTCTGGGAGACCTTCAGGGGTCTCGGGTTCCCTACTGAGTATCGTATACACACCCCTGCATGGGCTATCCCACACTACGTTGTGTTGGATGAAGACGACAGACAACACTGATCGAGGAGGAGGCTTGTGGAGCTGGACGATACCTGGAGGTGGAGCACTTGGAGAGACGTAAACGGAGCGGACGACCGGACTCGAGGTGCTGAGGAGGCCATCTGTACCCACCACTCAGGTGGGATTCTTAGAGGACGACTTAGTGGTTTTTGTTTTACTTTACTGTAGTTGTACAATATTTTCAATTGTAATGTTCTTACTGTTGGTCTTGTATTTCTGACCCCTTTCCTTTCAGCACTTAATTTTGTATTCAGCATTACTTAGTACGTTCTTTTGTGGAATACTCTATTGTGTTTGTTTACTTTTATTAAGGAAATGCCTTACCTTTTTATTAGGATTTACGCCATTGGTGCTATTCTCTAGCCCCAGGCCTATGGATGGTGGGATTGGGGTAGTCACAACACGAGCCCCGATGACAGGTCATGACAAATTGGTATCAAAGGAGTCAGTTCTATAGAAAAACTCAAGACTCTGATCATTATTTTCTGTGTAGAAATATTTTTAAGAGTATTGAGTATTGTTTTTAGTCCAGGGAGTTCATTCTAGGTGCAACGACGGACGTATCCACACACCACGACCCTGACCTCTGATTTCCGACTCAGTGCACGAAAACACTGATTGAGTGTGTGTTTCCTTTGAAATGTTTTCTTTGAGATTACATTGTGTCAGCTCACCGGGTATACTATTTTAACCATGGAACACCTATTTATATTCAGGATGGCCCCACGAAGGCAGCCAGATAGGGTTCTGAGTTACGTTCGAGATGGTAGCCCACTGAGCGATGAGGCCTCATTGCCGGGCCCCATCATAGTGGAGGCACTAGTGGCACCACTACCCGTTGAGCCACAGATACCACCATCCCTAGTAGCAGAGAGTGCACGCTGCCTGAGTGCATTGCACAAGTTCCACTGATAGATGTCGCCAAGGTTCCTTGGAGAGACATACCCACAGGCAACTGAGGACTGCATATAGGCTGTTGTTTGAGTTTTCAGATTGGTAGGGTCACTAACTGACCATATGGTGATCCTTGACACGAGTCTCATACATACAATAGCATATAGGTGGTGGAGCTTGATGATCCATGTGCATGACGAGGCATCATTACATTGGACAGACTTTGGTATTCTCTTCCACTCGGAGTTTGTTCCATCCACCCTTCATGTGGTGTGAATTCACGAGTTACTTCATCTAGAGCAGGGCATCATGACAGTAGCTCAGTACTCAGTGAGGTTCACTGACCTCTCACGCTACTCCACAGACATGGTACAAGACCCATTATTCAGGGAACTGACCTTGGAATAGGGACTCAGAGATGAGATCAGGGCTTCGATGATCTCCCTCAATATTCCGATGTAGGAGGGAGTACTAGAGTGAGCCCTTCTTGTAGAGAGCTTCCTTGCTAAGCTAACACTACCTGTGAGACCCACCACAGGAGGACAGATAGTAGAGTCTTCTGCTGACGGCAGTAGAAAGTTGACTCAGAGGTCCAAGCGGATTAGGACATCAGGTGGGAGACCTCAGGATTCCGGATTGGTTGTGCGGGGCACACGAATCTCAGTCAGCAATACGAAGAGAAGGTAGTACTATGCATGCGGTGGGCATGGTCACATTCCTCGGGACTGCCCAACCCACCATGTGGACGAGCAGTAGACAATAGAGGGACCTCTTAAAAAAGGCAGAGGTTCGATCGTGGCGGTCCTCTATGAGTAGGCAAACATGGTAGAGGATCTGGCCGAGCAGCAGGTGGGGGATGATGTTTCGAGGCTCTTCCACCACCACCACCAGGATGTCCACCCCTACCACAGGGAGCTGGCAGGCAGAGGCCGGCTCAGCCCTTGGATGCCAATCCCTACAACTAAGATGCACCTGACATGATTTGAGGTATTATCTATGTCTACTCCACCCTTGTTATTGTACTTATAAACCTAGGTGTGAGTCATTCTTTTATTGTCGATGACCTTGTTCAGAGCTCGAAGCTTCTGATGAAGTCATTAGCTCGATCCTTACATCTACAGACTCCTATGGGAGTAGACTCGATGATTACGCACTGGTTCCGGCAGTGTGAGGATACTCTAGGAAGCGATAGCTTCGGCTGGGGTCTTCTTTTAGCGGTGTCGATGCCTTGTGACTTCATCTTGGGTATGGAATAGTTGTCTACAGTCCATGTTCACATTGATTGCATTAGTAACAAAATGTGGTGTGTCCGCAAGGATGGGCCAGGTTTACCTTCACCGGTGAGAGGGGAGCCTTTTCAGCGCAGAATGTACTTAAGCAGAGGAGAGGGCAGCTGATCACACATCAGTTGGCTAGTCTCATCCTTGGAGTGGTTGATGTGTGGAGTCAGTTTTTTCCTATTGTAGTGGATCTGTATGCGGATTCTTTTTCTGAAGATGTTCCAAGACTACCTCCTCACAGAGAGGTAGATTTTTACATAGACTTTTACCCTGAGACAGCACCGATATCTACTCCAGTATATCAGATGGCTCCCACTGAGCTTCATGATCTGCGGGTACAGCTGGATGACTTGTAGGGAAATGGATTTATCTGACCCAGTGTTTCACCGTAGGCTTCTCTGATTTTTGTCACCAAGAAGGTGGATGAGAGCTTATGACTGTGTGTCAACTACCGTCGCATAAATCATGTGACCGTGAAGAACAAGTACCCGCTCCCAAGTATTTATGACCACTTTGATCAGCTCAAGGGATCATGATGGTTCTCGAAGATAGAACTTAGGTCAGGCTATCACCAAAACAGAGTTTGAGATGATGATGTGCATGAAGATGGCCTTCAGATGTCAGTATGGTCACTACGAGTTCTTGGTTATGCCCTTCGGCGTAACCAACTCTCCAGCGGTGTTCATGAGTCTCATGAACAAGATCTTCCAGCCTTAACTCGATCGATTTGTTGTAGTTCTCATCAACAACATACTGGTTTACTCGACTACTAAGGAGGAGAATGCCTACCACTTGCGGGTTGTACTGGATACACTCCGAGAGAACAAGCTTTATGGTATGCTCTCGAAGTGCCAGTTTCGGATTCGAGAGTTTAATTTCTTGGGACACATCATCTCGGAGTCTGGAGTTGCAGTGGATCCAGCAAAAATCAAGGAAGTACTTTCTTGGCTGCCAACCAGGAGCATGACGGAGGTGTGGAGTTTCTTGGGTCTAGCTGGGTACTATCGGAGATCTGTTCCAGACTTCTAGAGAGTTGCAGCACCACTTTCAGCTTTTAAGAAGAATAGGAAACCCTTTGTGTGGTCAGATAGATTCCAACAGAGCTTTCAGGAGCTGAGACAGTGATTGAACAGTGCACCCATCTTGAGTGTACCAGAGGAGGGTGTAGGGTACATAGATTACCGTGATGCCTTAGGTACTAGACTCGGTTGTTTCTTGATGTAGGAGCGTGTAGTGATCACATATGGTTCGCGGCAGTTGAGATAGAATGAGAAGAAATATGATACCCATGACCTGGAGTTAGCATAAGTGGTATTCGCCTTGAAGATGTGGTAGCACTATCTGATGGGCGAGCGCTTTACAGTCTACTTTGACCACCAGAGTCTTAGGTACATCATCTCGTAGAAGGACATGAACCTGAGACAGCGGTGATGGCTCGAGTTCCTCTAGGACTATGACTTTGATATAGTCTATACTCTGGGGAAGTGAAACGTTGTATCTAATCCTCTCATCAAGAGGTCGGGCATTCAACTTCTAGGAGAGGTAACAGATCATCTAGCCGTGTTGAAGATATCCTTTGTGGATATTGATGGAGCATCCTTTTTTTAGTCTCTCATAGTCACTCCTCCCGTTATTCATCGAGTTAGGAAGGCACAACGTGGGGACGTTGACTGTGAGACACGGCGTGCTCAGATATACATAGGGATGGCACCTGATGGATTTTCTGAAGGAGGGGAGCATGTCATCTACTTTAGGGGATGTACTATGGTACCAGTTGCACTACAGAATGAATTGATGAGGTTGTTTCACACTTCCCCTCAAGTGGTACATCTAGGAGTGTCGAAGATATATCAGGACCACAGATGACAACACTGGTGGCTAGGTATGAAGAAGGATGTAATAGTGTTTGTATCACGATGCCTCACTTGTCAGTATGTGAAGGTAGAGCACTGGGTACCATCAGGCTTGGTACAACCCTTAGTGGTCCCCAAGTGTATGTTGGATGGGATATCCATGGATTTCATGATAGGGATTCCACGTACATCTAGAGGACATGACTCTATCTAGGTTATTATAGACTGAATAACCATGTCGGCCCACTTCCTACCAATCAGAGAGCAAGGTTCAGTAGAGATATTGGGATGCATCTACATTCCGGAGATCGTACAACATCATGGTGTGCCATTGTCTATCGTTTCCTATTGAGATGCTTGAATCACTTCCTGACTATGGATGGGGTTACAAGAGGATTTTGGGATGCAGCTACGTCTGAGAACCACCTTCCATCCTCAGAAGGATGGCCAGGCTGAGAGGACCATTCAGACTCTCGAGGACATGATCTGTGCATGTTTCCTCGACTTTGGTCGCAGCTGGGAGGATCACATACCCTTGCTTTAGTTTGCGTACAACAATAGTTACCACTCCACCATCGGGATGGAACCATACGAGGCACTGTAAGACAGACCTTGCAGATCAGCTCTGTGCTGGACTGACCCTGGGGAGTCAACACTTGTAGAACCAGCGATGGTTCAGACTACGAAGGAGAAGGTGCAAATCATCCAGGAGCGGATGAAGACTGCACCGAGTAGACAGAAGTCCTATGATGATAGGAGATGTAGACCACTGGAGTTCGAGTATAGAAACCACATTTTCTTATGGGTCTCTCCTCGATGATGTCTACAGATATTTGGCTGGGGTGGAATTTTATCTCCATGCTTCATCAGACCTTTCCTGGTCCTCATCAGAGTAGGAAAGGTGGATTACCACCTGGACCTTCCAACTTTGTTTCACCAGGTTCATGAAATCTTCCACATATCTCAGCTGAGGAGATACGCGCACGACCCATCCCACATCATCGACCATAGGGATCTAGACATCGCTGATGGGGAGACATTCACAGAGGTTCCAATATATATTGAGGATCAACAGGAGCGAGTCCTACGTGGACGGTCGATTCCTTTGGTGCACATTTGCTGGAAGCACGAGAACCTCCAGGAGAGCACATGGGAGTGTGAGACTCAGATGCATGCTCAGTAACCCCATTTGTTTCCCTAGTGTGCATTGTAGATTTATGGGGATGTAAAGCCCTGAAGAGGGGGGTAATATAAAGACCCATAAATTCCAAGGAATTTTTTTTCTTAAATACTTTGGAATTTTACGAGTCTGTAGTTTCTAACGGAAACTAATTCCGATGTCCGATGTGCTTGGAATCAATTTATGAAGTTTTGTTCGGGTATGTTCAATAAATGTACGTGCGGGTTTTTCTATCTTTTGAACCAGTGCTCGGAATTGAAATCCAAGTGCACCGATGAATTCGTAGCATCGATATTCGCTTAAGGGGACCTTTACCTCAATTTCGTTTTCTCGGGAGGAGAAATTATGTTTTGGGGATTTATAATAAATTACATAAAATTGTTGTACACAATTTTATTTATGTTTGGTAGTTATTTCCACCAAAGGGAAGTTGGGGTGGGGCCCACACCTCACATAACCACACATGAAGGGATATTTGTGAGGTGAGACCCACAAGATCCCTAACACTTCAACTCCCCATTAACTCCCCTTCATTTAATTTGACAACCCCTCTCTTTTGAATTTTAAACACTTAACCTACCCTCAATAAGGTAGAGCCTTTCCATCTCCCTCCCATTAATGTTGTCAACTAAAATGTTTTAATTAATTCAATTTTCATTTTGAATTAATTTTAATTTCTTGGCAATGTTATATTATTGGAGTTCAATTTTATTATATTTTACTTGGAAAACATTTTGGTGGGGGAACCTTTGGAGAATTAGAGGAGAGATTCATTCTTCCATGAAGAACATCATACTCTCTCGGCGAAGAACCCTCCATGACTTCTCCTACCTTCTTCTTCCTTCGCTTCTAGAGAGAAGACACTGCTCGTGAGGAACACCATCTATGACAATGACTCTTCCTCCAATGATGACGGGACAACACCGTTCTCCACGACGCCGTCTTCCACGATGCCCGACTACCATGATGCTCATCTTCCGCGGCTCGTTGATGAACAAACCTCATTTACGAGGTAAAGGGTTTTTGTTTAATACTGAATGAATTAAATTAAACTCTTGTTCATCTATGTTTTCTTAATTCAACAGTGTCCTTTGTTATCAATTAATGCGGAGTATGTGGGTCGAACAAACACTGCCCGAAGTCTCTCCGTTGGTTTATTGATTGTTTCTTGAAAGAGGCGGCGACGTCGACAACCAGTGTTAATGGCGGCCATGTGCGGTCCGCATAGAGAAGAACCGTGGCCCGCATCCATGGGATGCTTGGTTGAAGAAGAACTGTTCGGCTGAAGCTGGCGTGGCTGGAGGACTGTGGCGCCTCTAAGGCGCCTCACTGTGTAGAATCAAAGCCTGTGCTCCACAAGCTCCTTCTGTGGTGAACCAATCGGCTCGTCAGCCGGTATGGTTGAAGAGGCCACGACACACGCAGGTGCCGCACGGGAGGACAGTGGCCCACTCGTGCGGGCTGACCGCGCCTGGAAGACCGGCCGGCTTTAGCCAGCTGACATAAGGGCGCTGCTGCTCGACGCCGCCAATTCGGGACCCCCCCCCCCCCCCGCATGGCTCGGCCAGCCGGGCCAAGTTGTGGCCAGATGCCAGCCGAGCCATGCCTCACTGGTTCAGGACGCACCCCGCCAGGTCAGGCCATGCCACACCGACCGGCCCAACCTCCCTGCTGGGTCGGACCCACCGAACCAGGTCGGGCCACCCACGATCTCACTAGGATTGACGGGTCAGGCCCGTTTTCACTTAAACATGAAAAACAGTAAAACTGCACGTCTGGTCGACGGGCCGTCTACGACAGTAGGATCATCGGGATGAGATGGTCATTTTACAATAGTCTAAGTGAGTTTTGGATAACTTTGGAAAATAGCCGGGTTTGGAATGAGCATAATTCCACCCGGGCCCCTGGAACGGATAAGCCAATATCTCTCAGACTAGACATCTGATTGACGTACTGTCTATCACGTTGGGTTCTTTTGGACGAGACTGAACTTCAGGATACATCAACTCTAGACTTTGTGATAGTTTATGTATCGACCACATGGCTCGAGGAGCGGACCCTCCTGGAATCAAGCCTGCTGTGTGTGGGAACCCTAGAGCTAGCTGCGACTGCGATGACTACCGTACTAGAATCCTCCGTGGGTTCGACGACGATGACTATCGTACTAGAATCCTTTGTGGTTTCGATGATGATGACAACTATACTGTAATCCTTTGTGGGTTCGACAGAAATAAATACAATACTTGTATCCAAAGTGGGTCTGATAGTTTGACTTCGGTACTAGTATCGTATGTGGGTCCGACAACTTAGATGAATCAGTGACTACATCTGACCATCTATATCACTATATGAATGATGTACACCTATGTGAGCTAAGTCTTGACTTTCAATCATTATCATTGATGTGATTAACTTGTTATCCTGTGTGGACTGGGTTGTGCTTGGGCTCGAGAGTTAGATCCGAACTGTGGTTGATAACTTAGGTATATGTACGGGCATATACCTATGTAGAGTTGGTTGATACTCTGTGATTGTATCTTTATTATGTGGTTTATCCTTTTTGGATTCTGGGATACCTTAGGGGGTATCAGGTTCCCTACTGAGTATCATATACTCACCCCTGCATGGGCTATGCCCGCACTACGTTGTGTTGGATGCGGACGACGGAAATCACTGATCAAGGTGGAGGCTTGTGGAGCTGGACGATACCTGGAGGTAGACCACTTGGAAAGACGTACATGGAGTGGACGGCCAGACCCGAGGAGTTGAGGAGGCCATATGTACCCACCTTTCGGGTGGGATTCCCGAAGGACAACTCAGTGGTTGTTGTTTTACGTTACTGTAATTGTACTAGATTTTCAGTTGTACTGTACTTACTGTTGGGATTGTATTTACAACCCCTTTCTTTTTAAAACTTACTTTTGTATTCCATATTACTTAGTACTTTTTTATGTAGTGTACTCTGTTGTGTTTTCCTACTTTTATAAAGGAAATGCCTTCCATTTTTATCAGGACTTACACCTTTGGTGCTAGTAGCCAGCCACTGGCCTATAGAAGGCAGACTTGGGGTAGTCACGGCACGGGCCCCGAGGACGGGTCGTGACAAAGTCTCTCTAATGTACATGATGAGTTACATATTTTTTTTAAGAATGTACATGCATGTACCAATGAATTTTATGACATATAATTAAATATAATTTTAACCTGATATACCTTAATATGAAGATATCGTCCAGATTCATGTAACTAGAGGGAATGTATTTTAGAATCAGATGACTTGATTGGTAAAGTTACAATATAGAAATGAAAAAAAATAAGAAGAAGAAACATCGAAACTGTATACTGTTATGAAGAATAACTATAATCATTTCATTATAACGTGTGATCCACTAAATGTTTTGGACATGTATTTTTGTAGCAGTGATGAATGTAATACACCTATAACATTACAAAATATTTCCTTTAAATAAATTCAATCTTTTAGATAATTTATGATAAACACAAACGCGATCCTCCATTATAGCAAGTGAAGATTATATTTTAATAAAGCATTAATTCAATGGACATTTTAATATTTCAAATCAAAAAATTATAATTATATAGGATGAATATAAATTTTAAACTTAGTTGGTCAAAATAGGCCTAGAATGAAATTTTTTAATCTTCTCTTAGAAATAATCATTTATGAATAAAATAAAATATAGTATTTTAATATATGTAATTTTATTTATAATAATTAATAATATATATAATTAATTATAAATTTTTTATTTTTCAATTTCATATAAATAAATATATGATCATTTGGAGTTACAAAAATATAGTTTTCAATAAACTGGTTTCTTTTAATTTTTAAAAAATAATGAATAATCCCTATCCATTTAAAATTTTAAAATAATATATAATGTTTTTCAATTTTAATTAATTTTGTAGTTTATATATCTAGATATATTAATTAAAATTCTTCTAAGGATGATTAGTAGTCATGTAGTTAATACAACATCATCTTAAGATTGAAAAATTTATTTTGTGAAAAAAATGACAAGATTTATGTGATTAACATTAAATTAATTGTTTCATATTATATGAATTTAAATTTATAAGAAATTATTAATAATTTATAATTAGCATAAATTATATTATATATTATTTAAACATAATTTTTTCCATAAATAATGGTAAAAAATAATTATTGTGGTTTTGGTAAAAAGGGTTTTTCAAGGGGTTAATCTATAATGATATGGGTAAAAATGAACTAATTTATTTTAACATAATTTTTTTGTTGAATTTCTAAATTTTCTTTTTCATCTCCAAATATCAGTGTTTTTGTGGTATTATGTCATGTAAAAAATGTTTTTATGGCATTTTATTTTAAAAAATTCCAAGTGTGTCCTCCTCCTCCGTTGTAAAAGGTAACACCATACAATCACTAAATAAAATCATTAAAGAAAATTTCGTACAAAAAAACATTAAAAAATTCTTCGAAAAATCCATAGACACATTTTAGAACTTCTATTCTTCAAAAAATACGAAAACTAGTCACTATAGTGAGAGAACCAAATGATGTTTCCCTAAGAGAAGATAATAATCTCAATGAAGCTCATTATTTTATATTCCTTCCTTTTACCTCCTTAAATTAATTATTAAACTTATAATACAAAAACCCTATTATATAATATTTAATAAAAGTTATTATATTTAGTGAAAAATATTTTTTCATCTCTTTTTCTATAAAAAGGTAAAACAAATGTCATCGTTCGTGTGTATAACATAATGTCACCTCATGGACTATTGTAATTTTTTCCCACAGCCGAATACTAATTATAGTAATACTGATATAAATAATGAGTATATAAAATATATATTACATGATATTATTTATTTAAAATTAATATATGATCCACTTCCATACCATTTATCCCATTAATGGAATGATATTGTCGTTCTTACCACTATATGACATACTATTTCCATAAAACGATGGGATTAATTTCTAATTTAAAACTATATAAATTGGTAATAAAATGTATATAATGAGTAAATATAATATTTATAACATTAATATAATTCATTAGATTATGTATCTATATATGAAATACAAGAAATAGAACAATCAAGAAAAAACATTCATGGGAAAACAAGCCAATTAACACCCAAATAAACAAAATAATGAAATAATATTAACAAAAAGGTGGTAAAAAGTTATAAAAATATCATATGTAAAATTATAAATATAAATTTTCTTCTATTATAAATTAATAACATTCTTTGAAAAATAAAATGGTAGGCTAAATCACATTCTACTAAATAGAATCATGAGGTTAGAGATTCTGTCTCAATTTCCATTCCCTTGATTCAAAATTTCTATTATGTGACTATTCAGTTTTATGTGGTATATATATTTCTAATTTAATGTATTCAGAATTAATATCTATTTATTAATTTTAATTAAAAAATTTAATTAATGTTTATTTTTTTAAGGGGGAATAATTTATAAGTTATTAAGGAGGTATGAATCGATTTTTATGTCTTTCTTTCATTTGGGATTTCATTTAATTTCAATGAAGAAATATTATCATTTATTCTCCATATTCAATAAAATATTATTATAGACTCTACATTTAATTATATTATATATTTTCATAAAAAAATTAACAATGTTGTTATTTTTCTCAAACAATGAAAAGTTAAAAAAACCGGATCAATGTTTATTTTTAAAAGAAAAAATTTTCATCCATGTAAATATTTCCAAAAAAAATTAAAACGTCCTTTTATTTAATAAAATTATTTTTCAATGAAATTATATGCGATAAATTATTTTCACACAGGGTTCTAGGAGAATCATTCAATAGTTATATTGAAATGATTTTTAAAAAAATGTTAAATGGAATGTTTTTTAATATAAACAACAATAACATACATCCCCACTGACATAAGTGTTTTATAAAATGATTCTTATTTTACACATTTTTAATGGTTTTAGAAATATTTTTTTAAAAGAATTATTTAATATTTCACTTTCATTCCATTTATTTTTTCAAATGACATGATTTTATTTCAAAAATATATTATTGATGAACTGATGATCTCATCTCATCTCTCTATTAATTTTTTGATAGATCAATTTCATTAGAGAGAATTAATTTCATGTAGTAATTTTTCATTGGATGTTTCATTTCTCATAAACATCCATATTCTTATATTATAGAAAACATCATTTCCAAAACTATAATCCTTTTTTACATATATTTTTACATATATTTTTACATATATTTTTACATTGAATGTTAATTTACTAACTGTGGAAATAATGGTATATATGTATACTTAACTCTATATGGATATTTCTGGATAAAGCACATTGAATCAGCATTTATATCAATAATTTTATAAACGATGAATTCATTGAAAATTAAATGAACGGTGTATCCTATAATTATATATCCCCTAAATGTATCATAATATATATTAAGATAAATCAGCTATCCAAATTGAATAGATTTTTACCCATAGTTTTAAATCATCTTATGAATGTTTTTAATGGTATGGATCCCATGATTTTTGATATCATGATGTAAAAAATTAGGATTTTTTTCCATTAAAATTTGATTAATTATTACCCATGTGATTATTGTATTTATTTTTACTAAGGATGTATTTTTTAAAAATTTAATGAATTAAAAGGATTGTGTGTTCATTTAATTACCTTTCCACATTTATTATGACTTATCTAATAACGATATTAAACTACAGAATGAAATTTTTGTTTAGATATTTACGTTTTCACATTGAATATTAATTATTTATTCATGATGTATTCCATTGTATGTAAGCATTAATGAGCATTTGATCTCACCCTTTTTTGTATCATTTCCTTCGGATATGATGTAGAGTTATTGGAATGAGTTCAAGGATAATGAATTATTTCTGTTAATATGTTTTATCATTTATCCCTATTGTGTAATGTGAATCACCCACACACACAGATATATATATATATATATAATACAACTAAACATATTTGTCCTTTGATATTTTATGCCTTGTATCAATGCCAATGTAGTAAATTAGAAATCAAATACAAGTTACTGGATTCGAGGTTGTCACAGTGCCAACCCATTTGATTATAAATATTTAGATTCCCCTAATGGTATGGAACACATCAGTTGGGAAGTTCCAAGGTTCCCATTCATTAGGCCTCCATGGCGTTATCACCCCCTCCATAATGAAAGGATCCCACCCAGTCAAACTCCACAACATAACCATACACATACATGTTGTAATTAAATCACCTAAAAAATACATCATAAGAAAATATATTCCCCCATGGTGCATCACTTGTAATATGAGGTGTCCACCATTCCCCCAAAACATCACAAAGGCTAAGGGTAAGATAAAATGTTATCTCACTTCATCACAACCCAACTATGTTCTTTATAATACAATAGATTCTTGGAAAATCTTGAATTTCTTGAAAATATATATGGACATAAAAAAAATTTGTTAAATTTTTTTACATAATATAAAATAACATAATGTCAAGGGGTTGTCAAATTTCTCCCCATTAACATAATTTAATCCACAAAATAAGTCACTGAATATGGTAGAAAAAATAAATGTCAAAACATCCACATGCAAACATAAGAGGTTTGTTGGTTATGTAAAAATAAAGATGGTTTTTATTTAAAGGAAGTAACAGTCACATAAAAATTACTTAAAATAAAAAAAATCCCCAAATATTATATAACAACATAAAAAATAATCTAATTCATAACTATCCAACACAAATGTCTATGAAAACAAAGAGTTAATATAGGACTCCCTACCAATTAAAATTTCTCTATAATGTAAAAATAAAGGAAAAACATAGTAAATTGAACTAATAAAACTAAAAACACAACATCCCTATTAGATAACTAAAAAAATTGGTTTCATCCATCCAATACGAGAATAATTTGAGAAACTAGATCAAAACATCACAAAATGTTTTGAAATCTAGAAAACATATAAAAGGACCAAAAAACTAGGACAAAAAATTCCCCACACAATATAGTATGGAATAAAATAAACCAATGAAAAAATGTCACATCATGGTTCGACCCTTAGGTCATGACTTTACTATGGTGGGTTACATGGGGCCAACTCATGGAACGCTGACTCGTGGTGATCCCAAAACAAATTCCGACAAGAGAGTATACTCGTTCTATCAAGAAACAATCAAATAATCCTTCTGTTTAATCTATAAAACTAAAATCTCAACTCATGAACCAAAAAATATAGATATTATAATGAGAATCACAAATCATGAGGCATGAACATCATGAAATAATCACTACTGAGAAAATACCACCAAACAATATACCAAATTGATAAATTGATAAAATTCTCCTTAAAATTTTAACTACTATAAACCCATTGATTAAGGATTAAAATAATATATTATAACCCGATTATTGAATTATTACAAAAACCCCAAATCTCACAAGGATCACTAATTATTTTATATTACTAACTCTCATCACCCTAGCTATTAAAAAACAAATTATCACAGTCCACTGAAATTCATTCTACAAGGTATCAAAATAAACCCATTGAGTAATATCCTCCTTAAGAATAATTTAAGATACACTACCAAATAATCGATATGTGATGATTACATTTATCACACTTTTAAAAGTCTGTGTTGACTCAAAAGAGAATGATTCATTGCCGAAAAATGGAAGGAGTCACTTAGAGAATCAACCTAACGATAAACAAAATAAATTTTATCAGGACCTTTCTAGGATGAATAATTTATATAACACGAATCATGGACTACCTCCAATTATTTTTTACAATATAATAAAAAATTCCTAATTTCAACCAATGGATAAGTCTAAGAGACCAAATCCAAAAAACAAGACACTCTTAAAGAACATATTATAAAATTACAAATAGCATGAAAAAGGGTCAAACTAATCATTTTAAAATAAACAACACTTTGGAATAATAGGGAACATATTTTAACCGTAACTAAAGAAAATAAATTTCATATTTTAGTCAGATGTTAAAATTCTCAACTTACCTCATATGGTAATCAAAACATTCCCACTATAATTGGAATCCATCATGATTTCTAAAAATTAAAATCCATATAAAAAATTTTAAAGTTATAAAATATTTATAAAACAAATCACCAATTAAAACATATAAAATAATTCATATTCTTTATTTCAAGAGTAGAAACCCATAATAATTGAAAATATATATTAAATTTTTTTAATTAAATATATCACCAAACTAGTTTTAAAATCCTTACAATTCCAATATTTCATAATGAAATCAACCACTATAAAAACATTTAATGGAAACCAGATTTGTTTTATAAAAATATCCTTATGGCCTCATTTATGACTGATTTTTTTCCATTAAATATACTTCTCACACCCCACACAACAATTATACAATAACTAAAAACAAAAACAATTTATAATACCCTTTTAGATTAATTCCCTATTATTTTTAATCATTCATTATATATCTATGAAAAATGGGTATGAATAAAATATCCAAATGGGATGTATGAATATAAAATACATGGGCACATGGTATGATGTATGATGAGCCAATATTTCAATAACCATGGAAACATTTCCAGAACCAATTTTATGGCCACTATATGGTTTTTCATGCCAAGTGATTTGACCTTAAGACTTTGATTCATCCTCTGTTTTCTTTATAGAAATCATGAAAAATATGAAATTATTTTTATATAACTCAATTGGTATCGAAAACCATAAATAATTATCAAAATACATTAATAATAATAATAAATGAAACTTGTATTCTACATTTAAATCTCAACCACCCATTGTAACTCTTGGACTGAGATGATAGAGATCTAGATAGAATCTCCCCACACTTACTCCTGAAGTTCATTAATTTTTTTCTCCAAACTATAGTACTAAAAATAATAAGTTATATCTATAAAAAAATTTGGGTTTTAGATAATCTATTCTATAACACCATTTATATCAAGACATCATGTGATAACCTGACTCATCCGCTCCCCAAGATCATTACAATGATCAAAGGGAATTCTTAATCCACCTGATATGGTTATTAAGAATACAAACATGGGAATAATTTCACCATAAAAATTTAATAATGATCACATAGTGAAATTAGAAGGGAATATTTTCTAGTACATTCAGACATTGTTTTTCTATTGAAATAACAATAAACAATTTCAAATAATGAACATGGGATACAATGAAAATAAATAATAGAAAACTAACATAATTTCAATATAAATACAATGGATATAATAGAGAATAGTAAATTACATAATGAAAAAATATAAATAAATTTCATGATAACAAGTTTTGTACATCATCAACAAAAAATAAATTCAAAACCCAAATGACTACCAGTCGCATATATGAGTCCCACCACATCCCAAAATGTAAAACAACTAATCACAGTGCGGATAAAATATGGACGATCTAATACTAGGAACCTGAAAGAAAAACATTATAACTTCATAAACATGTTATTGTGTATGAATATAGAGTGGAAAAAATTTTTATAGCATTCCAGTAAATAAGTTTTTCCAATAAATCTATAAAATATTTCATCAATTCCATTTTATAAATAAATTATAAATTATAATCTTTATATAAAAATATAATTAAATAAAAAATGCTAAATATTTTTTTATAAAATTTCCACCCATAATATAAAAAATAATTGTAGAACCAAACCATTTAGAGTAGTCACATTCAATCTAGAGAAAGAATAACATAAATATCATTGTTAACAAAGATTATCTTATTTTATTCCATTCAAAAAGAATTTCTCAGTATACCAATCTTTTTTAAAAAAAAATACAATGATTTCCTTTAAAACCAAAACATTCAAAAAATTTATAAAGAATGTAAAAAATGCAAATAATAAATACCAATAATATAGTATTAACCCAAAAATACAACAATATATCATTGAATCAAAGGAAAAGTAATGAAAACCAAATGTATTGTGATATAAAAAAAATTAAAGTTCTCGGGGATACTAAAATGTACTAAATATTGATCCCATAAATTATATTAAATAAGATTTGGGTGTCCATGGAAACTCACTAGGGAATATAATAATATGATCACTGAAATATATTATGGAACAAATATGGAAATGGAAGATGCAATATGAAATTAACTACACTCAAACATCACTTACCTGCTTGGTCTCATTAATAGGTAACCCCCAATAGAACAAAATCATTACAAGGCACTATCCAGTGCCTAATTGGTGTTATTATAGAGCTCATCCTAATATTATACAAGCTACCTAGGGTTCACATTAGACAACATTTCTGATTGAATACAGACAAATGAATCAAATTATCATCCCACAAATATATTAATAAAAAAATAAAAAAATAAATAATATCTCACCACCAATAGTCTATAAAAACACACATTTTTTCATTCATATCAATTAAGAATAAGAAATGTATTCCCATATTGGGATAATTTAAATGCAAGACATAAAATAAAGTGTGGTTTTAAAAAACCATGGGAAATCACAATAATAATTCTTTTTAAATGACAAAAACTACATTTTAAAAAACAAATTGTAAGTTCAACAAATTTTCTATCATTTGAAATGTCACCTTGAAACATCATTTTAAAGAAATTAATGAAATCTTATTTTTAAATCCATATAGAAATAATTCCTTCCTTAGTAAATCACATTAAAATAATTATAAGAAAAATTATCTTTAAAACTAACCATGAAGAACCAAAATTACATTTTTATAAACAAATGAAATTTAGTAAATCAAAAATATCCCATTAAAGATAAAATATATTCCAATCATGACATTAAAATCATTAAATTTACATGAAATACCCTCTTAATCTTTTAATTAAACACATAGGACATATAATATAAACCCCTCATTACAAATTGTTTTAATACAATGAAAATAATCTATACCAAACATGAAAAATCATTAAAAACATTGTAAAAGTAATCTTGGGTATTATATAAAAATATATATATATTATAATAAAATATTTTTTAATGCGCAAGAAATTCATTATATATAATATAAATTAATTTCACAAAAACACATAACTCATCATTAGGATACACTCTCCCATGATGCAGAATGAAAATATAGGTAATGAAATTCAATTTAATATCCTTAGACACCCAATGAAATGAGTTAGAACCATCTCAACCCCTAAATTCATCCCCCACGAGAGTTATGTTTATTTTAATATAATCAAAATTTGGAAAACTGAAGGAGGAGAATATAGAAAAAGAGAATTGGAACTACTTTCTTAATTAAACTGATCTATGAATAATGGGAAAAGGATGAGATGATGGAGTGTATAATCTCCCTTGTATCTTCTCTGATAGAATAAAATTATTGAATAGGTATATAAACCAAGAATTTATGTTATCATGGTTAGAAATGTGAATTCACAAAAAAATAAATATTAGTAGAACAAATCCATGGTGTTCATATATGCACTATAGTGTGGTGCCCATTTCTAAAAACCCATAGTTGTTCGGAATTACTAGACACTGTTACATAGAAACTCTATTACTAAGAATAAACATTTGATCCATTTAACCCCCCACCCATGCGACCAACATGTTCTTCTACTTTTATAGTGAAAAACAAATTACTATATAACACCCATGTTGTAGCCTCACCCATGAAGTGTGTCGCACCATAATTGGATATCATTTGGGGTCATGAGACTGATGAGTCTAAATTTAAGCCTCCCCTTTAATGGTGTAAGAAACCTTATTGATAAAATGTGAATTTGTAGCCATCCACTTCGACGTCACAATGTGACCATCATGAAAATCACTCAATTGAAAATAAATAAACCACATGTTATAACCCATTCTCGGGGCATGACCACCATTTTACATAAAATTAATAAAGGAAAGGTTGTAGGCTATAGCATGACCACCAATGGTCATGGTGGATCTAGTTTTGTTCCTTTCCTACAGATTCTCAAGACATCCATCAATTCTAAAAAACAAGGATAAACAAAATAATCTCTAAATAACTTAAAATTACACAATATAAAATAAAATAGTGACATTGGCTTTTCATAGATGAAATCAATCCATGTTTGAGATGTTACCTAAAATTTAATTAAAAAATGAAATCAAATATGAGAATTCTATATCTAAATCTGATATTAATGTTTTATATAAGAGTTGATTGTTTTAATAAAGGAATGTCATTAAGGAATTTTCTAAATGATGAAGAATTCCATTTAAATAATTTTTCAAGTTATAATTTTCCATTTTAATAGATAAATGATAGGATAAGATTATATGGAAGACTCCGCATATGAACATGATGAAAACATTAATCACTATCCATTAAATGATTAGTATAGTAATGCGTAATTTACAGAATAAATGTGTAGAAGCTCAATCTCTCCAATCCGGAAAAGAAGATTTTGGATTGTTATGTTTAGATGAAATTGGATATTACAAATTTAAAATATGCTTCCTTTTATGTATTCGATAACTTGAATAACATGGATTTATAAAATATTGGAATAAATGATTCAGATCCAAAAAATTAAATTTGATATTGAAGGGCTCATAAAGAAATGTGATGATCCATAAAAAATGTTGTGAAGGCATCGAACATTAGATACATAAAAAATAAATATTAAAATTAATTATATATATTTTTATTAATCAATGTAATTATTTATTATTTTATTATCTTCATTTTTTTTATCAAACTCTCCATGATACTTTTTGATGATCCAACATGTGGATTTTGTAAGAGCAGGTATGTTTTAATTTTAGAATAATTGTATTTTATATGGAGTATGTGGGGTTAATTATTATAAGTTCATTAATTTATTATCACATCAATAATTTGAAACAGAATTTTACTAATCTATAATTTTATAATTAATAATGTGGAGATTGTTGAGTCATTTTTCTTAACTAACATTTTCAGCTTTTTATTTTGATGAATCACAGTACACTTCACTTTTTACTTAAGTTAACTTGATAATTTTCAAGTTTGATTTTATAGATTTCCAAAATAAAAATTTTCATAAATACTATTTATTTTAAACTTTGTAAATTCTATTACATAATAAATAATAACATGAATTATTAATCAATTTAAAAACAAATTTAGGAATCTAAAGAAGATATAGTGACATATGTTATGTATAAATTATCAGAGAAATTGTAACAAATTTTTTAAAACCATTTATTACATATAGGTATCTCAAGATTGAATATATTAAAATTGAAATTATAGATTTTCAGACCTCATCACCTTCCTAATGACATAGATTCCATTTTATTATTCAAATTGTGATCTATGTGATTCTGTACTTATGATGATTATTTTTAAAAGAACATTGTTTTTTTGAATCATTGTACTTATGATCCTATATTATTGAATTATTTAATGAGATATGAAAATATTTTCTAAATATTATAATTGAATAACCTATAGGGTAAGAGATTGATTGTTCGATCAATTGACCGAAGATGACTTCATTCTAGAACATAGTGTCCTTAATGATTAGGGATCGATAATTCTATCAATTTGGGTTGAAATAAAATAGGATTCAATTATATAAACACAAAAATCCTTAAATAAATCTTCTTTTTTTCCTTTAATAAATATTATACAAAATACAATTGTTTTGTTTTGTTCTATATCATTTTACATGATTCATTTATCTTGCTAAATTTAGATGTGATTTCAATCAATTCTGAATTATCAAAATTATAAAATATGTATAATATGTTTATATGATACATTCATAGCATCTTATTATATAAAACTATTGTTTCATACATATATAAAGTTTTATTTTTTTGGTAAAACCATCAATTTAACATCCCCCATATTCTTTAAACTATCATGCTAAAAATTAATATTTGAATGACTAGTACATGGACCCCTCAAAATAGGATAAACTATCCTTTATGATGGAATTTTATTTGACATGTTTAGGAAAAGATTTTAGTATTTGGTGGATAAAGAATAATGGACAATCCATTAAGGTATTAGTCTTCAATATAAGATATTATGGTTTTGTGGTTTTCATTTCTATTAGGAATGATTTTTTGACATGGTCATAACAAGTTCATAAGGGATAAGTATTGTGTATTTTCACAAGTAATGTGTTGTCCTTATGAGGAAATTACACAAGGTATATTCATACATATTGTTATTTAGGAAATGGATGAGTGAAATTGGAAGTATTAATCATAATTTTTCATATTTTAGGTTACTGGATTTGAATGAATATTAAAAGAGGCACAAGTTGATCCACTGCACTCCTCACATCCTTGTGGTGATAGTGCAAAAAAGTTTGTGTAATAGAATATGATTGATTATAAAAATAAGTAAAAAGATGTATTTGTTATGTTATAAAAATATTCTCTTCAACAATTGGTTCATGTGATAAAGAATTTTTCAATGGTAGTCATGCATGAAAATAAAAACATGGATAAATACTACATCATTAAGGTGTTTGATAAATTTTCACACATGTAATGATATAAAATAGTGAGATAAATCTACTATTAAATGAATTTTATTATTGGTCAATGTTTAGTGTGTTTAAAAAACCTAGGATTTGAAAAATATTTATATATTTTGATGTTTGGAAATAATTCCCAAGAATCCAACATAAACTAGTTATGATATTGTAGGACTCCATAAATCACATAAATTAGTATCATGTATATCTAGATACCCTCCTTGAATAATACATTAAGTTATCCAAACCCAATAATTTTATAGATAGAAACACAAAATCCTCCATGAAGGATAATCACCCAAATAAAAATTCTAGTGACCTCCAAAAAAGTCAATCAATAATCCAAAAACTATTATTTTATGTAATATTCTATAAAATTGATTATGTTAAAAAAATTATTATATCATCAAATGACAAAAATAAAAGTCAAAATGAAACCACATCTTCTTCATAGATTCTAAAACCCAACATATCATCCCTTTTGTCGGGCCTCATAAATTTTATCACAATATATTAACATATCCCCATAAATACAACATGAATATTCATGTATTATATACACTAAAGATAACATGAACTCTAAAATATAGGAAAATATTTCATTTTTAATAAAAATATTGTAAATAAAAACAATTTTAATTTGTTAAAATAATAATTTCACATGATTTTTTATAAAATTATTATCAAAAAATGCCAATTCAGCATTTAAATATAAATACCATGTGAATTTCACATACACACAAACACACACACTAAATATAAGATTTACCAATACCATAAGAATTCATTTTCTGAAATGTGATTTTTTAAATGAAATGAACAATAGTTATTTTTTATAATTTAAATAAAAACATAAATAATAAATTTTATGTTGAATGAATAATTAATTTCAAATAAATAAAGAAAAAAATAATAATTATATAGTGCCACATGAAAACCCAATTCAAGGAATAAATTCGTTAAAAATTTCAATAAAATGTCATGTTATATCGATATTTGGGTCCCCAAAAAATTTTATAATTCATAAATAAGAATGAATAAATTATTTACATTTTCAACAATGAAAAACAAATCCCTGAAAATATTTTCTAATAAAACATTATTTATAATCATAAAGTTTAGTTGATATTGAGGATTCAAATTATTTTTATGTCGAATGAAATAAAATTTTATTTTTATGAACCATAAGACACTCTAAAATGGGATAAAAGAATATGTAAATGTAATAATTCCAGAATATTTATCATCAATATAGAAAATGAATATTTTTTACAATATTAAGCACATTTGACCCTTTAAACACTAATAAATAAGAAATTATCCCCCGTGATGTTATGACCTAAATAATAAACATTATTAGATATAAAACATTCTTATAGAGTTTACATAAATTGATTCCACACCAATCTCACCTAGAACTAGTTATTTTATTTTAATAAATAAACTGCTAAATAATCATGTAACTGGGAATTTGATGATATAATGTGGTGAAATATATACAAGATATTAATAAACAATGATTCAATTCTAGTTAATTTCATAATCCAAATGATATAAGCATTATCTTAATTAAAAATTAGGGTGTATTCTATGTTCATTTTTCAATAGATAAACAATCATAGAGAGAAAGAAACAAATGAAAATGAATTTTTATTCATGTTCGTAGGACCACCTTCTACTTACTTATTTCTTTGATGATCAATTCCTTATAAAACTATCCCAATTCACACTCTAGGTTTTAGGGTTGAGTATTTTTGTTTTACAACCCTATAAAATGAATCCAAAATGAATAAACTTATCACAATTAACTTTATACATGATCCCCTTGAGCATCCAATAGAATGTGTGGTTAGAAATATCATGATTACCCCTTATTAAAAATACCTCCATATGTTAAAAAGATATATTTTGTGTGATACATTAATAGATCAAATATAAGAAAAACTATAATACACATTCACATAGAACATTTATTTTTTAATATTGAAATTAGAAACTAGTAATAATTTCAATAGTCTTATGGATTTTTATGGAATTCGGGATACTCTAATTTTTGTTACAATTGTAAAAAAATATGTAAAGACCCGCAGATTTCAAGGAATTTTTTTTTTCTTAATTTTCTTTTGAATTTTACAAGAGCGCATCTTCAGACGGCACCTGATTCCGAGGCCCGGTGTGCCCGTAATCAATTTCCGAAGTTTGGCTCGGGTACGTTCAGTGAACGGACGAGCGTGTTTTTCTATCTTTTGAACCAGTGCCCGGAATCAAATTCTGAGGGCACCGATGAAATCGCAGCGCCGGTATTTGCTTAGAAACGCCTCTTCCGGAGTTGCGTTTGCTAAGACGTGGTTTTTAAATTTTGGGGCTTTAAGTCAGAAATAAAATAAAGTTTGTCCGACAACTTTATTTTATTTCACTTAAGCTGCTTGGAAGCCACTTGAAGCCACTTAAAGATGGCTTGAACTGAGTTGAACTGGATAGGATGCTATCCAGAAATATCCAACCCCCTTGGTAGGATATTTGTGAGGTGGGGCCCACACGAGCCCCGCCCTTTCTTTCGCTAAGTAACGCACCCGCGAAAACCCGTCAAAGTAACTGAAAAGTCAACCGACGCGTTTTATTTAATTTCTTAACAGACCATTTAATTGGGCGGTTTATTTCGTAAATTAAATGGGCTGTTTCATTCGTTGAATTAATTCAACGAATTTAATGGGTCGTTACTTACGCGTTTGCGTTCGTTGGCAAAATAATAAAATAAGACCAACTCTTTCTTTTGGAGGATTACTCGTTGTGCGAGATTCTCTGGGCCTCCACCCTCCCCACGAAGAACGCGAAGAACGGGAAGAACGCGAAGAACGCCGGCGACCGGAATTCGATGACGCACACCGTGATCTGCGACGTCGACGAACTCTACCCGCGACGTTCTTTGGCGACGCCTCTCCTTCCGCGGCCGATCCTCGTTCAGCAATTAAGGTGAGAAACGAATCGTTTATTTCTCCCCTTTTTATAATTCAATATCAACGGATTTAAATTAATCCGTTTGATCTTGATCCGGAGATTGGCGACGCGACGCCGGATACCGCGACGACGCGACGATCTCCTTCATCCGCGACGAGCGATTCCGAGACGACCTCTCGTCCGACGACGACGACAAGGTAAGGGTTGATTGAAATATTTTCCTTTCCCGTGATTTTATTTCTTTTAAAGTAAAGAACCTGATCTTCGAACAATTTTAATTTATTTAAAATTGTTATTGATTATTTGCTTTTCCTCCCGATGATGTTTATGACTAACGCGGAGGGTGCGGATCTATCAAACAAGACCCGGCAACCCTCCGCCGATCTTCCCTTTTTTGTGCGGATCTGGCGGACGATGACGAACCGTGCGGAAAGGGCGATCTGTTGATCCCGCAGTAAAGATCGGCCCCCGGGAGGAGCAACGGCGCAGACGGGAGGCAAAACGGGCCACCGGAGCAACTCCGGCGGCCCGCGGAAGGCGGCGGCGGCGCCCGGCGCGCCGCCGGAGGAGTCCGCCGCGGCCGAGCCGCGGCGGCGGCGAACCGCCGGACCGTGTCCGCGGTCCGGCCACCCAGCACGCGGCCCGCGCGGGCCGCGTTTCTCCAAAGCCGCGGGTCAAACCCGCGGCGGCTCACTCGGCCGCTCGGCCGAAGCCGAGCCGGCCGGTCCGGTCGGCCGGGCCGCGCCCAGGCCGGACCGGACCCGGCCTAGCCGGGTCGGGCCGGGTCGGGCCGACCCGGTTCGGCCGACCCAGGGGGGGGTTCGGGCCGGGTCGCCCCGGGCCCAGAACCCCCGTTTTCGGGCCTCTTCGGTCTTTTGCCCATATCTTGGGCCTGGGACCTCCGATTGACGAACCGTCAGCGGCTACGCGATCCTTGGATCGATACGGTCGTTTCGGTGTATTACACTCAAGGTTTAGGAAGACTTTGGGTTCGGCCGGGTTGGTTCGTACACGAAACCAACCGGGCCCTCGGAGCGGAAACGCTCATAACTTGAGCTACGGACGTCCGATCGACGTACCGTCAGCTGTGGTAGTTCCCTCTAAGTGAGACGGAACTTTTGGAATACTCCGCCCGAGGATCGGATACAGGCGGAGTACGGTCGGGTTGGTTTTTCCCTAAAAACCAACCGGGCCCCTGGGACGAAAATGCCAATAACTCTCAGACCGGGCGTCCGATTGACGCGCCGTCTGTTGCGTTGAGATCCTGTTGTCGATACGGAACTTTTGGATACATCAACTTCGGACTACGTGTCAGTTGATGTATCAGCCTCTCGGCTCGTGGAGCGGACCCTCCTAAACGAGCTCGCTAAGTGCGGGAACCCTAGTGCTGGCTGTGACTTCGACGACAGAGCAGAGATCCTCCGTGGACTGCGACGACGGCAGAGCAGAGATCCTCCGTGGACTGTGACGACGGCAGAGCAGAGATCCTCAGTGGACTGCGACGACGGCAGAGCAGAGATCCTTCGTGGACTGCGGCGACGACTGTGCAGAGATCCTCAGTGGACTGCGTCGACTACTGCACTCAGCGATCCTACGTGGATCAGTGCTACAGGTTCTGTGTGAGCCCGATCCTATGTGGGTCCTTACTACCGGTTCTGTGTGAGCCACTGCCTACAGGTTCTGTGTGAGCCCGATCCTATGTGGGTCTTTTGCGGGGGTTAGTACCTATCGATCCTTCGTGGGTCCGACGACTTAGATGGATCAGTGATCATCTTTGACGTCATCTGAAAAAGTATACCTGGTTGAGCTGAATCTTATGTTACTCTCCTTTGTGGATTGTGTTGAACTATCCTATGTGGATTTACTGTTTACTCTCCTTTGTGGATTTGAGTCTTGCTTTCCTATGTGGATTGAGTTGTTCTTGAGCTCGTAAGCAGAGCTAGAAGTGGGGACTTAGGTATATGTATGGGCATATACCTAAGTCGAGTCAGATGTTACTTCGTGATTGCATCTTTCTTCTGTGCTATATCCTTTGTGGATTTCGGGAGACCTTCGGGGGTCTCGGGGTCCTTACTGAGTAGCTTATACTCACCCCTGCACGGGCTTTGCCCGCACCTTGTTGTGTTGGATGCAGACGACGGACAACGCTGATCGCGGTTGGGGCGTGGAGCAGGACGGTATCTGGAGGTGGACCACTGGGCGGGACGTGCTCGGAGTGGACGTGGGACCCGAGGAGCCTGGAGGCTATCTGTACCCACCCTTCAGGTTGGATTTCCAGTGGACGACACGAGGCCGCCGTCTTTTCTTCAGTTGTTGTACTTTACTTTTCAGTTGTACTTTACAGTTGGGCTTGTATTTCCGGCCCCCTTTACCTTTCTGCACTCTGTAGTTACTTTCCGCTTGCTGACTCTGTGGTGGTTGTTACTTATAAAGGAAATTCCTTCCCTGTTTACCGGGAATTTACGCCTTTGTGCTAGTCGCCAGCCCCTGGCCTATGGAAGGCGGGCTTGGGGTAGTCACGGCACGGGCCCCGAGGACGGGTCGTGACAAATTGGTATCAGAGGTGGTCGGTTCTACCGCAGACTCTGATCGTCTTTTCTATCTATGTGAAGCAATAGTGTTTAGTGTATTGAGTGTGGTTATCAGTTCAGGGAGCCCAGTGTTGGTGCGGCGGCCGACGTATCCGTACACCAGGACCCTGACTCCTGATTTCCGACTTAATGCATGAAAACATTGATTGCGTGTGTGTTTCAAGTCTTCTTTGTGATTACTTGTGTCAGCTCACCGGGTATACTGATCTGCTTCATGAAAGTCTCAAGTTTTCCTTGTGATTACTTGTCCCAGCTCACCAGGTATACTGTTCTGACTGTGGTGCTCTTGTTCTCCTTTTCAGGATGGCCCCGCGACGACAGCCAGCTAGGGTTTCGAGTGTAGGGCGCGACGGCAGCCCACCGAGCGACGAGGCCTCGGTGCAGGGCCCTTTGCCAGCAGTGGCACCGGCGGTAGCCTTACCCGCCGAGCCACCGATGCTTCCAGTACCAGACGCTGACGATGCACGTCGCCTCAGGGCACTGCATGAGTTTCAGAGCCAGCGACTGCCCAGGTTTCGCGGTGAGGCGGACCCCCAGGCCGCCGAGGACTGGCTAGAGGCGGTGGTACGAATCTTTAGGCTAGTGAGGACACCAGCGGATCTCATGGTGATTCTCGCGGCGAGCCACCTGCAGGCGGCGGCAGGACGATGGTGGAGCTTGATGCTCCAGGTTCACGATGAGACATCCTTGCTCTGGGCGGACTTCGAGAGCCTCTTCCGCTCTGAGTTCGTCCCGGCCACCCTCCGAGCGGTGCGCATCCAGGAGCTTCTCCAGCTGCGCCAGGGCAGCATGACGGTCGCTCAGTACGCGGCGAGGTTCACTGACCTATCTTGCTACTCGACCGACATGGTACGGGACCCCTTCTTCCGGGCCTGGACCTTCGAGCAGGGCTTGCGACAGGAGATTCGGGCGTCGCTGATCTCCCTCAGCATTCCGACCCAGGCGGGAGTGCTGGAGCGAGCCCTCCTGATCGAGAGCTTCCTGGCAGAGCCTTCTTCAGCGGCGAGACCTAGCGCAGGGCGGCAGGTAGCTGAGTCTTCGGTAGCAGGTAGCCGACGGATGACTCTCGGGTCCAGGCAGACCAGACCCCCACGCAGACGGCTGCAGGACACCGGCTCAGCAGTGCGAGGCACACAGCGGAGTGCCAGCCTTCCGAGAGGCAGGCTGTGCTACTCCTGCGGCGGGCAGGGTCACATGGCTCGTGACTGCCCGACTCGCCGATCAGAGGAGCAGCAGACGGTGGAGGGGCCACCCAGGCAGAGGCAGAGGGTCGACCGTGGCGGTCTGCAGGGAGGAGGCGGACGAGGCAGAGGAGCTGGGCGAGCAGCGGGTGGTGGGCGACGCTTCCAGGCTCTACCCCCACCACCACCAGGAGGGCCACCTCGACCACAGGGAGCTGGCGGGCAGGGACAGGCCCAGCTCCAGGCAGTGGAGGCCTACGACCCCGACATGCCAGAGATGATTCGAGGTACGATCTGTGTCTATTCCACCCTTGCTGCAGTACTTATAGACACAGGAGCGAGTCACTCTTTCATAGCCTCTGCCCTTGTTCGGAGCTCGGAGATTCCGACTGAGCCGTTGGCTCGATCCTTACGGCTAGAGACTCCTACGGGAGCAGACTCGACGATTACGCACTGGTGCCGGCAATGTGAGCTTACTCTAGGTGGCGAGAGTTTCGGCTGGGATCTCCTTGTAGCGGCGTCGAGGCCTTACGACGTCATCTTGGGCATGGATTGGCTATCCACGGTTCATGCCCAGATCGACTGTTTTAGGCGCAAGGTGCGATGTGTTCGCACCGACGGGAGCAGGTTTACCTTCACCGGCGAGAAGGGAACCTTTGCAGCACAGGATGTACTTCCGCGGAGGAGAGTGCAGCCCATCTCTCATCAGTTGGCTAGCCTCATCCTAGGAGCAGTGGACGTGCGGAGTCCAGTTTTTCCTGCAGTGGTGGACCAGTACGTGGACGTCTTTCCCGACGACGTTCCAGGGCTACCTCCTCGTAGAGAGGTAGACTTTTACATCGACTTGTACCCCGGGACAACCCCGATATCTACTCCAGCATATCGGATGGCCCCCGCCGAGCTTCGGGAGCTGCGGGTACAGTTGGAGGACTTGCAGAGCAAGGGGTTTATCCGACCCAGTGTTTCACCCTGGGCTTCCCCGATTTTGTTCGCCAAGAAGGCGGACGGGAGCTTGCGACTGTGTGTCGACTATCGTCGCCTGAACCAGGTGACAGTGAGGAACAAGTATCCGCTGCCACGGATTGATGACCTCTTCGATCAGCTCAAGGGAGCGCGGTGGTTCTCGAAAATAGACCTCCGGTCAGGCTATCATCAGCTCAGAGTTCGAGACGAGGACGTGCAGAAGACGGCCTTCAGGTGTCGGTATGGCCATTATGAGTTCTTGGTTATGCCGTTCGGCGTAACCAATGCTCTAGCAGTGTTCATGAGCCTCATGAACAGGATCATCCAGCCATACCTCGACCGATTTGTCGTGGTCTTCATTGACGACATTTTGGTATACTCGACGACTGAGGAGGAGCATGCCTACCACCTGCGAGTTGTGCTAGACACGCTCCGAGAGCACAAGCTTTATGGCAAGCTCTCAAAGTGCCAGTTCTGGTTACGTGAGGTCCATTTCTTGGGGCACTTCATCTCTGAGGCGGGAGTTGCAGTGGATCCCGCGAAGATCGAGGCAGTGCTAGCTTGGGAGCCACCCAAGAGCGTGACGGAGGTGCGGAGCTTCTTGGGCCTAGCCGGATACTATCGGAGATTCGTGCCAGACTTCTCCAGAGTTGCGGCACCACTCTCATCTTTGACGAAGAAGGGGAAACCCTTCGTGTGGTCAGACAGATGTCAGCAGAGCTTCCAGGAGCTGAGACAGAGATTGACCAGCGCACCTATCTTGAGGTTGCCTGAGGAGGGAGTTGGGTACGTAGTTTACTGCGACGCATCAGGGACTGGACTCGGGTGTGTCCTGATGCAGGAGCGGGCCGTGATCGCCTACGGATCACGTCAGTTGAGGCCGCATGAGCAGAACTACGCCACTCATGACCTGGAGTTAGCAGCAGTGGTCTTCGCTCTGAAGACATGGCGGCACTATCTGATGGGCGAGCGCTTCACAATCTTTTCTGACCACCAGAGTCTCAGGTATATCTTCTCTCAGAAGGACCTGAACCTGAGACAGCGGAGATGGCTTGAGTTCCTCCAGGACTATGACTTTGAGATAGTCTATACTCCTGGGAAGGGGAATGTGGTAGCTGATTCCCTCAGCAGGAGGACGGGCATTCAGCTCCTTGAGGAGGCGACGGAGCAGCTAGCCTCCTTACGGATATCCTTCGTGGATAGAGACGGAGCAGCCTTTCTTCAGTCTCTCACAGTCTCTCCTCCAATTCTACAGCGGGTCAGAGAGGCTCAGCGTGGGGACGCTGACTGTGAGACCCGGCGTGCACTGATATCCTCAGGTCAGGCGCATGATGGCTTCTCCCTTGGAGCAGAGCACGACATCCTTTTCAGAGGACGTACCTTCGTACCAGTCGCTTTACGAGAGGAGGTTCTGAGAGAGTTTCACACTTCTCCCTTGGCGGTGCATCCCGGAGTGGCGAAGATGTACCAGGATCTCAGGCGACAGCACTGGTGGCCGGGCATGAAGAAAGCTGTGGCAGAGTTCGTTTCACGATGCCTCACCTGCCAGCAGGTGAAGGCAGAGCATCAGGTACCAGCAGGCTTGGTACAACCCTTGGAGGTCCCGGAGTGGAAGTGGGATGGCATATCTATGGACTTCGTGACTGGACTTCCACGCACTTCCAGAGGTCACGACTCCATTTGGGTGATTGTCGACCGACTCACCATGTCGGCACACTTCTTACCCATCAGAGAGCAGGGCTCAGTAAAGAGTTGGGACGTCTTTACGTCCAGGAGATCATACAGCTTCACGGTGTGCCATCGTCTATCATCTCCGATCGAGATGCTCGTTTCACTTCCCGGCTTTGGAAGGGGTTGCAGGAGGCGTTCGGGACGCGGCTCCATCTGAGCACAGCCTTCCACCCTCAGACGGATGGTCAGATGGAGAGGACCATACAGACACTCGAGGACATGCTCCGTGCATGTGTTCTCGACTTTGGTCGTAGCTGGGAGGACCACCTACCCTTGGTGGAGTTCGCGTACAACAACAGCTACCACTCCACCATCGGGATGGCACCATACGAGGCGTTGTACGGCAGACCCTGTAGATCACCGTTGTGCTGGACAGACCCTGGGGAGTCAGCACTCGTGGGACCAGAGATGGTCCGAGCCACGACAGAGAAGGTCCAGATCATCCAGGAGAGGATGAGGACAGCTCAGAGCCGGCAGAAGTCATATGCTGACAGGAGGCGGAGGCCACTAGAGTTCGAGGATGGCGACCACGTCTTTTTGCGTGTCTCACCTTGACGTGGTTTACGGAGATTTGGCCGAGGCGGCAAGTTGTCTCCACGCTTCATCAGGCCTTTCCAGGTCCTCAGCAGGATAGGAGAGGTGGCTTATCGCCTGGCTCTACCACCTCAGTTGCACCGGGTGCACGACGTCTTCCACGTGTCTCAGCTGAGGAGATACGTGCACGACCCGACGCACATCATCGACTTTGGGGAGCTGGACGTGGACGATGGGGCGACTTTTGCGGAGGTCCCAGTGGAGATAGAGGATCGACAGGAGCGGGTCCTACGTGGGCGGTCGATTCCTCTTGTGCGCGTCAGATGGCAGCACGGGAACCTCCAGGAGAGCACTTGGGAGCGGGAGGCTCAAATGCGTGCTCAGTACCCCCATTTGTTCCCCTAGTTTTGGATGTATCTTTACGGGGACGTAAATCCCTGAGGTGGGAGTAATGTAAAGACCCGCAGACTTCAAGGAAATTTTTTTTTCTTAATTTTCTTTTGAATTTTACAAGAGCTCAGCTTCAGACGGCACCTGATTCCGAGGCCCGGTGTGCCCGGAATCAATTTCCGAAGTTTGGCTCGGGTACGTTCAGTGAACGGACGAGCGGGTTTTTCTATCTTTTGAACCAGTGCCAGGAATCAAATTCTGAGGGCACCGATTAAATCGCAGCGCCAGTATTTTCTTAGAAACGCCTCTTCCGGAGTTGCGTTTGCTCAGACGTGGTTTTTAAATTTTGGGGCTTTAAGTCCGAAATAAAATAAAGTTTGTGCGACAACTTTATTTAATTTCACTTAAGCTGCTTGGAAGCCACTTGAAGCCACTTAAAGACGGCTTGAACTGAGTGGAACTGGATAGGATGCTATCCAGAAATATCCAACCCCCTTGGTAGGATATTTGTGAGGTGGGGCCCGCACGAGCCCCGCCGTTTCTTTCGCTAAGTAACGCACCCGCGAAAACCCGTCAAAGTAACTGAAAAGTCAACCGACGCGTTTTCTTTAATTTCTTAACAGACCATTTAATTGGGCGGTTTATTTCGTGAATTAAATGGGCTGTTTCATTCGTTGAATTAATTCAACGAATTTAATGGGTCGTTACTTACGCGTTTGCGTTCGTTGGCAAAATAATAAAATAAGACCAACTCTTTCTTTTGGAGGATTACTCGTTGTGCGAGATTCTCTGGGCCTCCACCCTCCCCACGAAGAACGCGAAGAACGCGAAGAACGCGAAGAACGCCGGTGACCGGAATTCGACGATGCACACCGTGATCTGCGACGTCGACGAACTCTACCTGCGACGTTCTTCGGCGACGCCTCTCCTTCCGCGGCCGATCCTCGTTCAGCAATTAAGGTGAGAAACGAATCGTTTATTTCTCCCCTTTTTATAATTCAATATCAACGGATTTAAATTAATCCGTTTGATCTTGATCCGGAGATTGGCGACGCGACGCCGGATACCGCGACGACGCGACGATCTCCTTCATCAGCGACGAGCGATTCCGCGACGACCTCTCGTCCGACGACGACGACAAGGTAAGGGTTGATTGAAATATTTTGCTTTCCCGTGATTTTATTTCTTTTAAAGTAAAGAACCTGATCTTCGAACAATTTTAATTTATTTAAAATTGTTATTGATTATTTGCTTTTCCTCCCGATGATGTTTATGACTAACGCGGAGGGTGCGGATCTAACAAACAAGACCCGGCAACCCTCCGCCGATCTTCCCTTTTTTGTGCGGATCTGGCGGACGACGACGAACCGTGCGGCAAGGGCGATCCGTTGATCCCGCAGTAAAGATCGGCCTCCGGGAGGAGCAACGGCGCAGACGGGAGGCAAAACGGGCCACCGGAGCAACTCCGGCGGCCCGCGGAAGGTGGCGGCGGCGCGGGTCGCCGGCGCGGCGGCGCCGGCGACCGGAGTCGGCGGCGCCCGGCGCGCCGCCGGAGGAGTCCGCCGCGGCCGAGCCGTGGCGGCGGCGAACCGCCGGACCGCGTCCGCGGTCCGGCCACCCAGCACGCGGCCCGCGCGGGCCGCGTTTCTCCAAAGCCGCGGGTCAAACCCGCGGCGGCTCACTCGGCCGCTCGGCCGAAGCCGAGCCGGCCGGTCCGGTCGGCCAGGCCGCGCCCAGGCCGGACCGGACCCGGCCTAGCCGGGTCGGGCCGGGTCGGGCCGACCCGGTTCGGCTGACCCAGGGGGGGGGGTTCGGGCCGGGTCGCCCCGGGCCCAGAACCCCCGTTTTCGGGCCTCTTCGGTCTTTTGCCCATATCTTGGTCCTGGGACCTCCGATTGACGAACCGTCAGCGGCTACGCGATCCTTGGATCGATACGGTCGTTTCGGTGTATTAAACTCAAGGTTTCGGAATACTTTGGGTTTGGCCGGGTTGGTTCGTACACGAAACCAACGGGGCCCTCGGAGCGGAAACGCTCATAACTTGAGCTACGGACGTCCGATCGACGTACCGTCAGCTGTGGTAGTTCCCTCTAAGTGAGACGGAACTTTTGGCATACTCCGCCTGAGGATCGGATACAGGCGGAGTACGGTCGGGTTGGTTTTTCCCTAAAAACCAACCGGGCCCCTGGGACGAAAATGCCAATAACTCTCAGACCGGGCGTCCGATTGACGCGCCGTCTGTTGCGTTGAGATCCTGTTGTCGATACGGAACTTTTGGATACATCAACTTCGGACTACGTGTCAGTTGATGTATCAGCCTCTCGGCTCGTGGAGCGGACCCTCCTAAACGAGCTCGCTAAGTGCGGGAACCCTAGTGCTGGCTGTGACTTCGACGACAGAGCAGAGATCCTCCGTGGACTGCGACGACGGCAGAGCAGAGATCCTTCGTGGACTGCGACGACGGCAGAGCAGAGATCCTCAGTGGACTGCGACGACGGCAGAGCAGAGATCCTTCGTGGAATGCGGCGACGACTGTGCAGAGATCCTCAGTGGACTGCGTCGACTACTGCACTCAGCGATCCTACGTGGATCAGTGCTACAGGTTCTGTGTGAGCCCGATCCTATGTGGGTCCTTACTACCGGTTCTGTGTGAGCCACTGCCTACAGGTTCTGTGTGAGCCCGATCCTATGTGGGTATTTTGCGGGGGTTAGTACCTATCGATCCTTCGTGGGTCCGACGACTTAGATGGATCAGTGATCATCTTTGACGTCATCTGAAAAAGTATACCTGGTTGAGCTGAATCTTATGTTACTCTCCTTTGTGGATTGTGTTGAACTATCCTATGTGGATTTACTGTTTACTCTCCTTTGTGGATTTGAGTCTTGCTTTCCTATGTGGATTGAGTTGTTCTTGAGCTCGTAAGCAGAGTTAGAAGTGGGGACTTAGGTATATGTATGGGCTTATACCTAAGTCGAGTCAGATGTTAATTCGTGATTGCATCTTTCTTCTGTGCTATATCCTTTGTGGATTTCGGGAGACCTTCGGGGGTCTCGGGGTCCTTACTGAGTATCTTATACTCACCCCTGCACGGGCTATGCCCGCACCTTGTTGTGTTGGATGCAGACGACGGACAGTGCTGATCGCGGTTGGGGCGTGGAGCAGGACGGTACCTGGAGGTGGACCACTGGGCGGGACGTGCTCGGAGTGGACGTGGGACCCGAGGAGCCTGGAGGCTATCTGTACCCACCCTTCAGGTGGGATTGCCAGTGGACGACACGAGGCCGCCGTCTTTTCTTCAGTTGATGTACTTTACTTTTCAGTTGTACTTTACAGTTGGGCTTGTATTTCCGGCCCCCTTTACCTTTCTGCACTCTGTAGTTTCTTTCCGCTTGCTGACTCTGTGGTGGTTGTTACTTATAAAGGCAATGCCTTCCCTGTTTACCGGGAATTTACGCCTTGGTGCTAGTCGCCAGCCCCTGGCCTATGGAAGGCGGGCTTGGGGTAGTCACGGCACGGGCCCCGAGGACGGGTCGTGACAAATTACATGGAATAAGAATATAGTGTTCAATACATTATGGAATTTATTTAATCATCATTTTTATGAAAAAATAGACATGAATCAGAAAAATATAAAAGAATCATCTCTAAAGAATCCAAGAACATGACAAATAAATGATAATTCCTATTAGTAACCCTTAAATATTTTCGTAATGATTTTCCTCCCCAAAAGAATTTCTCATTAAATTATTCTCAACATAATAAAAAATCCATTTTTCAACTAGTTTCTATAAATAAATGAAATACATGAAAAAACCCCTATAGTAACCAAATTTTTTCATTCTTTCTCCATAAAGACCTTAATTTTATACCATAAAAAAATTAAAGACATTTATAAAACAATTTATATAATTTTTATTGGTTTTAATTAAAATCTAATACTCAAATTTTATAAAATCATCTAAAAAGTCACTCTTACCCATCCCTTAAGAGAAATAAATATCCATAATTTTTAATATCAACTCAATGATGTATATAGTGATATTTTTCCATAATATTTATCATTCGAAATATTCAAAAACATAGAGAAAGGGGATAATATATCATAGATAATATTTATTCATGAGATGTGTGAATATTTAATAGATTTGTTTTCAAATCAGGTCTTCATAATGATTCATTACGCTCAGCCAAAGGATTGTACATGTCAAAATATCTATTAAATCACTTCATTTGATAATGAAAATTTAAAACTAGTATTCACTCAGTAGGAATAATATATTGGTTTCCATATAAAATGTTAAAATATCAAACTAATTTTAAGAAATTAAGTATAATTCTTCACACATATTTTTCAGTTATTAGTGTAATTTTGTAAAAATGAAAAATATTTTAAAAGGAAATATCAAAATTCTTTTTGAATTTATCTATAATATATGGCCATATAAACCTATTATCCTATATTTATTGGGTGGATATATTCTTCCAAATATTTATAATAAGAAATAACAAATTTTACGTATATTATAAAGTGTATTAATAAAACAATATAGAGAAGTTATGGAATCATTTCCCAAATACATTTACTAATATTTCACTGGGATGCCTTTGAAGAAAGTAAAAACCCCATTAAATTCCATTTGGGAAAAAACCAATATGGGCATGTAATTAAATACCATCCAATATATACACTCCTATCAAAAATTTTATTAGATTTTAGAAAGGGTGAAAATGAAATAAAACCATGGGATAAATAACATTATGTATAGGATTTATGGTCTCTAGTTAAAATTTATTTTCGATTAATTATCTCATGAAATGAAAACAACCATATTCATGGGAAACTGTTACACATAATTTCTAACATAAAATATATTGACTAATAATTAATTTTTATCTTTATATAATGTTTTTTTGAGACCATTTCCCAAAAATATATTCATAGTGAACGGGCTATAAAATTTGGATTTATATTTTCTAGAAATTGTTTCAATGTAGGGTTTAACAAGATAACATTTAACCCTACTATAAAATTTCTATTAAGAATTAAATTACCATTAAAATCATTGGATCTTTATATATAACACCTATAATTTTTATATTAATGTATTATAAATTAATCAAATTTATTCATCTTAAGAAACATCTTCTCAATGACTATTTTCTAGTCAAATATCAAGGATTACACTACCAAATATGTCTTCTATTCATGTTCAACCAAAAGAGGCATTCTTTTCAATAGGGATCCTAAAACGGGACATATAGATGGTTGTTTTGAAAGCTTCACTATAATGTTTTAAAAGCATCATATAATTTCAATTACTAATACTACCTTGAAAAACTCACATTCTATTCAAATATCAATTTCAATTATTGATTTTAAATTTTAGCATGCCCAATAATTTTTTATTGGAAAATGGTACCTATTTTAGGTGATGTACAATATCTATCAATAAATTTTGAACTTAAATGTTGGACATTTGAATTTCATAAATTAAATTTATTTTTGAATAAATAAAGGCCTTATTATGTAATGATGTTATAAAAAACATATGAACTACATTGGATATATTGAAGAGTTATATGGTCTGTAAAATTTAAAAGGCAATTAAAAAACATAACCATTTTTAATATATCCGTTGTATAGTGACAATTATGATAAGTTTATTAAGGGTTATGAAAACATTTAATTTATATAGACGAATGGAGTGGTGGCCTTAACCAGTAGGATTGTACCCTATAATGGCCATTTATCAGAGCATCCATGTGATGTAAAATCACATGGATTTTCCCTCGATCTTGCTAATGATAATAATACAAAACAAAGGAATATTAAAAACTCTTTATGGAAGATTTTCAAGATCATAATAATCATGTCCAAATGCATATACGTTAAACCAATGCAATAAAATCTCAACATCCCACACCTTACACTTATGAAACTTATTGGTGCAATAAAGGGATATGTATCTTGTCCATATCCATATAATGTTTTATATTTTAATTTTAATTAAAAAATAATTATATTTTTCACATTTTAATAATATTTTTTAAAAATGAATAAACAATACATTTGATATAATTTTTATTTATGATATGATGAAGAAAATAATATTTTTATGAAATATATAATTTTAATCAAGAAACTCATTTTATAGAATTAATTTTTTTGAAATAAATATATTTTTATGAAATAAAATTAATAATTAATAACTATTAAATGTAAAATATAATAAAATTTTTGTAATTCAAAAATAAATTTTTTCAGGGTCAGAAAACTGTTATTTTTCAAAAAACCAATATTTTTTATAAAATGATAATTCTTATTTTAATGATTAAATTATATTAAATATATATTTTGGATAATATATATATTATTTCTGAAATTCGTTTGTTAAAATTATCTAATAGTAATTTTTTTAATAATTTATGGAGATAGTGAAATTTTTGGTTAAAATAAAACGTTGTATAAATATACGGTGTGTATTATGACATCAAAAATTCCCAAAAGTGATGTAATAAATATGATAAAGATTATAAATAAATTAAATATTTTTAGTTTTTCAAATAAAATTTTTTGACGCTTTTGGTTATTTGTATAACCCCTTAATGAATCCTCCAAATCCTATATTATATCTTAATGTTATACAATATTTCTTTGGTAAACCTGACCCACTTTAACATCACCATGTGCATTATTTTAATATAATAGTTTATTAAACATATAAAATAACTAAAAAATCAAATTTGGTCCAAACCATTTGAAAAACCATGGGATGTTGTTTGGTCTTTATTACATTACCATACCTAATCCAAAACCCATGTTTGGAAATTAATATATAATTATGATCACTTATTCTATATAAACCCATCTAAACTACCATTAATCTTCCCCAAAAAATATTTTAGCATGGCTCCACTATGGCCTTACCACATTATATGCATCCCAAGGTGCTCCCATGATCATAATAATCAGGTAAAATTATTTATGAAGCACCCTCTCATGGTAAGGAATCATTACATTCTCCCATAAATTCATGAAACTCGTCTATATTGTTCCTTTTTGTTTTACAATTATTTATTTTAGAATATAATTATATATATATATATGTATTACATACCTTATTATTTCCATGTAATTATATACCTATTTATCTATCATTAATCCCTTTTATGAGTATTCAAGTTCCATCATTATGCTTCAAATATTTCCATATGATTTTTAATGCCAAACTATTGTGTAGTGAATAGTCGTCCATATTTTTACTCAATGATATTCACCTAGATGAACCAAAACATATTTTTTTGGGAATTCCATTTATTTATGTCAGAATTCATAATCATGTGAGTAATAGTGATAAAATATATCATTGTTTTTATGATATATGTGGAACAATTTTTCATGTACTTAACATGAATGTGATGGGAGGTCACAAAATTATATAGCCCTCCAATGAATTTGGTAATGTTTTACTATCATGATATGTCACATAAATGAATTTGGAGTAAAAATAAAAATAATATGGAACTTTTTAAATTATTAATATTGACTAGGATGCTAGCCTTGACTTATTATAATATCATGTTTTATGTTGTCGACACAATACTATATTTATTTTTTGTTATAATGTTATAACATGCCTCATTTTCCAAGAATATGCATCACACCCACGGTATGTTACCTTGATACTACACTTGTGGAATGTTTACTTCTTTAACTTATTCTTAGATATTTTATTCAATTAATCATCTTTATTGATCACCCCTTTCTTATGAATATAACTATGTTTTCATATGTTATTTTAGAAAATCCATGGAATATAAGCCCATGTAAGGATGTTATTGAATAATATTATTAAAAAAAATCATGTTTTTATGTTTCATACCTAATTACCCATATAAAAAAATATACTTTATCTTCTATAGTTTAATTTAGTATATCATTATGTAATAAATCTTGAAATAATGTGTATTAAATACATGGGTTATCATAGTTGTTATCATTGAAAATATTTTTATTTTTATTATTATTATTAGAAAAATCAATGGAAATTTTTTTGGATAAGACTAAACAAATAAAAAAGTAATTATTTTTTGGTAAAGTATAGTGTAAGAGATTTCCAGGATAATATATCCATGACAGTATACTAAATGTGGATGGGTCTCTATGATATAGGTACCAAGGGGTTGTAACCCTGAAAAGGGTGAATTTATCTAGAATTGATCATTACATGGTGCTTGAAGAAAACTGTTCATCACGCATGGTAAAAAACTCCTAGGGGATATGCTTTTTTAATTCGATAAGCTCTTTGAAAACCATAATTAATGGAGAAAAATTCCTATAATAGTTTATGTTTGGAAATAGATCATTGTAAACTTATATTGATTCATTGAAATTAATCGGTTAAAGAATATATGTCATGAATGAGTTATAAATTGTATGTTTAGAGTTTCCCTTTTATATGGTTAGTAATTTCAAAATTCTCATCCTCATAACCTTTTTGGATTAAGTAAATAACAAGAAAGAAAATAAAAAATTTAAAGGTAGTGTAATCATACAAGGTTATATGAATTATTTTATATAATTGATGTTTAGTATAACTATTCGAACACCATATCAAATTTTGGAATTCAGGTTAATATTAAAGACAATGATTAGGTTGATTATTTCATCACATGAATATAACTTATCCATTATTGAATTTTTTGGGATGGTCTTCCCAGTGAAACATGTAACACATACTTTAGTGTAATTTGATGTAATAAGAAGCATGGATTGGATTTCCATATATAGTGCCAATATAATCTTCTGTAATAAAGAAATCACCCTCCTTATCTTGATTTTTCATCCAATTCTATACAAGTACTAAGAGTGGAACAAATCAAATATGGTACCAATATCTAGAGCATGGATATAATTTCTTGTTAAGAAACAATTTTTTAGGTGGTTGTCCTAGAACCAACTTCTTGTACATTTATTACATGGATATTTAATGTATTTTAATATTATATATCTTATTTCATATGGTTCATTATTGTGCATAACTGTGTTGTAGTAATGTCCTAGAGTATTTGTTGCATTGATAAGTAAATTGAAGTTCCCCACTATGATGAGAACCACTAAATGATATAGAAATAATCTTAAATATAGATACACAGTTTAATTACATACCATGATGGGTCACATATTACACATAATGTCAGGTGAAAGTACTCAAAATCCAATGATCCTTCCTCTCTTGAAGTTATCACTTTTAATCCCCATGATGAAAGATTATGTGAACAGACCCGCTAGTAAGAATTCCACATGTTTCAGTGTGATCATATATTCCTATATGAAATATTTTTTAATGGTACTTAGACATTAATATTAAAATTAATGCATTTCATGACTCACATATATTGATTTATAGATGAAAATAGTCTTTTTGTCAGTTGGCAGGAAGTTGGGTACATTGGGTGCATCATGAATATCATGTTATAAATGGATAAGTTGAGGAAGGATATTTCCATTATATTTATTGAATTTGATATCTTATACCTTTCATTGAAAGAGATCTATTGCTCAAAATACCATTTTCATGGTGTAATGGAGAGTTTATATCATCTAGTCACAGAATGATGTATCAAGCACAAAGGTTGATGCCACTATCATGAAACCTGATTGATGAGATATTAAAATAAAGTAATTACATTACACAATGAAAATTCATATTTGGATGCCATTTTGGTGACTCTATGTTCTTTATATAATGTGCCTTGAACCGTTTCTAGACTAAACTCTAGGACTTTAGGCAATACCTCCTAATTCCGTTGAGAAAGAATCCTAGAGGGTCACATAGTAAGGGTTTTTGGTTCTCCTGGTTAAATTCATTTTGAATTAAATTTCAGAAATAAATATTATTCATAAGACTGTGGAATAATCTTATTCACATTAAAATGATCGAATAAATTAAAAAAATATTTATTCACTAGATTGTGGTTAAAATGTATTTATTTATTTTATTGAACATTAAATAAATATTTATTTACTAGTTTTTAAATAAAATATTTAGTGAAGAGAATAAATTATTTATTTATTTATTCTAGTGGTCAATAAATGTAAGTATAGTTTGAGAATACCAACGATGGTTCGGCATTAATATAATTATTTTCAAGACAGAAAATATTTATTTAACTGGTTTTTACAAATTAAAATAATAATAATGCGGATATTATTTTGGGATGTGGAATTTTATTTATAATTCCGTTTTGCATCAGTTGGTTCACCATAAATAAAAAAACAACATTTTTATTTAGAGAATGGGTTTTCTCTATGGTTATGAATGTATTTAATTATTGTTACGCAATTATATATTAAAACCAAAGCCCCATGTCGATAAATAGACATGTACGTCTATTGGCCCATAGACTAAACCACACACTTGGTGAATCGAAATTTGTTGATCCCAACAATTTCTTTCTCTTTTACTCTACCTTCCCCTCTCTATAATGAGAGGAGTTCCACAAGACCAAAGAATCAGCAATCAAGAATGATGAACACAAGATACTTGCTTCCCCGCACTAGCACCCAGAGAATGGGTGGTATTGATCGGAGGCCATCTGAGAAAGATTGGAAAATCACTAGAGGGATTCTATTTTGGATCATCATAAGGGAAAAAAAACAATAAAAAGGGTCATTTTGGATGATTAATGTCCTAAGTGAAGAGATTACCAATGATCTAGTTATTTTACTTCTTTACATATTAAATTAATTACAAACATGATATACAAAATCTTCTCTGAAGGATTCATTCCACTTTATTATTTATCTAAAACATTGATATTTTTCTATGGAGTCTGACATTCATCACTGTATTGATCCCCGAATAATCATTGATCATGGTAAAAATTGAAGTTCAGTGCTGGCATAATCGTGCCTCCGTTGTACCTAGAACCTTTCAAGTGGATCAGATCAAGGTAATCATCATTTATAGTTTTATAATTATCATTGATGATTTACAAGTTAGCAATTTATGTTGTCAATTCAAGGTTTAATAGTTCTATAAATATGAATTTCAGCTTCTATTCTTACTCTTTCGTTTCTAACAGATTTCACCAAAAAGTATATTTTATGCATTAAAATTAAAATAGGGAACTCACCAGGAGGCACCAACAGTTCTACCCATTTGACACAAAAGTAAATGTCGTGTGTTGGTACATACATTTCATGTTATCTACCATACATGTCATCTAATCTAGACTAAACACAGTGTAGTATTGTACAATGAATCAGGAGTATTTTGGTAATTACCCATGTAGTGTAAATTTATTAGATGTGGTATAGTTAATTATACAAAATGTGTTGACCAGGATAGATAGGTCCACGCATATGGACATACACGTCATGTAGCCCACTGCACATGTCGTGTAGTCTCTTCAGGTCATGGGACAATCCTTGTATACCATACATGGTTTATCAAACAGGTAACTATGTAACCCAGAGACAACATGATGTATAGCTCATTTTACACACCATGTACTCTAAATTTCGGAAGAACACTTCACACGCCAATTCCCTAAGTGTGTACTTCTGGACAGATGGTGGAGGTAGTATACGCCATGTAGTTAGAACTAAATGCCATGTACATTACAAATTACACAAAGTTAAAGCATTTATATTTGTGTAATTCTTAAAACTACAAATCATGTATAAATTGTTCTATAGGTTGTTACTATATTCATTGAAACACCTTGTATACCATATTTAGAAAGAGTAAAAATGGAATGAAAATATAATACATGTTGGTTATATTGAATGGGGTGTTCACTAGGATTATTCCATGGTGCATTTATATACTAGGATGTGAATCTAAACGAAATTTAGAAATGGATTAATATAAAATGATAGATTAATTGAAGAATATAATTAATTAATTCTTTTAGAATTTATCTTTATAAGAATGATTAAATAATTGAATGAAATTTTTAGTAAATTTGTAACTCTTTGCATGTGTGTGGGTGATCATGAGACACACCAAGACCTTTTTATGTGATTGGTTTCATTTTAATTTACATATTAAATTAATTTATGGACATCAAGCCACATCTCCCCATTAATATGTTGGGCCTGGGTTCCCATGGTTTATTTAATGTAATCCCCTTTTTACCCCTCACCTACATGTGAGTTTAAAAATATCATATGTAATGGATGGAACTGCCAATCTTTTGGAGACATTTCAAGCTAGATCTGAGACGAAACCAATCTAAGGAGATACAAAGGTGGACATGTGGAAATCTATAAACATGAACACAAAAGGTTCAAGGTGTCTCTCCCCTAGGCCAGGGTTATTTTATCCACTTCTAGATAAACATACCATTATAAAATCTCATGATCATTCCCTTTAATTCATTTTATTTCTATTAGTGGCATGTTTTATAATTATTGATTTATTTTCACCATCCTATAATTAATTTACTAACAATCACACTAGATGGTATTAAAATAAACTAGTATTATATGTAAATATTATCATGACACGGTTAATCACTTAAGTAAGTTCCAATTAATGTTAAAAATCATGTGGTAATTATAATAAGTAATTCATGATTAATATATAAATATCCCTCAAATAAAATAACTTGTCACACGAAGACTTACATTACATGATTAAGTGAAAAAACAATAAAACAATGTGTTTGACAAACCATTTCTGGGACACTTAATGTTATACATAAATCCCTTATTAAAGAATTATTATTTACATAATCATATTATATAATGTTGAGTATCCATCATTAGAATTGGTGTAATATAGGAGGTATGAGTTAAGGAAATCTAAAGTTAGGAATTCAGGATTCGGCAGTCCAGTCAGTAGATCGAGGACCTACAAGTTCATTGTTGGCAATGACTCGCTTACCTAAATACCTTAAAATATATTGACCAAGCCTTATTGGGGTTATGTGGAGGGGAATATGGATCTATTCCCCTATAATTTCATAGTAACTAGACATTCCAAATAAAATTGTGCGGGACAATGGGACTTGATAATGCACTTGGATACTTAATAAAAATAATTTATTATTTCTCATAAAATTTAATAAAAAAGTAATAGTGATCATCTCTTTTATTGTAGAATAATAATGAAAATCTCATAAAACACACTACTCATATGATCAAATCTGGATAAAGACAACATCCTCACTTATTTTAACTTCTCGGAGTGGTTTAGATTCTTTTGGGTTAACCTACACCATGAATGGATTCCATACATGTTAGAGTAAGAATTACCTAATCCACCTTCCAAAGAGTTGAGTGATGAGGATTTTCTGGTCTATGAGAAACATATTAATAACATAGTCGATGTTCAATGTTTGATGCTATCATCAATTTTTATTGTTCTCATGATGTCTCACAAAAACATGGGATTATTATAGCATGCTCGAGCACCTCCATGGACTTTACTAGGAGAGAGAAAGGTAGGAAAGGTTTTGGAACTCTAAAGAACATCATCATATTATGCTTGGAGAGTTTTTCCCAACTTGGCCTCATGTATTTAAGCTTAATGGATACATTTAGTGCCTTGAAGTTCTAGGGTTTAAACTCCCTGAAGAACTAGGAACTGATCTTATTCTCGCATCACTCCCTCAGAGTTTGTCCAAATGTTTTGTCATTTTTGATATGATCAACATTGAAAAGTATCCATCTGGTCTTTTTATCCACATTCCCAAAGTGGAAAATGATATGAATAATGAAAATCCATTTATCATTATGGAGAATAGGAGTAAAGGAACGATGAATAGATTTATTCCCTAAGCTTCTTCACAGCCTTCCAAGAAAAGGAAGATCAATAGAAAGTCATGAGAACATGAGGCTGTTTGTTTCGCATTTGGAATGAAGGGCCACTGGAAGAAGAACTAAACCCAGTCTAAGATGAATAGTTAAGAATAAAATCCATTTTTTATTGAATGAAATATATTTGTTTCTAAAAATTATGTATTAGATATATCTTGGGGTTCTCAGTTATGTATCCAAATATAGGAACTAAGTAGATTTGGGAACATTGAATGAGGGGAGTTGATTCTATAAACATCCAATAAAGCTAAACTTTTTGATGTATATTTCGTGGAAAACCACCACACATTGTCATATTGGATTTTCTTAGTGTTAATGGGTTGTAATTATGTATCTTCTGTTACTAAAAATATTATTTCTCTATCAGGATTAGATCAAAATGGATTTTTATTCATGTTTGGAAATGAATGTTTCTTATCTTAGAAATCTAGAATTTTCTTTGGTAGGAATCATTTATATAATGGTCATTACATGTTGTATTTCACAAACCATGTAATGGAAATAGATAACAAAGATACATCACTAGACTCATACCACACACATCTTTGGAATCATCGGTTAGGTCATGTAAATGTGAAACACTTAACAATATTACGTCAAGATAGATATTTAGAATCTTTTAATCTAAAACTAAATGGTGTACATCATGCATGTTTAAAAGTTAAAATGACCAAATACATATTTATTGGGGATGTTTAAAGGGCTAAAGTGGTTCTTTAATTGGTTCATACTGATCCGTTAGTCCTTTTCCATTTGAATCAAGTGGAGGGTACTCATGCTTCATCACATTTACTGATTGTTTTTGTTGATATGGATATATATACATAATGAGGTATAAGTCAAATAATTTTGATACATTCCTAGAATAAAAGAATGAATTTTAGGACCAGTATGGTAAGAATATTAAGAAAATATTCTCAAAATGAGGTGGATAATATATTTATAATGACTTCATAGATTACATACAAGAGTTTGGAATCATATCCCAACTCACTCCAACTTACAGGCCCTAATGAAATGGTTTGAGCCAAAGGAGTTACTACACAATGTTGGTCGTGGTGAGATCAATGATGAGTCATCCAAGTATTCCATTATACTTTTGGGGATATGAATTACAAACAGCAGCACACATACTACACCAAGAACAAACTAAATTTATAAATGGTATTCAATATGAGTTCTAAAGTAGAATGAAGGAAATGTTATCTAATTTACATGTGTGGGAAAGTGATGAATATTCTAAGGCCAATTCAAGTAAGAAAATTTCAAACCGAGGCACAATGTGTCCCTTTATAGGATACCAAAAGGAAACAAGGGTATATTAACTATACAACCCCTCAAAATATTGTTATTTTGGAAAGACACGCCATATTATTTGAGAGGAATCACATCTCCAAAATAGATAGTTGGAGAAATATATACTTCGATTGATTAAATAATAAAGGTACACAGGTGTTGGTGTAGGAACAGATTCCACAAATCCACGCGGAAGAATGAATTTTCTAGAGACACAATAATAGTGTGGGTGTAAAAGAGAGTTTAGATAAATATAATGGAAAGGTTTTATAGTTACCAAGTATGGTGAATCATTATTAGTTGATAATATTGAACCTCTAAGCAACAAGGAAGCAAAAAGTGGAACAGATGGTGCCATGTGGAAAGATTCCATGAATTCTAAAATGCATTCCATGTAACAAAACAAAGTCTTGATTTTGGTATATCCTCCAATTGATTTAATGTCAGTTGCTTTCAAATGGGTATTCAAGAAGAAAATTGACATAGAATGAAAATTCAACACATATAAGGCAGGACTGTTTGAAAAGAGTTCATGCAGCGTCAATTCATTGACTACGATGAAACCATTTCACCAATTTTAATATTGAAATCCATCATAATTCTTCTAGACATTGCATATTACCATGAATATGATATTTGAAAAATTGATGTCAAAACATCCTTCTATAACATAAACCTTCATGAACATTTATGCTTGAAATAATATGAAGTGTTTATGACTCCAAAGGATTCTAATATGTTATGCAAGTTCCAAAGATCCATTTATGGATTAAAGAAAGCATTCAGGTCCTGGAACATTTGTTTTGATGAACCCATAACAGAATTCGGTTTTACCAAGAACGAATGTGAGCATTATGTCTACCAATGGTTTTGTGGGAGTGCATTAATTTTCCTAATATTATATGTTGATTACTTTTTAATTATTGGAAATGAGATACATGTCTTATTATATTTTAATCCATGGATGAATAAATGCTTCTCCATAAAGGTCATGGGTGAGGCAGATAATATTTTCGGGGTCAATATACATCGTGATGGATCCAAGATATTGTTAGGCCTATGTCAATGTACATAAATTGACAAGATACTTAAGAAATTATATATGGAAAAATCAAAGAGGGTGTTGTTTCGATTATAACATGTCATTAATATTCCCAAGAAAATGATTCCTGAAGAACATGAGGAATGAAATATAATTGCAAGGACTTTGTATGCATCAGCGATTGGGTCAGTCATGTATGTCACGATATGTACTAGGTTGGACATCGCATACGCAATGAGTTTGATATAATGATATCAAGCTGACCCAGGTGACTTCCATTGTATGGATGTCCTGACTATCTTAATGTATTTGTGGCATACTGAGGATATGTTACAATATGTGAAGAAGATGAGGAACTAGTCATCATTGGATATGAATATGCTAGTTTTGGACCTGATCAACATGACATGAAGTCGCAAATGGGATATATCTTCAACTGGAATACCGGTGAAGTGAGCTAGAAGATCTCAAAGTAGAGTGTGGTAACACATTATAATGTAGAATCCAAGTATTTCACAGATTATGAGGTATCTAAATAATTAGTTTGGATGTGAAACTGTTTCTAAACGTTGGATGTATTAACAATTAATAAAGATTCCATCACAATGTATTGTGATAATAATGTAGAAGTGGCCCTAGAAAAAGATCCAAGGTCCAATCCATGAACCAAGAACATAAATTGAATGTATCATCTATTGAGATATTTTTCATAGAGAGTTGAAGTTTTAGTGAGCATTATTTCCACAAAAGATAACATGGAGGACCACTAGACTAATGTCTTTACTCAGTAGAAACATGATCATCACGTCAGGTCTAATGGACTGAAAGCCTTTGGAAGATGGCTCTAGTCTTAGTGGGAGTTTGACAGAATTGGTCTCCTAGAAAAAACTATTTTTATATTGATTACATGGATATTTAATTTATTTAAATATTAAACAACTTATTACATTTTGGTCATTGTTCAGCATGACTGTGATATAATAAGGCCCTAGAGTTTTTGTTGCATTGATAAGGTTATGGAAGTTCCCCTCTATAATGTCATCCCTAAAGTTCTATATAAATATTATTAAATATAGTTCTGTGGTAGGATTACATACCATGATGGGACACATAGTATATAGAACATCAGGTGTGTGTACTCATTAGAAGACGAGACTTCTTGTCATGATGTTCACATTTGGTAATCTCTATGATTAGAGATTATGATAATAGACTTGCTAGTAGAAATTCTGCATGTTTTGCTGTCATAGGATATTCTAATCTCCCAGAATTTTTAATGGTCCTTATACTTTAATATTATCATAAATACATTTCATGGATCAAACACTTAGATTTAAGGATGAAAACTGTCACGTAGAGAGTTGGCGGGATGTAGGGTACATTGGGTGATCATGAATAACATGTTATTAATGGATACGCCAAGGAAGGATTTGTCCCTTACATTTATTAAAGTTAATATCTTTTCCCTTTTATTATAATAGAACATCCATGATAAATTCTAGGGAAACGGTGTAACAATGATTTTATTTGAGGTAGTGAAAGAACGACATATCAAGGAATAAGGATTATGACAATATCATGAAACCTTCTTGATGAGATATATAGACAAAGGGATTATATTTCAATGTGAACTTTCTTATGTGGATTTCATTGTTGTGAATTTCTGTTCCTTCTCTTGGGTGCCTTGAACCATTTTTAGATAGTACTATTGGACTTTAGGAAAACCCACCTAATATAAAAAAAAGAATCCTAGAGGGTTACACTGTAACTTCCCAGTTTTGGGTACCACACAATGGTTCCCCGTAACTGGTTGGTCACATGGCCATAAGCACATTTCCCCGAATTCCAGAGTCTCCCAACTAAAAGTGAGGGACTTGGGTGTGATAGTTGGGAAAATATTCCCTCATTTGCAGAGTAACACAATAGAATAACAATAATATATAACATCGGAAGCAGTAATACCATACAACAAGTAAACAATGAAATACTGAAAGTAAATAAACAACTGGAGCAGATATATAAATTATTCATGTCACATATGTTTCGTAAAACATCCAAACAAGTCAAAATTATAGAAATATAGTGTTAAACATAATTAAACAGAAAACAAGTAAACTCGAGCAGTATTGCAAGCCTTAGCTTGGTCCCATTATATCATAATCCACTAAAATCAAGTACCTAATGAATATAAGATGTTTCCATGTTCTATAACTTTGAATATATAATCTTTTGGGGACCAAAATCATGACCCAAATAGGGTGTGAGACGAATCCCAATAGAAAACCACCAACAGATCTATACCAAACCGTCAGTGAATATATATAGCTGGTAATATGCAAAATGAAGAAATAAAAAACAGTAATACTAAGAAAACAATCCTATAATTAAAATTACATTATTTTAGAACTACTAATTATTCAACCAATCATTTACAAGAAAACACATGGGAAAATTATCACAGTATTACCCCTCTGGTTTTAGAATGAAAAATACTCTTTGAGGAATCACTCAGAGTCAATTCCTTTTTTGTCTTTTAACAGTACAATATAGACTCTTTGAGAATGTACTAAATGTCAATCCCCCTATAGTCTCACAATATGAATGGTATAACCTACACTCTGGGAAAGCCCTCATGTTCCATTCCCCCTATGCACTAACTACACCAGATTCACATAGCCCTGTGTAATACAATCATGCAAAAATGATATCCAACATCCAAAGTAATATCATATACTACAAGTCTAAGTAGCTATAATGCATAATACATGAATCTCATATAATATCAACTCCATCCTAACATCACTAGGCAAGGAAACCAGAACACTCTAACAGGTAGTCCTATACCCAACAACCATTATAAAAAAAATGAAATACACATCCATAAGTATGGTAATAAATCTTATTCAAAATCACAAACCCATTATCAAGAATAAAACCAAAGCATACATCAAACATGGTAAAATTTCTGAAACACGTAATACCCTAAACAAGGGTATTTGGGACTTTTTGAATATATAATCCCAAGAAAACTATATAAAATCACAAACCACCTACCTCAATGTTGTACGATCTATATAGTCAAACCTCTATCATTGAATCAACCTAGAACCTCATAGATCTACAAAAACATCAAAAAAACTCAACCTAGAATAATTCATTAAGGAATTGAAATTAAGAGGTGAGATCTATATGAAGGTAGAAATCACCTAGGCGATACAACACAATTGACAATTATTGATTCCGAGAATAGAAAATGGGTCAGTGGATCAGAGAAAAATCCTCACCCTCCATCACTCATGGACTAGATGAGGTTACAAGAACACCTTTCAAAGAATGAGACGTGACCCCATTATGATTTATAAAATAAATGAAAAAGTGCACGGTGTGTTCATTTAATGTATACACCATGTACATGCCTTAACCTTCCCCCACTTTAGGTGGTCTCTAGGTCACCTAACATGGCCATGTACTCTATCGTTACACATCCAATACATAGCTAACCGGGATATCCAGGTACACGACATGTAATACTATATAAACAATGTGTACTTATATAATTTTAAAAATATCCTCATTTTCCATAAAACACTGGAAAAAAGATCCATAATTGAATAGATGATCCTAGTTTTATAAATATCACCCCTTAAATTAATTTATTGCATAATTTCCCTAGCAAGGTGGCAAAAACGAATCCTTGAACATCGACGGCCACTATGATCACACATCAGCCTCCCCCTCCAATGTATGATCCTGTAATCGCATGTGCTACCATAAATCCTATAACAGAACCAAATACTAGCCATGAAGAACCTTCTCGCTATGATAAAAGATACAGATAGGGTTCTCCTTGAATGATGCGTCCTCATCCAAATCAACCTCCTTGGGTTTAAAAACATGAGATGAGTTTTAGAAGTAACTTCATAGCTGATAAACATGATATATGTTTTTCATAGCCTGATACCTCGGAGGCATCTACAACTGATAGACAACTGGCCCAACTCTATGAAAAACCACAAAAAACCCAATGTATGATGGTGAAACCTTTCCAAGTCTCATAATATTCATGTGTCTCACCTCAGTGGGAAACAGATGAACAAACGATCTCCAAACACATACTCATGATGTCGTCGCTTTTGATTAGCAAAAAACTTATTCCATGAATGTTCAGAATCGATCTTCTTTAGAATGTACTCCTCCTGCTCTGTGGTTTCCGACAAAAAATGAGGTCCCAATATAGCTGCCCCTCCTGCTTCCATCCAACATAGGGGTGATCGGCATGGCCTACTATAAAAAGCCGTATAAGGTTCCAAATGAGTAGTTTAATGAAAACTATTATTATATGAAAGCACAACTAGAGTATGTGACTCTCCCAATATCCTCCAAAATCTAGGGTGCATGCTCGAAGCATGTCCTCCAACACCAGAATCGTGTGCTCGGACTGACCATCTATCAAGGGATGGTAACATGTACTCAGAAGTACCTAATTACGCAAATCCCTTTGTATTCCCTTCCAGACATAATAAGTAAACCTGTTTTTACCTGTCCAAAATAATGGATTGTGGAACCCCATGCAATTGTACAATCTATTAGTTGTACAACCTTCCCTACCCATTAACACTGAAGGAATCCTTGATTGGAAATAATTATGAATGATTCGTGTGTCTATGAACGGAAACCCAACCTGTATAATTCCATCATGGAATCCTTGGTAAACATGTCACAATGTACATTGCGACATCATTCCACTTCCACTTAAGAATGGTTAACTGGTGAAAATGACATGCTAGTCACGGATGCATTGCCATCACCATCTGATAGGTGGAACACCTCATCACAAAACCAAAAAAAAATCTCTTCATATTGGGCCACTAATAATGATAGTGTAGATCTCAATACATCCTGGTGACACATGGATGAACTGACAAAAATCAGGAATGAAAACCCAATATCATCTCCTCGCGTATATCTGATGACACCCATACACATCCATGAAATTTAAAGATCTCATCCATGACTATAGTCCATCCAAAAGTAGGTTCCTCTCCTGACACACTCTCCCATTGGACTCAAAATTCAGAGTCTAATAGCTACCACATTCAAACTTTATCAGGAAGAGGAGAGGTAATATTTATAGAAGAATGAAACTACATCCCCTGTCTATCGTGCACCTAAAAATGCATCACAAAGAACAAATCCATAAGCTTCCACTCACTACTGGCCTCTTGAACTGCTTATATCTGTGTCCTCTTGATCAACACATCAGCCACTACATTTCCTTTCCAAGGTGTATAGGCAAGCTCAATGTCAAAAAACTAATTAAACTCAATACACATTCACTAACTCAAATTCAGATCACATTGAGTAAAGATATACATGAGACTTTTGTGGTCATTTAACACCAAAAAATTCTCTCCCAGAAGGTAATGTCTCCAAAAGATAAAGGCATGCATGACTGTAGATTACATGAGGTCATGTGTCAGGAAATTCCCCCCACATGGCCGCAATAGTAGAGACATGTACGCAATTAATCCTTCCCCTTAAATGAGAACATCTCCCTTCCCGATAACTGATTCATCAATGTAAATAGTGTAACTCTTTCCAAACTCTATAAAAATAAGTATCATTGTTAAATTCAACCTCCCTTTTAGCACATGAAAGGCAGAATCACAAGAATCTATCCACAAGTACATCAGAATCATCCTAGTTAGCCCCTTCAGAGGAACTTCTATGTGTGAAAAGTCTTGTATAAAGATCTTGTAGTAACCATCCATCCTTAGATAACATTGTACCTTATAGTCATTATTAAAATGTTCCTAGGAAACTAGTTCCCTAACATTATCTAGGTCTACTAATACTCTTGTCTCTAAGATGGCATGACCCATGAAGTGAATATGGTCCATCCAATAGTGGATTTTTGAGATCTTACCATATAACTTATGATCTCTTAGTGTAAAAAAATTGATCTCATGATGGGGGGAATGGTCATATCTGGTGTGAATGTACACCAAGATATTGTCCACAAAAACCACTACACTGGAGTCCAAGTATTGATGGAACTTTTTGTTCATTAGTTCCATAAAACCTGATGGTGCATTCCTGAGACCAAATTGAATAACCACATACTCATATTCAATATTCCTAATCTGAAAGGCAGTAAGAGATAAATCTGATGGTCTAACTTGCAAATGATGATAAATAGATCTCAATTCAATCATTGAGAACACTTGGGCTCATGAAGTTGATCGAATAGATCCTTAATCCACTCCAAGGTATATCATTTATTGATCGTAAACTGTATCATCATCTGATAATCTACACAAATATTAAGGGTATTAATTGCTTTCTTTACAAACAGGATAGGGTAACCCAATAGAGAATTACTCCGTCGGATGAAACCCTTTGCCTGTAACTCCTCTAACTTCTTCTTGAGCTCCTGCAACATTGGTGTATCCATCTTATTAGGTGGAATGGAAACCAATTCAACCCCTTAAATAACCTCAATTGAAAATTCTACCTCTCACTCTGCATGAAAACCTAAAATTTCATCTACAAAGACATACCTATGATGATCGACCACAAGAGGAAAGTCCATCTATGATGTCCCCGGGTCATCCAGATATAAACTAAAAATATGGGCTATTACTCTATCGAATACATGATGGTTTGGTACTGCTCTGCTTTCCTGGACATCCCATTCACCCTTATGTAGAATCAATCTTCCCTTTGGTGATATGAAACGCACCCTACGAAGATATCAATTGAAAACCACATAGAAAGGAACTGAGAAATCAATTCTATGAATGATGTCATATCCCGTCATCTAGAAGAAATAATGGTCCCATAATAAGTGACACACTCCATCCATAAAAGGGATCTGATTGCACTAACATACATTAGTCATTCTAGTCCCCAACGGAGTGTCCAGCGTCATGATATCATCAGAAGAAATGATAAAAAGACTAAGGCTCTCCACAATAGGAAAAAATATGAAAACATGGTAAGACCATGTATAGAAAAGAGTAGAAGATAAAAATGAGGCACTAGAATCGTACCTCTAATCGTATAGGGTCTGGGATCCACCTCTTGCAGGGTCTGATCAAGCACAAAAGCCTGGACGACAACACAACCCTCTGAAGTTGTCTGAGATCCTTGAGCTAATAAAACCTATGTCTATCAAAAACCATGTCTCTGACCTCTATGGCCGGGACCACCACATTAGCCTGAATGTCTTGATGAACTCCAGCTGCTAGTCAGATGTGGGCATGGTTGTCTTGCTTGGGTACATGGAGTCAAAATAGAACCCCAATCACTGACTACTGGTGAGAAAAACTGACAAAAACATTGAAGATGACCCATCTTGTGGTAAGATTTTCACTCAACTGGGTCTCTTGGAAAATGTGGCCTTGTATTCCATCTCTTCCCGCATTAGTAGCATACCACCAGGATATATGAATGATTATCTAAACTACTCACCCTATACATGTAGACTCCCTATGGTGCTTCCTACTATGAGTAGAAAGAGTACCACATCTGGATGTTGAACCTCCCTAGACCCCAACTCATGAATCTCTTAGGTTATACTCCATGATATGTTCCCGGTAGACTATAAAAATTTTGAAATCCGCCTAAGGATGTTCACCTCAGATCAGATGTCAGGTCTAAGTCTATCCTCATGCTTCCTCACTAGAAAAAGATCATCACCCTTATTAATGTCTATGAATCATTGTATCTCTATAATGAGAAAAGAATACTCAATGACTAAGAGTGTACCCTAATCAAAATGCTTAAACTCATAGGCTTAATCGGCCCTCAAAGCCTCTGTGTAAAAGTAGACATAGAAGGTATGCTTGAACTCATCCCAAGCCAAAACTCTTTGGAGTCCCACTTATGATATCACATCCCACCATCTATTTGAGGAATACTGAAGCTTATATGTAGTCACCTTAAACCTCCACTCTAGAGGAATCTCAAGATGATCGAAGTTAGATATAATGGATTCTAACCTTGAATCCATAGCTTGAGGCCTTCCATCCCTTGAGAAGGTGTGGGAGGATGTTACTGCTGAAAAACTCATGTCAACTCTTCCATAGATAGGGTAGGATGTTGTGCTCCCCATAAGATCTTCAAAACCCTCATGAATCCTTATCTGAACTGTGATTCATCACTAGTGTTCTGTATAACCACTAGTACCAAGACGGGCATGACGAGTGGACTAGCTAGTAGTCCCTGATCTACCATTTATGGTGTTTGATCGATTCAATATATTTTCCATACAACCAGATGATGTTTCAGTGAAATGACATAGCAAGGTCAAGCACACATCACAGTTCAAGATTAACATGAACTAAAACATGGAACTATAATAATGGAAGAAGATAATAAAACAAAAAAGATTTACAAAATAGGGATACACAGTGTATATAAACCCTAAAATTCATGTACCCTTAGGAATTCACATAGGTGTGCACTTCTTCCAAAACTGGTCACGTAACTCCCTATACACACAGAGTGTTCTCCTTGAAACATGACATTTACTTGATTCTTCCCTCATGACCAAGTCCTTCTACATGGCCAAACCACAATGTTCTCTCCTAGGTAACACTATATTTCATCTTCATCCTACACACGATGTGTACCACATATGTTTTAAATGCTTGTTTTGTTAGTCACTTGGTTGGAGACACGTTTGACTATACATAGAGTGTAAGGAATGGGCACATCGTGTAAAACCAACATTTTAACCACATGTGTCATTGGTCATACGGTTGAATACATGGATCACCATAACATGTTGCATACACCTAGTACACAGTGTGTTTAATAAAGGATTTTCCAAACCATGTCTCTATCCACACGGATGGTCACACAGTCTAGGACTACAAGGCGTGTAGATACAGTACACTATGTGTACATAAGGAAAACATTTTCTTTCTGAGCAAAAGGATACATGGGATTTATGAATAATCACACACCATGTATTCTAGATTTCATCAGACATTAAGCCTTAAAACTACTCCATAGCCCCATAAAAACACAGAAAAAATGTTAAAGTGCCAAATTCTAATCTGCGGGGTTTCATACTCCCTTTGAGTCAATGATTGACATAATATTCCTGTATATCACAAAGTATAAAATTTAAATAAATCACATGATACACCAAATTTTGATCCATGAGGGCCAATATCACCTTAGGGACAAATTTTTGGGGCCCATTACAATGAAACATTATATATCCTGATACCCAATTAAAATATGAGGTATTCTATCAAGGCGTCTATCACAATAGCATGCATATCTGAACAACATCTACCACAAAAATATGAAATTAGTGATGAAACCCAAATGAAAAAATGAGTATGTCTAAAATGTGATCTATATCAAGTGCCTATATGATGAATGAGATGGAAAAACCTCACCTCATCAGGTTTCAACCGAAATAGAACCTCAATGATATAAACCATAACATCAAGAAACATTTGAATCACCAAATAATGAAATAAAACCAACTTTAATAATTGAATAACCATAAATATTATTATATTCAAGGTAATATAGCTTTTCCCTATAGATGGGTCAGCTAGTCCCAGGAAGAGCTTATTACCAAGTACATATTCCTTCATATCCATGTCTATAGGCTCCAAATAGTTTAACCAGATAGGAAGTAAAAACTTGCTTTGATGCTACTTTGTAACTCCCCTATTCTAGGTGATTCCCAATAGTTTCCAATACCCGGTTGGCTACATGGAATCGGGCACATTTCCATGAATGCCAGAGGTTGTCGACTAGCAGTGAGAGACTTCAGTGCGATAGTGGGGAAACCATACCCTCATTGGAAGAGTATTGCAGCAAAATAACAATAATATACAATAGTGGAAGTAGTAATACAATACAAAAAGTAAACAGTGGAAGAAATAAATTAAATAAATAATTGGAGAACATATATAAATAATTTGTGTCACTAAGGTCTTGGAAAATAGCTAAACAAGTCCCAATTACATAAATACAGTGCTAAAACAAGTTACAAAGAAGGTAGTAAAACACCAGCAGTATCACAAGCCTCAACTCGGTCCCACGATCTCTAGCTCCACAACTAATCATGTACCATATTATGAAGGTTTCGTTCCCTTCTAAATACTTCCAACCATATAAACTATTTGGGTCCAAAAGCATGACCCAAACAGGGTGTGAGATGAATCCCTGTAGGCAATCACCCAAAGATCTACGCCCTAATTTTAGTGAATATATATATATATATGGTAATATGAAAAATCTAGTAATAAACAAGGTAGTACTCAAAACTAATCAATCCTATAATTAAAATTACATTCATTTACATTTATTAATTATTCATCCAATCATTTAGAATAAACCCTCTGGGAATTTTTTATCATTCTAATCCCTCTAGTTTAACAAACCAAAAAAACTCCATGATGAGGAACTCACCGTTAATTCCTCTTGTGGTCTTTTAACATTATATTATAGACTCTCTGATGGATAAATCAATGTATATCCCCCTATGGTCTCGCAACGTGAAATTTATAACATGCACTCTAGGGAATCCCTCATCATAAATCCCCATATGTTTAACTTCATCATGTTCTCAAAGCCCTGTGTAAAACAATTAGGAACAAATTATATCTATCACACAAAGTAATCTCAAATAATACAACGCCATGTATCCAAAAGTCATAACACATGAATCTCATATAATATCAACTCCATCCTTACAACACTAGGTATCGAATACAAAATAGCCTAACTAGATATTCAAGACCCAACGAACAATATCAAAAAAAGGGAAAACACATCCATAATCATGTTAATGTAACATATTCACAATTAAAACCCATTTCTCAAGAAAAAAACCATATCAGGCAACAAACATGGTTAAATTTCCAAACCATGAAAAAAATCTAACATAGGGTATTCGACAATTTTTCCATATATAATCCAAATAAAACTATGGAAAGGAAAAAACCACATACCTTGACATATTACAATCGATATAGTCGAACATGAGCCATTGAATTGACCTAGAATATTGTACATCTACAAAAAGTGTTAAAAATGCTCAACCACGAATAATTCATAAACAGAAAGAAATATATAAGAGAGGCTCTAAAAGAATGAATAACTCACTGAGGTGATTAGAACACAATAGATGGTGTTTGATTTGGAGAACTTATGATGGGTTGGTCGCTCAGAGAAGAATCATTTCCCTCGGTCACTCTTGGACATGACTTAGTTAAAAGAAGATGTTTCTGGGTATTAGATGAAACCCAGTTCGATTTATCAAATAAAATAAAAACTATATGGTGTGTTATTTTTATATACACGTCATGTACACGCCTTAACTATACCCTACATTAGGCACTCTCTAGGTCACCTGAAATGGCCATGTACTCGACCATTACACGACCAGTACACAGTTACCCACGACATCTAGGTACACTTCGTGTATACCTATGTACCCGATGTGTACTTATAAATTTTCCAAAATCTCCACTTTTCCAAAAAAACACAAAAAAAACATGATCCATAACTGAAAATATGATCTGTGTTCTTAACCACACAATAAGTGTTTTTTGTGGTCTGGGTTAAAATATATTTTAATTTGATTTATGAAATAAATATTATTTTCAAGACTGTGGAATATGTATATTCAAGTTAAAATGATCGCCTAAATTAAATAAAAATTTATTCACCAAATTATGTATAAAATATATATATTTATTTTATTTAACATTTAATAAATATATTTTACTACTTTTTATATAAAATATTTATTAAAGAGAATAAACTGTTTATTTATTTAATCAGGTGTTTAATAAATGGAATTAATGTTAGATCTAACTAAGGCTAGTATGATAGTAAAATAATTATTTTCATGATGGTAAATAATTGTTTAACTAGTTTGTATAAGTTAAAATAATCATAACCCTGCTATTATTTTGTTACGTGGAATTTTATTTATAATTAAATTTTAGGTAAGTTGACGCACCATAAATATTGATGTGATATTATTATTAAGAGGATGGGTTTTATCTAAGGTTTGGAATGTATTTAATTTCTATTACACAATTAATTATTACTACTGAATCCCCATGTTGATAAATAGATGCATATGTCTATTATACCATCGACTGAACCCCAGACCTAGTGAATTGAAAATTATTGAACAAAAAAGTATATATCTCAAATCTTCTTTCCTCCCCTATCAATAATGAGGGTCATTCATCAAAATTAATGAATAGGAAATCATGAACGACTGACACATGAAACTCTCATCCCTGAGCTAACAAAATGAGAATGAGTGTTTTTGATCAGCTACTGTAAGAGAATGTGTAGATCAACACTATAGGGGATATGGTTTGGATAATCAAAAGTGCACTAAAACAATCTGGAAGGGTTATTTTGGATGATTAGAATAGTCAATGAACAAATAATGAAGGTCCATCTATTTTATTTCTTTATAGATATAATTAATTATAAACATGATATGAAAGATCCTCTCTAAAGGTTTTGGGCCTCTTCCTTCTATATCCAAATATTTTATTATATTCCATGAAGACTGATATTCAGTGTCGTATTGATTCTGGATTAATCATTGATCATGGTAAATACTAATGTTGGGTGCCAGCCCAACCACAAATTTGCTACACCCAAAACCTTTAAGAATATCTTTCTTAAATGATTGAGATTAAATAAAAAATCATTCTTGAGGACATGACCATTGTAAGGGAATTCAATGATGTGTTTACCATGGAATTTAATGATATATTTCAAAAATGGTTGGTTGAGTTATAAACCAAACTTATATCTAGACTAAAAATTCTTTAGGGTTCATTTTATCACTAGAAAATGAATATTTGTAGACCCTTCCAAATTAGAGTAAATTTAAGGATGGCACAAAACAACATCTTTGATGAAAATATGTAATTTTTTTGGTTTATTTGGGTACTATTATAAAATTTTGAGAAATAATATCTTGTTTTTTGAGACCCCAAACCTAGAAAAATCAAAAAAGTGTTCATGATTTTATGAAATAACGAATGTGACCAAATCATTAAAGAGATGACGAAGTGGATAATCCCTGAACATATGCACACAATACCCACCATTGGGGAAGAGTTTATTATTTAATAGTATTCATATAAAATATGTGTGGTTTGTATACTCATGAAAAATGAAGATGCGATCCTATATGACAAACTCAAATTAAAGATCCATAAGAAACAGTAACCGATTAATTATATATAATTTCCTGCGGTGATCATGGTGTTTAATATTTGGTGACATTATCTATATGGAAAATAGTGTGGCATATATAAGAATAAAAAAATGAATATATTAAAAAAATGGATCATAATATATTTCTAAAAAGGTCGTTAGAGTTGAACAAGGATTACGATTGTTCAATCCATTTCCATAGAATGGATCATGTAACCCTATCCATGATGAGGACTGTAAAGGATAAAATATTCTCAAGCAAGTATAGGATAAATGATGGAATAATAAGAGGATATTCATCCTATATTGATTTAACAACTTCTCAAAACTTTATTAATAATTTGATTAAGGAGGATTATAAAAATGATGAGTTTCTATAGAAGAAGGTAGTGAATATTCTATATTTTGACATTGATGATAAAAAATTTATGAGGCTTGAAAATTAGATATATTTTCCATATAAGCCTTAAAAAGAGATGAAACTTATAGAAGACGTTCATATCTCTTCATTACCTATTAATCTAGAGAGAACAAATTTTTATAGTGATGTAAATAAAAACATCTTGTGGGACATCATAAAAAGGGAGATTAAAGAGTTTTTTTCTCAGTACATGGTATCCTAAAATTTTATTGTTCAATGATATAAATACATGGGTATGATCCATAAATTACCCATAATGGTTTTGAAATTTGAAATCCTAATGATAGATTTTATCATAGGACCAGTGGGACACATAAAGGTAATAACACCATATGGTTGATAATAAACTGCCATATCATTTCTATGAATATAATTAAAGTCAATAAATATTTTACAATTTAAAAATTCACCCAGATGTAAATTAGGGAAGTGAAATGAATTAATGGAATTTGACACTATGATGTATCTGATCATGATTTTATTATTATCTTGAGATTCTATAGAGTCCTTTGGTAATCATTGGATGTAGAACTATGATTCATAACTGGTTATCACCCATAATCGGATGGTTATTCTGAAATGACCATTCAATCTCTATATGGAATATAGATATATAGTTCAATGGATTTACAAGGATATTGGGATAAAGAACCTTCACTTGTGGAATTATCATATAATAATTGTTTCTATTATTGCATACAAATGGAACCTTATCAGGATCCATAAGGAAAGAGCTGTTGGAATCCAACAAGTTGGGATGATGTTAGAGATTGTAAGATTATTGGACCAGATCTTGTCAATGATATGATAGAGATATTTCAAACCATTAAATGATATATGAAACCCACTCAAAGTCAAATAAAAAGCTATGGAGAAAATTTTGGATTATATATTGAGTTTGAGGTCAGTGATAAATTGTTATATTATATTCCATCATGGGAGAATGTCATGGGGATTAACAATAAGTCAAATCATAGAACGAGATTCATTTTCCCCTTTGATGTCATTGATTGTATGAGAGATGTATTCTATCAAATAAAACTCCCACCAATCCTATCCCAAGTTCATGATGTGTTACATATTTCCCTATTGAGGAATTATATTCCAGGCCTCTCACATGTATTTAATCTAGAAGAGGAACACATGGAAAAAGATCGTTCATACAAGGAGAAAATAGTCAAGATAATAAATCACATATCCAATGTTATATAAAACAAGAAAACTCACCGAGTACAAATGTGATAGTGAAACCAAAATTTTGAGGATGATACAAGGGAACCAGACTCGGTTATGAAATATAAGTATCCTGATTTGTTTTAGTGTATGAAATGAAAAGTTTGAGGTTCAAATTTCAAAAGGGGTAAAATGTACCATCACACACTATTAGGTACTAAATTCCATTTATGAATAAATAAATTTATTATTATGAAATTATGTTATAGAAAAGACATACACTACATTGGATATTTTGAATAGTTATATTTTTTATAATATTGAGAAGACTATTATGAATTATAACAATTTTTAATACACACTTTTTTAGTAAATAATTTTATTATATATTGATGGTTATGATAATATTCAATTGATAAAAACTAAAGAAGTGATGACCTCAACTAGTAAGATCATACCCAATGAATCCCTTTTATCATAGCTTCAATGGGAGATAGATTCATTAGGAATTTTTTGATCAATAATAATCCATGACTACTCAAATTAATAAAGAAAAAAACTCTTTATGGGATAATTTCAAGCTCATCAACACCACGACCCAAACCATGTATGTGAAACCGCCGAAATAATATACCACCATCGTACACATTACCCCTAAGAAATTTAATTGTGTAATAAACTGATAGGTATATAGACACTATCAATATGAAATTTTTATTTTATTTTAGTGAAAATAATTATTATATTTATAAGTTTTGTATGTTATTTTTAAATGATAAAGCACTATGTTAGACAGAAATTCAATTTTTGATAATTGAAACAGAAATTATATTTTCTATAAATATATATTTTCTATCAAGACACACAGTTTAAGGAATTAAATTAGTTTTTAATATATAATATTTTAATAAAATGTTATTATTAAATAATATTTATTAAATAAAAATGATAATATAATTTTGGGAACTAAAAGATATCTTTTTTAAGGGTTAGAAGAATTTGTTTGACATGAAAAACATTATTTTTCTATATTTTGGGATATACTATTTTAAAGTGTAAACTGTCATAAGGAGATAATTATCTCGATAAAATAAATATTATATTGTAATTTATTATATCAAAATCTTCCAATGGTATTTTTTTCCTAATTTTCATTGACAGTCGAATGATTTGGTCAAAAAAATATGGTATAAATATACAGTGTCTATTATGACTTCATAAATGCTCAAAAGTGATTTAGTAAATACAATAAAGATTATCCATGAAAAAAAAATTAAATTTCCAATTTCAAATAATAAGTTTTTGTGTTTATTTGTTTATTTTTAAAAACACATAAAGATTCATCCAAAACTAATATTATATTTGATGGTTTTAAATTAAACACATTGTAAAAATGACTCAATTCTAGGTCATAAAGGGTTTCATTTTAATGATATAGTATCTGAAACAAGTAAAATAATCCAAAAAAAATTTCTTAGGTTGAAACTATTTAAAAAATAATGGGAATTATTTTTGATTACATTATTTTATAGAGTATAAAACCCTTATATGGGAATTAATAAATAATTATCCTATTTTTTCTCTATAAACTCAACCATACTTCCATTAATCATAAATAAAAACTCTTGTATCATAAAATTAATTTCCTATATTTATTAAATGCCATATCATGCTTCCCAAATCTCTTAATAACCCCATCCCAATTTTTAATAAATCTCTATTCAAGTTAATGGATTCTCTCCTTCTCCCATTTATTTAAGAAACCAAATTAACATATAAATTTTATTACCTATTCATAATGTTGGAATTTAATTTTATATTTTCTAATTACTACAATTTTCATGTAAAAATTATTAAATTTCCCTATAAAAACTCATTTCTTTATTCAATGAATCTTTATGTACTTATATTATGCTGAAAAAAATTAATTACGCTTATTCATGCACATAAATTGCATAGTGAATACCAATTACCATTTCTAATAAAGCTATTAATATAGTTCTACTTACAAATAGTTTATTATAGAATTCTATTTATGTATCATACACACGTTAAATGTGGGATTGATTGTGACAAAAGAATACTTTTTACTATATGATATATGTGTCACACTTATTCATTTTCATGATATGAATATGGTGGGTTTCCCCATAATTATATATCTCACCAATCAATTTGTTAAGGTTTTAGTCTCATGGGATTTCATATTTGGGATTTGGGATTAATCCGAACTCATTATGGAACCTTTTGCCTCATGTGATGTTGTCTAGGTAGTTAGACTTGAATTATGCTTATGTCTTGTTTTATATTATTTTTGAGATCCTATATTTCCTTGTGTTATCATGTTTTATCATGCCTCATTGAACAAATTTATTATTATGAAACACCTTATGTTACATTTATATACCTCTTGGATCACAAATACTTCAGTACATTTTTTATTCTTTGTTTATTCCCTTACAGGGATTTACAGCTCACCCATTTCTTATGTATGCCCCTATGGAATCCCATATAGGTTTCAAAGATTCATTGAATATAAGTGTGTTTTATGGGAATTTTCAGAAATGTTTTACCTCGTTTATAGTTTGTTAGTACATTTTCCAATTTACAAGAGGAAACAATCATTCATGACCTTTTAGAGTTTTATTAAGTGTATCCTTATTTAATAAATCAGGATATAAAGTGTATTAAATATTTGGTATTTCAAATTAACATACAAAAAATTTCTTTTATTTTATTTGAATAAATAGTATTGTTTATCAATACATGATAAAATATTTCTTTTATGATGCATTTGAGAACCCTTGATTCCTGATTTTTGGTGAGTGTCATCACCTCAACCCAATATGATTAATAGTCCACCCTGATAAGAATGTAATCAACCCCATTAGAGATAAACAATGGTCGAATAAAATATTATCCCTTAATTTCAAAGATATGATCCTCTATAAATACTTTTTAGGAATCACTTAAATTATTCTTTTCTTTCCCAATTATTTTACCTATTCACATAGAACCAAAAAACTCTTGGAATAATATAGAAACATAGTTCAAAATATTCGTGGTTAAAGTGAATTATGTTTTATTCGATATTCCCCAACAATTACTCCTAAATGGGGGGATTTAAAACAATTATGAATGGGAATTATATCTTATCCCATCACAAAACAGCTCACATTTCCATAACTCCACATTTTAAAGAACAATGAGTCATAGATAATATTATTCTTGACCTCTAAAAATAAATTCTTTTGATTATGATTAATGTTACAAGGGATCAAAATACCTTTAAAATAATTGTAAAATTCATTAAAATGGGTAGGCTTTTTGGATAAAATAGTCAGTAATTTTTTAACCATAAATATATAATTTCATTCTCTTGAGATGATGTATTCAGTGTGAAAACCAATAAAAGTGGTCCCCGTACCATTAAATAGCTCCTTTTACCCTTTATATACTATTCAAATTCATGATGATAAAGGATATATATAATACACCTTGGACTAGAAATCATTTTAACCAAAATGTACTTCAATAAAACATATTCATTAAATAAAATGACAGTTGATCAAACAATGGACTATAAGATTTTTATTAACATACAAATGCACTACCAAGAGATGTTTTTCTGTTCTGGGGAGGTTTCTTTGAGCCCCATATAGATGATGGATAATAGAAAAACACATGATGATTTATATACATAATTTATTCTATAAAAAGTTTAATTATTTCTCACTAGTATAACACATTAATTCCTAAGGGAGGGACCACCAAGAGGATATTAAAGTTAGAGAAGTATTTGATGTATAATTCAATAGTATGGATGATTTTAATAGTGTCTAATCAATAATAAATTGGTTATACCTATCAAATTAAAAACCCAATGTTTAGGTGATATTTTAGAAATCCTCAATAAATCCAATTAATGATTCCATAATATCCAAAAAATACAAATGCATTAGATGGAATTTAGTTCATCTAATTTTGGAATCAATTATACCTCGGTTATTCCCAATTATATTACTATCTTAGGGATTATGTCCCTAAAATGTTTTTTAGAGACCATGAATTGACACTTTACTTAATTAGTAACAATGCTGATATCAAAGATTAATTTATAAACATTTATGTCTTCCTCAAGAAAACACTAAAAAGTGGATCTCATAATATAAAATTCCACATAAACAGTTCTATGATTCTTTATACCTTATATTAGATAACAAACAACTTACACCAATTAATTGTCATAAAATCTCAAATAAGATAAAATTGAATCCTTCAGTTGGTGAATGTACCAAATGGTCATATGATGGTTTTTGTATTATCTTATTTTTGGGTGATTTAATTGTAACATTGAATAACCATTACATAATCAATATAAATCATTTTCAAACAAACTCTATAATATTTCAACCAAAAATTTAATTGGAATTTATTTTATTATAATTTAATTCAATATCACTTTTTCAATTAAAATTCCTTATTTTATCCAAGCATTCATCTCCCTAAAAAGTCACAATTTTCGAGAAATACTCATGAACTAGGGTTCATTGATATAATTGAAAACGTAAAATTATAAGAATAATTTCTAATATAAATGATATAATTTTCATTAGAAACAAAAATAATGTATCCTCTTCTAGTAAGTAATTGTTTCTGTAAAAATATAGGAATATATATATCATATTCAATATATAATATTATAAAATAAATGGGGTAGAATCATTTTCAAAATCTGTCAAAAATCATAAATCATCTCTAGGGGTTAGTTATAAAACTATTAGTATGATAGATGTAAACATTAGTGGTATTGAGTTATCTTATTAACAACAACTGAAATAGTTGTAAAGGAATCAAATTTATTTTACCATCTTTATTAATAATTAAACATTTTTTCTTAGTAATCTAAATTTTAAATGTAATTATATTATTACCTAAGTATTGCATCATTATAGGGTTATTTTTAATACTAAAACTCCAATATTTATAGTGACTAATAATTGAAATAATCTCTATGAAGTTTTATTTTTCAAAATATCATTTGGAAATTTAATTTTTAGTACATCTATATTTAGGATAATTTCACAATTAATGCGATGTTCATTTCATGTTTTTCATTGTTGTTAATGATTTTTTTATGAAATTGGTTCATTTTTTTCAGAAACGATTTTATGAGATGACGATATTTTTTGGGGGAAATTACATAAAACTATAAAGTAATTTAACTCTATTACTAATCTCTTTTCGTCTATATATCTCACTTCAATTTGATTTACTTATCATAGTGGTTTTAGGTTGAAGAGGTAAATTTTTCTCATGTGATTCCCTTGTTAACCAAGATTTTACCTTCTAGATTCAACCAATAGAACAATTTTATATTTATTATTCTATATATTCACATTTTATTGTTTTTTATGACCACTCTAGGTTGTGATAACCATGATATTATCTATAGTTGAAGTGGCCTTGGGATGAAACCATTATTTTTTCACAATGTCTTGTTGTTACGGTCAATGTCCTTATGAAAAGGTGGGGAGGAAGGTGATGCGTTGAGTATCCACAAATTACATATATATTGATGGTGATGTAAAAAACATATCGGTAAATGATTTTTGTTTTTTCCCTTTGGAAATAAAAATACAATGTTCATAGTCTAGAAATGAAATATAGATTTGGTTAGAAAAAAATGAGTGGAGGCCTATAAAATATGATGATTGATTGAACTAATATTCATTGATGAACATTAGAAACCAAAAATATGGTGTTCAAGAACCATTTTATATAGTTTTTATTAGGTTAATATTATGGTTATAACAAATAACTTTTAGAGATTTTATAATGAAAATATAATGGAAAAGTAATTAGATATTTTAAAACCCATGAATTACAGAATGAAATATAGTAGTTATACTACATATGCCTACTGTAATCAGTGTGAAATAACACTTAGATGATGTTGTGTTGAGATTAAAGTTATTATGGAGTCAATAAGTAGTAATGTTCTTGATTGAAATATCACATGAGTATGTTTTTTACATTAGTTATTTGTAGTTAATATTAGATTTTTTTTGATGATTGAAAAATTCCCAAAGTTTATTTGAGATATATTTAATTGTTTGAGAATGGATAGATGTAGTTTAAAAGGAACCTGACTTTAAAAAATGTAATTTTCAATTAGTAGTTTAAATTGAAGTTGTTTCTCATGTGATCTATCAATCTATAATATGGTATAATGTGGTATATCCCCATATTCAACTGCTTGATCAATCTATCTCACAATGAAATGTAGTTGATCAACTTCTCATGGCCATTCATTGACTTTTATATGCACTATATCCACATCATAATGGTCAAACAACAAAGTCAGTTGGATGTTCATGTTTTCAATAAATAATTTCATGTGATAAATGTAATTACATACATTTTTGGATATGTTGGTCATGTGGTTGATTTAGATTACGATTTCTTGTCTTCCTTTGAATATTGATTCTTAGGGTGACTAAATTCATATGGAATTTGAATTTTTGAAATGGTAGTCAAAAAAATATTAAACCGGTGATTAGATTCGAATTATGAATGATTAAACCCATTAAAATTGTCTTTATATAGATATAATGAATGATTGTAGGTATAAAATGGGTCTATTAGTGCATCAGAGTGGGAGTGGGGATGAAAGAGGGCCTTTTTGGATGTCACGTTTCCCTACATGGGACACCAAATATCCAGTGGCCTATAGGATAATTTTTTAAAAGACATTACTCTAAAATTTTATCATCCCCTCCTCCCCATTATAATCTTTCATGGTATTACTACAAAAATTTGGTATATCTTCACCATTGAATTTACTACCCACCCTATCTCACTCCATGGAAAGAACTCCAATAATTCCTTTTAGTTTTCATAATAATCAAATGTATTGGACAGATCAGGGTAAATCTAGAAGTCATATTTCCTTATCTTATTGTTTATTTCAATTTCAAAAGAATACATGTCATTTATGTGTGTTCTGACTAATTTTTTAGTATTCCATAAGCATTATTGTTTTCTTCCGATTTTTCTTGAATCAGAACAAGATATTATATGTTTGAAATCTACTAAGGTTAAGATATATTTTCCCCAAATAATACCCATAATATCATTTTTTTCTATTTTCTTATGTTTGAGGTCTCACAGGGTTTCCATGAAATGAATATGGAATTGAATAAATGACTATATTTCTTTTTTATTAGTAAAACACCCATTGACGTGATTTGAACTTCCTAGGAGCTAAACCTAATAGATTATATTTTTAATAATTTTTCCATGAAATTTTTACTACAAAAAGTTATTCTATGTTTTATAAAGATTATGTAAAAAAATAAAAAAATGAGCATCATTAAAACTATACACTCTATTTCAAATGATGTCATAAAATTTATAATATGATTAAGATGGTTGAAAAGGGGAATTATAATATAAATTAAGGATTGAAAGATAGAATTTTATAATAATAAATATTCTTAATGAATTTCATGTCTTATTGAATCCTTGTGAAAATGGGGTGATTTTCAAGGGAATTATAAATCATATAATCTGACCCTTGAGTGGAATATAATTCATGGAGGAGTAGGTTTGGACCATTAATAATAGAAATTGGATTGATAAGTTTATTTTTTCATTGACAACCATGGTCTTCCTCATATTAATAAATAATGGGAATGCATACGTTTATATTAAAATAGGAAATGGTAAAAAATGGAATATGATATGGATAATGAAAATTATAATGGGTATGTATAGTTTTTGTAATAATGTATAAAAGCTAATATGAATTGGTACATGTTATGGTATGAAATGGGAAAATTATGTAAATGGATATGTAAATAAAATATAAATTGAAAATATTTAAATGAGTGGGATGATTAAAATCCATTTTTTATTTAAATTTAAAATATATGATCATGAAATAGAAGAATATTTGAATTTATTTGAATTTATTGATGGGATATGGGGTAATTAAATTAATGAACTAGATACGTTATCAAATGATGAATTTAATGAAATGAGGTGACTAAATGGAATATTGGTTTGAGATCCTTGTAATCCAAATGATTAATGATGTTAAATGATTAGTAATATCCTGATGATATCTTAAATTCCATATGATGTTGGATGCTTGGAAATATTGGGTTGAGAACATGGATTCCATATGAAGCAGGATGCTTTGGTGTATTGGGTTGAGATACCAGATTTCATATGTAAACTAATGTCTGTCAATTCAAGGATGAACCCCTATATTAAATAGGAACCATGATGTGTTGTGATGTTTAGATGAGCCCTTGTACTTTATGTAATGATTTTTATTGGGAGTGACAGGATGTGATCCCAGGTTCTATGGGATTTCAAGAAGATTGGGATGATGAGATGAGAAATCAGATACCAAGTGAAATCTAATATAAGAACTATTATTATTATGATGCTTTAATCTGAGGAATTATATGATGATTTCATGTATTTTATGTGTGTACTTGGGGAGGTTTGGTCCCTATAATGGTCTTAGAGACACCCTATCACTTGGAAAAGTATGTATGATCTGACTGTAAGTATCACTTAGGAGCCTTGGAATCAATGTTATTGATTTTTTTTCATATTAAATTCATTATTTAGTGTTCCATAAATTCTATTTCTTAATAAATTTTTATCTTATATTCCAATATTTAAAAAAAGTATTTTAATATTATACTCAAGACGCACCACTGAGCATAAATTAACAATGGAATGTTTTATTTAAATGCTATAGTTGTATCATATCCATTAAATTATAAGGTATGAAAAGGATTAAATGAATTATAATATATATATATAAGTATATTGTATAAAAATAAAAATATAATGATTAATTATTTTGAAATATGTACTCATGTTTTCCATATAATGCAATTTTATTCATCAATGATTGTCATTTATCCAAAATGATATTAATTTCTTTTTATGAGTGAATATTATAATTAATTTTGGAAAATTTTAGAATCTAAATATTTTAAAAATGAAAGAATTTATTAATTCATATATTCAAAATTAACATAGAACAAATTTTTTATAATCTTTTAAGAGTATTAATTTGATTGATTATTGGAAATGTTAATTTATATTTAAAACTGTTTTTTCTTTTCAAGAACATACAATGTCACAATTTGTTCTGTAATTATTTTAAAATTTAAGAAATTTAAATTTATTATATATAATAAGATTATTTTTATTTAAACAAAAATTATACTTTAAATTGATATAATAAAATATTTATACTTAAAATTCATTTTCATAAAAATTTCATTTCATTATATATTATGAGTGTAATTTAAAATTACATTCTGTCACTTCAATGAATTGAATTTAAAAAAATGGATATATATTTTGAATAATAATAATTAATATTAGGTTATTAGTTCAGCATATGATTTTTTCACTATTAATAATAACCATAACAAATTTTTGTTAGCATGGTAAATGTAAAATGAGTTAACTTCGGTTAATAATAATGATATAATGATTCATATAAATTAAAAATTAACTTAATTTCTTTGGATTCATCTATTTATTCAATAATAATGAAATCATTGAATATATGTTTATATTATAAATTTAAAATTTTATTTTCACATTCATTATATTCTATGTAATGGATATTTTAGAAATAATGGCACATTTCTGCTATTAATTGTTTTAAATACTTTTTGAAAAATATAAAAAACATAATTCTAAGTAATAAATGTGTATTTAACTATAATTTAATGTTTTAAATAAAGGTAATTAATTTTGGAATTGGTATTGTTGAAATAATTACATTACATGCTTATAAAAAACTGACATAGTTCTTGTGTAAGCAATAAAATAATAATGTAAGTGATTTTTTTTAAAAAAATCATTAGTTAATTATAGTTTCAAATGAATTTTATATATTAATATAACATATTATAGATATTAATAATTATTATTATTGAATTATATTTTTAATTCCCCGAACCTAGTTACCTAGATTCGGTGCATTATTTCATAACATTGGCATGCTCACAAGGGATCAAATCCCGATAGACTGATCCGTTTAGTAGAATTGGAATTACTAGAGTAAAACATAAGTTTTACAATACATAATGAAATGAAAAACAACAACATTCTATATCATTTGAAAAACATAATCAAGCAAATAATATCCCTATTGGTCATTCAAAATGTACTTCTTCGCATCATGGGAAAAATAAAGCATAGAAAGGGGTGAGATCAGGTTCTCAGTAAGGATAAAAATATAGCAGGAACATTCATAAATAAGAATAAAAAATTAAATAAATGTATAAGACTAAAATAAAATACAATTAATCATAAATTTCAAAATAATATGGCATGTAAAAATTCAATAATTCCATTTAGATATTAACATTTATATTCTACTGGTCGAATTATCACATGTAATATCAATACCCAATTTCATAATGATAGAATGCATAGTGTTGGATATCATAAACACATAGTCAAGGACTAGTGCCAATACCATAGTTAATATATGGTCAAGGCCTTGTTCCAAGAAACTAGTTTGTCTCATGATACCTACAGATGCATTGAGGAGCACCAGTGGGCTCCACCCATCACTTTCTAGGTCCAATGCATTCCTCATATGAAAAGGATGAAACAAAACATAAACAATCATATTAAAAATAGGATATGAAATCTTAATAATTTAACCATAAACCAAGAATGATATAAAAATAACACATCCATAGTGAAACATTTCAATGTAACATTCAATACAATATAGAAGATTATATCAAAATAAATTAATATCAAACAAGTGTAAAATCCATCAAAAGAGTTTGACATGGATGACATCAAAAAAAATTGAGAGGAATATCACTTTCTATATTAAAATATATTAAAAGATACATAATTATAAAAGATAATAATTATTTTAAAATACCTTATAAGCTAGTAAGGGTAGCTTTGAATGTTTTTTAATGGAAGAAAATAGTCGCACTCACTGTATAAGTTTAAAAAACATTTTTCCATTATTTTTGTCGATAATGTCATAAAGGACCTTGTTTGGAAAATGATGAAAATATTCCATTATAAACAATTTATAAAAATTGAAACAAGTGTATAAATGAAATTATACCAGTCTATGAAATAATTAAATTGTTTTGAAATACATTTTAATGATTCACAGATCTGGATGATAAAGAGGTCCCTGTAGATACTCACATATAAATAACATCACATAATGAAGAGATTGTAGAATTAACCCTTAACTTGTACTTTTTATTGGAAAAGGGTACATTTAACACTTTTATAATAGATAAATCATTTTTATTAAATTATACTAGAACTAAATACATAAATATTTTTTCTTATACGATCTTATATGTTTGTTTTGTTAATATTATTTCAGCAGTATCATTGTTTCGCGTGAAAAATGATTCATTTTACTATATATGTTTTGTTAAATAAATCAAGTTTAATATGGATAAGATTTATTGGTTTCATGTCAATAATGATAATAAGTTCTTAAACATTATTTTTAATCATTAATTGAATGTTATTCTTTCAATGGTTATGATGGGGAATGAATCTCATCACGTTCATGGAGACGGTAATCCGTACGTACGTAGGAGTGACAATACCATTCTATTGATGGTAAAATCATTTATAAATGGGTGATATATCATATATAAAGAAAAATTAACATGTTATATTTTCTATTTACATCAATTATACTCATTATTATACCCAGCCAAATGATGATGTGTTGAATAACAAACTACACCATGATGTTGAGACGGTATATCATATGAACGCATATATATTGACTTTGTCTGTCATATGATAGATATAATAATGAATATGGTTGTATAAAATTTATAATAACATAAAATTATCTATAAGTTTGTGGAGTAATTATTTTGGTATGGAAAAAACAATGAACGAGGAAGTAGAAGAAAATAATGTTGAAAGAGGTGATGAAATTATTACCTCTTCTTCAGGTGCTTCATTTAGATTTGATAAAAATGGATCCATAGGTTTACATATGATCAAATTAAGTCCTATTAGTTTAATTAAGGGTATTTTTTAGGATATTTGAGCATTTTTAGGCTGAGCTAAATGGTTTTGGAGATGTGATTTTGAGAGAGTACCCTTTTATAAGAGAGGTGAGTGTCACTTTAGGAAAAGATTAAAATATTATTTTATTATCATTATATTCAGTTTATAATGGATCCAACAGTATTTATTTCGAGTATAAGGTGGGTATGGGTCGAAAAACACTCAACTAATTGGTTTTAGATAGTTTTAGGTCACCATATTAACCTTATCCTTTATATTTAACTCTTTGCTAAATAGTTTATCTTTAACAATGTATTCTTGTATTATTATAATAAATGATTAATAAACATACTATAAAAAAACTAGACAACTCCATGTGGTTAATTATTGATTCATATAGAAATATCTAATTTCTTTGGCAGATCCTTATATTTTTTAGAATATTATATCCATTAAAAATCAGTATTTTTTAAAAAACTCATTTTTGTCAATTTTTACACTATTTAATATTTGGTTTTTGTGAAAGTCATAACAACATTATCACATAGAAAAGAAATATTTAATCCACCCTAAAATATCATATTATACTAGAAAATTATATGAATCCATCAAAAGTCTCCATTTAAAATTATATTAATATTTATAATATCAATTATTTTAGTTAGGTAATTAATGCATCATCATTGCGTCATAAATAAATTTTATTATTTAATGTCAAAATATTATAAATATAATAAATTTATGTAGAAAAAAAATTTATATTTATAATGAATATTTATAGTTGAATTTATCTTATGAATTACCCTATATTAAAATTTTTTTATTTATTAAACTTTGAATTTAACACTTTTAACTCTTCTTTAAATAAAATAATAATAAATATCCTAATCTAATCCAAGTGTACCAAAAGGATTATATTCTATTACTTTGGTTGATTTTGGTCAAATTACACTTATCTAATAGAATTAGGACATGTGTTTGGGTAATTATAATATAATTTTTAACTTTAATTACCATATTTACTTTTTATCATGGGAAATAAAATTCAATACATACGATTCACCAAAAAATATTTTCACCCTGTAGAACCACATGTTACATACTGATGTCAACCGTGTATATGGGTTTTTTAAAATTAATTTCACAGAAGTAGTAAAATTATGTTTTATGAGAATTTTCAAATGTGCCATGAAGGTGGGTAAAATACGTTAAAATGTTCAATAAAGTTTTATACATATAATTTTATTATAAAATGAATCCAAATAGTTACATAGAAATAATATAGCTATTATTTATATATATATTGAAATAAAATAAATTTAAATTAAATAAATAATTAGTTAAAGAAAAATTAGGTTTTAAATAATAACGTTGTGCTTTCACTATTCATAATGAATTTAATGTTTTCAGTAAAATACCAAAATATTTTCCTAAACTAATTTTTATATTCTGAATACAAAAATGATGTCCATTTTGAAAAATAATATTTATAAAATTTCTGAAAGTGGGTATTAATATTGATAACAGTTAGTTTGATTTGTCGTGGTGTTCTAGAACTCAAAGTTGCGTACAACAAAAGCTATATCATTATTCAAAAAGTTATGTATCATGGATGTTTTGGGTGCTACATTATTCCCAACTTCAAATAATTTCGTCCTAAAAATTTCTAGAATAATACTGCATAAAATGATTCAGGTGGTTCTTCATTATACATTTCAGGGGATCCCATGTTGCCTCTTCCACCTTATTGTTTCCCCAAAGCACATTTACTAGAAGAGTAATACAGCTTCATAAAATATGTTCATTAGTGTCAAGAATCTTTACATGCTCTTCACAATATGATAGATTTGGTTCTAGTTCTAATTTTTCAGAGGTGAATACATGCATTGGGTCTGCCATGTATTTTCTCAACAGTGATGTGGAACACATAATAAGCATTGTAGAGACAAGGAGGCATTTCCAAATGGTAAGCTACAACTCCAATTAATTCTAGAATATCGAAAGGTATGATGTACCTTGGACTTATGTTACCCTTAATAATGAATAGTATAACACCCTTCCATCGAGATACCTTCAAGAAAACATGGTCTACTATTTGAAATTCCAAATCCTATATTCGTTTATCTACATAGCTATTTTTACTAATTTTAGCTTCTTTGATGTGGGTTTGGATAATCTTCTCCTATTACATTGTTTCCTTAACACGTTTTGGGCCTACGAGATTTCAATCACTAAAAAACCCAACATGTTGGTGTGGGCCATCGCTTTCCAATTAATGCTTCAAATAGTTCAATTTGAAAAGATGAATTGATGCTATTGTTATAAGAAAATTATACCTAATGAAAATATTGATCCCACATTCCTTGAAAGTATTGTGAGCAAGATCTAAACATGTCTACTAAGGATTGAATTGTCCATTCTAATTGTCCATTAGTTTGAGGGTTGTTGGTGGTGCTCAAATGATGATCATTATCCAAGGCCTTATGATGTATTTTCTAGATTCATGATGAAAAATGGGGATCACGATCAGAATTAATAGGTAGGGGTACTCCATGAAGTCTTTCAACATCATTAATATATTGTCTTTCTAAATGTTCAAGTAGTAAATCTTCTCTTATAACAAGAAAATGTGCTGACGTGGTAAGAAGATCAATAATGACCCATATTTAATCATTCCATCTTGGAGTATTTGGTATCCCCCTAACAATGTCCATCATAATATCATCCCACTTCCAGTCATGTATGGGAAGAGGTTGAATGACTCTTATCGGATGTTGTCATCCACCATTCACCTATTGAGAAATCATTCATCTAGATACATAATCAGCAATATCCCTCCTTATGTTGTCCCACAAAAAATGATCCTTCAAATATCTGTACATATTTATGTGACCCGTGTGTGTTAAGAAATTAGATCTATGAGCATCATCCAAAAATTCTTTTTTTTATCCGGAATGTCTAAAACACAATGTATATTCAAAAATATAAAATTTACATCTTCCCATATGATGTCAGTCAATCTCCCATCATTAACACCATTAATTTTATTTTGAAACACCACATCATCAATATTATAATTTTTTATCCTTTCTTTTAATGATGGTTTAGAAACCATTTGAAAAAGTATTGATGTTTCAACTTCCATGATTATTCCCATATCTATCTTCACTATATCCTTGAACATAGGATTCCTTTCAACTCTCATCTTGTTCAAAACTCCATGATCCCTCTGGTTAAACCATCTACCACCTTATTTTACTTCTTTGGGTGGAACTGTATAGTGTAGTCATAATCCTTGAGTAGTTCATTCCATCATCTTTGCCTTAGATTCAGTTTTTTCTGTGAGAAAACATACTTCAAACTCTTGTGATTGGTATATATCTCAAATTTTCCACCATAGAGATAGAGTCTCCATATATTCAACGAAAATATTATACATGCTAATTAAAAATCAGGAGGGGGATAGTTTTGTTAATGAATTATTAGTTGTCGTGATGCATAGGCAATAACTCTATCATTCTGCACAAGGGGACAAGAAAGTCATTTATTTGAAGAATCCCTATAAATAAAAAACCCTTCATTCCCAGATGGTAGAGTCAAGATAGGATCATTGACTAATTATATATTCATTTCTTCTAAAAATTCTTCACACTCTTCTCTCCAAACAATTTAAACCCCTTTACGTGTGATCTTGGTTAATAGATAATCCAAACAAGCACCATTCTGGATGAAATGTTGATAATAACCTCGTAAACCAAATTAACTACGTACCTCAATTATACTTGTCATTACTGGCCATTCTTTGATTTCCTTTGTCTTTGAAGGATTGACAAAGAATCCATCATTAGAGAAAATATGGAAAAGAAAATAAATTTCATGAATCCATAATTCACACTTGCTAAACATCCCAGATTGTTCATTTCATTCTGAGGGTTTTTATAATAATGCCCAAGTGATTTTCATGATCTTATTAGCTTTTTGAGTATAATAAGATATCATTAATAAATACCACTACATAGTCATCAATATATTCCCTGAAAACTATATTAATTAGATACATGAAAACAAAAGGTGCATTCATAATTCCAAAAGGCATTACTGTAAAATTGTGATGCCCGTACCTGGTTCAGAATACTGTTGTCAGAATGTCTTCCTTCTTCACACACAACTGATGATATCCAAATCAATGTTCAATCTTCAAAAAATATTAATCTCTATGAAGTTGATCGAATAAGTAATTAATGCGAGGTATGGGTACAGTTTCTTTATTATTATAGCATTGATCCCCCTGTAGTTAATACACAACCTCATAGATCCATCTTTCTTTATAACAAAAATAACAAGGGCTCTTCATGGAGAAACACCGATGAAAATGAATCATTTATTACACATTTCATCAGGTTTTTTCTTTATTTCCACAAATTATATTGTGTCCATTCTATAAGGGTTCTAGGATATGGGCCTTGAAATAGAAATTTAAATAATGGAAACTCAATTTTTCATTCTGGAGGATGTCTAGGTAAATCCTCTAAAAACTCATCAACATATTATTGCACAATATGTACATTATTTATTTGAACATTCCCTCCCCACCCATAGTTATTTCACTGTCTACCTCCCCAATAATTGAATTTAGTATAGATACTAGGGGTGGATCAAGATAAGAATCAGATGGTGACAATCTTTCTCTAATGATAAGGTACATTTCATCATCATTGAAAAGTGTAACCTTATTTTTCTTACAATAAATTTTCACATAGTGGTTCAAATGAAAATACATACCAAAGATTATATCAAATTTGATCATGAGTATAAAGATGATATCATGAGATAAAGAACAATTATAATTCCTAAAGGGAACTAAGTCAAAAAAATTAATTGCAATGATACTTCCCTTATGAGATTTGACTGACAACTCCCTTGAAAAATTAAATTGTAAATATATAATTTTCTTACCAAACTATGAAGATATAAAATAATGTGACGACCCAGAAGAAAAAAAATCATTGGATAAACATATATAAACCCTTGAATTACCTACTACCACATCATTCAGAGCTTCAACCTCAGAAGTAGTAATTGCATAAGCATGGACTTTCTCCATAGGACTTTTCTGAGGTAAGTTTCCTTGGGTAATAGGACATTAATTTGTATAATTCCCCATTTCCCTACAATTTTAGCATTCAACATTGATATCCGCTTTCTTTCCTTTGCAATCACGATCTTGGTGGCCTTTTTAACCACTCTTGTAATAGACTCACATTCCCTTAAATCAACTATCAGGGTGTTTCTTCCCACATTTACTCTAGGATGGAAGTTCATCTTTTTCCTTATTCCCCGTACTTCCATTTACAGAGTGATTATCAGATCTCTTTTTATATTGATTTTATTTAAAGTTGAAAGACTTAGAAACTTCATTTTCTATCTTGATAGCACATGAGACAATATCATCATACAATGATAAGGATTATGAGACTAATTCTTGACGATGAAATGGATTTAACCCATCAATGAATCGATCAGCCATACTTCTTCGATTACGTATATAATATGTTGTATGACTTGCTTGCCTTGTAAAGTTAGCCTCATACATTGTGACATTTTCATTCCCATTTTTTACACAGACTTAGAAATTTCCTTTCCATATCATCTTGATGGTCATGAGGAAATTATTTTTATATGAAAAAAATCTTTAAACTCCCTCCATTCTATATTTGATAATTCATCATCCTCCTTTGTGTTTTTAATTAATAAACACCATTTATCTGCATCTCCCATGAGGAGATAAACTGCCATGACAACATTTTAACTTTCAGTACTCTCCAAAGCAATAAATATTTTCTCTATGGAACTTATCCATTCCTCAAATAAAAATGGATTTGTAATCCCATTTAATGGTGGTGGGTTTTCCCTCATGAAGCGGTCTAACATTGATCATCCACATTGTGGATCTGGGTCCTATATACATATAAGGTTATTATTCATAACCTGAGTGAGTTGTCCTAGTATAGTAATGAGTTGTTCAGCACTAGTTGCATCCTTACCCACACTATAATGATCTTGAGTAGGAGGGAAATCCAAACATGGATTACGTGCACTAAAACAGTTTCAATTCCTTCCAATATGATCCATTTCTAAACAATGGACTACAATAGATTAGTTTATGAATCGTATTCATAATTCTGAACTAGTAAAATACCTAACATAAATTGAATAGTTTATGCATATAATCCATCATCATAAAAAATGTTTTCATTGGGGAGGTATTTACTCATAAATTACTCATAATGGTTTGAAAAGAAAATTTGAATTATCCCACACATATGCCAGAGGAGTGTCATAACTATGAGTTAGGAAAACCCCATTTTTGTGTACCAGGATACCACGAGTCAAGCTCAAAACTCCATGATGAAGTTTTCCCTCCTAGGTACATTGGTGCCCGATCCTCATCTACCTGCTCATATCCAAATAGGGATGTATTTCATATAAAATACACAAAATATATACATTAATAAAATTCTTGGATGTTATTATATACTAATCCTCAATGTATATTTTCAGGTAATGTTATCTAATATAGTTTTTCTAAATCTAGATTCCATGTTTTGTACTAAACTTCCATGATACCAGCTATAATCCCTTGATCCTAGTTACCCAGATTGGATACACTATTACATAACATTGGCATGATCACTAGGGATCAAATCCCGAAAGACCAATCGGTTTATTATCCATGGAACTACTAGATATAATCATAAGTTTTACAGTACATTATGAAATGAAAAACAACAACATTGTGTCTCTTTTGAGGACATTCGTCTCCCTTAGACTATCCCTACAGGTCAGTTATTATATAATTCATTGTATCCAAGAAAAAATAAAACCTAGAAAAGGGTGATCTCAGGTGCTTAGTGAAGATAAAAATATAGAATAAACATTCATAAATAAGCACAAAAATTTAAGGAAATTTATATGACTAAAAAGGCCTTTTAAACATAATCTCCAGCATAATATGGAAATTATAAATCAAATAATTCTATTTAATTATTCAAATGAATATTCTACTAGTCGAATTATCACATGTAATATCAATAGCCAATTTCATGAAGATGGAATGCATAATTACAGACATCATAACCACATAAGCAATGCCTTTAAATAAGACAACAAATAATATTTTTTCAAGGCCATGTACCAAGACACAACTTAGTCTCATGATAACTACTGATTCATAGAGGAGCTATAGCGGGCTCCACCCCTCACTTTCTCATTACAATGCATTCCTCATATGTAAAGGTTGAAATAAAATATTAATAGTTTAACCATACACCATTCATGGTATAAAAATAACACTTCCACAGACAAACATATCACAAAATCTACAACACAATATGGAAGATTGTATCATAATAAATCAACTTCAAAAAAGTTTAAAATCCATCAAAGGATGTTAACATAGATGAAATCAAACCTATTTGAGAGAAATATCATTTTCTATTATGAATTCATTTAAAAGTCTCAAAATTATAAAACAAATCATTTATATTGAAAATATTCATATAATTTTCTAAGGGAGGTTTTGAAGGTGTTATAATGGCGGAAAATAGCTTGACTCTCTGTATAAGTTAAAAAACGTTATTTTCGTAATTTTGTCGAAAAGCTCATAAAGGACCATGTTTGGAAAATGATGGAAAGATAACTTTATAAAAATTTTATAAAAAATCCAGATAAGCGTATAAATGAATTTAACCCGTAGACTATGAAATAGTCAAAATGTTTCGAAATACACTATTATGAAACACAGATATGAGGGATAATGAGGTCCTAGTATATACTCATGTATAACTAACCGTGGATAATGATGATATATTATAATTACTCCTTAAATTTTAATTTTCCTTTGTATATGGTAATTTGACCTCCTTTATAATAGTTAAATCGATGTTATTTAATAATAAAAGACCCACAATAATAAATATGATATTTTATATGACCTTATATTATTGCCCTAATAATAATATTTCAATAGTATCATCGTTTCGAGTGTTAAAATATTTGATTACAATTATATGTTTTTTCTATTTAATCCATATTTGAAATGTATAGGATTTATTTTATTCATATCTAGAGTTATATTATGTTCTTATAAATTATTTTTAATAATAAAATGAAAATTATTCTTGAATGGTTTTGATAGGGAATGAATGTTATCACGCCCATGAGGTCGGTAATCTGTACGTATGCACGAGAAAGAATACCATTCTATTGATGGTGAAATCATATGTAATTGGATGGTATATTATATATACATAATAATAAACATGTATTATTTATTATTTTCAATAATTATACTCATTATTACACCCATCTAAAAGATGATGTTTTGAATAAAAAACTACACCATGACATGAAGATGGTATGCCATACGTATGCTCGTATGGTGACTTTGTCATTCATTGGATATATAGAATAAAGAATATGGTTGTACAATATTTATAATAACATCACAATATTTATAAGGTACTGGAGTTATTAGTTTTGTATGGATACATGAAAGAAAGAGGAAGTGGAAGAAAAAATGCACTTTCAAAGAGGTGATGAGGTTATTACCTCTTCATCAAGTGATTCCTTTTGATTTGATCAAGATGGATACATAATTAGGCTTCTGATCAAAGTAAGGCCTCTAAGTTGAAGTGAGGGTAGTTGGGAGGATATTTGAGAAGGGGTAGGCAGAGCCCAATGGAATTAGACTTTTGATTTTAAGGTAAGGGGATGTACCCTTTTCGAAGAGAGGTGAGGGTCACTTTAGGAAAAGCTTGAAATATTATTTTATTATACAATCACATTCGGTTTAGAATGGATCCAAAAAGATTTATGTCGAGGATAAGGTGAGGATGTCTTGATAAAATAGCAACCAATAGGATTAAGATAGGCTTATGTTACCATATTAACCTTATCTTTTATATTTATCTCTTCTTTAATAGTTTAACTTTTACCTTGTATTCTTGTATTATTATAATAAATAGTTAATTCATGTTTTATAAAAATTCAAGAGAACCCCAATTGGTAGAATACATATAATTGGTAGAACACATCAGTGATGATGCAGTAATTACCATAGAAAATAATGATGATGTAGTTATTACCTTAGAATATAATTTATTTAATAAACTATAACAGTTCATATTAATATATAAAATTTGTAGAATACATAGAAAGACTCAATTTACAATTATATTAATATTTATAATATCATTTAGTTTATTATGGTAATTATTGCATCATTATTATTTCATAATTAAATTTTGTTATATAATGTGTAGAAATTATAAATAAAATACTATTCAGTAGGAAATATTTTTAGTTTTCTAATGGATATTTATAGTCTAATTTATCTTATGTATTACCCTATATTAAAAATGGGTTATTTATTAAACATTGAATTGAACACATTTAACTCTTCTTTAAATATAATAAAAATAAATGTCCTAATCTAATCCAGGTGTACCAAAAGGAACATATATTATTCCATTTATTGATTTTGGTATAAATACACTTATCCTATAGAATTAAGACTAGTTTTTGGGTAATTCTAAAATCACATTTACCTTTTGTTACCCTATTTACATTTTACCATGGAAAAAAACATCAAAAGTTACTATTAACCAAAAATTATTTTCAACCTATGGAACCAAATTTTACTTACTTATGTCTACTGTGTCTATATAATTTTTTAAATTCAATTCACAGATGTGGTAAAATTACATTTAATTCAATTTTGATATTTCTCCTAGAATGTGGGTAAAAGATGTTAAAATGTTAAATTATATTTTATACAACTAATTTTATTATAAAATGACTATAATGAATTAAATTTAAATTATATAGGTATTTTTTATAAATTTAGGCCTAAAATAAATAATTATTTAAATAAAAAGTAGGTTTTAAAAAATAACGCATTATTTTTCACTATTCCTAAAAAAATGAATGTTTTCCAAAAATTCACTATAAGATAATTTTGATATTATAAATCCAAAAATGAATTCCATATTGAAAAATAAAATTTATAAAATTTCAAAAAGTAGGTAATATTATTCATAACAGATAGATTGATTGGTCGCGGTGTTCTAGAACTTGATGTTCCATACAACGCAAGCTATTAAATTATACAAAGAGAAACATATTCTGGATTCTTTTGGTGTTACAATATTTAATATTTTTTTATTTTCAATGATAAACTATATATATATATCCTAAAATGGAAAAAGTTGTATTTTTAAGGTAAATATAATTTATTAAATCATTTTAAAATAATAAAAATCATGAAATTGGAAAATTAGTATTTTAAAAGGACTAAAATTAGATCTGTTGGCCATATATTAGAAAATTTATACCTTATAAGAATTCCTATAACTATTAAATTTTGAAAAATATTTTATTGGGGATAATGTTAGAAACAACTCACAGAAGGATTTATCCAAATCAGAAGAGTTAAAATTAAATGTATACCTATAAAATTTTTATTTGGTGAACATATTAAGACCATATCATCCTTCAATTCAATTAAATTTAATTTTGATAATATTTTTGTATATTTAGACACATATTATATTTTAATAGATATTGTATTTCAAAAAAAATGACAATAATGATATTCTAAAATAAAAAATATTATTGTAAAGGATTTAAATTTCATAAAAATATAATATTTATCAATTTGAATGATATATGGTTAAATTATAAACATTTTTACATTTATAATTTAAATATTATTTTATGTTATCTTTATTGACCCATAAAGGTTAAAATACATTGATATCATCGTAACATTCAATAGTTTTAATGATGGTTAAAACTAGTTGACAAGGGTGAAAACATTTGCTAAACTTTCCAAATTTAGATTGAGTATAAGAGTAGGATTAATGTTCATCCCCTATAATAATTATTTTAATTTTTATAAATTATAAAATGAAAACTAACTTATTCAAATTTAATACTTCATGAAATCCCATGTATACCAATCCCCTCACTTATAAATGGGAACCCCCCCTCCTCATTTTTTCTCCACACTTCAAAACAAAATTGAGTTTCCGAAACCTAAACAATTACTTTCCCAATGACCCTCCCAAAAATAAATAGTTATTATTTTTTGTCATCATACTAACCTTATAGTGCTTAATATGTAATGAAAATGAGGTTCTCTAAAGGAGTAGTTTAACATTTAACTTAATACTTAATTTTTAAATCTTCTCTTGAAAATATCAAAATTCATCATCTATTATAAAATAATAACATTAGTGTGTATCATATAAATATATATATTTTTATTAACTTTTTATCCTATATCCATTTATTCCACCATCATATGGGGGATGAATACATGGTTCATGTTTATGAAAGACTACTACCTATTGAACTGATGTAATTCATTTTCCACCACAACATAATAAAAAATAATATAATGATTGATTATAAACATATTTAATCCATGAATTATTTATAACTATTGAATGATAATATAGAATCAAATTTAATACCATTAAATCTATTAAATGCTTATAATGTCACTCATGTATAATTTTAGATTATAAATTTGATAAAGAAATGGTATAAGATAACAGATTTTTCTAGGAGAATACATCTTAATTTTTTTGGATAAATATCTTTAATTTGGGTTAAAATTAGTTAAAAAATTTGTTTTTTGAGTCTTCAATTGCAATTGGTTATGTTTTATAGGGGTGCAGCATGAATAAGAGGTGAGTTCTAGCTACATAAAATTTCTACTGTTAAATTTATTCAAAACATGAATCTTTATTGGAATACCCCATGATATTAATTAATTAAAACCCTATATAATTTACACACCCTTCAAATAACACTCATTCGTTAAATTTTATAAATCTATTAAAAATCAAACAATTATTTAATCATGTCATGAAAATATTACACCATGTGAAATATTAATTTAATGTTTTTTAATGTGGGATGTATAATTTTGGGATAATTAAATAAAAAAGTGAACTATATTTTAAGGGAAATAAAAGAAATTTACATTACGAAATTTTCATTCTTATCTAAATTAAACTATCATGCATCACACGTTTTTCAAAAACTAACCTCATTCATTAACTAAAGAACCTCTAAAAATATTTCTCGCCACTATAGAAATTTTATAGATGATGTATGACAACCTACATTGAAAAACAATTGACCATAAAATTGATCCTATTTGTATAAACATTGAGTTTTTAGGTACTTCTTCTGGTTCATCTCCCCATACATTATCCCCTAATGACAAAATTTCTAGTTCATATTGAATGGAAGGATAAACCCAATCACTAACACAGATACAGGGTTTTGAAATCTCTTTATCCACAATCAAAGTGGGTGGTTTAAAAATTATCCCTTCATCCAGATTAATTATATTTAATAGGTTCAATTTGTGCGATCTAACTAACATGCTACATAAGTCACAAAAAATTTGGATAATCTATGATAAATTTTAATATTTTTTTAGACTGTCTGTTGGATCCTATTGGTTCTATAGGCTTATAGACTAATAGTTGTGGGAAATTGATTAGATTAACTTACTTGGACCATATTTAGACACAGTCAATTACAAATTAGATCCCTATAATAGATTAGATACATTTTTCATCTTCTAGATTAATATTATGAATTTCAATAACATGTATATTGTACCTTTTATTATTGTAGAGTCACTATAGATAAATTGGTTTAACTAATATGGTATTGACTGTAGCATTAGATGATAAATTAGAATGGATTGATATAATTGTGGTGAAAATTAAGAACTTATATTAATAAAATGAATTTTACTAGACAAATAAAAATTTGACAAATTGATCAGTGTACCATATGATGATATATTTGGTATGTTTTATTTCAGGTTTTTTATTTATTTTTATAGATTTTGAGCTAGGTGATATCTATGTAATTAATACCTGAGGGGGGGATGATTAATAGAGTGTTGATTTTGTCTACATATGACTCCTGATTAATCTTGATTCCTGAGGGAATGGTGTATAATATTTCTGTCACATGATGGATATTTATAGGGGTACTTGATTCCTATGGGAAATTTTTATGAATATATTGAATTCTTAATGACCATAGCCATAGTCAGTATATTCTTTAGAGTGAAATTCTAGATTCATGTGATCATGGGACTTTCTTTTTAGAATTTTATGTTTTGTAAAATCCATCCTCAATAGGAGAATCAAACAATAATTTGGTCTTCCATACTAGTATATGAGGATAATTTATTGGGTAGATATAATTATAGGGAAACGATGTAGATTTTTGGGTGTCCCTAGGTGTCACCCTATAACATAATAATTATCATATTTATTTCATGTTATATAAGAATTTATTAAATTATCACCCTATTATTTGAAATATTTAATACACTAAATTTATGATACATTGTTTTGTTAAGACATAGTGCTATGAAAATAATGAGTTATAATCTAATCCAGGAGTGTTTTTTTGTATCTAAACAAATTTCATGGATGTAGTTTTGGACATGGGAAAGGTACCATGTTGTTGATTTTTGGTATGTTGGATGTGTTGAAGCTTGTATTGTGACCGTAATGGGGTTTGGAAATGTTGTCTTGGTGTTTTTGTTTGAGTACTCTTATTTTTTTCCTATATAAATTTTATCATGAAATTTAATTTCATTCATATTATTATTATATTGTACTTTTAATATTTGGATTTTTTCATTTGGTCTTTCGGAAGATTTGGTTGTCTAATTTTTTTTCAAAATTTTTCCACTATTTTATTATATTTTTATATTATATTAATATTTCATTACAACACTTTAACTGAGGTTATTTTTCTTCCGCTATATTATTTATAACCTTAATTATAGTCAGAAACCTCATCCATATGGGGAGTAACTATTGAGGTCACATAGACAACTGAATCGATAACATGAGGGAGCACCATGCCAGGGATGATAAAAAGTGGTATTAGATGATTATGACTCTTTTATATTGCATTAATATTTCATAAATTTATAAAAGAGAGATGGGCATGTCATAACATGGAAATTATCTTGTGTATGGGATTAGATAACCCATGTACAGAGGTAAATTTGAGTGTGAATTGATGGGATTTTTGTTCATGATGCTTTCTTGTTACTATTTGATGGAATTTCACCTTAAGGGAATCACATGTTGTGTGATGTTATTTTTTCTCTGGATTTGTTCTCATGGAATAGTATGGATATAATTGTATAAACATGCATCAAGATAGGAACATCAAGAAATATATTGACATTAATTTTTCATGATATGGGATTATTTTTTGCTTAATCTATAATTTCGTTTATTAATTATGAAACTATATACTTGTTATATCTGATAAAAAAGGAATATATTAACTTTTATGTCATTCGAATTCACATGTTAAATAAATTTTCGGGAGACCGTGAGATTATTTTTCTCTATTGTTAACATCTGTTGTGGTTGATCATTTGTGTGCCATATTTCCTAAGGTGGGTCTTTGTCCTGAAGATAAAATGCCTCCTTGTCATATTCAAATTAAGAATCAAGAGAGTGAAAATCTCTATGCTCTTAATGCATATAAATTGGAGAATCATGTATATCCTAAGGATCATGTATATTTTATACTTCATGAATGATTCACAAGGTCATGTGATCCATGGAAATGAAGACTATTCTCACCTTTCCTTCAATGTCTGAGATGAGAAGAGAGTTTCGAATACAATATCCACCAATGTTCCTAGGGGAGGGAGGGCCACTTATAGTCAAGTTTTGGATCGATTCAATCCAGATGATATTCAAACACCACATGACACACATATATATGTGGTTTAATCTATCTACATACATGCTTCATGGACCTTCTAAGCATAGATGGTACATTATGGAGTAATACAAACAATAAGAGGAGTTATCATGGATGGAATTTGAGACACTGTTTCTAAACCACTTATATACTAAAAAATTGATTGATGATGAGGCCCTTGAGTTCATGCACCAAAAACATGTTAGATTTATAGTTATTGGCTATGTCATATTCATCATCAAATAATAGTTCTTTTCTCTATCCGTAGAAGCCTATGATATTTCCAAGGAGAGAAGTTTTCAACATGATATTTTTATGAGATCTGGTCATCGTTGAATTTTTGTCTCTTGATTTTCCTCATTTAAGTGATGAATATAGATCTTATCATGGAATGGAAGCTGAGATATTCCCCAAGTGGTAACCATATACGTTCATTAGGATGATCTAAGATGTCTAATTTTAGAGGAATGAATTACCTCTGTGATATTTATCTACAGTGAAGTTGTATAAAGTGAATTCAAGCTAGTGGACTTCCACATGAGGAATATGGTTTGATGTAGTATTTTTAGTGTGTCATGTTTTACCATAAGAACCCACCATGTCCTCAAAAAAAATATAATTTTCGTTTCTACAGTGGTTTGGGTCATATTCAAGTGTTTTAGTGGAGCTGTCCATAGAAGAGAAGTGTTTGTGGATTTAGATAGGAACCTATGTTTGGGAGGGGCTCACCTAATGCTCATTAGGCTGGTATCTAGAGTTCTAAAAGATATTCTAGTGGAGGTCAGGGATATTTTAACTGAATGTAATATTAATAGTTCATTTCATAAGGAATCATATAGATGATTTAGAACATAGTCTAGGTTATAGGGGAGAGCCCCCATCATGAAATAAGGTCTACTCTGACCGGTTTAGATGCCTGGGATTCTACCATTTGAGGTAAAATTCTTGTATCATATACCTTATTTTGTGTATTTTCTATAGGATCCTTGCATCCCATTATATCTCCTCATTTTATTAATTGTTTGGGTTTGGATATGGAGAGCATATATGGGGTCGTGAACATTGGCACATAGTTGGCAGTACGATCAATGGGTATGAGGCCGCAATGAGTGAAATCATGAAATTGGTGGCTATCATATAATTTGGGATAATTTTATAGCTGTAAATGACAATGATTAATTTGATTCTCCATATATATTGGCTAGTTATATTCTAGGATCATATTTAATATTCTAGGAAGAGTGTTATCCTTCTATCTCATGGTGGGGGGTAACTATATTAAACAAGGTGGGTGGGATCTTTAGGTTGTTCATGCAAGGAAAATTTCATGTAGATTGGACGCCCTCATAGATCAAATAGAAAGTATTTTTCTAAATGATGGAGGAATAAAGTCGAAAATGTTTCCTCTGTTGTTTTATTTTTTCATGGATTCATTTCATTAAGATTTATCTAGATTACCACCCAATTAATAGATTGAGTTCATTATTGAGATTGTTCTAGGACATGAGATAGTTTCAATCTACCCTTAGAGGCTGGATCCATCTGAGCTTCATGGATTGATAGTTCATTTGATATATGTAATGTCTAAGGGTTTCATACAACCTATTAAATCTCTTAGGGGGTTCTGTAGTTATTTTTCCTTGAATTGAAATGGATATTTTTGCCTATGTCTGTATTATTTTAGAATGAACTAGATGACACTCAAAAACTAGTTACCCCATTCATCTATTGACAATTTATTTGATCAGTTGGGAGGTGCTACGATTTTGTACATGATCAATTTGAGGTCAGGTTACTAGTAGTTTATTATTAGACCATTAGACATACCACAAACTTATTTTAGTATTATATATGGATAATATGAGTTTGAAGTGATTTCATTCAATTTTATGAATGTAATTTTGGTATTCATGGAGTTGATGAATCTAAAATTTCATACATTTTAGGATCAGTTTGTGGTAGTTTTGTTGATGACATCATAGTGGAATCAAATTAAACTTATTATCATTCTTGAAAACATGTAATTGTTTGAGTACAATGAAAGAGCATGAGTTTTATGCAATGAAATAAAAATATTTATTGTTGAATGACAGGGAATACATTCTAGGAAGTATAATATCAGAGGAGGTAGTTTTAGTTGAACTAGAGGTGGTTTCAGAAGTGGTATCTTGTGAGTGACCCAAAAATACCTTCATGATTCATATTTTATATATTTTAATTGGTTAGTATCATTACTTCATTTCATACTTCTCCCACATGACAACAAAAATGTCCAGGAATATGATGATATGGGTGATGTTTTTTTGAAAGATGTTTATGAGAGAAGATTCCAACAGCTGATGATATTGACTACCTCAACACCAATCATAACATTACCTAATCTTGATAAGGAGTATATTATGCATTTTCACGCATTTATTGTTAGATTCTGAGTAGTTTTGATGTAGGAGGACCATGTTTATAAATATGCATCCAGAAAATAGATACCACTTGAGTTGAATTATTCTACTACTGATCTTTAGTTAACTGCAGTAGTAAAGGCCCTTATATTTTTTATACACAATCATTTTTTAGGGGAGTTTTTTGGTGTAAAAAATAATTGAACATCCTTAACTACATCTTTTCTCAATAATATATTATCTTTAAATGCAATAGGTTTCTTGATTATATACATTATTTAACTTTTGAGAAGACTTGTATACATAGAAAGTGAAGCAACATTACTTAAACCTTGAGTTGGATGATAAATAAATAGGTGGTGTGGGAATCGTTTGATCAGTGGTAGTCTATAGAAACATTTTTTGTTATATATAATTAAGTCTAGTAGTCCCATGGATGAGTAGATATTACTTCAACTTCTATTATACCATTGATTCTAGATTGAATAAATATAAAAATGTTATTGGATCTGGTTGGATTAGCTCTTATGAACATCATATATGGTGGGTATCCAAAATCAATATTTTCTTTGGGTAGTAGTGTAGTTATTAACTTTCATTGAATAATATAGGTTCCTACAATTTTTCATTATGAGTTAATGATATTATTTCATGCTTCTATATGTGCATTAAAAACTGGTTGGAAAAAGATATATCATGACATTTGTTGATAGCACTGGTGGTCAGGAATGAAGAATGAAATTGATTTATTCATAGTTTTATATCTCACCTATCAAGAGGTGAAGGGTAAGAATGAATTTCCAACGGGATTGTTTTAGCCTCTTCTAATTACATACTGGAATTGGGATGATGTCACTTTGGACTCTGTGATAGGATTACTCAAGACAGCTCACAAGAATATTTTTTATGGGTGATAGTGGATTTAATAATGAAGTTATAACACTTATTTATTGTCATGTAGACATTCAGCATTGATGGTATAGTTAGTATTTATGTGTGTTAGATAGTTTAGAATCATGAAGATCGACGAATAATTGTTTCTAATCATGACCCTCATGTCAGTTCTTGATTTTTGGAAGGTTTGAAAAGGGCATTTGAATCCAAGGTTTTTTTTTATTATATCCTATCATCCTCAAATTGATAACCAATCTAATAAAACTATTTAGATTATTGTGGATAATTAGTAACCATGGTTTTTGTATTTTAGTGGTTCATGGGAGAATAATCTGGAAATTTTTTAGTTATCTTTTGATTGAAGATTCGAAGAATCAATCTAAAAGAATTATTTTGAGGAATTATATAGAATTAATTCTCATTCCACTATTTAATGGTTAGAAGAAGGTGAGTTAAAAAATATTAGGCCTAGTCTCATGTAGGATATTACTGAGTAGGTTTTGGTTATCGGAATATTGTTAGAGACTGTGCAACAACCACAGAAATCTTGCATTGATTATCACAGATGGCCTCATTAGATTGAGGCTGGTCACCATGTTTTTCGTTGGGTATCACCTATCCCAGGGATACAACATATTATAAATCTATGGAATCTGGCATAGTTATTTTTAGACCCTTAAAGATAGTGGAATGGAATATTCTAGTGTTTCATTTTACATACCTACAATATAACTATAGTTCCATGTATGAAAATTTTCACATGTCTTGGTTTTAGAGATATCATTCATAACCATTCCCACAAGATCAATATCAATAGTGATGAGCTATATTATGATACATCCACTGAGAGAATCTCATTTGTATCATGGACTGAATTGATAATAATAGTCATGGGATGATTGTTCCTCTATTATGAGTATAGTAGAAGTATGGTTGAGTTCTGTAGTTTACTTGGAAGAGGAATTTTTTTTTGAAATCACAGTAGACAAAATTATTTCTTGATACTCCATAGTTATGCATAGATTATCTCATAGATAAGTATTTATATTGTGGGTAGGATGTAAGATCCTATCTTTTTCTATGTATGCCTCTCATTAATGTTTATAAACACTATTATATTTGGGTTGTCATTCAATTATACATGGGGTTTTTAGAGAATATGTTAGGTATTGGTTATCTGTTGCATGCTTGCAACATGAATATGAGGATAGTTCTAGAAATTTTAAAAATTCATTTTTTTAACATAATTCATTACATGATTTTTTTGGCAAGACCATGTGAATTTAATTCATGACCTAAATTAATTCATGGCTTGTAAAATTTTCATACCCTGTCACCATCACCTGATAATCTAACCATGTCAAAAAAAATATTATAGAAAAGAAATGATAATTATATATTTTATAATGTTGGATGTATGATTTTTGAAAATAAAAATAAAAAAATGGAATCAGATTTTACATGGAATGAATTAAATTTGTGTTGTGAAATTTTTATGCCCATCCTTTTTGTACTAAAATGTCATGCAATATTCCATTTCCAACCTCTCTCTTTGACTATAGATCAAATCTTCACCTCTATCTATAAATCATTCCATCCATTGATGATGTATAAGAGTCTCATTTGATCTATATGTGAAACCATATTGGATATTATTTATTTATATATTGATATATAATGTTATCCTTCTGGTTCTTCTTTTAATTCTCAACCTTATGCTGAAATAATTTCTAATTCTTATTGAAATGAAGGACGAAGTTGATGGCTATTGAAGATATGTGGGGTTTTCATCACCTTCCCCACTTTCAAGGCTGGTGGTCTAAAACTTTTACTTTTTAGTTATTTTATTATTCAAAGTATGTCAAATATATGTGAAACTTCTATAATGACATGTGGTCAACCAAAAAATTGATAATCTAGGAAAAAATACTATCTTTATTTAAGACCATACACTGTATCTCATTGGTTGTGTTGGAATGATGGTTGAGATCTTGAGTCTCACGATTTTTGTACCATTCATGGACCTTATTGAGACCTTGTCAATATTATATTATATCCCTATAATAAATTGGATAAATGTATTTATTTTTTATTAATATAAAAAATTATCATAACATATATATAGTGTGATTACATATGGAAAATTAACAACATCTATATTAGATTTATAGATATTTTATTTACAATAGGGTTAAATGGTAAATTAAATAGGTTTGATATAATTATATTGATGAATTTGAACCTCAATTAGTGAAATTAATTTAGTGAGATGCTTCATATATTGATAAATTTATCCTTTTGTCTTATGAAAATATATTTGTTATGTTAGATTATGGACATGCAATTTTTTACATAACTCTTTATCTTCTGTTATATTAATGTGATTGATTCATGTTAGTGTGATTCATATTTTAATGTTGTGTTGTTATGTATATGACTTGTGATTTATGATGACGCATGAGGGATTTGTATATAATTATTTATACCACATAAGGGATTGGAAAACAAGTAATTGATTCTTTAGTTTAGTGAATATGATTATATTTGATTTATTAGGACAAGATATGATGTCATTGGATTCCTGAGGATGGTATTTTTGATAGACAGAAAGCATATGACCTTTTTAGTAAAATTTTATGTTCTCAACGATTCAACCTCGTTAGGAGAACCTTACATTGATTTCTTGATCTATCCTTTTATAAGAGGATACTTAATTTCATAGAGATATCTACAAGGGTTCCAAATAATGTTTTGGGAAAGCCCTAGGTGTCACAGTAGAAATTGAAGTTCATCATTTTTTTCATGTATAGTATTAATTTAATTAAATAATTCTATTTTTTCAGTTTATTGCAATAATGATAATTATCAGACTAGATTTATGGAGATGGTGGTGTTGAAAAAAATATTTTTACTCACACATTAGATGGGTATCAATGTGGTCCTTAGATATAGTTCTTGGATTTAGGTTTATACAATGGTATGTGACACTATTGTACTCATTAATGTTTTTAATCATCTTATAATGGTATAAAAAACCATTGATGTTACGTAAAATCCATTGGTGATATTTTTTAATGATAACACCCTAAAAGTTATATTGATATATTTTCATTGATTGATAGATGTTTACTTGGAACCCATTACTTTTTCAGGTTTAAATTGAGTTATCAATGTGATATTTGTTTTTTTAATGATTTTTTGATAAAAAGAAACCATTTTGTACTTATTCATTTTATGGTTTGTAGAAACTATTTATAATGATGAGTGTTTTTTAATAAATCATGTATAGTTCATTTTATTATAAATTATGGATGGATGGTTACATTATAAATTAATTACAAGTGGGTTCATAATATCACTCAATGTGTTGGGTAATGAGATGATGTTAATCAGTTCTAGGTTTATTTTAAGATATTTTTTAAATTTTCAGGCTAGGATATTCCATTAGTAAGAGTAATTTAAGAGTGATAGGATAATTATTATTAATATGCTAATACATTTTCTCTATAGTTTATATAAATTTATAATGAATCTCGGATCTAGGATTTTTTCAGAGTGTTTATGATTATTGAATAATATGATTCTTTTATTTTTTTCAATGATTTCTATAAGGGTTTATAATTTTTTATTTATGTATTCATGGGTATTACTTTTATTATTTTATTCACATGATTTATGATTATGTCATCATAACATTATGTTCACTTTTCTCTCACTATTTAAATTGAAATGATAATTCATATTATTACCCTTACTAAAAATTTTAGATTACCTTTATTATGTTCCCATTTCCCCAAGTGATTAATATTGATTTTAAATTAATCTTTTTTAGAAATATTTCATGTGTGAATAATTTTATTAGATATATAAAATGCTGAATGTGGATTAAGATAGTATAGGTGTAGTAAAAAATGATCAGTTGGGGGCATGTATATTGTTATGTGAGGGATTGTCATTATTTTTTAAAACTATTACCCTAAAAGTTTCATGGTTATGTAAGTGGTCGAATATTTCATTTTGATGTTATATGTTTTGAAGGGTTAAAATTGGTTAACATTTATTTTTTTCAATGCTTGAATTTTATAGATAATTTTTTAATCATGGGATCCTAGTGTGTGGGTTTAGAGATGCTATAGTTTGTATCAAATAAAGGGTTTAAATAACATTGTTTTTTTATTATTTTTTGTGTTGTTAACTAATGAGTTTTGGATTCCATCATGGGTTTATATTTTTATTATTGATCATATGTTAAAAGGGTTCAAAACATATTTTTAGGTATCAGGTGATGTAATTTTAAAGTGATTATTGATATTTTGGGATACATTTTATTGGATTAAGGTGTAAGTATCCATTAGGTATATTTATTGATTTAAGATAAAAAATTATTTTAAAATAATTGATTTAAAATTTCTATGATGTGTGATAAAATTTATGACACAATAATTGTGTTTAAACCATTATTAAATGTTTACGATATTGAGGTTAATTGGGATATTGAATTATTTATTTATAATATGATCTTTGAAAAAATTCAGTGTTATTATTGAATTTTCTTGATTAATGTATTATTCCATTATATAAATGATTATTATTTTTTGGTATTTTAAGAAAATGTGTTTTAAATTATACTTTTTTAATATAAAAACACAACACGAATATCTTTTTTTCCTTTTGCGGATTATATGATTCATTAGAATTTTATTATAGTTCTTCAAGAATAACAAATTCATCATGATTACTCATTATTTAAGTGAAGAGATTAGAAATTTGTGGAAATTGATTACAGGATGAAATTAATCAAGTATAGTTTGATTAATTTTTTATTGTCTTACTCATGATGGTAAATTATTTCTTCACCCATAAGAAAATGATATTGAAATAAACTTTATTATATCATATTAATTTATGATAAATCTATTTCCTTTTTCACACTATTTTTATTTATTATTTTATGTTATTTAACAATATCTAGATCATTCAATTTATTTTATCAATGTTATTTGTTACTCACCATCAATATTAGGACATAACATTTTTTATCCATATCCATAATTTCATTTCACATTAATATGATTTTGTTTGTAAGTGTAGTTATGTGTTATTCAAAATGACATTTGTACTTCCATTTCCTTATTTTCAATTAAATTCATTAGAAACCTGTTTTATAGTGTGGTGTTTAAACAATGAAAATTTACAATTTCAATCCATTTATTACTCATCTCATGTTCAATCTAAATGAATAAAATATTTAGGGGGTAGAATATAATATAATAATATTTTAAAATATCACTATGAATGGTATAATATAAAATATGTAGCAATGAGTTTAAAAAAACCATTATAATTTATTATTTATGTGGTATAGTTATAAATTTTTTGATAAATTCGAAGGTATTATAATGACCCAAATAGATATAAATTAATATATCTTTTATAATGATTAAATACTGAATCATGTAGTGATGTTATAGAAGACACAAGCACCAATTTGGTTATTTTGGATTGTCAAATTTAGAAGACTATTTATCATCCTAATCAATGGCAATAGAGTTGTTGTAATGTATCTATTAAGACTAATATTTTAAAGATTATGATAAATTCCACATGACATTTAAAAAGGAAGTGATTACCTCAACCAGTAGAATTTTACCTCATGAAGCCCCTTTGTTAGAGCTTTTAAGGGATATAATATCATTTGGGTTTTTCCCTTGTCGATGTACAATTAGAGATTCCACAATTGAAGAATGATAAAAAAATTATTGTAGAACATCAAGCTAATCCTGATAAGTACCCAAACTATTTTATTCAAACCACCCCATAAAAATCTAACCATCCCACATATTACCCATTGGTCATTTTTTGGTGAAATAAAATGAAATGTGTCTTAAACCTAATAGTACATTTTTAATATTTTCTTATACTTAAAAAATTATTATATTTTCCATATAAAATATTAACTTTTATAATTATTTAAAAAATATTTTTGATAATAATTAGATTTTGGGATGATGGAAAACAAATTTTATTTTGGGGGAATGTATTGTTTCAATTGAGACACTAATTTTGTTGAATATAAATATTTTTAAAATAAAATATATTTTAAAAAAATTTGTGTTGAAATAAATATTATTATAAATAAATGATATCATAATTTTAGCAATTAAAATGTTACTTTAATATGGGTCAAAAAAATAGTATTTAAAAATAAAAATTATTTTCCAGCAATGGGTAACATTGAATTAAAAGTAAAAATAATCATATCTAGATTTTATTCTAACAAAATAATCATAATTTTCTGAATCAGCATTTCGACATAATCAAACAATGGTTTTTTCAGAATATATTGAAATTATGATTAGTTTTGAAACAATTTAATGATATATAAGTACAAAGTGTGTATTTTGAATTGATAATGTCCCCAAAGTGAAATGATAAATAATATAAAGATTATAAACCAGAAAAATTATTCTTTCCCATTAAAATATTGTGTTTTTTAGTTAATCAATTATTTTTATGAAACCTTAGTAAATCCTTCAAAACATATATTATATTTAATGTTTCTAAAATTAATTATTTGTTAAAATAACTAACTTTCTCATAACAAAGGTTATTATTTTATTGATATCGGTTACTAACATGTGAAATAGGGATAAAAACTCAAGATTGGTATAAATTTTTTAGAAAAACCATTGTATGGTTTGTCATATATATTACATTATCAGATATAGTCTAAAATATATATTTCTAAATTAGTTGATAAATCTCTTACCATTGGCTATATAAACCCACCCAAAATATCTCAAATATTTACTAAAAGAACTGTATTATAAACTTAAAATACCCATCCCTCTATAGAGTCCTCTCAAGATTCCACCAAGCTATTTATAAGCTCCTTCAAAGCATTAAGATGCATCCTCTTCATGTAAGGGATCATCCCAATCTCCTCCCTATTCCAACCCCTTTATTGTATTATAACCTTTAATTTAAAATTTTTCATGTTGTATCTTGTTCTTAAATTTCACTATTACATATTTTATGATGGAAATTTTATTATATACCCATTTCACTATCATTAATCACTCTTTCTAACCATTATGTATAGCTTTTATGCTAGCGAAATTATCCTATAAATATTCATGACAAAACATTATTTAGTGAATACCCGTTCTAATTTACACTAAAGGGTTTTAACATAGATTTACCGATCCTCCATTTATTGGGGACCTATAGTTTATATTTCACACTTATTATTCAAGACATTAAAAGTGATTAATTTCATACTTATGTCAAATGATCTATGTGGGACACTTAGGGATGTTCATGATATGAAATAGATTAGTGGAAAAATAATTATATAGGCATCCAATGAATTGGGTAATGTTTTTATCTAAAGGGATTCCATGTTTGGTGAATTACAGTTTATCCTATAAAAAAATATGTTAGGTTGTATTAGATGTTATCCTTGAGTTATATTTATGATGTTATGTTTTATGTTGTTCTAGCATTCATATATTTATTTTATATTATCTTGTTATATCATTCTACATTGATCAAGATTATGGATCATATCCTTCTAATTTAATATTCATATTTCTATTGGATAACATATACCAATTGACATTATTTAGGATTATTTATTCCATTTATGATATTTATACCTCAACCCTTTCTTATGTACATCCCTAGGGTATCTCATGTTGTTTTAGAAGAACGATGTAATTTTTTTAAGAATGTTATAAAATTTGTTCATAGTTCCATTGCATTCATAATGTCTGTTTTTATGAAATTTTCCAAATTTACTTAATACACCAGGTTTCATGATCCTTTCAAATGTTATGGTGTTTTCCTTTATGTAATGAATTATTCAATACATTGTTTGAAAATATGGGAGGTCATGATTTGTTTTAGAGAAATATATATTTAAATGGGTATTAGAATTAAAAAACTCTAGTGAATGTCTTTTTTATAACTCTTCACATAGTACAAAATCCATAAATTTTGGTAATGTATAGAATAAGTTGTTTAAATGAAAATAAATCCATCTCTATATACTAAAAGTGGATGTTACTCAACCTCAAAGGCTCATAGTCAAAACAAATTATAAAAAGGAATACTGAGAGGGAATCAACTGTCACCTGGTACTCACAGACTGGCCATACAACATAGCTGTGTTGACACTCATTGGGGTTATTATTTGGAAAATTTTCATTATTATTACAAATAATTATTAAGGGGAAAAACAATTCCCATAAGATTTTATGTCATAAAAAAATCATGGGAAACATAGATTGAAACATTTAAAATCATATTTATAATATTTTTTTCATTTATAACTTATTCATTTAATTTGCATGATTTCCATTTTATATGTTTGATATTTTAAAAATAAAAATGTCAAATTTTACTTTATTTCTAGTCAAATTGATGGATATAGGAGAAATTGATCAAACAACCAATGCAAGGATAAATTAAATTTCTTATTAAATGAGAAGTCAAATCCAATGGGAGAAAAATTATAAAACATCATGATAATAATTTTTCAGTTAACATAACATTGGAAATGAAAAAATAATCATTCGAAACACCCAAATATCCCTATGACATAATATGTTTTCATTGATACCTTTGTGTGACACAGTCTATCGAATTTCGGTGGATATACCAATCCATTATACATAAAAATGGATAAAATCTATTAAAATATATTATTCATCATTAAATTATCCATTCAATATAATGTTGTGTTGAATGATTAATGTAATCTGATCAAGGGTGGATGTTATTGAAAATTAGGATTTCTAATAGAAAGATCAAAGAGATTGAGTGTAAGGAATTCCAAAAAATGTTATTTGACCAATATTTTTATCTCACTCTCTAAATTAAAATATTGATGGATTTTTTAGCCTCAATAAAACGATGATTAATCCATTGGGTCATGTGAGTGAAATATTAATAATAATTCATGAAAAACCTATTGATTTTAAATAAATTTAAATTAATGTTTAGCGCATCTTTTTTGGGTTAAAACAATGTCTAAGAAATACCTTAGCCATTTGAGACATTGTCAGTATCATGAAATTATTCCATATTTTGTCAATCCCAAAATGAATATTGGAAAATCTGAAGGGTTACTTGGTTCTCATAACAAGACGTGTAGAATTGAGTTTAATTATTATAGTATGATGGAAATATCTCATCGGGTTAATGAATTCCATTATCCCACCTATGAAAATCATGGAAAGAAGAATACAAAAAAATCCGGAACGGGACTTAGAAATTCATTTTGTGTGGTAAGGATTACACACATTGTGATAAATTTCTACCTTGATAATCTTACAAATGTGAAGGATGAATGGAATTATTTAGTCAAAACTCAACCTATATTCAAAAAGTTCAAGTATATAGAACAATGAAACAATGTGAATCAGTTCCCTAAAATAAAGGTTATCATTGAAAACTAATGATATATACCCTTAATTCATAGGGATAAGGGGTAGTATTATGTAATAACAAATCCTTAGGTATATCCCAACAAAATATTGGTTCCATGTATTCTATTTTTTCTTTCATGAATAAATAACATAATTTTTTATTACATTCAATTCATTCATTTATATATTGAATGTTTAGTAGAACTATTCAAACACTACCTAAAAACAAAGAGTCAAGTAATCCTTATGATGAAAAATGGGTCAATTATTTTACCCCAAGAATACATCGTATCCCATATCCATATCTACGTATTGAACTTCTCAGTGAGACCATTGATTATTCCTTTAGTAAAATTTAATGTAATTATGGGGATGTATTATATTTCTTTATATAGTGCCATCATCAATTTACAAGGAAAGGAAATTACCCTCTATATCATTAATCATCCACTAATTATATACACATTAAAGGATAAGGATGAATCTTTTATGGTACCATAATCTCAAGAATGGATAATTTCCCCTACTATCACCATATCTAGCTCGAATGATTGATGTTAAATATAATATCATCATTGTTGAAATGTCCATTGTATGTGAATTATCTAATTTTTTTTCCTGAAGAATATCCTAAAATTATTCCATGTCACAAGGATGAGTTCACAATCATGAACATACCTACAGAATTCGAAATATCTATGAATCCATATAGAATTTTCATTTTTCGAACATTATGAGCTTAAGAATAAATTACAGGATAATATGGATCAGGGGTTTATATTACCAAGTTCTTCACTATCGGTTGTGCCAATCCTATTTTTTTGAAGAAAATGGATGGGTCAATATGCCTTTTATTTGATTATCATGAACTAAATAAGGTAATGATCAATAAAATTTATCATCATTCATAGATTTCTGATATTTATTTAACATCTATAAAGAGAATAAGACTACATTAAGGTAGATATTTCATTAAGATATTATCAAGTAATGGTGAAGAAGGAGGATATCCGAAAGGAATTTTTTTTACAATGTTTAGGCACTATGAGTATATAGTGATTCCATTTAAAATAAATAATTCTCAATAAATCATCATGGACATATTTAATATAGATTTTTGGGACTACCTTGGTAATTTTTATGGTAGTATTAAAATTTGAAATACTTCTATTCTCCAAATGAAATGTGGAATATTATGATCATTTGAAATCTATACTGATGAAAATAAAAAAAAGGGTTTTTATGAATTATAGTAAATGTAATAAATGAGAAGAGAATGTAACCTTCTTTTGAAATGTTATCACCAAAGATGGGATATCTTTGGAGCCTTCACAAATAAATTCCATTAGTGGATGGTCAAGGGAAATATCTATTCCTAAAAATCTATAAATTTCTATGATAAGGTATATACTATTGTCTATTTGTGAGTATAATATCATGAAAATCATGACAAGTTACCAACATAACATGGAAGGGATTAAATTTTTTATTCATTGATGAATGTGAAGAGAGATCTAATATAATAAATAAGAGGCTTATCCCTACACATGTTCTCAGAGTACCCACTAGTGGTGAATTATTTTTGATCTAGAGTGATGAATCCAAAATATTATTAGTTTTTGTAGATATGTAAGATGAAAACGTGATATTATATACCTCCATACAATTAAATATAAATTAACAAATACCCAATGCATGATCTATAATTTTTATTAGTGATATTAATGATGATTATTATGTGATATTATATCTATTGGTAAATGTGTTACATATATACTGATCATAAAATCATTTATAATATATTTTCACCATATAAGTTTAATATTCAACAAAGAACGTGGTTAGATCTGATCAAGGATTATGATTGTTTAATCTATTACAATCATAAGAATGAAAACAACATGGAATATTATCTGAGTATAAATGATATTGAGACTCTATTCATGAAGAGAAGTTTAATGGATTTAATCATCTTAGATAAGAAACATATGTAAATATAAATAATAAATGCTTATTTAACATATATTTATCAAAAAAATCCTTAACGATACATTCATGAGAGGATCAAAGTGACTTAGAAGGTTTATGAGGTGCTATTTAAAATGTATAAAGTATTTCATATTTCAACCTTGATTAAGATAGAGTTATAACATTGGGTAACAAGATATGTGTCCCATTATAATGTGAAATGAAAAGGTATCTTTTGGATGATGTACAAAGCTCATCATTCTCTATTCACCCATAATTCACAATGATATTTAGATATGGGAAGAAAAACATTTGATGGGATAACCTGAAAATATAGATATAAGAGTTTATATATTGATACTGATTATGCCAAAAATTCAAGAAGTAATCATGAAATCTTAGGGTATAAATTTTAAAATTTCCCATACCAATATAGAAATGAGAAAAATTACCATATATTTAATTTTAGGATTTATTAGGAATCCTAATGGATGATATCGACATATGGGTTTTAGTTGGTCACCATACTTAGTCGGAACATTCCTTTTTTATAATAGATGGTTTTTCTCTTGACCAAAACACAAATAAATACCTAAGGTAAGTTATAAGCCCTTATAAAGTTCTACACTCTATTCTATCTAATAACCATCCATGGATTACATTGATGTTTTGGAGATGAATTCTGAGAGAATTGGGTATATAACAGAGATTCAACATTACTTATCACCCTCATACTGATAGTTAGTATAAAAGAACTATTCAATATATATATTATATTCATAGATCATGTTCAATATATTTAATAAGATTATTTGATCAAAAAGTTCCCATCAATAAAAAATAACATTAGAGGGGGTTAAATAGAGGGGTTATGCAAAAACCCCTATAAATTAAATTTCTCTAGAATTACAGTGGGTTTTATATAACCCCATCAAATAATTAAACTTAGAGGGGGATATAAAACCCCTCTAAATTAGTTTAATATAAAAATTAAATGGTTTTATGTACAAATCTTCTTAATCATCCAATTTAAAGGGGTTATGGACCGATCTAATTTCATAAATTAGTGTTCTGTTGGAACCCCCTATATATTTTTAATCATAATGGTTTAAATATATTGTTGGGTTTTAGATTGGTTTCTAAACCCTATAAAATATATTAAATTAAAGGGGGTTTGAAACCCTCCCCCCCCCCTTCAATGACTTATATTATAGTGGGTTATGGACCCCCTATAATGTATTTACATTAGAATGGGTTTAAACCCCCAACTAATGTCTCTACTCTAGATGACATTTAATACACCATCAAATGTATTTATATTAGAGGAGTTTCAAAAAACCCTCTCTAATTTCAGTTAAGAAAGGGAGTTGTGAACCCCCACTATTTTTTCAAAAATAAACATCCATATTTATTATTAAAACACCATATATAAATGTATTTAATTACACTGTATGAACATGTTATAAGAAATATTTATTTAGTAGTATTTAATTTTATTTATATGTAATCATAAATATAATTGTAAATTAATATTATGCACATTAATATATACTTGTATGTATAAAGTGTATTTCATATAATATTAATTATTTATATTATAATAGCATAATCATATTATAAAAATATATACATAAATATAATTTATTTAAAAAATACATCATATTGTTTTAATATATTAAATTATTATAATAATAAATACATTTATAAATAATATATTTATGATTTAATATTATATATGATGTAAAAGTTTATTTCAACTAACATTATATAAATATTTGTATAAATTTTATTTCATTTAATATTAATTATATATAATATAAATATTTTTGAAAATTGAATTTCATATAATAATAATTACATATAAAATAATGTTGGGGTCGAATCCTCATTTTAATGTTAAATCAAAACAATGACCTATATTAATTGGGTAGAGGGTGACCCATTACATAGCCTGAAGGCCTAGTGTGCATATAGCCCATTACATAGCCCATTGGCCCCAAGGCCCATTTTTTGAATAGTAAAAAAATATAATTTTTATAATTTAAGTAGGAGTGATAACAATTAAAATAACTAATAATATTATTGTTATCCCACAAAAATTAGTATATATAATTAAATATATATTAGAATTATATTATATATATAAATATTTTATAAATACATGAACAAACACACAAGAAGTTGTTTTCAGTTATAAACGCCTATGATATAGGATATTTTGATGGATTTCAGTCTACATTATGGGGGGGTTAAACCCCCTCAAATGTTACCACTTCTATAGTTATCAAGATTTTACCATCACTTTATTTAAATTGTATCTAACGATAGTAGGCGGCCACATTAGTTGCAGTTACCCATAACCACATCTAATTTATTTATAAGGGGTTTAAAAACCTTATAATGTCAAAACAACCCCCTTAAGTGCAACATTTTTTAGTGCATAATGTAGTTGTCTTATGAAAATGTTTCCATTATTTCATTGTAATGGAACCATAGAAGCCTCTGTATGGGAAGGAGTATTAGACTAAATAATGGTAGGATAATTTTGAAGACTATAAGATGATTTGACGTAATCATATCACAAAAATGATGGATATGTTTCAAACCATTTAACAACATTTTAAATCAACAAAAATGTGATAGAATAGCTTTCCCGAAGATCATCGATGAGACATGGAGTTTGATTTCAGAGATAATGTGTTCCTTTATATATAAAAATGGAACTAATTATAGAGGTTTTGGAAGAAGTGAGATATTAATCAAAGATTCATTGGCCCCATTTATATTTTAGATTGCATCAAATTCATGGTCTTTGGACTATCACACCCACCAAACCTACCTCAAGTAAATGATGTGTTCTATTTATCCCTATTTTGAATGTATATACTAGACCGCTCACATGTAATGAATCCATAGATCATTCAAATGGAGGAATATAATTTATATGAAGAGTATTCAATAAATATCTTAGATCATAAAAATAAATGTCTAAAAAAACCTATAAAATCAGCTCGTCAATGTGCTATGATGGAACCACATGATTTAGGAAGTGACCTGGGAACAAAAAGATGCCACAAATAAAAATCTTTCTTATTTGTTTTAATGTTTTAAATGAAAATTTTTAGTGTGAAATTTCATAATGGGGGAAGAATTTAACTACCCATAACAATATAAATGAAATTACCTTTTTCAATAATTTTGTTCCATATAATGTAATGAAATTATTGAAAACAGATGTACTACGTTGGCTATTTTGTTCTATAAAATTTAAAATAATGTTATTAATTATATAAATTAATATTATATATGTTATATAGTGACCATTAAAACTATTATATTAAGGGTAAAGATAAATTCCAATTGATACAAAGGAAGTGATGGCCTTGAAAACTTGGATCGTACAATATGAGGTCCATTTTCAGATATTTTGAGGTAGATAACAACATAGTGTTTTCCATTGACCACTTACCAGTCAATGTCTAACATACAAATATTTAAAAAACATTTTATGGGATAATTTCAACTCATTGATATAACAATCCAAACCATTTTCACCAAACAACCTTATGAAAATCTCACCATCTCACACCATATCTAAGGAAATTATCCTATGTAATAAATAGATATATATCTAGTCCATGACTGTATAAATTATAATATTTTATTTTAATTAATAAATTATTATCATTATCCATTTTTAATATTACTTTATAAAATAATTAACTATTAATTTTTAGAAAATTATATTTTTATATAAGGAAAAAAATTGTATTTTTGCGAAATGTATAGTATTATTAGAAAAACTATTGTTTATGTGTTAATTTTTATTAAATAAAATTTATTTTTAATAAAATATTGATATTAAATAATATTCCTTAAATATAAATTATAATATAAATTTATATAATCAAATTTAATTCTTATAAGGGTCAGGAAATTGTAAATGTAAAAAAAGGTACTTTCCAATTATGTGTTATTTCAATTTTAAAGTGTAAATTATCAAATAAATAGAACTTTTTTGATAAATTTAATTTCATTTTTATAATGATTCTCTCTAAATTATATGGCTGAGATTTTTTGAAAATGTTCTAAGATAGTCAAATTTTTGGGTAAAACATAATATGGTATAAATATATTGATTGTATAATGACTTCATAAATACCCCCAATGTAATTTAACAAAAACTATAAAGATTATCCAGGACAAGAATATTTTTTTACCTTAATTTAATTTTATATGGTATTTGATTAATTTTATAAACCCGTATTTAATTCTTCGAAACCTATATTATATTTTAAGGTTTTAACATCACTTGTTTAAAAACATGACTAATATTCACATCACTAAGTGAATATTTTCTAATATATTAGTTCCTAAATAAGTTAAGTAATTAAATAAACACCAAATTTTTAGAAACCATGTGAAAAACCAAGGTATGTTTTGTGGTTTTGATTACATTTTCATATTGAGTCCAAACCCTTTGAATGGTCATTAATAAATAATTCTCAATTATTTTTTCGTTTAACCCAACAAAAATAAAATTACAATTCAGTAAAAAACATGTATCCCTACATTACTCTACACTTCCCACTCTAGATTCCTCCCATGATTCATTCGTGATATTAAGAATCTCATTCAAAGCTTTTAAACGTGTCATCTCAAGGAAAGGGAACCTCTCATTCTGCTCATTATTCCAGAAACTAATTTTTATTATTCCCATTATTTTCCACTTGTTCATGGTTGGTTATGTTTTTTATTATCAATATTACTTCCTTGTTTATTTCAATACAAATGGATATCCATTTTACTCTTATTAATCCCACACTTAAGCATTTATGTAATACAATTATGCTTCCGTAATTATCCATCAATATTTATTGCACAAAAATTATTTAGTGAACTACTATCCCCACTTCCACTCAAGTATATTCCCAAAGATATTCCGATACTTATTTATTTTTTAATTTTATTTTATTATCTATGACTACAAAATTTTGGTATTAGAATTGAAAAAATAAATCCTTATATTGTATGATCTATGTGGCACACTTATGCATGTACTTGATATGAATGTGACGGGTGGTCTTGAAATTATATAGCCATCTAATTCACTGGGTAATTTTTCTATCACATTCTATTCCCTGTATGGTGCATCAGAGGTTATCCTAGGCACATTATGTTATGTATTTTTAGCGGATATCCCTGATACATGTTTATGATGTCATGTTTTATATTATTTCATCATTCCTATGATTCCTTTTTTTAACAAATTATATCATGCCACATTTCTTAGTATTACAATTATCACCCCTATTATGATACAATGATACAAATCTTGTCTTACCTTTACCACTTTACCTTATTTTATTCTTTATATATTCCCTAACTAAGATTTATAGATCACTCCTTTTAATATACATCCCAAGATTATCCTATGATGTTTTAGATGAATGATTGAATTTTCATAGAATGTTAAGGAAGTATAAAACAATGTCACTACATTATTGTTTCACATTATTATTCTATGTACAATGTTTCCCAAGGACACCAGGAATAATGATCTTTTGGGATTTTATTATTTGTACATTTATGAAATAAGTCATGATAAAAATGTTTTAAAACTTGGGTTTTCATAGGTATGAATAGGATTTACCACATTATGTTCTATATATATATATATTTCATACTAAATAAAAATTTATTGATTAATTCTTAGTAAATAAGGGATAAAGTTTTATGTAATGTCATTTTGTGGTTTATAAATATGTTTTCTTCCAAAATGGTATTTATATTTTTCTTAAGAGGTAAATTTATAATCAATTTCTAAAACAATTAGAAATTTAATTATATTTAAAAACTTAATCATTTATTAATTCATCTTGTAAAAATTCTGTTATGATGAATTTTAAAAAAATTATAAAAGATTTGTTTTTAAATAAATTATTATATATACTAATTTTTAATTATTACTTATTTTCAATTACATAAATAGTTTCATCTTATTTTGGATTATTCTCAAAATATTATTATTTATTTATATTATAAATAGTCCCATAAAGGGTTTTTAATCAAGATTATACATGAATTTGATATGAAAATATTTTTATACTGAAAATGGTATTTTTTTGGAATATTTCTTTTCACCACATTTCATGAGTTTAATTTTAATATAAAATTATTTATAATCAATAAATTTAATATAAAAAAGTGGATTTTATATTTTTTATAAAAATAATTAAATTATTTAATATGTTTGAATTAATATTTGGTAAAGTTTATTAGTAAAAAAATATTTATTTTCACAGAAAGAGTAAAATATATTAATTTTTGTTAAAAAATAATGTTACAAACATAAAATACATTATTATTATTTAAATTATTTAATTATGTGACTCTATTTCATCCAAAATATACCATAATTTTAAAACATGCCTTTTTTTACTATTTAGATATATTTTTTACCTGTATAATATTTTAAGTAATGTAATGAAGTTAATATATTGTAATTAATATTATATATATTTTATGATATGAAAAATTATTTTTATTTTGAAATATTTTTATCTTAAAAAATTAATTTTTAATATCATGGTAATTTATTTTTGTGAAATAATGTCTTTAAATACATAAAAAATGTTATCAAAATGCATATAAAAGTAGTAGAAAAATAAGGGAACTGATTTAATACTTCAATAAGAATTAATATTTGGATGAATCATAGTGTACCGAGAATTTTATAAATATATATTATATATTAAATATTTTTAATGTTTTACATTATAATTCTGTTGTGTTTTTTTTTGTTTTCAAAGTCAAAATATATGAATAGTTCCTAAAACTACATGAATAGTATTTTTTGGTAAATATATATTATTTAATTTTATAAAAATAATAAAATTCTTTAATGAATAAAATGAGATTGATAAATGGTCTAAAATTATATCCATTTTCCACTTGTGAGAAAATTATTACCGAATATTTACATTTATAATACTTCAATATTGAGAACATTTTTCCACGGTTAAGTATAAAACAGTTAACTAAAGTGTTAATCTAATTCGTAATATTTTAAATGATATCAAAACTTATTAAAATTTCATTGTGAGATTATAGTAAGAATATATACTATTTATGTTATAATACATGTAATTTTGGAATGAATTTACATTAGTTAGATTTATGTTTTAATTCAATATTTCATTTATTTAAAAAATATTGTAAATGAAATTTTGTAATAAAAAGTATTTTATTAAATGAGTTGTCAATAATAAAAAATATTATATTTATCCATGTGAATGTTATATGGTTGATAATATCAACTATGTTCAATGTATTGAACACTTACCTTTTATATTAACATTATATTTCCTAAGGAGTAAAAACTATCAATAACAATGAAATTTCCAAATTTGATAATTGAGAGTTAAAAATGTGATAAGGGTCCAATAATCACATAAACATGTAAAAAATGTATTTTATGATAGAATATCATCTCATAATCATAAAAATTTTAAAATTTCAATATTATCCATTTTAATCTCCAAATTAAAACACATCAAGAAATCCCATGAATTCCCCCCCCCCCTAATTTATAATATAGAACCCCTCTCTACTTCTATCAATACATAAAGATGTATTTTTCATTAAATAACTACAAAAATACCTTCCTTACATTACTAAAAAAATTATATAAGTCTTTTTTATTCATAATAGATTCCTTCGAAGGATTAATGTGAAATGCATTGGAGGTTGTCTAGTGAAGAGGTGATGATTTTAAACCAATGTTTTAGTTTTATTTATTTTTCTAACTCCAAAAAATATTCAACAACCATAATGAAATAATAACATAAATTTGTTCCATATAATAATATTTTTTTATCATAATGGAATAACCCATGTCTTTCTCTTCTTCTATTAAATGGGAACCAAATTCATCAGTTGTGTTTCAGTCAGACTACCGCCTTGCGGACCAATGTCATTATCATTCCTTGACCACCTCTCATAGTTGGTTTTAATGATGTATTTTATTTTATTTATTTTATTAATTAAACAGTTTCATTTTTTAATGATTATATATCATCCAATTTCAACCCTTCCACCAAAATAAAAATTATTATGTCATTAATGGATATGTGTTTATTACAACCTCCATGAAGTATGTGATTCATTTTTCCTTAGCACATCACATGGATAATATATATCTAATTAAAATAAAATATATTATATTATATTTATGATATAATAATATTTATTTAATGATAAAATGATACTATCCTTCTTTTCTTCATGTTATTTTAATAGAGGAAGCACTACCAAGGTGTACGTATGGCCAACTATATAAATTATTGTATTCTAATTAAATTTTCATAACCAACATTAATGACTATATTGAAATTAATATTATATATAAAAATTTTTAATATATCAAAAATATTATTTTTTAAATGATGGGAAAAATAACATTTTGACCATACTCAATATACCAATGGTTTTTTTAATTATGAATTGAACATCCACAAAACACATGACATGGAATTAACCAATCAAGTAAATAATATTTTAAAATAAAAAAATGGATTAATGATAATTTAATAAACCATGGATAAAAACATAAGTAATTAAATAACAGATATATTCTTATTAAACAATAGTTAATAGACATATATGGTATATCTAGACTCGATTTTAGTTATTTATTCTCAATTTTCCTCCTTTTACGATTATTATAATTTTATCAAACTTATATAATTTATATAGTGTATGTATTTCCATTTTACACATTATATAATGAATAATTTATAATTTATAGTATCTTATGATTCAATCAATATTATTTCATCCAATGGTATTCTAATTTAATGATACCAAGTGGTAAGTGTTTTCTTAACTAAATTTCCTACCAATGGGTTATACTTCAACTACACAGTCATTGTTATGCCATGATTCTGGGTTAGATTATCTCAAATTTTTCCCATTTATTTACTCAGATTTATATATGTTCATCTAATCACTTTATGGATAAGTGATCACATCCAATAAATTTTTCAATGTATGTTATTACTTTATCTCAATATGATATTTTTGTTGGAAGTTTCATGTCATGCATCATTATTTATTTTAATGGTGTAATTACATTTCCATAAATTAAAATAACATATCAATTAATTTAATTAATTTTTTCTATTGATCTATATAATATCCTTTCTAATTATAATGTATTTTAATTACAAAATTAAATATTGTGGAAAATGATTTATGTTATAATTTAATTTTTTTTCAGGATTGTTTATGTTCCAAGTTTTATTTGAGAATCCTAAGGATATTATCTTACATATATTTTAATGTTCTAAAATTTTGAATGTGGATTGTTTATTTAATTTCCATTTCACCTAATATTTTTTAATTAAACATCAAGAAAGTTGTTATTAATTCATACTAAACATGTATTTTATTTTACATTGGGAATCATTCCCTTCAATATAAATGTATTCTAAAACTTTTTCAAGGATTGTTTTTTATAAACATAAATTATTTTATAATTTTATATCACAAAATTTTTGAACTTATATTAGTTTTTTAAAATTAAATTTATATTTATTTTATGAATTGGTCACATTGTACTCTCGTAAAAAAATATTGAAAATAATCATAATTTTTAACATTTATGATGTCAACTTATTTTCCCTCTAGAATAAACATTATTTATATTGAAATTTCTTTTATGAGTTTATATGGTTCTTTTAAATGGAATGTATTTTACAATATTTGGTGATGTTTTGGATTTTAAATGTTATTTTTAATGTGTTATTGGTATTTTACTAAATAATTATTTTAATGAACATTTAATGGTATTTTCCCTCACCAATGACAAAAACACTTGATTTTACTTATATTCCTCTTGGGATTTTTTAATGATTCCATATTAATTGGGTGTTACGATGGATTATAAATGTTTTTATGAAATTTTCATGGAACATTTTTCTTTTTCATAAGTTAATCATGAAGTTAATGGAAACATTGTTATTTATATGAGTTTTATGATGAATTGTAAGAATTGTATACTTTATTCAAGTTATTTATCATGGAAATTGTTTTTTAGTATATGTTGTTCTCATATAAACCAAGGAATAATAGTTACATTTTAAAACAATGATAATGGGTTTAAATATAATCTATGGATGAATGGTTCGATTATATCCATATAATGAATTGGGTAAATAGGAGGGCCTAGTTAGATAATGTTTTCGTTTAAGATATTTGATTAATTTATTATGTAGGTTATTCAATTTTAGAAATGATTTGATAATGATTTTCTAATATAACTAAAATTTTATTTATTCTTGTTATGAGTTTCTAATGAATTCCCAATCAATGATTATTTTCACATAGATCGTGATTATCAAATTATATTACCCTTATTTTTTCCCACGGGGCACATATGAGTTAGTTAAAGTTGGTGAAGTCCCAATCCCAAGGTTCTAGGTTCGATTCCTCACAAGGCAACACACACTATGTCACGACCCGCCCTCGGGGTCCGTGCCGTGACTACCCCAAGCCCGCCTTCCATAGGCCAGGGGCTGGCGACTAGCACCAAGGCGTAAATCCCAGTAAAAAGGGAAGGCATTGCCTTTGAAAAGTAACCAACTCCACAGAGTAAGCAAGCGGAAAGTAAACACTAAACAAGCTGAGTACAACTGAAAGTGCGGAAAAGTAAATGGGCCAGAATACAAACCCAAACTGAAAGTAAAGTACAACTCGAAAAGGGAAAAACAGCAACTGTAAAGTAAAAGCCGCTACTCCGAGCTGTCCACCGGAAATCCCACCTGAAGGGTGGGTACAGATAGCTCCTCTGCTCCACGGGTCCCGCTGTCCGCTCCGAGCACGTCCCGCCCAGTGGTCCACCTCCGGGTACCGTCCCGCTCTGCAAGCCTCAGCTAAGGTCAACGCTGTCCGTCGTCTGCAACCAACACAACGAAGTGCGGGCAAAGCCCGTGTAGGGGTGAGTATAAGCTACTCAGTAGGGACCCCGAGACCCCTGAAGGTCTCTCAAATCCACAAAGGATAAACCACGAAGAAAAGTACAATCACGAAGTAACAACCGACACTGCTTAGGTATATGCCCATACATATACCTAAGTCATCAATTAAAATACACTCCAACCTCCGAGCCCAAGTACAACTCAGTCCACGCAGGAAAGTATACGTAATCCACATAGGAAAGCAAAATATAATCCACAGAGGATTGCACAACACAATCCACACAGGAAAACAACAGGATTCAGCTCACACAGGTATACTTCTTCAAGGACGATAAAGATGATCACTGATCCATCTAAGTCGTCGGACCCACGAAGGATCGATAGGTAACTAACCCCCGCAGAAGACCCACACAGGATCGGGCTCACACAGAACCTGTAGGCGCTGGCTCACACAGAACCGCTGAGCGCAAGGACCCACACAGGATCGGGCTCACACAGAACCTGTAGCACTGATCCACGTAGGATCGCTGAGTGCTGTAGTCGTCGTCGTCAAATCCACACAGGATCTCTGTACTGTCGTCGCCAAATCCACACAGGATCTCTGTACTGTCGTCGACAAATCCACACAGGATCTCTGTACTGTCGTCGTCAAATCCACACAGGATCTCTGTACTGTCGTCGTCAAATCCACACAGGATCTCTGTACTGTCGTCGTCAAATCCACACAGGATCTCTGTACTGTTGTCGTCGCAGTCACAGTAGCAGTCGTAGCAGTAGAACAGTCGCAGCCAGCACTAGGGTTCCCGCACACAGCAAGCTCGTACGGAGGGTCCGCTCCACGAGCCGAGAGGCTGATACATCAACTGTCACGAAGACCGAAGTTGATGTATCCAAAAGTTCCGTATCGCCAACAGGAACTCAACGCAACAGACGGCGCGTCGATCGGACGCCCGGTCTGAGAGTTATTGGCATTTTCGTCTCCGGGGCCCGGTTGGTTTTTAAGGCAAAACCAACCCGACCGAACTCCACCTGCGTCCAAACCTCGGGCGGAGTATGCCAAAAGATCCGTCTCACTAAGAGGAACACTACGCGACTGACGGCACGTCAATCGGACGTCCGTAGCTCAAGATATGAGCGTTTCCGCTCCGAAGGCCCGGTTGGTTTCGTGAACGAACCAACCCGGACGAACTCAAAGTAACCCGAAACCTTGAGTGCGATATACCGAAACGACCGTCTCGATCCAAGGATCGCGTTGCCGCAGACGGTTCGTCATTCGGAGGTCCGAGGCTCAAGTTATGAGCCAAGAACCGAATCTGGTCCGAAACGGGGGGTCCGGGTCCGGGCCCGACCCCCCCCCCCCCCCCCTGGGCGGCGCGGCGGCCGGCGGCGGCGGCCGACGGCGGCGGACGGCGGCGGCGGGCCGCGTGGCGGCGGCGGGCCACGTGGCGGCGGCGGGCCGCGTGGCGCGGCGGCGGGCCGCGTGGCGTGACGGCGGCGAGCCGCGTGGCGGCGGTGGGCCGCGGCGGCGGCGCTGGGCGCCGCACGTGGTGGTCACGCGGGGGGCTTGATTGCCCCCGCTGATTGAAGGCGGCGCGGCTTTGCCGCGCCGCTTTTTGAAGGAACGGCCCCCGCACGTGGGGGCCGCTTAGTCACAAACCGGGGGCTTAATTGCCCCCGTGGTTTTGAAAGGAGTCACGGCCTTGTGCCGTGCCAAATACAAGAAACGGCCCCCGCAAGTGGGGGCCGGCTGGAACAAACCGGGGGGGCTTTGCCCCCCCCCCTCCTTTAATTGAACCGCCCCCATCATTAAGAGGGGGGTTTGAAGAACCGGCCGGGGGTTTAATTCCCCGGTTTTATGACATCCGGCCGGCCCGCTGGCCGGCCGGTTTTTACCAACGGGACCGGAATTCCCGGTCCCGCCCTCGACTCCCGACGCCGGCGGCCCGGCCGCCGGTCTTTCCTTCCGCCGCGGCCCGGAACCGGCCGCGGTCTCCTCGTCTCACCGCGGCCCGGAACCGGCCGCGGTGTTCGTCGTCCGGCACGGTGCGACGGCACCGCACCCCTTTCGCCGTGCCATGAATTCTCCCAACGCGGCGCGACGGCGTCGCGTTCTTGAAATCTCTCCTCGGCGAAGCGCGACGGGGTTGCGGAAAATTATAAGCATGTTCATCCGCGTGGTGCGACGGCACCACGCCTCTTGCTTCCACCCGTATGAATAAAACGAGAACTAAGGAGGGGGGGTTCGGCCGTGTTCTTGCGGTCCGACCCCCCTCACGTTAAATAATAACATAACTAAAGAATATCCAAAAGCCTCACGTTTAGTCATGCTAAAATCCATGATTCAAGAATGGAATAAAATAATCAATAAATAACATCCCCTACCTCGGGTTTGAGATTCAAAGAATCTTCTACGTTCCGCGGAAGACGGCGTCGCGGAAGTCGGGCGTCGCGGTCGTCGTTCGTCAAATCCGTTGACGAAGAATTACGTCCGATGCGACACGTTGTTGGCGGATCTTCGTTTGCCGACGAAGAAGGCCCGAGGAGGATGCGGCGTTCCCTCTTGTTGACACCGAGGACGAAGAAGAGAGGCGTCGTTCTTCGTCGGAGTTTGAGCGTTCTTCGTCAAGATGAACGTTCTTCGTCAAGAAGAAGAAGGTGGAGGAGGAGCTCTCAAAAGCTCTCAAGGGAACAAACGACAACCCTTAAACAAATAAGATTGCATCTTATTTTATTAACACACAACTCAAAAGAATTTCAAAAGTTTGAAATTCAAAAGAGTTTAACTCCCCAAAAATAAATTAAGTAACTTAAGACATTAAAGAGGGGGTTAAAGGAGTTGGGGGGATTTGAAAAGAAAAAGGGGGGTTCGTGTGGGCCCCACCACACTTAATCCTCCCAAGGGAGGTTAAGTGGGTGTGGGTCCCACTTCCAACCTCTTTTGATAGGTTTTAAAATAAGTTAAAATAAATTTGTCTTACACAAATTTTATTTAACTTAACTGAAAACCCCAAAACGAAACTTTCAACCCGCAACAAACGCAACTTCCGAAAAGGTCTCATTAAGCGAATATCGGCGCTGCGAGTTCATCGGTGCCCTCGGATTTCAATTCCGAGCACCGGATCAAAAGTTAGGAATTCCCGCTCGTTCGTTCACTGAACGTACCCGAGCCAAACTTCGGAAATTAATTCCGGGCACTCCGGGCCTCGGAATCAGGTGCCGTCTGAAACCGCGCTCTTGTAAAATTCTAAAGAAAATTAAGAAAAAATTTTCCTTGAATTTTACGGGTCTTTACATTACTCCCACCTCAGGGCTTTACGTCCCCGTAAAGCTACATCAAAAACTAGGGAAACAAAAGAGGATACTGAGCACGCATCTGAGCCTCCCGCTCCTACGTGCTCTCCTGGAGATTCCCGTGCCGCCATCTGTTGCGCACAAGAGGAATCGATCGTCCATGTAGGACCCGCTCCTGGATGACATGGACCTCTTTGACGTGGCCCGGACCATCTCTGGTCCCACAAGAGCTGCAAGATTTCTTCTTTGCCGAAAAGAGAAACCTGGTCTCATCCCCTGGATGAACCACATTCTTTGCCTAAAACAGTCAATCCTAACATGGATGATACTAATCCATACTAAGGACGACGTCGTAAGGCCTCGACGCTACTACTAAGAGATTCAACCGTTACTCTCGCCTCCAAGGGTTGAGTCACACTGTCGGCATCAGTGTGTGGTAACTGGGCCACCTCCAGTAGATGTCTCACAAGTGAGGGTCAAGTCAACAGCCAAAACTGGAACCTCTTAGTAACATTACGATAGAGGACAGGAACGAAAACATCACAAGGTATGCGTCTTTTATTAATGCAGCTCGTAAAACAAGACGCTACACAAAAGCAACAAGGAACCAGAAGTACAAAGGATGTATCCACTAGTTCTGCTCCTGTCCATCGGCTCCCAGAGCTCCATGATCGAAGGCCTCGGCTGCCTGAAGCTGAGCTCTCCCCAGCGGTCGGGGTGGACCTCCTGGTGGTGGTGGTGGTAGAGCCTCAAAGCGTCGTCCACCACCTGCTGCTCGGCCAGCTCCTCTGCCTCGTCCGCCTCCTCCCTGCGGACCGCCACGGTCGAACCTCTGCCTCTGCCTAGGTGGTTCCTCAACCGTCTGCTGCTCCTCCGCATGGCGGGTCGGGCAGTCACGAGCCATGTGGCCTCGCCCGCCGCATGCATAGCACTGTCTTCCACTCGAAAGACTGGCTCCGCGTTGTGTGCCCTGCACTGCTGAGCCAGTGCCCTGAGGTCTGGTCTGTCTGGACCCCTGAGTCATTCGCCGACTGCCAGCTGCAGATGACTCTGCCACGTGCCGTCCTGCGGTGGGTCTCTGTGCTGGTGTAGACTCAGCAAGGAAGCTCTCGATCAGAAGGGCCCGCTCCAGTACTCCTGTCTGAGTCGGTATGCTGAGGGAGATCAGCGATGCCCTGATCTCGAGTCTCAAACCCTGCTCGAAGGTCCGGGCCCGGAAGAATGGGTCCCGTACCATGTCGGTCGAGTAGCGTGAGAGATCGGTAAATCTCGCTGAGTACTGAGCGACCGTCATGCTGCCCTGCCGCAGCTGTAGAAGCTCCTGGATACGCACCGCACGAAGGGTGGCTGGGACGAACTCCGAGCGGAAGATGCTCTCAAAGTCCGTCCAAAGAAGAGATGCCTCATCGTGTACCTGGAGCATCAAGCTCCACCATCGTCCTGCTGCTGCGTGTAGTAGGCTCGCAGCGAGGATCACCATGAGGTCTGCTGGTGTCCTCACTAGCCTAAACACTCGAACCACTGCCTCCAGCCAGTCCTCTGCTGCCTGGGGATCCGTCTCCCCGCGAAACCTGGGCGGTCGCTGGCGCTGAAACTCATGCAGTGCGCTGAGGCGACGTGCATCGTCAGCGGCTGCTGCTGGAAGCATCGGGGGCTCGGCGGGTAAAGCTACTGCCGGTGCCACTGCTGACAAAGGGCCCTGCACCGAAGCCTCGTCGCTCGGTGGGCTGTCGTCTCGCTCGACTCTCGGAACCCTAGCTGGCTGCCGTCGTGGGGCCATCCTGAAAAGGAAACAGGTGCGCCACGGTTAGAACAGTATACCTGGTGAGCTGGCACAAGTAATCACAAGGAAAACTTGAGACTTTCATAAAGCAGATCAGTATACCCGGTGAGCTGACACAAGTAATCACAAAGAAAACTTGAAACACACACGCAATCAATGTTTTCGTGCATTAAGTCGGAAATCAGAAGTCAGGGTCCTGGTGTACGGATACGTCGGCCGCCGCACCAACACTGGACTCCCTGGACTGATAACCACACTCAATACGCTAAACATTATTGCTTCACATAGAAAAGATTAGAGTTCGCGGTAGAACCGAACTCCTCTGATACCAATTTGTCACGACCCGCCCTCGGGGTCCGTGCCGTGACTACCCCAAGCCCGCCTTCCATAGGCCAGGGGCTGGCGACTAGCACCAAGGCGTAAATCCCAGTAAAAAGGGAAGGCATTGCCTTTGAAAAGTAACCAACTCCACAGAGTAAGCAAGCGGAAAGTAAACACTAAACAAGCTGAGTACAACTGAAAGTGCGGAAAAGTAAATGGGCCAGAATACAAACCCAAACTGAAAGTAAAGTACAACTCGAAAAGGGAAAAACAGCAACTGTAAAGTAAAAGCCGCTACTCCGAGCTGTCCACCGGAAATCCCACCTGAAGGGTGGGTACAGATAGCTCCTCTGCTCCACGGGTCCCGCTGTCCGCTCCGAGCACGTCCCGCCCAGTGGTCCACCTCCGGGTACCGTCCCGCTCTGCAAGCCTCAGCTAAGGTCAACGCTGTCCGTCGTCTGCAACCAACACAACGAAGTGCGGGCAAAGCCCGTGCAGGGGTGAGTATAAGCTACTCAGTAGGGACCCCGAGACCCCTGAAGGTCTCTCAAATCCACAAAGGATAAACCACGAAGAAAAGTACAATCACGAAGTAACAACCGACACTGCTTAGGTATATGCCCATACATATACCTAAGTCATCAATTAAAATACACTCCAACCTCCGAGCCCAAGTACAACTCAGTCCACGCAGGAAAGTATACGTAATCCACATAGGAAAGCAAAATATAATCCACACAGGATTGCACAACACAATCCACACAGGAAAACAACAGGATTCAGCTCACACAGGTATACTTCTTCAAGGACGATAAAGATGATCACTGATCCATCTAAGTCGTCGGACCCACGAAGGATCGATAGGTAACTAACCCCCGCAGAAGACCCACACAGGATCGGGCTCACACAGAACCTGTAGGCGCTGGCTCACACAGAACCGCTGAGCGCAAGGACCCACACAGGATCGGGCTCACACAGAACCTGTAGCACTGATCCACGTAGGATCGCTGAGTGCTGTAGTCGTCGTCGTCAAATCCACACAGGATCTCTGTACTGTCGTCGCCAAATCCACACAGGATCTCTGTACTGTCGTCGACAAATCCACACAGGATCTCTGTACTGTCGTCGTCAAATCCACACAGGATCTCTGTACTGTCGTCGTCAAATCCACACAGGATCTCTGTACTGTCGTCGTCAAATCCACACAGGATCTCTGTACTGTCGTCGTCGCAGTCACAGTAGCAGTCGTAGCAGTAGAACAGTCGCAGCCAGCACTAGGGTTCCCGCACACAGCAAGCTCGTACGGAGGGTCCGCTCCACGAGCCGAGAGGCTGATACATCAACTGTCACGAAGACCGAAGTTGATGTATCCAAAAGTTCCGTATCGCCAACAGGAACTCAACGCAACAGACGGCGCGTCGATCGGACGCCCGGTCTGAGAGTTATTGGCATTTTCGTCTCCGGGGCCCGGTTGGTTTTTAAGGCAAAACCAACCCGACCGAACTCCACCTGCGTCCAAACCTCGGGCGGAGTATGCCAAAAGATCCGTCTCACTAAGAGGAACACTACGCGACTGACGGCACGTCAATCGGACGTCCGTAGCTCAAGATATGAGCGTTTCCGCTCCGAAGGCCCGGTTGGTTTCGTGAACGAACCAACCCGGCCGAACTCAAAGTAACCCGAAACCTTGAGTGCGATATACCGAAACGACCGTCTCGATCCAAGGATCGCGTTGCCGCAGACGGTTCGTCATTCGGAGGTCCGAGGCTCAAGTTATGAGCCAAGAACCGAATCTGGTCCGAAACGGGGGGTCCGGGTCCGGGCCGACCCGGCCCGACCCCCCCCCCCTGGGCGGCGCGGCGGCCGGCGGCGGCGGCCGACGGCGGCGGACGGCGGCGGCGGGCCGCGTGGCGGCGGCGGGCCACGTGGCGGCGGCGGGCCGCGTGGCGCGGCGGCGGGCCGCGTGGCGTGACGGCGGCGAGCCGCGTGGCGGCGGTGGGCCGCGGCGGCGGCGCTGGGCGCCGCACGTGGTGGTCACGCGGGGGGCTTGATTGCCCCCGCTGATTGAAGGCGGCGCGGCTTTGCCGCGCCGATTTTTGAAGGAACGGCCCCCGCACGTGGGGGCCGCTTAGTCACAAACCGGGGGCTTAATTGCCCCCGTGGTTTTGAAAGGAGGCACGGCCTTGTGCCGTGCCAAATACAAGAAACGGCCCCCGCAAGTGGGGGCCGGCTGGAACAAACCGGGGGGGCTTTGCCCCCCCCTCCTTTAATTGAACCGCCCCCCTCATTAAGAGGGGGGTTTGAAGAACCGGCCGGGGGTTTAATTCCCCGGTTTTATGACATCCGGCCGGCCCGCTGGCCGGCCGGTTTTTACCAACGGGACCGGAATTTCCGGTCCCGCCCTCGACTCCCGACGCCGGCGGCCCGGCCGCCGGTCTTTCCTTCCGCCGCGGCCCGGAACCGGCCGCGGTCTCCTCGTCTCACCGCGGCCCGGAACCGGCCGCGGTGTTCGTCGCCCGGCACGGTGCGACGGCACCGCACCCCTTTCGCCGTGCCATGAATTCTCCCAACGCGGCGCGACGGCGTCGCGTTCTTGAAATCTCTCCTCGGCGAAGCGCGACGGGGTTGCGGAAAATTATAAGCATGTTCATCCGCGTGGTGCGACGGCACCACGCCTCTTGCTTCCACCCGTATGAATAAAACGAGAACTAAGGAGGGGGGGTTCGGCCGTGTTCTTGCGGTCCGACCCCCCTCACGTTAAATAATAACATAACTAAAGAATATCCAAAAGCCTCACGTTTAGTCATGCTAAAATCCATGATTCAAGAATGGAATAAAATAATCAATAAATAACATCCCCTACCTCGGGTTTGAGATTCAAAGAATCTTCTACGTTCCGCGGAAGACGGCGTCGCGGAAGTCGGGCGTCGCGGTCGTCGTTCGTCAAATCCGTTGACGAAGAATTACGTCCGATGCGACACGTTGTTGGCGGATCTTCGTTTGCCGACGAAGAAGGCCCGAGGAGGATGCGGCGTTCCCTCTTGTTGACACCGAGGACGAAGAAGAGAGGCGTCGTTCTTCGTCGGAGTTTGAGCGTTCTTCGTCAAGATGAACGTTCTTCGTCAAGAAGAAGAAGGTGGAGGAGGAGCTCTCAAAAGCTCTCAAGGGAACAAACGACAACCCTTAAACAAATAAGATTGCATCTTATTTTATTAACACACAACTCAAAAGAATTTCAAAAGTTTGAAATTCAAAAGAGTTTAACTCCCCAAAAATAAATTAAGTAACTTAAGACATTAAAGAGGGGGTTAAAGGAGTTGGGGGGATTTGAAAAGAAAAAGGGGGGTTCGTGTGGGCCCCACCACACTTAATCCTCCCAAGGGAGGTTAAGTGGGTGTGGGTCCCACTTCCAACCTCTTTTGATAGGTTTTAAAATAAGTTAAAATAAATTTGTCTTACACAAATTTTATTTAACTTAACTGAAAACCCCAAAACGAAACTTTCAACCCGCAACAAACGCAACTTCCGAAAAGGTCTCATTAAGCGAATATCGGCGCTGCGAGTTCATCGGTGCCCTCGGATTTCAATTCCGAGCACCGGATCAAAAGTTAGGAATTCCCGCTCGTTCGTTCACTGAACGTACCCGAGCCAAACTTCGGAAATTAATTCCGGGCACTCCGGGCCTCGGAATCAGGTGCCGTCTGAAACCGCGCTCTTGTAAAATTCTAAACAAAATTAAGAAAAAATTTTCCTTGAATTTTACGGGTCTTTACACACTATATGCTAACTACCATCTCGTGGGCCCCACTACCCTGTTGGGAACTGTCCTAAGCCAAAGGGTTAGCCACCTTGGGCCTCGATGGGGACGTGCAGCGTGTAGGTGGGGAGGCCACCCTAATACCTCGTTAACGAACAACACATTTTTTTTATTGAAACATCTGGGGAGGTGGGAGAAAACCCAAATCATGGGGATCTAAGGGAATCTATGGTGGTTGATTTGAGTGTAGTGGCAAATGAATATTATCGTTTGGGATCTTATTTGGAATTCACTGGTCATAAGGAGATGTTTTTTATTGTGAAGATGCCCCTCGGTGCGTTAGGTTCTTCTCCTACCGAGGCCATTGACCTGGGGTGGATGTTTATGGATGTTGGGAGGGAGGATTCGTGGCTATCCTTATCCTTTGATGCACCACCAATTGGTCGGGTGATTAAGAAGGGGAGGGTTTCTCATGTTTCGGAAAATCATTAGGCGGTTGAAGAGAGGGATAACCTATGTTGGTACTCGATCATTGTCTGTGTCCTGATTCCCAAAGGTGAGAGTCTCTTTAAATATAATGATCTGACTAAAATTGTATTAGAGGTGTGTGGTTTGAGGATTGGAGTATGACTGTAATGGTAACTAGTTATTACCATGTTTTATTCTCTTCGAATGAGTGTAAAAGAAGGGCGTGGAGCAAGGGTACTATCCCACCAAAGCCGGGTTTTTTGAATATTCAGGAGTGGGATCGCAACTTTGATCCCATAACTATTCGGAACACGTATGAAAAAATATAGATTCAGATCTATAGACTGAATTGGTTGAATTGGCACCCAAGTATTTTATGGGAAATCACTTATGCTGTTGTTACTCCAATTTGGATAGACCAACATACAATCAACCCATGGTTTGGGCATTATGCTCGGGTATTGGTGGAAGTGGATATGTCGGTCACTCTTGTGGAAGAGGTTGTTCTCACAACGCATGATGATATTATAAAGGTACAAATTTTCTATGAACGGAAGCCTAAATTCAGCTTGGGATGCATGAATTTTAGTCATTTAACGGTTGAATGTAAAAGGAATAAGGAATGGAATGTGTGTAAATTGAAGGGTCATGATGATGCCACATGTAGGAGGAGGAAGGGAAATGATATGTCTTCACATGAATCCTAGACCGAGGAATCTACTAATCTGAGGGTGATGGTGGGGACTGCCTCACCTATGCACTTGGATCAGATATTGAAGGATGGGGCTGCTTCTGGACAGCCTTTTGGGCCTCTTTAAGTGTAGGAACCGGTGGATGTATGTTAGTATGCTCTGATCCGGGATACAAGTGTGGTGTTTTCTTATGTGGAAGGGCATGCGCTATTATCTTGGGTGCCCGGTGATGTTGTACATATAGATTCTATTGCATAAGATTATCCTGTGGTGCAAGACACACCACAATCAGTAGAGGGTGTGGTGATTTCTAATTTGGAAGGTCCTGCGATGGAATCATTAGAGGTTGTCACAACTCTGTCATATCTTATTGGTGATGGTGGTGGACATAATGTGGCCTCTTCTTACACTGATCATGGGGGGAACTTTACTCATACATTACCATCCAATGTTTCTAAAAGGAAATTGAAAGTGTGTAGTAACCCTTCTCATCTTAAAGTTCACAATAAATTCACACCATTTGGTGGTATCTTCTGGTCTGATGATTTTTATGGTCCTCAGCCTGTTAATCTAGTTGATATCACATCTGGCATTTTAGCAGATCCTCTTGTGGATGGACCACATGTGGAATTTGAGACTCCTAACATAGGGGCTTCCACTACCCAAGCGCCTCACCAAGTTGGGGACACTATGTAAGATGTGGTCGGGCCACATGTGCATGCTACGCCTCCCACCATAGTGGTTTAAACCTCTTACCAAGTGTCTCAATACATTGGGGACACTGGGGATGTTGATACTACTATAATGCAAGCTGTTGGGGATTTGATCAGCAAGGGCTCGTGAGCTGTTTCTAATCCGCAAGGTCCATGGAATATGGGTAAGGGGAGGAAAGGGAAAGGTAGAATGCCTTAGGAATTATAGTGTTTCCCCCAGATAAGGGGCACCACCCATCCTCAAGAAGGATTTTTTCTGGAATTGGAAAGGTCTGGGGACTCCCAAACAACTAGAGCCCTTAGACATTACATCATGGCCCATAATCCTATGCTTGTTGGAATTGCTAAACCAAAGTTTCATTTTGACAATTTTAAAGGCTTCAAATGGGACTCCATGGGGTGAAAGTTTGTGGAACATGACATGCATGAAGTTGAGATGGATCCTTTGTGGGTGTTTCAGCATGAGTCCCTCTATATCAATTCATGTTTGCATAGATATCAGAGTATTCTGTTATCTTGTAGTGTTGCTGACTATTTTTTTTCAGTTTCATTTTTGTATGCCTTCAATTACTATATCGAGATAAGGGAACTATGTGAGGAGCTAAAAGAGACTTCTAGGAGAACGGATCATCCGTGGTTATCTATGGGCGACATTAACACGGTGTTGAGGCCTGGGAAAAAATGTGGGAACTTTAATAGGATTTCTACTTATGATTTTTCCATTTTCAATGATCAGTGTAATCTTGTTGAAGCCCCAATTACTGGAGGTGAGTTTACATGGTGTATATACAGCTGGAGTGGGAAGAAATCTAGAACTATTGATAGAGGTTTTGTTCAGATGAGAGATCAGGATTCTTCATATGGGATTTCTGGTTTAACACTCCCTAAATATCACTCAGATCATATCCTGATTATAGTGAACATTAACACACAGTTTTCAAGGTCAGGTCCATTGGCATTTTGGTATAATAATGGGTGGATCATGGATCATGTATGTAGGGAAAGGGAGTTATAATCTTAGAGGATTGAACCGATTGGAAGCCCTCTTTAGAAGTTTGCTGGGAAACTGAAACATCTCAAGGTTATCTGTATGAAATTGAGTAAAAATATTTTTCTTAAATTGATTTTGATATCAAGGATTGTGAGGATGAGCTCTCATGTGCTCAGATTCACAACAAGTATCAGGATAGTCCCTCCCGAAAGGAAATTATGGCCCCTAAAAATATGGATGATCTTTTTACAATTAAAGATAGACTGGTTAAAAATAAATTGAATGTTCTATGGTTAAGATATGGTAACAGGAACTCTATGTTCATTAATAGGCTGTATCGGGAGAAAAGAGCACGAAAAAGGGATAAAGAAATCATCATTCTTGGTCAATAATATACATCCAAAAATGAGATTTCTCTAGCGGTTGTGGAGCATTTCAAGGGACTATACTCTGTGGATGGGAATGTTAATACACATAGAATGGTGGGGAATAGCAACCCATGAAATGGGGATTAAGATAACCCGTATCTTATCACCCCCCTCTCAAAGAATAAATTCGAATATCTCTTTCATCATTAAATGTTGAGAGTGCTCTTGGTCCAAATGGTTTAACCCATAATTTTTGTGTGTGTCTTATTGGGATGTCTTGCAGGATGATCTTACCCTGGCCATAAAGGATTTTTTTACTCATTGTTACTTGCCATATTGGATGAACTCCTATTTCATTTCCCTATTTCCTATGAAAGGTAATGATCTTGATATAAAGGATTTCTTGCTAGTGGCTCTATGAAATACTATCCCTATGCTAATTAGTAGGATGCTCATGAACAGGATGGGTCAGATGGTCGGTGAGATGATTACTAAAAATCAATTTTGATTTTTTTTCTTGGAAAGAATATTCAAGAATTCCTTTTCACTGACTTGGAAAGTGTCAACCTCATGAGAATGAAGGCGAAAGAAGGAAATTTTTCATTGAAAATTGACATTTCAAAGGCCTTTAACACACTCAAATAGAGCATTCTTTTGGAGGTACAAAAAATATATGGCTTCTATAATGCATTCATCAAGTTTATCTGCACCGTTGTTTGTTCATCAAGAAGGTCCATTCTGATTAATGGTACAAATAAGGGTTTTTTACCGTGTACCAGATGTGTGCGACAAGGGGACCCACTTTCCGGTCTTTTATTCTTTATTGATGAAAACTATCTTAGCGGTTCTATCAATGAACTTGCACACACGGGTATGTATAAGATAATTTAGGCCAGTATAAATGACTTATATCTATCCCATTTTTTGTATGCTAATGACATAATTCTATTTGGGCAAGCCTCTAGGAAAACTATTTCCTCTGTTAAGGCCCTTTTCCAACACTATGAGGAAGTGGCTGGTCAAGCGATAAGCTAGGACAAATACTTCATTGTTTTTGGCAATGGTGTCATGACTGTGAAGCATAACAGGATTACTAGAGTCCCTAGGGTTAAAAAGTGGTCTTTAACTATTCAATACCTTGGTTTACCATTATTTTGGGGAAAGGTGAAGAGGCAATATTTTGAGGGGATATACTCTGCTATTCTAAACCAAATGGATAGATGTAAAGGGAAGGTGATGTCCATGGGTTGGAGGGTATTACTTTTAAATTTAGTGATAACATATAAATATTTTTTACTCTTTCTCTCTATATTGGTGGCCTAGGGGACTCATCAAGGTGTTTAAAAGTCTGGTCTGAAACATTATCTGGACAGGTTCAATCCATGAGCGCAAGCTCATTACAGTTTCCCAGAAGGAGTGTATCATGCCGGTTTAATTTGGGGGTATTGTCGTCAAGGATATCTGAATTTTTAATGATGGGATCATTAGAATAATTACTTGCACTAGTGCAGAAAACGTTTTTTACGTCGGATATTTTTAATTTTTTACATCGGTTTCTAGCCGACGTTAATACGTGCGACGTTATAAATAAGGTTTTTGATGTCGGTTATTTAAAAACCGACGTCAAAAACATAAAATCGCGATGTTTATCACGTCGGTTATTTTAGAACCAATGTGATAAAAGGCCTGGAGAATGGTTTATCACATCGGTTATTGAATAACCGATGTGATAAATGGCCTGGACAATGGTTTATCACGTCGGTTTGTAAACAACCGACGTGATGAAAAGGGGCGAGGGGGTTTATCACGTCGGTTAATATAGAAACAACGTGATAAACTGGGGTGAGGTGGGTTTATCACGTTGGTTCTATAATAACCGACATGATAAACCGGGGTGAGCATGTTTTATCACGTCGGTTCATATAAAACGGACATGAAAAACCGATGGAGGGTGGTTTATCACGTCGGTTATTATATAACCGCCGTGATAAACCGGAGGGAGGCGGTTTATCACGTCGATTATTCAATAACCGACTTGATAAACCATTGTCACATGCCCTTTATCACGTCGGTTATTAAACAACTGACGTGATAAACCATTCTCCAGGCCTTTTATCACGTCGGTTATTAAATAACCGACGCGATAAACCATTCTGCAGGCTTTTTATCACATCGGTTATTAAATAACTGACGTAATAAACTATTTTCCAGCCATTTTATAATGTCGGTTATTAAATAACCGACATGATAAACTATTTTCCAGGCATTTTATCATGTCGGTTATTAAATACCAGACGTGATAAACACAATTTTTTTAAAACAGAATGCAGTCATCTTCTCTCCATCAGAATCATCAGAAAACAAATCAAGAAATCATACCACAAAAACAGAAGTACATAAAAATTAAGCATGTATATAGATAACATATAAAACATATCCCCTAGACAGTGTCCACCCTCATTTATACCCCATGGACAGCCCTCCCCCACCCCGTTGGAGCCCTCACCCTCATGTATACCCCCTGGACAGCCCTCCCCCACCCCATTGGAGCTCCCACCCTCATGTATACCCCTTGGACCACCCTCCCCCACCCCTTTGGAGCCCCCACCACACTCCTGGACTGCCCCCCGACACCCGGACACCCCCAGACACCCCTCGACAACCCCCCACCCACCTGAAAAGCACCTCCTCACCCCCTCACCCCACTTGACATCCCCCACCACACCCCTGGACAGCCCCAAACACCCCAGGACAACCACCCACCCCTTGACAGCACTCCCACACCCCTGGACCGGCTTCCCACACCCCTGGACATCCCTGCCACCCCCAGGACTATCCTCCCACTCCACCGGACAGCCCTCCCAGACCGCTGGACACCCCCAACCCCACTAAACACACCCCCACACCCTTGGAACCCCTCCCCCACAGACCCAAATCCATACCAGAAAAACCATCAAAAGTAGACCAAAACAAGAAGTAGAGCAAAATTAAACATTCACTTATATAACATTAAAAACTTACACTGTCAAATTCAAAAAAAAATAAATCCATCCTAAACAACTACCAAATACACAATTAAAATGACAATATTCAAAATTACATTTTACATTACAAACAACTAAAATTCAATCAAACCTATAAAATAATTTGACCACTCCACTTGTACGTGTTTCATGACTTCAACAGTATAGGTTTGAGGGTCATCAAAAAGCTACAAATGAAATAGAATATAGTTAACATGTATAATGAATAAATAAAATTGAAATATTATGGCAAAGTTTAAGAGGATATCATACCAGGTCAAAATTCACAACTGTCCCAGTTGTTATTATTTCATACATAAATCTTAACATTTAATATCTGCATTCTATGAGGAATTGTTGTTCATGAAAATTCTGTTTTGAATGAGTGTAAATTCAATATATTATTTTTATGTAATAAATCAAAAAGTACAAATTATAAATAGAAATTTACCTTCGCATTTACATATTTGATCTTTGCATTTCTTTTCTTTGTGTTTTTTCGAAAGTAGACCCATGTACTGTTAGAAAATAATACGAATGGGGTAAATTTAAAATTAATTATAATATATAAAACTATTGAGAAATTGAAACTTACTTTTCCAATATATTCTTAAAACTTTCCCGCACATCACCATGAACAGAGCATATCCAATAAAGAGATTTCTCCCTTGGGAAAAAAATCCCTAACATCCAATGATCACTGATAAAAGGAAATTTAATGTTAGTGGTTTTTTATGTTAAAAGATAATTAAATCTTTGAGAGAAATGTGTTTCATACCTCTCACAAAAAGATATCATCCATTATTGTCTTATTATATTCTTTTCAAATATTTCAGCATTATAAACCATTCTTTGTTCCTCAGTCAATGCACATGCTTCAGGGGAAATCAATTGCGGGTCCATGAATCCATATACATCTGTCAGTTCATTCCTCTCACAAATTTTATAAATAAACCTAATACAAAACATACATAAGTATACATTTTTAATAAATATAACGCATGGAAAAGGTGTTAAGACTTACATGGAAAAAATTTGCACCACGTTGATGCCCAACTTATCTCTAGTAACAAGCTCCATGATATCATATTTTGTAATCCCCACACTTATTTCACGTCCACAAACATGAGATTCCATTGGAAACTCATAAAAACCCAACAACAAATGTGAATATCTTGACAATCTGTCAAGACCACTGGAATCTATATATGATGTCATAGCCTGTTGTCTTTGTTGTTGTCTATACAATATTTCTTTACCTTTGAATTATTCCTCTGAAAAAAATTGAGAAATATAGTAGTTTTAAAATGATAAAACAACTTTAATAAAAAAATAAAATAAAAGATAAAACATTCATACCTCTATGGTAATGAGTCGAAGAAGTCTAGATGGCCAAACTAAAAAATGGCCGATACTCTGTCCAACTGTCTCCACCTCGTCTGTAGGTATTGGTACCCTAGCTGATCTATCTATAATATCCTATACAGTGACCCTCTGATTCTCTACCTCTAATTGTTGACGATGAACTGTATCTCCTACACAATATACCAACCCGTATGCTACTATATGATGTTGAGAATCATCAACATACACTGTTTTCCTCCCATGATGAAATTGACAATAGAACGTCTGTTGTTCACAAATTGGACATGCTTTATGCCCTTTAACACTATATCCAGACAAATTTCCATACGCTAGGAAGTCATTTATAGTGAACAGAAGCACTGCATGCAGTTGAAAATATTCTATTTTATAAGAATCATACACCCTAATACCATCATCCCATAACAGTTTCAAATCATCAATCAACGGTGACAAGTAAACATCAATATCATTACTGGGTTGCTTTAGACCAGAGATCATTTCACTCAACATGACATATTTGCGCTTCATACAAACTTCATAAGAGAGGTTGTAAATTACTAATAAAACAGGCCATGAACTATGTGTGATACTGAGTGTTCAGTATGGATTCATTCCATCAGTGCACAACCCTAGTTTGAGATTTCTAATTTCATTTCCAAATGTCGAATACTGCGCATCAATTTTCTTCCATTGTGGACAATCAGCTGGATGACGTATTTTTCCATCACATACCCGCTCTTTAGCATGCCATCTTATCCTTTTTGCATCATGTGAATTAGAAAATAAGCGTTTGAAATGATTAATTATAAGAAGATACCAAAATACCTTTGAAGGGAGCTTTGTAATCTCTACATCAGCCTGTGATTTTTCTTTCACCTTATACCGTGATGTCCCAGATTTAGGACACTCTGACAGAAATTCATATTCCTTCCTATATATAATGCAGTCATTCGGATAGGCATGTATTTTCTTGTATCCCAATCCCATCAGGCATAATATTTTCTTGGCTTTGTAATGTGAATTTGGAAGATCATTATCTTTTGGAAGAATTTATTTCATCAATTGTAGCAGCTCTGTAAAGCTTCTATCACTCCATCCATGCTTCGCCTTCAGGTTAATCAATCTTAACACCGTCGACAAAACGGTAAAATCTGTACAACTAGGATATAATGGGTTTTCAGCATCATCATATAGACGCGCAGCTGTTGGTTCTATCTCAATTTGTTCTGCTACAATGTCGCGAATCATTTCTTCAATTCCATCTGAGTTACCATCTTGAGAATCATCATCATCAGTGACATTCCGTCCAGTTTCACCACACCAAATCCAAGGGCTATAACTCTAATTAAAACCATGACAAATCAGATGATCTTTTATCTCTCTACTTTTCAACTTCTTCATATTCAAACATTTCAGGCATGGACAGAAAAAAAATGTCACTACTTGGCACATTTCGTTTTGAAAATTCCAAAAAGGCATCAACACCTTCCTCAAATTCATTGCTCATTTGATGTGTCGTAATCCAACATCGACTCATTATTACCTATAACAAATATCAACAAAAAATATATATATTTAAGATAAGAAAAATACATGTTTATATGAAAAAAATCATAATTTTAATGTAAAACAATTTAAAATATAAAACAAATCTATAGGTATTTAAAAAAATATGCTTGAATATTATTTTTTTAGAAAAATATAGTTAGATATAAAAGTTTTAAATTTCATTGAATCAAAGAAAACCATGACGCCTACATAGTTTAATATTGATTGTGGTTTTGATGTTTCAATATATTAGATAAACAACCTATTTTAAATGGCGTGCAGACCTTGATATTGGTCTTCATCACCCTTCAGTGTGACTGGAAAAAAAAGGTCTACCAGCATGTTATTATTTTATCAGCAATTCACTCATTCTTGTTTCTGATGATCGTTAATTGCATTGGTAGGCTAAGAGGGCCACCCAGCGCTTCCAACACTGTTCTGCTCAGAATAACAATAGTCCCACTGATTCGGTTTAATCCTTTATTTCTGATTTTTAATCCCATGTAACATATCTTTTGGGGATTTGATTTTGTACTTGGCCTTCCTCTTTAACGGTTATCAATCAAAATAAAACATGACTAAAAACTCTGTTTATTTTTGGTTTTCAAAATCCAAAAACGAAAACAAAACAACCATGGACAATAACTGAATTCCAATTACAGGAAACATGTTCAGAAATTCTAAACACCAAGAATTAACAAATATCAACAACAATAGTGAACAGCCTGGCAATTTCAAGACTAAACAGTTATTCAAACGCAAACTGATTATATTAATTCTCATAAAAACAGAACACAAAAATCGGTAGAAAAACTAATTCAACCAAAACAGAACCAAAAAACATAAGAAATAATTTCTATATTAAGCAAAATTTATATCCAGAACCATATGCATGTTCTAGCACATAAAGTAACCATAACAGTGAGAAATATTAAATAATGTCACGAACAATCAGCATAGATTTACATAAATGCAACATAGTCTGTTATATCAACAAAATACAAATAACCATTTGCAATAACAAAAAATTCCACGAGATTCTCAACATGATTAAAGAGAAAAGCATATCTGATGCAAACAAATTACATCAAGAATTGAAACAAAAACGCACGAAATAAATTTGTGGAAGGCTTACTTGAATGTTGCGAGTTGAGATGATAGATCCGAGTGGAGTGAAGAAGATAAACAATGAAGCCAAAATGAGTTTAACGCAGGTCGATCGACGAGCTGATTAGGGTTTACCGCGCGAGAGAGACGAGTCGGCGGACTGTCAATCGATAAATCGTAAATGACAGTCCACGGGCATTAATTTCATCAAATGTTTTATAACATCGGTTATTATATAACCGACGTTATAAACTATTTTTTAAATTTATAACGTCGGTTATTTTAAAACCGATGTAAAAAAGCTCTCGCGCTTTGGTTTTTTATGTCGGTTATTTTATAACGGACGTAAAAAACGAGATATCTACGGGTTTTTTACGTCGGTTATTTTAAAACCGACGGAAAAACGCGTAGATATCTCATTTTTTAAATCGATTATATGATAACCGACATAAAAAACCAATGCGCGGGGGGTTTTTTACATCGTTTATTTGGAAACTGACATAAAAAACCCGATATCTACGAGTTTTTTACGTCGATTATCAAATAACTGATGTAAAAAACCTAATCCCGGGGGGAGGGGGTGGTGGATTTTTTACGTCGTTTATAAAATAACCGACAAAAAAAAACGCATCGATATTGGGTTTTTTACGTCGGTCTCCAAATAACCGACATAACCCCCCCCCCCCCCCCCCCCCGTGAATTGGTTTTTTACGTCGGTTATAAGATAACCGACGTAAAAACCCAACAGGCACGATTTGTAACATCAGTTATTAAAATAACCGACGTCAAAAATCTACTCGCCGCATTTTTACGTCAGTTATATATAACCGATGTAAAAAATGGTGACGTAAAAAATGTTTTCTGCACTAGTGTTGGTGTTTGATCTCCAAAGATACTTTTGAATATTTCTTAGTTAATCGATTCAAAGGAAGGATAATTAATTTCTATAAATACTATCTTGTTTCATTTGTTGGGGCTTCTCTTAAATTTTACTTCATGCAGATCATTAATGATACAATGTGGCTGGTTTTTCGTGACTCTAAACTCAATTGTTGGAGCACGACATGGCTTGATCGGCCTCTTCAGGACAGTATAAACATTCCCTCTGGTGATGAGAATATTTGCATTTCTGATTTTGTATCTTATAAACATCTATTTTATAGCATGATACCCTCTCCGGTGGATCTGGAATTCAAATATTATGACTTATGGATTGTGATATACTTGTATGGAAGAATAATAGGAATGGCCAGTTTAATAGTAGGGATTACTATCAGCTTTCTTGTGGGGGTTTTTGTAGCCCACCTGCCTGGATAAGGAAATACATGTTTTTTTTCATTCATCCCTCCCGCTCTTATCTTATATAAAGAATTGGGAAAAACTGTGTTCCCACCTATGATCAACTTAAGAGGACTGGTTTTATGATTGATACATCATGTCACTTATGTATGCGAGAAGAAGAGGATTTACAAAACCTGTTTTTGGGTGTGTGCGTACTATAGGTAGTTATGGGGCTACATTGGGGCTATTTTCAGGGTGCAACTGAATCAGTTTCTGATTCTGGATCTGCTTCCAAGGCTGTCTGATTTCTGCTGCAGCAAACAGGTGAAGAACTTCCTAATGGTGGCTACTAAGGCTGTGATTATAGCCATTTGGGCTGCTCGAAATTTAGCAACCTTTGATGGCAGGAATGTGCCCATTTAGTTTGGTATGATGGCGATTCATCTGGAGGTATATGCTGCCTCGAAGGTCCAATATGGTGTGATGTGTAACAGTGTATCATACATTCAGATTATGCAGTTACATGGTGTTTCTAGGAAGCCTCATGAGACACATATGACCAGGTACTTCTTCTAAATTCCCCCGATCAGTCCATGTCTCAAGGTCAATGTGGATGGAGTTTCTCTCAAAGCACCAGGCCCATTGGGGTACGGTTGTGTTATTCGCACATACCATGGATTTATTAAATGATGTTTCTATCAATTCACTTGCATTGGTGTTGCTTTTGAATCTGAGTTATGGGTGATTGTTCATGGAATTAGGTATGCTATTTTGTATAATTGGAGATTGTTATGGATTGAATCATATTCCCAACTTGTGGTCCAACCCTTACAAACAAGAATGTGGAATGTTCCCTGGTGGGTACTTTCAAGGTGGGTTGAATGTCTCAATCAGCTTCGTCACTTAAACATGATTGTCTCACATGATTTTAGAGAGGTCAATCAGGTGGAGGATGCATTATCCTAGAAATGAATCATGGCGATGGATATGGAATGGTCTTTTATAGTCCCTAAATATTTCACTTCACTGGTGGAGGCAGATATGTGTGGTGTCTTGTACTCTTAGTTTTGTAATATTCCCTTTACTGCCTAACTCTCCTTTTCTTTTTCAAAATAAATTTTTCTTGGGACTGGTTTTGACCAGATCCTGGACTCTCTTGGTAGGTATTACTCTTATTTTATGTTAATTCTTAATTAAATTTTTATAGTTAATGTTCTACGTATTGAAATTTAAGAATAATATTATTTTATTGTCATGAAATATTGTGATGTATTCATTCCTTTATACTCACATGATTCTCACTAATGGAATTTTATTATTAATTCATATTTTTATTCTTACTAAAAATTTGACCTCATACTTATTATGTCTTCAATATACCTCAGTTATAAATATTGATGTTAAATTAATTGTATCTAGAAAAGATTCATTTGGGAAGAATTTTATGGGATATTTTGAATAATTAATGTGGAATAAGAGATGCTAGGAATATAAAAAAACTGTCACACGAATTTAATGGTATTATTATGTAAGAGTTTATCAAAATTATCAAAAACTATAAATCCTAACAGATATTGGTGTTGTTTGGGATCTAATAATTTAGATTGATTTTATATTTTTTGAAGGCCTTAAATTTGGTGATGTTTATTGGTATCAATGAATGAAATTTAAAGAGTATATCTTTAGAACTAGATCTATGATTGATAGTATATGGGTATTATTGGTTATATATAGGTATTTCATTTCAACTATCCTGCATATGTTATTAGAACCCTTCATTGGAATAAATAAAAATTGGGTAACTGAAATAATGATATGGTTCGATGAAATGACTTGGACATATACCAATTTTTTATGGCATGGCTTACTAGGTTGAAACATGGATGATGGGATAATGACAAACTATGTTCTAGTTTAGGATGTGTTATTAGTATCAATTTTTTTGTTATTTTATTATTGATTTTGTATGATCCAAGCATTGGGGACCTGATATTGTATGTGTGATACATTAATTTTTTGACATTTGAGATATTTTGTTTTTTAACATTACCAGGTTGTGATGTTTGTTTGTATGTTTTTCTACTCATATTATTTAATTTTGTGATGTTTACTGTGATAACTATGGAATAGTGTCCCCATATCAAACTCATGTGCCCATGACTCTTGTTTGTGGCCTCTGGTGTATGGGGTGTTGTGCTTTAGTACTTATGGTGAACTCAAATCTGGGCACCGACCAGTGTTCTATGGGGGCGATATATCAAATTGACGAAGCTATATACACAAATAATTAGATTTATAGATTCAAAAACCAATAATTAAATTTAGCAGGATTATAATTAATCTTTTTTCAAAGATTATAAAATTATTACAAAAATATAAGACATTAATTTATTTAGGGGGATCAAATATTCATGAATGGAATGTGAAGGTCAAAGTAATAGGAGTTTTGACACACTTCCAAAGTCAAAAAATAGAAATTCTATATTTATGTGGAACTATTTATACTGATGATGGGAATTATCTAACACGATTTAAAAATCAGGATAATAGTGATATCCATTATCCTAGAAGGTTTGAAGAAATACAATGGGTATGATGAATTAATTATAAATAAATTAATCCCTTATTTTTTTAAATATTTATTAAAACAAAAAATGACAAAAATATGAACCCTGTTATGTTTTGATGAAGTTTTCTAATCATAACAAAGATATATTTTGTATACTAGAGAAAAAATGAGATGAGTAAAACTAGACTAATATAGAAAAATGTGGATCATTTAAATATCTACACTGGTATTAAATGGTTCTCTCCAGCAACAAGAATTTGAACCAAACATTTTTTAAAATGTAATATAATCATTATATGGTTAGGTATATTTATGTGAAATTAGTGTGAAAATTTTTAAATGAAAATGAGAAGCTCAAAACTATTTGGAATTATGTGAAATAAATGATGGGTTGTGATAGAATGTGAAATAATATTATATCAATATAGTTTAGGGAGAATAAATAAGATGAAAAAAATGAAGGCAGATATTATGAAATGTGAAAGGATTTGGAATATATATATTCAATTGAGAGAAAAATGACAAATAAAAGAAAACCTAAAAAATAAATGAAACACTTGGAATGTCACAAGACACAACAATTTTATGATAAAAGGAAAAATGAGTTAATGGTCAAAACATACATTTGATAATGTTATGAAATTAATTATAGATCATTGGAATCAAATTATGTTTCTATATTATTTATTATAAAATGAAGAATAATAATTCATAGTTACCTATCTATAAATGGGGAACAAATTACAGAAAAATAATTGTTCAATTTTTGAGAAATTGAGATATATGTTTGATGAAAAATCATGAAAAATTATGAATTAGAAAAAAAATGATTAATGTATGAGCCTATATAGAGGATTTAGATAACCAGTGTATCAAAGATAAAGATTATGAGTATGTAGGTAATTTATTAGTGAAAAAATCATGGAATTAAAGATTAGAACAATTAATATAGAGTGAGATGTCAACGTAAATTTTATTTTTTTATTGATGTTTTTACTTATATATGTGAGGATATATTAGTATTTAATATCGTAAGATCTGGGAGTTGGTTGAGATAGACATGTGAATAGATTCATTAGAAGCATATGAAGTTGATAATTATTAGTTGATATGATGCAGCTTTAATTCATATAGATTTACATGTTTTTAAGAAGTTTTTTGTTGAAGGAGAAATAATATATTCATTCATTGAAATATTATAACGATATTGTGATATAATTAACAGAATATCTTTATAGAAACAAATTAATATATATTATCAGACTCTATATATCCTTTGAAACATAGAGTATATAGATAGGTAATTTTTTTTAATACGTGACAAAAGTGTGAATTTGTTGAGATAAGTCCTACAAATTTCTTGAAAAAGACATTATATGAGATATATAGACTTGTATAAAAAATTAGGTTTACTATTGTTTTGGGGAAAAACCACCTATTTTTTTAAGAATTATCTTATATTAGATCATCCTTGATTGGGGGAACAACTAATCAAAGAAAATAATATGTATTAGTACCGAGCCATGTAAATATTTTCTGTGCCTCTTTATTTTACATACATTCACGTCTTATTGTTTTTGATTTATATGTTAAAAATAAAATTGATATATATTCACTCAGTAATAACATAATTTAAATTCCAAATGAAGTGAATGGTTTGAAACGAGTCTGAAATTTTGTAAAAATATTCCACACCTATTTTAACCAGACTCCTAGTTTTCTGAATAGATCTAATTGTGGAATTTCAATTAGTAACAAGGAATTGATACCCATTTAATCAACTGGGAATTTGAGATGTTTGAGGAAGTACTTTAAATAATAATCTTATCTCTATTTCTATTAACATAGAATCATAGGTATATTCTAAGACACTGAAAAATAGATATAAATTTTTTAAAAAAATAAAAAAATAATTTAATGAATCAAATTGATCAACCATTAAATTATTCTTCATAACATGATAATTTAAAATCTATTTAATCTATTTTTAAAAACAATGTGGATAAGTGTAGTTAATTTTATGAATAGAATAAAAAGATCAAAATGTGATTGAAATTTACTCATATGATAGAGGTTATCTATATAAAATTAATAATTAAGTAATTAAATAAATGAATTTTATTAATGAATGACTATTTGATAAAGAATAATAGTTTGATGGAAAAGTATATTCCATAGTGAATGTATTAGATATATATGGTGGAAGATGAAACATCCCTTAAAAATAGCGAATGCTAGGTGATAAAAATCCACACTATATAATGAAAAGATAAGTCTAATGGATAAAAGATTTTAAAGAATTTTTCTTCAGAATGAATTATTGAATGTTGTTGTCACTATGTTATTCCGTGGAATAGTGAATATATATAGATTTTTCATGGATGTTAAATTATCCTTGATATAAGTCAAATCCATGATTCTAAAATATCTAGAATGTTCCTTTGTGGAAGTGAGAAAGATTCCTGATGAAATGTAACATAAAATTAATAGTTTTTTTGAATTGAGGTTGAGATTAGGGGATGATGAAAATATCACCCTCACTTTAAACCATCTATATCATGACAGGAAGCTGAAAAATATGGAATCAATGCATGTTGGATCATCTCAATGATCTAAAAATAATAGTTCTTCCACGTAGGATTAGTATATGTAACTTCCATGAAAATGGACTTTGGATAGTGGTAAAGTTATTTTAGTAAGTTTTTAATGATCATACAATTCTTGTTCTTATAGAAAGGCCACCGAATATCCCAAAAGTGTTGCATGCACAGAATCTGCACTATCAAATAGTTCAAGATAAAAGGTAAATTCTATTTGTATTGTCATTGTTAAAAACCATTGAAAACCTATATAACCTCAACCGTGAATATGATATGATGTATAAAAGGTCATTCCCCCAATATAATATAATTTTTGATTGAAATAGTCATAAAATTACATGAAATCTTATTGATATATTGATCTAATAAGAAAAAAATAGTGGTTGGTTGGACAATGTTGGTATTTGTGGGGTTTTAGGAATTTTTACACATATTACGAAGACATCATGTGAGTATGTTAATTTCAGATATGGACTATAAGAAGGGGGAGAAATATAGAATGTAAGAAAAAAACTAATGCGTAGAATAAGTTTTTATTCAAAACAATAGTAATTTTTATTTAAGAATAGATTTGAAATGATTTTACAGTATTGTGATTATTAAAACAATTACAAACACTTTTATTATGAATTCTAATATGTTATATCCATCCATAACACTCAATATTGTGAAAGAATAAGGAAATAATAGCTAGTGTAGAAGAAACAAAATGAGAGTCTCCCATGAACAGTGAAAAGGATGAAATTTATTATGAATTTAGTAAATATGTCTTATATGGATATCAAAACTATATTAATAATATGGTTTTGTTATAGTATATGTTACCACACAATGGTCCTTTGTAAACAATCCTTAAATATAAATATAGAATGGACATCTTGAAATCAATATTATATTAATCAAGGAAATGTAAAAGACTATTGGATTTGTTCAGGAAATAATTGATTATTATATTGAGAGGATTCCAATGAATGTTGAATCAAAATTTGATGAAGGTGTGTGTGAAATTTAAGACAGGGTAGGCTACATTCCAAATAATTACATGAGTTGGTTGTCCTGTCAAAAAGTTTCAAAAAATATTAATTGGAAAATTCCAGTGGATTCTAGTTAAAATTAGTTGTTAAAAATAAGAAACCCACAAAAAAATAATATAATTACATGATCCAAATTAAATATAAATAATAGCTTGATTATATAGAAAATTCAACGATGTCTATAAAGAAAAAAAAATATTAAATTGTGTTTATTTATAATGAAAAGACGATGATTATAGATTGTGTTTAATAGGATTGGGAGAATACTTTTCCAAAAGGTTTAAATATCAGGATACCTAAATAGGTTGAAAACATGAATAATATTAGTGATTTTATGGTATCAAATAAAATTGATACTGGGTTGACAATGAAGACTTTTCCCATGTGGTACAACTTAATCATAGAGAATGTTGACAACCATAGTGTGATAAAATTAAAATTGATATTAATTTTTAAATGGTATTAATTTAATAATGTATCATAATTTCATTGGGATTATTTATGGACGAAACAATCCATAGTGATGATGTATGTAATGTATCGCATGAGGGACAGTAACTGAAGACATCAAGGGTTTCAACATTATATCATTCTTATAGGAATTTGAAATCATGAAAACCCCCAATATATTTTGTTCTTAAGATATACTAGAAACTCTATTTTATTATCATAGTGTATAAATGTTGTAAATATAATGGATTAAAATTTTTATAATAATCATTTTAATTATTATTACATGAACATGTTAATAAAGATATTTTTTGTGAAGGTGGGTGAAGGTTCATGTACCATCTTACATAATTTTTTTACATCCCTTAAGAAATGGTCTTATGGAATGGTACTAAATTTTTATATTTTTTTGAATAACATTTAGTCATTGGTAAAATAAATATTTTTTTATACACTATGTGATCTCATGTAAAATTAGAGATGACTTAATCAATTATCATTGATATGAAACTAGACATGCCTACATTATTTTAGGATATTAAAAGACCTTATAGAGATGAAGACGGTATTTTTAAGTGGATTTTTAAGCACTTAAATTTGAGGGTAGACAAATTATTCCTTGTTTTCGATCATTGTCAATTATAATAGAATAATTTCATTAATCTATTTGAGATTAATTATAATTGAAATCAAATCCATATAGGGAGAGTGAACATAACATAGGTTGATGATTATAATTATTTTAAATCGATATTGTTTTTAATATCAATATAATTATAAAAATGTGACGAGAAGGTCGATGGGTTGAGTATCCACTAATTAACTATAGATTTACGGTTCTTCCCATGAATGGTGGGAATAAGATATTTATAGTGATTCTATAAGAAATACAAAGGAACAATCATTCTCAATGAATAGAATAAGGAAAGAGTTGTTTTTGTTTAAAAATATAATGGTAAAATTTGAATAATAGATTATCAAATAAGATGATTGAATGAATGAACAATCATGGACGAAAATGATATGTACTAATAGAGTGTTTCTACCACTATGTACAATAGTTTAGATTTGAGGAATTTGTTGGTTATAAAAAATAGTTAAGAGACCCGTTATAACCAATTGTTAATTACTAGTAATTCATTTTGCTAGAAATCCCATTAGTTGGGATAATTTCATCCCTGGGTATGGTTTGATATTTCAACAGAAATCAGAATGGAAAAAACATGAAATTTGTTTCATTGAGATTTATGTGATAATGGTGTTAACAAGTAGTGAGATTCTTGAAGTTACTCTCATATGCGTTTATATACAATATATTTTCACTGTAATTGATTTGAAAGGTTTACTGATTGCTGATAAATTCTAAATGGTGATTTGAAATGTTTTTATTTGTTTTATAATGGTTATTTTTAATTCAAAATTTAACCAACTTATAGTTCGTAGTGAAAAATTTCTTCATGTAATTAATAAATCTATCACTTTGTCTCATGTGGTCTATCCTCACAGTCATGTAGTTGATAATACTATTAAACGGTCACATGTGGTCAATCAATGTCTCATGAATAGTCAACAATGGGTATATTGCCTCATTCCACAGCATTATTGTCGATCAACATAGTCCATTGGATAGTCTTGTGGTTGATCCATAATTTCATGTGGTTTATATAGTTCTTATGTGAGGATGATAGGTTGGTTATGTGGTCAATTATAATTAGGGCCAATTATCTACATAATAATATTCTTGAAAAAAAAATTGAATCATTTAGAAGGAACTACATATTGAGAAGACGAAATTTCTATATTCTACATCAAATAGTGAAATTGAATGGGACTATTCTTGAAATTTTTTTCAATAACTATAACATTACAAAACATATAATCACTCATAGAATTATGTTTTTAAAATATTCATCCATGTAAAGGTATGATCAATGTAATGGGGTTTTAGAATATTTAAAATGAAAAAAATTAATAAATTATACATTGAAGATGAAAACATTTCTATTTATGTTAGAAGTATATTAAAATTATTTATGCATTGTAATGCTAGTGAGAGTAATTATATAAATTATATTTATGAGAATCAATGTAAATGATAAATTTATGTGCAATAAATTAATCCTTAAGTTGTTATTCCGTATTTATTTAAACCCTAAATGAAATGAAAAATGATGTTTCTTCTATTTTTAGTATTATTTTAAACATCACAATGAGAGTTTTTATTCATGATTGAGATGAAAATGAGTCAAGTATGCAGAGATTGTCTTCAAATGTGCAGATAATTTTTATTTATACACTTATATTCAATTTTTCTCTCATGATACATGGAGATAAATCCTGATATATATAAAAATAAACATAATCATTATATAGTTGATTTGATTGAAGTGTATTCAGTAGGGATAATTGGTAAAGAGAATGATAATCTTGAGCCTTATATATAAGTGTATGAAATATCTATTCTATTATGATCAAAAGATGGATAATATGATATCGATATAGTTTTGTGACAATAATTAATATGAGAATAAAGGAATGTAGATATAAATGTCTACCAAAGTATCTATTAAAACTATATTCCTCAAATAATAAATGAGAAATAAAAAAATAAATATAACTCTTGTAATTTCTTAGGATAAATTTTTTTTGAGATAAATGGAATAATGAGATATGGGGAGGAAATTCACATAATAAAATGTTAGAAATATAATTAAAAAATATGGGAATATAATAATATGGGGATATTATATATTCAGAAATGTAAATGAATAATTCATGATGATCTTATGTATAAATGAAAAAATATGAGGAGAAAGGAGGTGATCATGATTTGAAAAAACAATATGTATTTGTTTTTTGAAATGTTAATGAAATATGAAAGTAATGAAAAAAATAATAATTGAAATTTTATGAGGAGTTATATCATTAAGGTATCAATGTGGAGGAATATGAAGTTATCAACTATTATTCAGTGACTAAATTAGGGTTCCAAATCAGATAAGAAATTACAAAAATTGAGTTGTGGCCTATCATGTATGTGTTCATTTATTGATATTGAGATTTAAATAAGTGATGGGATTCTTGGATTTATGATTATATGAGCTCATATTTGGGTGACATAGTGAGTTTTGAAAATTTATTAGAATCCTAATAACCAAAGTTATATAATTCAATGAGTAGTAGGTGTTATTACTCAAGATCTTCAAGAATTCAATGAACTTACTATTGATTTTAAGGAGATATAATCTACTATTATAGAATCATCCTATGAAAAAGATGTGATATAATTCCCAAAATTATATACAAATAATAACCTATATATATATTTTGGGACTCTATATAATTTTAATGGATCATGTTATTCAGGTTGACTATGGTCAAATAAAATGATAACAATGTGAAGCTGCTGAGATAATCCATGTGATATTCCTTAAAAAATACCTATGAAATACATGAACTAGTATACCTATTGAGAATAAATTTAGTGATGTTAATAATCACCCATTGTAATCAATATTTTATTATAGTGTATAATCTATAATTTTGGAAATCATCTATTCAATTAAAGGATAATTTATTAGTACCAAAACCTATACAAAATAAATTGTTCTTCATTATTTGATTTTCTTTAAATGCATGTAATTAATAAATCCTAGGTTAAATATGAAATAGATATATTTAAATTAACTATAACTAAGGGTTAAATGAAAAAATGGGTAAAATCATTCAAGAGAGTTTGAATTGTTTTTAAAGTATCCAACACCCAATTCACCCCACATCCCAGTTGTATACACTAATCATATTGGGATATTTGAAGATTTTTAATTCTTTTTCTTTCATAGAAGATTAAATTTTTATCGCTCACTCAATTTAAGGCCATTTTACATAGTTTAACAAATAAATTTTTAATAATTGACTATTGAGCGTCCATTTTTTATCAACCATTTGAATATCCCCTCTATGATCCCATCTGCTTTATAAGTGAATAACCCAAGTGGTTTATTTAATTTAATTATAAATTTACTTCCAATAACCTATGAGAATAAAATTAAAAGTTTATTCAATTATGATGATTTTATTTCTACTATCAATTCCTAATACATTCTCTAACTATTTTTGGATTTTTGAAAATGTTAACAACATGTGAAGAGGTGAAGAGAAATAAAATATCGATGATTCTAGATGATAATCATCAACTAAATGATATTTGAGATCATGAACATAATTTTAATAGCATAATATGAGTTTCACAATTTATATAAATTAATTCAATGGATTCAGAAATAGTGGATTTAATTTTATTAGAAATAAATTTTTTCAAATAATATGGATTAATTGGGACAATGGATTTGATGTGATTTTATTATAATAATTGGCCATCGATACAACCCCATTAGAATATCCAAGCCATTGGAAAGTGCATCCAATAAATGAATAGGTATAGATGATAGTATAGATACACATAGGTTAGGGAAATCATTGAAGAGGTAGATCTTACTCCGTTGGTCAGTAATATAAGGAGTAATAAGGAATCAAGAGTGGACCCTGGTACTCACATCTAGAAATCAAAAGGTTTTCCTTTTTTTTAAGTGGAGGTAATTTATATTTTAATTTGTTGTGGTATTTGGATACATGGGGTATTTTTCTCTATATTATATGTTATTCTTAAAATAAATATCATTCAATGAAATCAATATGAGATATCTAAACATAATCATTTTTTATCTCTTACTTTGAACTCACTTGATGTTATGAATACATTCATTTTTATATTACATCATAATTATAAATCTATAAACATAGATGTACTTCAATCATGGAAATTCATGAATAATAGATGATAAAAATGATGTGATTAATTAATTGTTAAATGTTTAGTGATTATGAGATTATTATTTTCTAATGTCACACAAGTGATGTACACATAAAAAGTTTGAGTGTTCAATTGTAGAGTAGGCCAGTGTGCATACGGTGTTGAGGTGGTAGAGTTAATTGGTGTAATTTGATTATAAATTACCTCGGCCCTCTTTATTTGTAGTATTAGATTAATATATATCATAATAATCAAGTGATATTTTGTACTTTTAAAACATAGAAAAGAAAAATTCTTATATTCTGATTGTTATTATTGTGTGGTGATTGTGTATTGTTTTTTCTGTCTTCTCAATTGCAAGGAGATCAAATGGGTTCCTTAAAATTTTTCATGTGTTAAAAAATATAACTTACAATAGTGAAAATTCAATGAATATTTTTATGAGTAGTGAACATTGTGAGTTGTTATTTTCATTAAAGAATTCACATGAACTAATCAATGGGAAGTTCATACATACAAGATGAAAGTATCTTGGTTATGTATTAGTGTGAAGAATATTGGATTTCTGAGAACATTGTCATGATATTTTGACTATTTGTATAAAAACAAGGAATAGAGCCTAGCTCATGGATGCATGGAACATTTTTTTGATCTAGGTTTTTATTAAGTATAAGACTAAAAAATGAGGATAATATTTTATAACAATTATATAATATTGAATAATGTGAAGGGGGTACCTATAATTCATTTGTTGTACCTATCATGCATGAAGGGTATGTGTAACAATTGAGTTAAAGATGAATATTGAAGCCTCATTGAGAAGTGAAATATTATACATTAATAAGAGTAATATAGTGTAATATTATTTAAAAAAACAAAATCTGTTTGTATGGATAAGAATTTAAACTTATTTTATTGATTTCTGGGTTATATTCTTATAAAAAGAGAAAATTTATAATTGAGTACTCAGTGACATTATATGGTATATATTAATTGAAGATCATTGGATAGTGAGAATTATCATGATGAATTGAGTAATAGTTTCTAATAATCTTAATGTCATTCATGAACTAATTAGGTGATCAAATATTCTCAATGAGGAATTTTATATCCTGATGCTATGAAAAATTGGAAAAATTTTGAATGATAAATGACTTATTTTGGACCATATTTGATGTAGTTGAAGACTTTAGAGGGAAATTGAATTATATGAATGCTAGAGGGAAACATGTAGCATTATGGGATTCATTATAAATATCATCTTATGGGACATTGAAGTTATATAAAATTTCATTGTAATTTTATATTGATCTCTTATATTGGTTGTAAATTAGAGATTTAGTTGAACTCTATAGCGGGAATACTATGCGAAATTTTGTTTATGAGAGTGTACGTTTACATTGATGTATCCACCTACATATAGTGAAGAATCTATAAGTGGGGGAATAATAAGTTGCAATAAATAGTTTGTATTTTAAATTAATCTTGTCAATATTTTGGGATGATCTTCTTATAATTTTTTCATTATATGTGGTATGAATATGATATTGAGTTTATATAATAAACTCAACATAATAGGTGATGGAGTATTGAATTAAAATTGTATAAAAGAAAAATTAAAAAAAATATTAATGATATTTAGATTTGATTTATCCCCCATTAGTGTGACTATATGATCTGTTGGTCACAAAAATTTGTATAAAAAAATGTCCCCCCTATTTTTGTGTCTATATTTCTGTCCCAATAGTTTATATTAGAAATATATGACGTGAGTATTTTCATTTGAATAATATTTTGAATTAATTCAATTAAAAAAATACTAATTCTATTTTTAGTTTATAATTTATGTATGTTCCAGCTAAGAATTACAAAACTAGAAGATAAGAATAGAGAAGAAGGTAATAATGAACTCAAAGAATCAGGAAGATAATCTACTAGAATAAGTCACTCAAAGTTGTAATTTTTATAGAAAACATTTTTATTATGATTACGATGAATCCGATTTAATCTTAGATTAGTGTGTTCTATTTCTAAAATCAATGAGGATTTTTTGAACTTTCCTAATGAAGGGGTTACATTTATTGTTGAGATTATCAAAGAAATTATCAATGAAAAACAAAAATTGAATAAGAAATATATGGAATAGAATAATCAATATCTAAGATGGGTCGTAACTATAATACTATCTTAGAACAATATGGAGTCAAGAAAGAGCCTATAATGGTATATAAATATAGATTCACCATATTCAAAGATGAAAAAATAATTATTCTATATTGTAATATAATGGTTTCATTTGTTGAATAAATACATTCGATTAAGATTGTGTGAGCATGATGTAAAATAAATAGGTTGTAAATAATTTATTTATTCACTATAAATGAAACATAATACATTTATTAATGTTAAATATGTAAAACTATATTTTATAAAAATTATAATTTATATTAATGAAAATTTATTACTAAATATCATTCAAGGGTATAATGATTATATTCAAAATATGAATATTCTATTGGAAGAAATATTGTAATTAATTAAAGATGATAATATTAATCTATACTTAATATGTCTTGAACTTTTAGTAAAAGTCTGAAATATGGAAGTGACACAAGCTGATACTTCTCAATCATTTGAGAAAATGTGTTATACAAATAACAATTTTGAAAAGGCTCAAAAAATTTAAAAGTTTCTACCTAGTATAAAAAAATATATTAGGATTGTCTAATTATAAATATACTATAGTCACACTGAAAAATGTAACCCAACTCATGAAAAATATGTGCATAATAATGCTATTATAAAGAATTTTTCATATTAAAGCCTAAAATATATAAAAATTTGGATAAACAAAAATTATTAATATTTCCATAAATATTTAAAAGATGTGAATTGAGATGTGTAATAATTATTTTTCTCTAATGAAAAATGAAATAATAACTGTGTTTTGAAAATGTAGCATGGTGTCAAAAATAATCAAAATGTTTCATAGAATAATAAATGATTAGTTTTCAATTAATGTTGGTTTCTTTTAGAAATGAGGGATTTTTTCTATATAATATTGGTAGAATTTTTCATTATATTAAAATTACATAATTCTTATATTTAGTGGGGAGAATGTTGAGTAAAATTAAAGAAATGTTCAAGAGAATAAAAAAATAACTCTCTAAAATGAATATAATTTTTTTTACATTGAATAATTAATTGAGTACTATAATATAAGTGGTCACTAAAAGGATAAATATTGGTATGTACCAATCATGAAAGAATATATGTTGATTATAATTGAATATATTTAAAATAAAAGGTAAGAAAATAAGTTGATATTTCAGCCTTTGGTTGTGTAAAAATACAATGTGAAAATTAAAAAACATCACTTAACATGCTATTGATGAATTGTGTGAATGGTGTAACACTAAAGGAACTATTATTATATGATGGTAGTAAAACCACTCCAGGGACCATTACAAATTTCTCATGAACTTCATTAATAATGTAATAATGTTGAAACAAAATAAGGAATAAGTCGAGAAAAAACAATAATATTGATATGGGAAAATACATGTTTGATGAAGAAGCTAAAATGTGTCTTAAATTTTTTAAATATTATGATAAAAAAATATGTGTAGGAAAGTTTTTATATTTCTTTGAACTTATCTAAATAATTCATGACAAGTTTTCATAGAAAAGTATAATACTTAAGGAAGAAAATGGATTCACCTATGACTTCTTGTGAAAAAGAAATGTTTTTATAAATAATGAGGTCAATACATAAATTAAAAACTGGTCATATTCCTAAAATATTCATGAACATAGGTCCATTATAAATTTAAGAGGCTACGAAGATAGAGAAATCACTAATAATTGAAGGTGACTTGTTGTAATGTATAAAGAATCGTATTCCATATAAGAGGATAGCAAGGGAGATATGAAACTATTTCCCCTATATATCTACGTATTTATAATTTATGATATATAATGACTTATGATTTTCATACATAAGTATTTCATTTTCTTATAAGAATATTCACTACATAATGCAGAAACATACCTATGGATCATAAAGGAATATTGACATGGGAACATTGAATCATAAAAAAAATTATTCATATGATTACTATATAATCATCCACTACGTCCTCCATGACAATAACCATTATTTGTAATATCCAAAATAATACATTTTTTCATAACTTGGGGAAAGAAAACATAAGAAATAGTGAAATAATATTCACAGTAATGGAAAACAATTGATTTACATAACAATAACAAGATCATAAGGATATGATAAAATGAGAATAATATTTGAAATCAATAACCAATATATTAAATATTATAATTTTGATTGATGGAATAAATACTACCGGTTAATAACACAGAAATCGTAAATAAATCAAGGGAACAAGAGACATGATTTAATAACATTGGCATAAGTCATAAAATTTTGGCATAAACATAATCATAGAAATTAATTTCCATATTAGTCGTTGATCACTTCAAATTCTACAATAGTGGAATGAGTTCAATCCCCAAACTATCATAGTAGTCAAATATTATCCGAAGACCATCCCAGAAGACAAAGAGCCATACTAATCCATACTCACATCTGATTCCACTTCTATCTATCTCATTATATATTAATACTTACCCAATGATTTATAGGGAGATATAGGTCCAACCCCTCCCAAAATAATAATTATAAGCATGTGCATCAAAAGATCATAAAAAATGCCTTATATAATAACAATTTAATTGAAATAGACTTTATAAACAATTCATCATATCTTATCATATATATAATAGAAATTATTCATACTCCTTTTAAAATTTATCATATTACAACCCATTAAATGAATAGGGTTTCATAATAATTTACTCATGGTATAACTCATGGATTTTAAAAAGGTTCTATAAACATTATGACATCATATTAATAATGTATTTATATATAGGATAAGAGTGGAATCCTTTGATCATATCCACATTAATGAATATGTGTCTTTGATGGATTCTATATTATGTGGAATATGATTTTGAACAACATTTAAATAATTTGATGTGCAAAATATTATGATCTCATTGAAAAATAATTTTTAAAAGATATTTTTTTGAAATAATTATATTTGAAAACAATCTTGGAATATTAAAAATTAAAATTTTTTAAAAATAATTTTTCATGACATTTGTTAATTCTTTTAATATTTTTCATGATTAAAATAATTTTCCTTTCGCAGTTTTGGTAAAATCAAAACATACATTTTTTGGAAAATAAAATAGTGATTCCATCCAAAAGAATCCCTAAAAAATTAAAAAATGTGTAAAAATTACAATAATAAATTATTAGGATAATGTAAAAATAAATTTAAAATTCGTTTAGAAAACATGGTTTTGGAAGAAATATGAATTATCAAATATGGAGATAAATACAGATGATTTTTTCTTAAAAAATCATTTTGAACTCTTCAGTGTATAAGTATAGGAAAATGATGGGGAATCATGTATTTTCATGTAATATACAATGGATAAAAAATTATTTTCTTGAGATATGGATCATAAGATTTTATCATTAGAAATGTAATCATATATAATCAAGGTAAATGATTAGATTGTAAAAAAATCATTAAAACTTTGGTAACATTTAATTTTAACAAACATGAAGGTATACCATTAAATAAATCATAAAATATAATAATAATAAATAAATTCATGATATTACATGAAGAATAGTATGTATATATTACTCATAAAATAATATGGGTTTAAAAATTACATATGTAACATGAAAGGGAAATTGAGACAAAAATCCCTTACCACATTGGTATATTTCAAAATGTTAACCCAATGAAAGAGTGATCCTCAAGTGGATATATAATTACTAATAATATTCAAGAGGTGATCCATAAAATAAAATCATGGTTATTAATACACCAAATAAAAGAAACACGTGGTTAATATGTGAAGTGTCTCCTAGAAAATAAAATTGATATGGAAATCCCTTACCTGAAGTCTCCAATTCCTTCATAAACATTCAGAAACCATGTATAATAAGTATATTTCTTTTATAATAATATTATAATACCATATATATATTAAAATACATTTTTATGACCTATTATTTCCCATGTAATAACAATACACTGTTAAAGTCGTGTTTCAGGAACTAAATGCATTGTTTTTCATGTATGTTTTTATTTTTAATTTTTTAATAATTTGTATTTAATTATGGTTAAATTATATACATAATTGTTACTATTATACAAATATTATATATATTAAATATTTTATTTATTGTAATCCGTATGAGTTAGGTAATGAATATTAAATACATCGTTCATAGAGACAGTAGATGTATATATGCAGGAACATTATTTTAATTTTATTTAAGGATTGAAATAAAGTAAGTTAAATAATATATTACTAGTAAATAATAATTTATAGGTTATATATAACACATATGGTCATTAATCTCATCTTCATTATCATCAATGTAAAGTCTGAATGAATCACCTCGCTTCGCGAGGCGGTCGTCCGATGTACACACTAGCGACGTTATCATATTCCCTTAGAATGGAAACTATAAAGGTATTTGTGGTATAATATTTATTTAAGAATAGTAATATCTTTAACATAATATAAAAAAAATTAATCCATCGTCATATCCATCAAAGAGTGGTGGTGATGGAAAAAATTTAATATCAGTTAATGAGGTGGTAGTATGTTGTACTAATGAATACTGATTTTGAATCCCATTTGATGGAAGATGAGAAGATTATAGTTAATGACCATAACATAAAATAAATATGGATATTGATTATACCAAGGATATTAATATATAATTTGTTAGAAATAATTGAAGTAGCGAGAGTAATAATTAAAATAAAACTCAAGGTTTGGGTGTTACCTCTTCTTCAGATAACTTCTTTTAGTTTTCACCAAAGGATTAATTAATTGTTTTTTAACAAAAAAAGGAATAAATAATCAATAGAGGAATTTAATAAATATATTTTTAGGTATTATATGAAATAATATTATTTATACGTGTGAATATGATAGTAAGGGGACTTTTATTTTTGTATTAAGAGGCACAATTATAATATTTTATAATAATAACCGTGTGACCATGTTTTCCTTTTAAAAAAATATAAAAATAATAAATTATTTTTATTATAATGGGTAACATCAACACATAGCTGGAAAATTTGTTTTGGAAAATTTTTGGATATTTTTAACCCATATCCATTTAATTTAACCCCAATTAAACCCATTTTTACCTTAAACATGGTAAATAATATTTAGTTTTTTTTACTCATTATTGTCAAAATTAATTTCAAATTTTATTTCATATAAATTATTATTATTCAAAATAAATAAATAAATTTTCCAAATTCTATTAACTCATGCTTAAAATTTTCATTTTAAATTAATGCCACTATTATGGTTAGGAAACCAGTTTTCCAAGAGAAAATGTTCAAAAGACTAGAATTTTTTTATATTAAAATTAAATATAAAAATGATTTTATATACCCAAATTGAATAAATTATTATGTAATTGGGTAAATTTTACTTAGAAACCCTTTTATATAAAAATTAACTTTTAAATTATTTGAATTAAATGGTTATTTTCACCAAAATCAAATATTTTTCACTTTTCACTAAAAACTTATCATTTTAGAAAAAATACCATTAATTCTCATTAAGTAAATTATGAAATGATAATTTTAAAAATAAATTTGTTTTATCACATTTATTATTTATAAATTTCATTATTAAATTTATTCCTACTAAATAAAATGGGAATAAAACATTTATTAAAAATATTATTTCCAAAATTATAATGGCGTGTCTAAAATTTTAGAATTTTTTATCAGTATGTTTTCTTTTTATAAAACCAATATATATAATTTTTAAATGTAGATATTTCAATTCATATAACTAATTTTAACTTATATATTATAATAGTTATGTTTAAATAATAACATTAATAGTGTGTGGTGGTTCGCTAAAACAATGTGTTACGTGTAACACAAGATAAACTCAGTGTTGAAAGTAACACAAGAAATCAAAGAAATTAAATTTATTATAATAAAATTAATTCATAAAACACACTTTGTTTAATTCTACCACCCATAAACTTAATTTCTCCATCTAAATTTTCACTATGATACAAACAAATGATTAGACCACTCCCTCATCATTACATCATGATCCCACGTAGCTTCTTAGTAGTAGTGGTTTTCCCAAAAAAAAATATTTACCATGTGAGTGGTATTATTTTATAAAACCTTATTTGAATTATCTATAACATTCACTGATTTATAATTATTAGAAGGATCATACTCAATCATTAAAACCTCTATGTTCAGTATATGTGAAGGATCAAAATTACACTTTCTCAGGAGAGATGCATTGAACAAATCATGAACATGAGAGATGATTAGTGTATGTTTCAACTGATAGAGTATTATCCCAATATGAAAAAGAAATTAAAAATTTCTGATACACATATTTCATATATTTTCTTATTTCCAAATAAAATTACCTTTATCCATAGAAAAATTCCAAGAACCACCATATCAAAAATTTTATTTTTCAGATCAAACTAGTGTTTTTCATCAAAACAATTCAACCAATTTGAATCTTCCTTGTTAACCATATCATACAATTATCTTGAAATATATGGTACTTATATATTTGTTTCCTTAACTACATTACAATATGTTGGATGTATACACTTATTTCCATAGAGGGATTCATAAGGAGTAGCCTGAATCCTCAAGCGAAATCAATTGTTGTATAAAATCTCAAATAGATGAAGGTATTTTTCCAAAACACAATAGATATCTATAGAAAATGATCTTATCATATCCTATAGGATTTAAATTTTAATCTTCAATTGAATATCAATCTATATATTATTTTCAATGTTGAAATAAAATATTGTATCCATGGACTATTAAAGGCTTCACCAGAACATCGATGCAAACCTTATATCCCAAATAGATATAGTTGAATGTTATACTCCAAGAAACCTTAGACCATCATTAATGTATATTATGGAATTCTTATCAAGATAGGATTCTTATATAATAGTGATTATCTTTTCTGATTTTTAAGGTGATTGACTAAAACAATTATAGTGTTATCCAATTATATGTTTTGTGGAGTCCAATAAGAAAATTTATAGTGATTTTTTCCCATTTAAATTATGTAATTGGTAATGTATGTAACATCCCATTATAATTATTATTATCATACTTACTCTCTTGACATACCAGGAACTAATATGAAAACTCTGTGACATCCCTCTTCATTTCAACCCACCCAAAATACTCTTTCAAATATCTATACATCATTATATTTTTAGAATAAATATAGAATGATGAACTATAAGCTTCCTATAACAAATACTTCATAAAATCTAGTATGGGAAGAAGAAAAAAATGGTTCCTATAACTAATAATTTCATCATGATCATGTTTAATCTCATGGACATATATAACCTTTTATATCATCTCTACATCATTCATCTAATCCTCTTTAGTCATCTCTTAGATGGACGTTTGAACATTCAATTGAGCAAGGTAATATTTCTCCCCTTCTTTGAAGATTTCCACATCCATACTTTGAAAATCATGGAATATTATATCTTTTGGGATCCTCATCATGAAACTAAATCCTTGATTCAAAAAATAAAACACCTAACTCCAAATCATGATCTGGGTAATTTTTTCTATTAACCTTCTATAGTCAGTACATATATGATATAACCATTTCATTCAAAAAAATAATGCATAATTATTCATTCATTCATGAATAAATATGTAATTAAAACCCTTTTATACTATACATTAATATATTAATAGGTGAACTAACTAATCTATAATTTAGTTCCTGGAATGTTTCCTCAAACTCGTCTATCTAGAAGAAATTGGATCCATTTTGGGATTGCATGGTGAGTGGGTTAGATAGTCATGATAAATTATCAAAAATATATTGATAATATCTATCTAAACTAAGAAAAATATCAATATTATGCACTATGGTTATATATATCTAACACATAATATTATCTGTCATTGATGGATCTACCAATATTCAGTCTCTTGATATTATATAACCAAAAACAGAATATTTTTCATCCAAAAATCCCACATTGAATTTTTTTCTTGTAGTTTATTCTTCAGCGAGTTCATTAATAAAATTATAAAGTTATATTAATGAGCTTATTATCTCTTTTAATAGATAAGAATATCAACTGTAAATACTACCACAGAATTATGAATTAAATGTAAAAAAGACATTATTCATTAAATATATGAAGATAGAGGGAGGATAGTAAGAGTAGATAGAATAACTATATAATTATTTTTTACATACCTTGTATGGAATGATTGATTGGGTATATCGTTCTTCTTTAACCTTAATTGATTAATTCTAAAATGATTTTCAATTCTAGAGATGTGTTGAGCTTCATGAAGTTAATCAATTAGGTTGTCAATATAGGGTAGCCGATACTTTTTCTTGATTATGATATTGTTCATCTCCCAATAATCAATCAAGATCGGCATTGATCAATATTTATTTTTAAAGAAAATAAATAGGTTTACCCGAATGTGACACATTTGGCCAAATTAATTCATTTTCATGGATTACCAATTGTTTCTTATTCAATTATTTCAAATCAATCTGGGCCATTTTTTAGGGGGCATTAAAATTATTCTGGCAGTAGGGATGAGTTATAATGAAATCTCAACATTCAGATTTAGTGTTTGAATATATATATCTTTTTGAGAGACATCAAATAATTCCACCAAAACAGGCCTATTATTTATGCCATGTTTTTATCCAACCAGATGAGATAAATACCCTTTCTGAATGGGAATCAAGAACCATATAATGGATGTGACCTTCATTATAAGTTCATTCTTATAAACAATTTGATAGATGGTCATACATTTTTTAGAATATCAAACATAGAATTTATTTCCCATAACTTGATATGGGATTTATTTAGGGTAATCCAATCCCATCTTATGATAACATCAATTTCATTTGGAGGAATAATGATGTGATTTATAGAAAATACATTTCTATAAAGGGAACGCATAGAGGAACCATATACTTGAGATGTGATCATCATAACATCAAGGTAATTTAGTACTAAATATACATCTAACAGTTTTTTTAGAATTTAGAAACCCATAGAAAATGTTTAAATATGAGAGAATGGGTAGATCCAAAGTTAAATATGACATTTATAATTTTGTATTGGATGGTAAGTGTACCTTTCACCACATTTTTATTGAAAACCTTATCAAGAATTATTGTAACTTGATATTTCCATTTTTAATCACCATAATATTCTTCCCACATCAACAATCATAATTAACCTTCATATTTGTGCATTTATTATCATAATTCCTTTATTCCTTGATTTTTAACCATTGGATAGTGGGTGGGGAATTTAGTGGGGATTTCTCTCTATTTTCATTTTAGTTATCTTCATCCCATCACATCAGCATTATATTTCACAATTACCTTACCTTTTATACTTAAACCAATTACATGTCCCCCTAAAAAAATTACGATATTTTTACACAAATATTGAATATAAAGGACAAATCATTTTCTTCGCCCCTGATTTTTATATTTTCCATTATATTCAATTTCTCTATTCTAATAAAAACTATTATATTGATGCATAACATGAACCACTATATCCAAATTCATATTACAAATAAAAATATCTTCATTCCTAGTTATGTATTTCACAGATAATTCTATTTGGAGACTTCTTTTTAAGCCATTGAATAATAGATTATACATATTTTCAGTTTGTATGATAAATCCAAAAGTGTACCTCAAAATTCTTGTAAAATTTTCCTCAAACGAACCAATATATTCATTATATATTTGATTTAGCTCAATTAACTATTTATCTATCTTTATATAAACAATTCATTAAATGTAATAATTGAAAAATATGTTTTCGAACTCATTCCATACTAGGGAGTCAATTTCATAATGTTACCCAGTATTCTGGATGAGAGTAAATCATTGACCTAATTAGCCTTCTATATGATAGATATATAAAATGATGTTTTAATATTTTTAACACTAGAGAATGTTAAATAATTTTTCAGTGGTATTATTCCATTTCTCACAAACTAGAAGATCAGCAGATCCACTGAATTAAGGTTAATGTGGCCTCTTTGAGGACTCAATAACACAGTATTCAATCCATTTTTCATGTATTGAGATTATTGTTTGATAATATGAATCTGATCATAAATTATAACTCCCATAATATTTGGATGGTAAATAGTCCAAAGATATAATTTTCTATCACACTAATAATTTACATAGTTTCTTTTAGTTCTAACTCTTTTCAAGAACCAGAAAAGAAAAGTGCACGAAAAAATAATCATAGCGGGACACTAAAAAATCATGAAAATCACTTATAATATGTCTAAATAATGAAAAATTATTTTTAATCTAGGAAACCGCATGTTTATCCATAGTAAATCATGACCATCGTATATTTGAATCCTTCATGATGATTCATAAAGAGTTAGTTAATTTCTAAAGCATATCCCCTTGGATATTCAAACCTACTGTCCAACAAATCCAATTATTATCCACCAGGTGATGATCGATTTTCAATCAATTCACAATTTTTTATATTAATACAACCGGGTACCTCTATTCCATAGCCACATCCACATTAATTGTACACATAGGGATATAATTTCTTGAAAACCACTTAATATTTCCATTACTACAATTCCATGACATTTCCAATACATTGACTCATCCATTGACTTATCCTTGGAAATTTCCATAGGGATATCACTAAAGGTTTCTCATCCTAATTTCCAAAGGTTATCTAAAAATTTCCTTTGATATCAACTATAAGAACAAATGAAGGTTATAAATATATGTTACATCATTTTATATGAACATTAATCACATTATATAGACACATGTCTGAGGATCATAATGGTATAGTTACATTTGAAAAAAGGTAACATGGACAATTGGTTAATATGTTAACTATATCATCATAAATGAAGTTATTAATTACTATCACTATTCTTAGTCATAAAAAATAATATAATAATATATTGTTTGGGGAAAGGAATAATTATAAAGGGTTATCTTAGATGACCAGTAAGGGTAAACAAGGGAGATACATAATATTAAAATGAGAATTGGGGTTTGAAATCAACATCATAAACATTAAAAACCATACAGTAAATATTAAATATCATTATCTTGTGTTACAGAATAAATTTTATTAGTTAGTAAGAAATGAATCATTAGGAAAAAATAAAATGATACATGATAGAATAACATTGTCATAATACATATTATTGCGGAATACATATAAGCATAGAAAATAATTTTCATTGTAGTCGTGTATCAGTTCTATGGATATCATAGTGAAATAGGTTTACTCAAAATACAATAATAGTATTCAAGGATCAATACAATGACCATCATGGTGGGAAAAGTAACATAATAAAACAAGCTCACTCCTCATTCCATTTCTCTCATCCCATGAGATTCAAATCTTTACACAATGCATTGGAAGGTAATTTTTGTCCCACGCATTATATAATAAAAATAAAACATATGAGTTCAAAAATATCATAAAACATTCATCATATCATAACACTCTAAATGAAATGTGTATCAAAAAAGTTTCATGATATCATAACATGTTGTAAATAGGTTGGTTTGAAAATAATTTAATCATTTCATAATAGCATAACCCATGAAAAAAGTGGGTTTCGATAAGTATTTCCTCCTAGTATAAACATTAGATTAAGAATAGGTTTCATAAATATGATTCCATAAAAAATAAACTATTCAGATAATGAATTAGAATGGTTTTGGATGGAGTATGGCTGTTAAGAGGCCATGAAATGAGTTCCTATAAAAAAATTTTTGAAAAAGGTTAATTTATATAGTTCCCCCACTATAAAAAAACAGGACAGTTAACATTGGTACTAAAATTATAATAGTCTAACTAATCAAATAGATTCTTAGAAGATTGATCATTTCTCAGTAAAAACACTATTAGATATTGATAAAACTTTTGAAACTACTCTAATAAGTCAAAAAATTATAACTACTCTCTAGGAATAACTATAAAAGTAAAATATTGTTTTGTAAAATATACGTAAAAAGAAAGAAAGTATAAATATAAAAAAACAGTAGATAAAACATGTGGTTGATTCTCTATCCATGTTGTAATTCACTCCACTTGTTGATCACCTAAACAAAAAAAATTTAAATTAATAACTATTTTGATCCACACCCTGGATTGGGGTCCATAATAGCACACAAGTTTCCTAGGTCACAAGACCTATTCCATTGTTCTTCATGGTAAAATTAAGTATCTGTTCACACAAGAACCCTTCCTTAGTTATTCATGGGAAAAAATGTAATAACATAGGTGTCTGGGGATATCTATTATCCTCTAGTTTAGTACATGAGAAAATGTGTATTTTAGTAAAGACATGCACATATCTGAAAATTTATGTCAATGGGTACACAAAATGTTAACATATATTAATATGTGATTTAATATGCTATTAGTTTGATTTAGTTTAGCTCTAGACTCTTCGATGTATCATAGTTGAAGCTTGAGTCCTCAATTGGAATCACGAATTGAAAACAAAGTGTAGTATATATCTTTATTCTATATTTTAAGAAGGTGAGAGGTTCTTCTCCCTTAGTTTTTTTAGATTCTAATGACATGATTGAAATTATATTATGGGATTCTATTTGGTTCACAGTAACTAGGAATGAATAATTCCTTGTGCATTCTCCTTCTTCGGTATGATTCTCATAGTATGTATTATTGTGTATTTGAGAGTCTATTAGTGTATCTTCTCTCATGTTCTCTCTTTTTGATATATATTATTGCATCCCAAAAATATGCATAATTGAGGTAGACGAAATACCTTGTATTTCAAACATCCTCACTTATGATGTCTAAAAAGTCTTAAAATTAATCAATCGCAATAAAAGCAATCAAAATATAACAATTAAAAAAAATTAGAAGAATTTTTAAATAGACTATTGGTGATGCCATTGTTGGTATCACCTTCTGTCTGGGACATAACACGTCTATATGTCATTATACCTGTCATTCCATAAAATGGTGACCCATTACATCATTGACTAGTTTTAATTATTGGTAACTCATTGTTTCAATACAACCATGTATCAGTAGGTCGCTTGTACTGACCGTAGGTCAATCACATCGGTAGGTTTTCTGCATCAGTATGTAATTTTCATTAGTATGTCATCTCAACCAGTAATTCATATGTATTGGTAAGTCATCTGCCCTGGTAAATCATATGCATCGATAGGTATACTTCATCAGTGACTCATATGCATCGGTAGGTTGTTTCCATTGTTGGTATCTCATCTCCTCTATTTGTATCAGTCTGTTATACTTGGAATTTGTTTTTTCTGGAATGTCTTAAAATATAAATGAAAATAAAATATACCAAAATATATTTTAGATCATAGATATACATAATTTCATTTATTAGAAATTAAATAATTATTTCAAATGTTTATACATGATTAATACAAATTATGAATTTCTAGGATTAATTTGAATTTACATGATGAATATGAATTTTCATGATTGGTGATTATTAAAACAACTAATACAAGAGTGGGGAACCAATAGTCATTCATGGGCCAACAATATCCCTCTTTTGATGATCACAAATAATAAAATTATGTAGTGTACGAAATCATTCTACATAGTGTCTATCATTATGAATTACTTTTTATAGGATCTAGATTGGTTTAGGTGTCAAAATAAATCATAACAGGGTAATGCCAACGAGTTCTCCCTATATTGGGACTATAAAAAAGATAACATGTAGCCCAAAAATAACAAAGTATTGTAAATTAAAAAAATGAAATGGATGAAAGGAAAGAACCAAAAAACCAATTAATCAGGAGGGTATTTTGTTTTACATGTCTCCAATTAAAAATTTAATAAAAAAGGAATCCCATTAGTAAATGATCCATACTACGATTTAGGGTGAAGGGGTTATTTTTAATTCTTAGTAAGATCAATAGATGGACCAGGAGGTGATTATTGAGGAGCTAGAGGGTCTGAATAAATTCTTAGAGGATGTATGGTCACTCTTTCGGGAACATTTGGAAAGAGACTGGGTTTGTGTTGGGAAAACACAAGAGATTTAATATATTCTTGCTTCACTGGGAGAATCTAAGTCAAAAGCATGAGCAACTAACATTCAAGGTGTAAGCATTTATCCAGGAGTTCCAATAGGTGCAATAGAAGGTAATACAATTGCATAACTTTGAACAAGGAGGTATGGATTTAACCATTTGGTGAAATTATAAATAACCTCACCACTGTAAAATATTAATTTCTCAAAGTCATTCTTATTCTCCATGAATTTGTCCAACATATGTGTGAAGTCCATCAATTACATGAATTTTTTCTTGAATTATTTTGTAACTGGGGGTAATGTAAAATTTTATACCAAATACATAAAATGACTTGTCAGCTAGTTCATGGAATAAATTGTAGATAATTATAAAGTAATCAACATTGTATGCTCTTCTTGAGTGTAAAACTATTCCTTGGTATATAGTCTAACCATATCATGAACAGAATCACTATTCATGACAATCATTTATAGGTTTCTCAAACCAGATGTATCATATATAGCATTAAGCTCCTCATTTATAAATTTTTTTACTACATCAATATCCAGAGTCTAAGAGATCTGACTAGATATAGATGGAATATTAGTATGAGTTTAGGTATGATTTTTCAAAGTCATAAGAATAGTTTCACATAATCATTATATACTAAGTTCAATTTAATTATTGTAGAATAATGTACTTCCATTTAATTTTTTATTCTTCTAAATGCTTGCAACACTTTTCTCCACAATTGTAAAATGCTTGGGTTAAATCTCCACAATCAATTTCTTTGCATCTGAAACTACATCAGCCTCACTAATAGCTATTGTTCGTCTAGAACCAAACACCACTTTTCCAGAATTCCACATTTCTTATATATAAGTTATAAGATAGTGTAATTCATCACTAGAATTGGTATTTTCTCTTCTAGATATCTAAAATTAATGTACTATCTAGGACTGACCAAATATACAAAGAGTTGAATATACATCTTCATTAAATGTTTAAAATATTCTTTAGCAACATAGTCACTAGGAAGGGTCTCATTCACTGATTCCCATGAAACATATAAAAAATCAACTTTTAAATCTTCATAATATAATCACAATTCTAGATACCAGGTATTCCATTCCCATTAAACCATTATATCATCATCTGGAGGTGTGAGAGTATCAATACTTACTCTTCCATGTTGATTCTATAAATCAGCTTTGTTTTCTCTTCCTTGAGGCTTCCCCTCAAAAGTATTTTTCCTTAAAAATTTCTAATCATCCGTATGAAGTATTATTTCATAATTTAAATGAGGTACATGAATTTCATGGGCTTCCACTTCAACAGAAACATCATCATTTTCTCTTAATTCATCAACAACGTCAGGAGGATCTTCTATATGAGCCTGATCCACCACTTCAATCATTTCAAAAACATCACCTCGATCAAACATATGATGTTTATTATCACTTCTAATTATTTCCTCTTCATGGACAAAGTCTTTTTCATCATCTTCATTTTAATTTCCATCTTCTTCAAATTATTCATCTTCACTACCCCGGTCACTTTCACCATCATGAAATGTTTTTTCTTCTTTAGAGCCACATGATCTACATAAATATTTCATACTACCTAAGACATATATCTCCTCTTCCCCATTATCTTTTAGAGTGGTCTCATGAGATGTTAAGTCTAGGGTAAAATAAAAGTTCAAATGGAAAAAAACATTGGGGGGTTTAGTGGTGTCAAGATCACTCCTATCATCAATTGGATATCCTTGATATCTAACTGGTGTAGAAGGATCATATTCTTTATTTTGATGAGTAAAAAACATCCTCAGTTGTTCCCAATCCCAGATTGTCCATATTCATAGGTCATTTTGGATAATCAAATATATTTGCATTATCATAGATATTATATTCATATCCAAACCATTCTCTTTTCCATGGGTTATAGTATATTTTTACCATCTTACAATTTTTTTACTAAGGAAGATCCCACTAATCTCATTAATAACTTCTTCTAATTCATCTTCAAAACATTTCTCTTCCAGAAAAGCTGAGATCATCCTTGAATAGTACATGGAAATAGTTATTGAGGAAGGTTTGATCATTAAAATCATGTGAATATCAAGATATCTACAAGAAGTTAAACTTTACCCCTTTTCATATCAAATAATACATATTGAAATATAGATATTTCATAGAATCAAAGTCTTCATTCCTATGAAAGATTTGATTCTGGATAAAGATAAACAAGATTGTACATTATCCACTTAACCCTGTAGAAATAGGTCTTTTGTGGTTATCATTATTAGTGATCTCCTTTATTGTTTTCTCAAAGAAAAACATATCACTCTCAGGTATAGAGGTACCATGATAATCATCAAATACACCTTCATTTTAAACTATAAGACATTAATTATAATGAATTTTAGAGAAATTGATTTTATTCCCTTTTACTATGGATTTTATCCAATTGAAATCACTTCCTTCAAATATAAACTTATTATATATATAAAAATCATGAACTAGATTTTGGGAAAAGGGCCATTAATTATTTAAGAACAACTAAATCCATCTATGATCATTTAGTTCCATGAGTATTAGAGTTTTTCATTCTAGTATCCATTCTGCATGAACTTATTTTTTAGAGTTACCACACGGTTTTCCCGAGAAATATTTAAAGGTGATGAAGATTTTATCTATTCACCTATCTATTCATATTAAGTATGATACTTGCCATAATCAAGATATCACTTCACACACGACATTCCAATCAGTTCATACTGAAGGTTAGAAGGGGAAAGGTTGGGGGTGGATAGAGGGAGAAACAATAGAGAGAGTGTATGGGTAAGGGAGTATAGTGGATAAATTTAAATGTATATCATTTAGGATTTTCGAAATAAATCCATCATGAAATCGTAAACCCAGATCAACAATAATAATGAAATAATTTTATTTGGATAAAACATAATGTTGATAATAATATTGATTCATCAGTGTCAACATGATAGCTTTTGCATAACACTAATTGTGTCCCCATGATAAGGAATTGGTGTTGACATAACATAGCATCAGTGTCAGCATGAGAACTCTGTCGGCATGACATAGAGTCAGTTTCGGAATGAAAACTTCACATAGAATGATCAAAGGAATATCATCAAAATTTATTATTGATTGATCATTCCTAACTCATGTTTGGCATTGTTCATTCATTCAGTGTTCAATGGCATGGTGAAAATGTCAGCAAGCTGATGTTATGTGCCAACAAACTGTGAAGATATAACACATTTTTGATATCAAGGTCTAAAAAAGTTATGTCTTAATTATATGTGCTAATTTCTAGAATGTGAAACATTATTCTTAGAAATATTAACCACATTCTTGATGTCAATATTTATAAATACACGTCTGAATAAATATCCATAACCTATTACTGTGTGTTTTGTCAAAAACAATTTTGCACAAGAATTACCAGCAACAATGTATTCAGCTTTATCTGTAGATAGTGGTATAGAATTTTGTTTCTTATTACCCCATGAAACTAGAGACCTTCCCAAAAAGTGACATGTTTCAGAGGTTCTTTTTCTATTTAACTTGTAACCACCAAAATGAGCATCTGAATAGCTAACTAAGACCAATGATTGTCCTCTAGCATAAAAAATACATAAATGGGTTGTAATTTTGAGGTATTTAGATATTTCATTTAACTATAAGAAGATGAGATTCTTTGGTATTTTCTTGAAAATAAGCACAAATGTAAACACTAATCATAATATCTAGCCTACGAGTTGTTTAGTATATTAATCTCCCAAAAATTCCACTATATTTAGTTTGATAAACTACTTTACCATCTTCATAAAGGTAAAATTTAGATGTGGTACTCATTATAGTTTTACATCTCTTAGTAATTTTAAAGGAAATTTTATTAAATATACTTATTATATTTACTTTTCTTTAAACCAATACTTTCATTATTTTGATGTATTTTAAATCCAAGAAATAATTTTATTTCTCCCATTAATCTCATTTCATATTTACTTTTCATCATCTATGAAACATCAACACATAATGAATTCTTTGATAATCCAAAAATGATATCATCAACATAAATTTTGACTACTAAAAAATCCATAGAAATTCATTTTATAATGTGAGTAGGATTATATATACCTTTTGAAAATCCTTTGGAAATAAGAAAACTGATGAGCCTATAATACCATGCTCTTGGAGCTTACTTTAAACCATATAAATATTTTTTTCAATTTAAAATCACAATTTAAAAAATGAGGGTTTGTAAAATACAGGGGTTGTTCAACAAAATAATCCTCAACAATATATCCATTTAGGGGTGCACTATTTACAACAATTTAATAGAGTTTTAAATTTATAAGAACTGCATATGCATGTAATATCCTAATATCTTTATGTATAGCTATAGGTGAAAATTTTTATTCATACTCAATTCCATCTTCTTAACTATAACCATGTGCAACTAATATTGCATTGTTTTTAACTATGTTCTCAACTTTATATACGTTGGTCTTGAACACCCATTTTGTTACTATGGAAAAGGTGTTTATGAGTCTATCCATGTGTTTCAAAAATATGTTCCTTTCAAACACATTTTTCTCCTCTTGTATCGACATTACCAATAACCAATCATTTATATCATCATTGAAATTTTCACGATCCTCCTATGACAAGAAGTCTTGATGTTCAACATGATTTCTAAGAGATGCTCTTGAAAATGAATAAATACTAAATTTAGGTTCATCAACATGTTTGGGTTCATTATGGATCAAATCTAAAGAATTTAAATAAATGAGTGTTTTAATAGATTACTTTATAATATAGTTAGATGATTTTTCCTTAATACTAGATTTGACATATCATCCACAAGATACTCAAGGGAGGACTTAGGATCATATGGATCTATCTCATCAAATTTTACATTTGTTGATTATTTCAAACATTAGGTTCTTTAGTTAAAGATTCTATAGGTTTTTCTAGATATTGAATATCCTAGTAAAATTCCTGCATCACTATGGTAGAAAACATATCAATATTATCCTTAATGATAATAGTATAGACTTTTCATCCAAAAACAATGAAGTAATTAACCTTGGGATTATATTGTTCCACAACTCATTGTAATTTTTTTTTTGAATTGTTATAAATAAGAAATAATTGATAATGTTTCATGTTGCGTTGATATATTCTACCCAAAAGTAAATAGGTATGTCATACTCCCTAATTATGTTTCTAGAAATTTTTTGTATGGTTATATTTATTTTTCCTAGAAAACCATTTTGTTGAGGTGTCCTAAGTACAGAGATGTTATGAAAATATAAATTTTTATGAAAAAGGAGTTAAACACTTGATTTTAAAACTCACGACCATAGTCACTTCCTATGTATTTTATCTTATGTCCGCTATGATTTTCTATAGTCAAGGATGACATCGTGAAATGAGAGAAGGATTTACTCTTGTGAGCTCGAAAAAAGGACCATGTATACAAAAAATAGTCATATACAATAACATAAAAATAGTTCTTAAAATTTAAACTAGAAACTATAGATGGTCAAACAAATCAATTTGAACCAAATCTAGATGTTGAGATTTTGAAACTTTTTTGTTAGAAATGAAATAAATTTTTGGTTTTTTACCATTTTGAATATGTTTATAGAATTTGTCATTTGAAAACAAATTCATTGGTATATCCTTGAATAAAACTTTTCTAGTCAGATTTCTATGGTAGTGTATATTTATGTGTCCTAATAACCTATGCCAAATCCAAGACAATTTATGAAGGGAACATAAAGAAGAAAACATTTTGAGATATATAGAAATATTGATTAAAATCATATACATTTTCATTTCTAAAATCATTAAATATTAATTCATTATTTGAATTAATCACATTGAAATCATGATTTTTAAAATTAACAACAAATCCATTATCACATATTTGAGAGATAATAATAAGATTATATTTCAAGCCATGAGAAAAGTTCCTTAGAAATTAAAACTGAGTTAGAGTTACCATTTTGGATTAAGAAAAATGTTTTTCCTTTCTCATTATCACCAAAAGTGACATGACCACCATAAATATTTATTAAACTCCTGATAAATGAGTAATATCCTATAATGTGTCTTGAATATCTATTTTCCATGTACCATAAGCTTTTGAAAGAACTATTTAGGTATCCTTCCAAAAAAATAGTAAAACAAAAATAGATTTTGGTACCCAGACTTGTTTGGGTCCAGTGAAATTATTCATCAATGCTTTCTAAACCTGAATATGCTTCATTGTTTTCCTATAAGAATTATATAAAATATATGAAAAATAGACTCTATTTGGTCATGGAAAACTATAGGTACTTAAGTATTTTTCATAACTAGAACTAGAGGTAGAATTTTCACTTTTAGTAAGATAAACATATTTTCTATATTAAGTCATAAACTTGTTTTTTATGAAATTTCATTGACCATATTGGTATCAAATTATAGTATTATATCTATAGGAAATTTTTTTACAATGCATCTGTGTGTGATTTATTTTCATTGGTAAATGTCTCTAGGTCCCTTTTAAATTACTCATTAGATAACTTAAGTTCATTATTATCACTATGTAATTGAGAATTTTTTCTCTTTCTCTATAGCATGTTCATATTCGACATTATTATTAAAGGCATGTTGTCTCTTTAAATATTAATATTTATTTTATAGTTTATTACAAGTGTCTTCAATAATATTGAAGTATTAAAATAATTCATCAGTGCTCATATTTTAATAATAAATTTCATCTGCCAAATAATAGGAATTTTTTACATGATGTTGAAGGGTTACACCAGATGTGTTTTTCATGAAACACATATGAGATTTTTCACCCTTTTAATATTATGAAGACTCTGAGTCACTTAAAATATCGTCAGATGCACAAAATGTTTCCTTCGTGTCCATTTTATACTTTCTATCATTGTCCTCATATTTCATCTTTTATATTATCTTTGGAAAATCATAAATTACACGTCATTTCTCTTACATTCATAACATATTATTCCTTCATATTGGTCACATATCTTTAAATCCTTTTTCAACTTTCACATTGGATCATATCTTCCTTTTATGTTTTGATTTCCAAAAAATTTCATTCTTCTATAAAATCTCATAAATTGTATGGCTAATTGAGCCATTTATTAATCACTAAATTATGATTAATCTTCAGTTCTTGTACTTTCATAATGATATTGTTTTCATTTATATTCATTATTCTGAGAAGTAGTGGTTTTTAAATCCACTGGCTTTCTATTTGGTTCATCTTCCTCATTCTTATTGACATTAAATTCTTCCTCATACATCATCATCTTTCCTATCATCTCATTGAATTTCATCCTAATAATATAAAATGATTCACTAATTGAGATAGAGGTCCATATCTATATATATAGAATTCATCTCAGTATTCTCATGAATTTGTACTTAGCTTTAACATCTCTTCCCATAGAGATCATTGTGTTTACTATTTCATTTATCTTGAGATAAATGTCAAAACTATGCTCAGAATGCATCATTTTAATGTTATTATATTAATATTATATGTTATAGGTCTCATTTCCATAAAACTAGAGGTTTCTTCATGTGAAAAAGATATAGTGTCCAAAATTTCATGGGCTGTTCGACATGGAAAATTATGTTTAACTCTTAATCTCCTAACGAAAAGTATTAGGAATCCATTGAATTGCAATTATTACTATAAGTGACCATATATGGGTCATCTTAGGTATTCCTATCAGTAGAATGAATCTTATGTTCATCAAAATTGATTACCAAACTTCCAAACCCATATTTCCTAATATCATTTTCATTTTAATTTTAAATTGTGAATAATTTCTTCCAATAAATAATGGATATATGTTTGTAGCTGAACCTTCTTGTCAATTATAAATACGAAATAATAATGTGTATATATTTATTGAACTAGTGATTTAGAACTAATACAACTTTTTATATCTTTAAAAGAAAACTAAAATCATATTTGAAAAATAGAATAAATATTTTAGAAATAGGGATTTAAAAAACCACTTATACTAAATTTTGTTCATATTAGGACACTCAATATAATGGGGGTTAACTGAGTTCAAATAAATATTTCAATTAAAAAGGTTAAATTGTAATGTTACCCTACTCTAAAATAAAATAGGTCTGTTAACCAAGGTAGTAAAATAATAATAGTCTAACTATTAAAATAATTTCTCATAATGTTGATTAATTATAAGTTATAATAATATTATATATTGATTCAACTATTAAAACTAACCTAAAAACCCAAAACTATTATAACTATTATCTGACACTAACTATCATTGTAAAATTTATTTTTCTTAAATATATGTTAAACAGAGAAAAACTTAATTGAAAAACACATAAGATAAAATAGGTGGTTTATTCTCAACCAAAGACCTAATCCCATATACTTGGTGATCACCTATCACAATTAAATTTAAATTAATAAATAGTTTTATCAACAGTCTAGATTGTGGTTCACCATAGATTTCATGTTATCCAGGTCTGAATTGCTCTTCCACTATTATTCCGGGGGAAAAAATTACAAGGTCACAAAGGACCTCATCCAAAAATAATCATGGGAAAACTGATTTATGAAGATAGATATTTTAGGATATATAGTATCCTTCAATTTATAATAAGAGACAATGTGTGTTTTAGTATAGAAAAAAATAGCTCGAAAATTTAGTCAAAAGGTACAAAACATTGTAAAATATATTAATAAGGGATTAGAAATGCTCTAAGTGTGATTCAATTCAACTCTGGACTCTTTGATATATCAGAGTTGATGCTTGATTCCTCTTCTAGAGATATACACGGAAAATATATTATCATGGATCCCTGTATTCTATCTTCAAGAATGTGAATGGTTCTTTTTTTTGGTTTTTTTGGATGCTACTAAAATGATGGAAATTTGATGATTGGAAACTTTTTGGTTCACAACATCCATGAATGATGAATTACGTGTGAGTTCTCTTTCTTTGGTATGATTCTCATTGTAAGTCTTATTATGTTATTTCGAGTCTATTCAAGTATCTTTTTCATTTGTTCTTTTTTTAATATATTTTATTTAATCCAAAAAATATGCATATTTTTTGTAGACACAATACCATTTTTTACATTCTCATTTATAATATATTTATAATGGAATTAACACAATCAGTCATATTGAAAACACTCAAAATATTAATGTTAAAAATAATTTCATATAGAAGAATTTTTAAATATTCAATTGGTGAGGCCTCGGTTCGTATGTCCTCCTTTAAGTGACTCATCCCAATGGTATTTCATTCTTTATGTAATTCCATAAATTGGTGCCTCATTACATTGGTAACTTGTTTTAACTATCAGTGAGTCATTGTGTCAGTAGCACCATGCATCGGTAGGTCACTTGTACTGACAGTAGGATGATTAAATCAGAGGTTATGTACTTCAGTAAGTAATTTTTATGAATAAACTATCTGTATTAGTAATTCATGTTCACTGGTAAGTAGTATACATTGGTATGTGATATTCATCATTAAGAAGCCTGCATCAGTGAGTAATTAGTATCGGTAGGTCATCTTTATTTTCAGTATTTCATCACTTCTTTCGGTATCAGTCTCTTATACATGGAATTTGTTTTTATCTAGAATGTTTTAAAATATAAATGTAAACAGAATTTACCAAATCTACATGAGATCATAGATATACATAATCCCACTTATTGAAATTAATATATTTAATTTAAATTTTTAGACATGATTAATATGAATTATGAATTGATATGATGAATTTCAATTGACATGATGAATATGTATTGACATGATTTATGATTATTAAAACTTCAAATATGAGAGAGGAGGACCAACGGTCCCCTATGGGCTAACATACGGTACCCTAGGATCATATACCTATTAAGTAATATATAACTCCAATGAATTTCTATTTAGATAGAAAATTATTTTAAATGATCAATTAAAACATCAATTGATGCAAATATGTTTTCCACTTTTAGAAGAACTATACAAATCATAAAACATTCAAAATCATATTGTTGAAAATAAATTAGGATGGTTTTAAAGGAATCTTAAAATAAGTTATCTTTCATGACTGTAGATTATTCTATTCATTTCATAAACCTTAAGATAAAGATTCCCATCATTATTTTGATAGAAGACAAACATGTGATGTTTGAGAAATGACATGAATATTCCTTTCAAAACAAATTTTAAAAATAAAAAATGGGAAAAAATTATTTAATAAAAAACGTCGATAATTTAATAAACATTTTTGAAAACAATTTTAGAAAACATGATTTTTAAATAAAAATGAGTTTTTGATCGATGAAAGAAATAAAGATGCTTTTTATGAAAAAAAAATCATATTTTATTGTCTTGGGTAAATAATGTGAAGAAATGATGGCAAAGAATGTATTCTACATATACAAATAGATTATAATAAAATTCATGAGGTTATTTGGTGTTTAATAATTTGATTTTATCTTCAAAATGTAATCATAAACAATCATGATAAATGATGAGATTTTAACATAAAATCATTAAAATTTTATTAACATTGAAATTTACACCCCATTAAGGAATAAAAATAAAATAAGCATAAAATATCCTGATAATAAACATGTTAATGATATATATTTCAAATGGGATTTATATATACCTCAAAAAAAGATAGGTGTGTAACATAACGTATGTCTAAAGGAAAGAAAATTGAGAAAAAAAATCCATTACCCTTTTGGTAACTTTTGAACCATACACTATATAAATGAGAGATCATAAAATAGAAATATAAATCAACAAAACTCATGAAATTATTCATAAAAAAAGTTATTTATAAACATTAGTTAAATTAATCATGTGTTTAATATGACAAGTGACTCAAAGAAAAAGAAAAGTGTGATGGAAATCCCTTACATTAATTGTTGACTTCCATCATACATTATAAATACACATATATAATAAATTTAGGATTGTTATAAATATATTACAGAAAAATATTAATATATATCATAAAATTAAAGATTTTATAAATACCTTTTATTACTATTTAATAAACAGTTCCATGTTAACCTCATGTTTCATGCAGCAACTGCTTTATTATTCAAGTATGTTATGATTCGGTAATTTTATTACTATTACATTGACCATGGATAAATCATATATGAAATTTTAATGAAGATTTAAATATCATATATATATATATATTCATTATATTTTTTATTATACTAATTGATACATTTTAGAGATAGAAAATGGAATACATTGTTCATGGAGATGGTAGGCCGTACGTATGCATAAATTATGTTTCCATTTTTAAAACATATTCAATGAATCAAATTTAAATAATATATTACCATTATATAATCTTTTTATTTTCATATATATATATATATTATTTTCCCTAAAATCATCTTTATTTATTTTCATGTAATGTTTGAGCAAATATTGCTGCTTCAGGACGTAGTAGTCCACCCTACACATGAGCGACATTATTGTATTCCCACAAAATAAAATATATGAACGTATATGTGGTATTAAAATTATATAAGTATAAATATTTCATAAATATAATATAAAAATAGTTATTATATTAGTATATCCACCTTTTATAGGTTTATAAATAAAATGAATAACATCTGTTTATGTGGTAATACTTGGTCGTACATAAGAATGTTGATTTAGTATCCCAGTTAATGGATGAGGATGTGGTTTTAGGTAAATAAAATAACCTAAAAAATATAAAAATATTTTAGATATTTAATTTATTGCATCATCAAGATTTAATAAGAGTATAATGATTTGGAGGAAAAGAATAATATAAAAATCATAGTTATGTGTATTACCTCATCGTTGGAAAAAATCTTTTGGTTTCCAAAAAATGGTTCATTGGTTTTCATTTATAATAGATATAAGTATTTTGGATGATAATAGAGGATTTATTATGTGTTTTGGGTTGGTATTATATGATCTATATACTTTTTTATGTGATAAGAGGAGATGCAATTTTGGACTTTTATAAGTGAGGCGTGTGAAACACTTTTACATTTTTAAATGAAAAAGTTATACCCATTTTTTCTAATGATGAAATTATCATAAATGATCCATTAAGGGTAATATAATATATAAGTCAAATATATGGTCATAAAGTGTCTTTTCGAAATTATTTGGGTCATTTTTAATCCACATGTCTTTAGTTTTACCCTTGGTTAACCAATTTGTACCTTAACTATGGTAACAATTTTTAACTTTTTTTGAATTTATTATGGAAGAAAATTATGTTGAACATATTAGATAATAAAATTTTATTCTAATTAAAAATATGTAATTCAGTATTCCAAATTCCATCCACATAGTTGGAAAATATAATTTTAAATTAAACTCAAATTCTTGACGAGAAATTGGTTTTTCATAGGAACGATGTTCAATGTTTTGAAATGTTTTGTAACAAAATTGCATATAAATAAATATAGAATATTCTAAATTGGATTTTATGATATTTAATTGTGTTAATTTTAATTTTATACACATTTAAAAAAAATTAACTTTCAAAATTTATTAGATGAAAAAGAAATATTTCATATTAATGAAGTATTTTCACGATTCACTAAAATAATTAATCTTTTCATAAAAAACACTAAAAATTCATCATATGTTAACTATGACATGATAATTTAAAAATGATTATTAAATTAAAAAATTAATATTGAAAATGGGTTAAAAATTAATTTTTTATTATACACAAAAATAAATAAATAACATTTTTGTGATAAAATTGTATTTTTGAAACATATAATTAATTTCGAAAAATTAAGTAATAATTTTCAATATATATTATATATACAGAAAATAAATAAATAATTTTTAATTTTTTTACTATTAATATATATATTTTTAATGTCTATTTTATAACAGTAACATTTAAATAATAATTTTAATAGTTTATCACAATTCATTAAAACTCAGTGTTGAGTGTAACACAAGCTAAACTCAGTGTTGTGTGTAATTCAAGCTATTAATGAAAGTCAATTTATTTGAAAAAAAAATTTAGAAAAACATGGGTTGTTACAATATATATTATATTACCATATATATATATAGTTTATTTTTTAGTACATAATTAAATACTACAAATTTATTCAATTGCACACGTAAATTTAATAAAAAAAATTAGAATATTACAGTTTTAATGATATCCATCATTAATTAATATTAGAATCTTGATTCCTATTTTCAACACAGAAATTAATATCAAAACATTATTGGTGTTTATTCTAGACGAAATCCAATCATAATTGATAATGGTAGAATGAATCACTTGATGTGTATTATTAATTAAATTCTGAATTCTAAAGGAAGAATCTATTCATAAGATTCATAATTACAAAATTTTAATTATAAAACCCAATCTGAATAATTAAAAGCTCATAATGCCCAAATCTCATCTAAAATAATGTCTCCATAATATCATCCTCTTTCACCTTCTGTTGATGGTGCCTAGAACTCTAATTAATCATTAAAAAATTATTTATCTGCCTAGATCTAATCAAACAAATAAATTATGTGAATTAATCTATACTTCTTCTTAATAGTGTTGTTATTCACGAATCAATAAATAATTAAAAGTGTCATGGAACCATCTTTATTTTTGAAAAATAAAAAATGATCACAACATGGTAAAGTGATAGGTAGAATGAAAACATTATCAAGGAAATATGGAAATGGTTTTTTCAATTTAAAAAGTTCTACTTAGTACATTAGATAAGGTGGTATACAAATATTCGTTGAATCAAACACTAAATAAACAGTTACTTATTCTTCCTAATTAGGAATAACTCTAAGTAATTAATTAGGAAGATGGTCCACAAATTCATTCACTACTTGTATGTCACTAATCAAAACTATTCTTTTCTTTTCAACAACTTGTTCATGATAACAATCACTGATATCTTTAATAAATTCCTCCTCTTAATTTTATGTCATATAATGTAGGAAATCATAAAAAAAATTCCTGGATTTGAAATAAAATTTAGAATTATAAAATGAAAACAAATTCATACCCAAAAAGATATGAATCTCTACTATGGTCAGTTCAACATAATTTATTGGAATAGCCATACCCCTAATGATAATATAAAGATTGATAGAATTGTTATTTTATTTAATTCTCTATCGTAGAGTTTTACCAAGAGTAATATATCATAATCAAATGGTGATATTATAAATTTAACTGAAAATGTCTCATAAATCAATGAATACGAATTTCTAGAGCCAAAAATAGTATGGGAATATTTCGAATAATCAAATAACATAACTGTAACCCATTAATTTGATGGACCAAAATCAACTATAAGAGTTGGAAAATAATTTTCTACATGTTTTTTCTTTAGATATGGATAATTTTAGCCCATAGTAGTAAAATTAAGATAAACATTTTTATATGACCTAACTCATTGAAACTAAAAAATCATATTATTCAGTTTTCACTACCTACCTAGTAACCTCCCTTGCAGTCATGATCTATATGACCAATATTAACCCATCATAATAACATCCCAGTCTTTGAAATTTATTTTCCAGGAGGCTTTTTAGAAAACCATTCACAATGTGTGAATTTGGTTTTCTTACCTCGAAACATCTTTTATGAATTCTTTCACATTTCCTACCAATAGAAAATATTCATTTTCAAGTGGTAATTAGACATATTATCTTAAAGAAACTCTATTTATACCCTCTCCCCACATCTAACAAGTTTTTCATTGATTTTAAACATACATAAAGCCAACACACTTCATTATCATGGATTCAATACTATGAAAAATTCATTTATATTAATATCATGATCCAATTTAAAATTTTGGATGTACCATTCCAATAGACTGAATTTTTATTTATATTAATCAACAAAAACATACTTCTTCTGTCTCAATTATATGAATTAATTTTAAATCATATGTTAAAAAAACCTTAGGAAAACATTTCTTACTAAAATAATTCTTAAATTCATCACATTAAAAGGCATAAATATCGTTAATTTCTCTGATATTATTATACATTGAACATCACTAGTCGACATCACCATCAAACTAATTTATTGAATGATATTCCTTTTAATGATTTGAACAACCAATGAAAACCAATATTTTTATAGGGATATAATCAATCCTTTAGAATGAATATGTTCTTATTATAAACTTAATGATAGTGATTTTGTCTCATAAAATTCAATATTTATTCGTGTTTTTCTAAAGTACATCATATATATCTCTTTCATGGATACACTACCATAATTTTTTGTATATGTCAATAGAGATATCACTTTAACAAAATGATTTGTTCCATGTCAAACCATTCAGGATTGTGATTTAGAAGGATGCTTTCATTTTCGTAACTTCCCAATAAAACATCCTTGTTTCTCATATGGGAATCCATTCTAAAAAAGAATACATTAGATGAAGTAACATGTTAAACTTAAAATTCAATATCAGTTTAAATTAAAAATAATGTAAAATATTTCAAGGTCATGCTTCAAATATTAACCTAAACATTAATGTTATCTGAACCTGACCTTTGATACCAACTATATGGACTTATCCTTAGGAATACCATATTCTATTATATATAGACAAAAATTATCATTATTAAAATCATGATAATAATTTAAGGTTTATTGTTTTATATAATTTGTTCATAACCCATACATAAAAAGACTATATATTACATGGTGTGAACTTTTAATTAGTATCCATTTTTTCAATAATAATTAATCATTTAAAAAGTTGAATGTTTTCTTTTCAAATCAAATATCCATAATTTATATCCTGACATCTTCTTAATACTATTCATTCCTAAAAACCATTGAAAAGTTATTATAAAACAATGGATTAGCTTGAAATTCTATGTAAGGTGTGTGAAAAAAAGACATAAACCCATTAGTACATGATTATTTCCCTAAAAAATAACTTCAGGGATCAGAACTGAAATTTTCATATCCAATAGGATTACATTCTCTATATAAATATTTTCAAAAATTATTTCATAAAAAACATAAGGATAAAAAAACTCATGAATGATTCATTGAAATAGTTATCATAAAATAATACATTTCACCTTTAAGAAGTTGTAAACAGATTCCATTAAAAATGATCTCATTGATAACTCTTTTTGTAATCAATAGATTACCATAAAACCCATTTGAATAATAGACAACCCATACAAATTTCAGGGGAAATCATTATACATTCCATTCTTAAAAATGGAAAAACAATGAAGTCGACTTTCATACATACCACGCCAACAAATGGAATCACCATAAAGACAACATTTATACACAATGCATTATAGGGTTATTATAAACCCACCCATCATTGAATTATCATAAAAACACCAGTAATTGGTTATTAACATAACCACCAGTTAAAATGTACAACAACCATAACAAAATAATACCACATAAAATATTTAAATTTTCAACATGTTATTCATAAAATTTAATTTTCACTCATAGTAATACATTTCAATTTATTGAAATAATCAACCAATTGTTTAAAAATATTTTATATAAAAAAATACAAAGAAAAAGTGAAATGGGTGTTTCTTTATTAAGAAAACAAAATGAATCCTTTTAGAGGACACCAAATATAAAATAATTATCATAGAGGTTGAGAATATTCTATCACCATATACCTGGAATAAAACATTCTTTTTTTTTGATTTGTAAAGAATGTCAAATTTTTAATACATAAAACACAACAATGTTATTATTTTTTAAACCCTTGTAATTCTCCAAAAATCTAAAAAAGTCATATTATATTTTATGGAGTATATGATATTAAACACCAAGCATAATATGGAATATAAAAACTTGAGAAATTATGATATATTAATGTTTATATAAATTCAATAATTCCAATATAATATGTTTCATGAATAAAATGATATCCTCTTGAATTGCAAACAACATAAATTTTATCTTGATCTACATGGAACATCATGGTTATTGGTGCACTGATCGGACACGGAGCCTCCGGTGTGTCCAGTTGGCAGCACTAGTGGGTGTCACCCCCTCTTCTAAAATGGATAGATTTTCCGGCCATTTTTTATAGCCAAGTGGCCCAAGTGCCTCCCTAATCCCTCTCCACGCAACGTGTTGGAACCACACCCTTCCAATACCATGACGCATGCGGGCGCTACTCATCCACACAACTAGCTCATCCAGACGCGACTTCTCCGGTGGTGCCACGCCGGCTGTTCCATATGTTAGCCACCAGAGATGTTCTGGTGGTCCATTTTTCTTCCTGTCGGTGCCTAAAGGCCTCGCAGGTTTCCACATTCACTACGAATTCCTCATAAATTCCATGCCACCATGTTAATCAGTCACGCACAAGACACACTCATAATCAAAAAATGGTGTGGGCTCCTGACCTTGTTCTGATTTTCATTCACCCTATGCATTAGTGTTCTAACATGGGGTGATATAAATAAACAAAAAGGAAGAACATAACCCAATTTAATACCCTGAAACTCCCACCATCATGAAAAGATGAGATGGGGATCAACACGTTAGTTGGTTTTCCCATCTTCGTTGTATTTTACAAGAACAGAAATAGTAGTAAAATCATTCATGTAAACCCCCTACCTGGATTCAGAGGATTCCATTGTTGATGAAGGGAAGAATCTATGTTAAGTGTCATTCATTAATGTATATTTGGTGTTCTCCAACCGTCATCGATCGTTCACCATTATTCATTGGATAGAAGTGACAACATCAGTGTTTTGTCAGTGGTTCCTCTCATCAGTACCCAAAAATAAAGCAATAGGATTGTTTAAATAAAAGAAAATAAACCTCCGACGTTGCATTCATTAATGTGGTATATTAATGATTTGTAATTAATGAACAATTAAGCCTATAAAAATCATGATTATGCAACTGAAGGGTTGTGCGATTAAATGTATATTTTTTAACGTTTGAAGATACACTATAGTCCCTCCACTCATCGATCAATGGTGGGGAGAGAATAAAATAACTCAAAGAATTATTTTTTTAAATTATTTTTTTTTAAAAATTCCAGAAATTATCATTTCCATCCGACCCTTTCCGGTCAAAGTTATGTTTCCCTTATGTGAATCGTGATGTTGGGAATTTAACGGTGCCCTCATTTTTTCAATCTGAGCACCGGTTAAAAATATTGAAAACCATGTTCGTATGTTTACTAAACGTACCTTATAAAATGTTCAAAATTCTGTTCCCAGCTCTCCAAGCCTCAGAATCATGTGCTGTCAATTTTCACAGTCTCTTAAAAATTCTAATTTATTAAAATATTTTATGGATTTTCTAGGTCTTTAAATTCTCCCCACATTATGGATTTTCATTTTTGAAAGCAATAACAAAAGATAAGAAAACAAATTGGGGTAATGAGTACGTATCTAAGCCTCCTGCTCCCATGCGCTCTCCTAGAGTTTCTCATGCTACCACCAAACTCGCAATAGAGGAATCGACCATCCACGAAGGACCTGATCTAATCAACCCACAATTTCCCAGGGGAACTCCACAATCATTGCCCCATAGTCAATTCCCATCTCTCTCTAGTTGATGATGTGTTATGGATCATGCATGTATCTCCTCAACTACGACATGTGAAAAACATTATGCATCTTATGCATCAGTTGGGGATGATCTAGGTTTTACACCATCTCACCAACTCTACTGAGAATATAATATGGTCCAAAAAACATCAGAGATATCTTGCATCCCCTATCAAATATCTACAATCCTCATCGAGGTGAGACCTAAAGGAAAACATGACCGCCCTCCTAAAACTCCAAGGTTATCCATGTCCTATCAGCATAAGATTTCTTCCTTTTCTATATAGCCTTTATCTACTCTTGAATGACCTGATCCTTCTCAGTGGTATATCGTACCAACTTTGTACCCATAAGTGATGACTACCCTTGGTCTTTTAAGCATATACCTGATCTGCATGGTCGTCCATACAACCCCTCAAATAGTTTGATGTCGATGGTGGAGTGATAATTGTTGTTGTATGTTAACTCCACCAGTGGAAAGTGGTCCTCCAAACAGTTTCAATATTCAATGACACAAGCGCGAAAAATTTCCTAAACCATCATCATGGTCTTGTCCCTCTGACCATCTATCTGAGGAGGCAAGGTAGTGCTCAAACAGAGTTGAATCTCCAACTCATCTTCCAATCCTTTCCAGAACCAGGATGCAAAATGAGTTTCATTATTTGAGATGTTTGTCGATGGAACCCCTTGAAGTCATAATATCTCATGTATGTAGAGGAATTTGAATCCCTCAACGGATCCCTGCACTCAGATGTGTAGGAAGTGGGCCGACATGGTGATTCGGTCAAAAATCACACATATGGGATCATGACACTATTAATACATCGTAGCCTAGTCACAAAGTCCATGGAGATTCCATCTCACTTTCATTATTGCATCTCAAGTGGATGAGTCAAGCCTGCTAGTACCTAGTTGTCGACCTTCACTTGGTGACTATTTAGGCATTGTGAAATGAACTCTTCCACTACTTTTGTCATCCTTGGCCACCAGTACTAACACCAGAGGTTATGGTACATCTTCACCACACTATGATATATCAGTAGAGGGGATGTTTGGAAATACCCAAACACCACTTCTTTATCATCCCTAGTAACATTGTTCATCCACTAAAAAAGATGACTTGCTACCCACATTCAAAAAATTATTCAGGAGCCTTTCCTGAGGATATCTCAGCATGTTTGGTCTGATAATCAACGTTCTCATGTTGTACCTTATTTAATCACTGAAGGATTGGTGGAGTAGCTATCATAGACTTTTGGTAAGATACTCCATCACTATCCATGAACGATAACTGAAACGTGGTTAGCAACTCTGTTACTCACTCAGCAATTTTAAACCATACTTCTTATTATCTGCATCTTCCACCATAGTCCCCTTCCCAATATTGTAGACCATATCAAAGACAAAGTCTTTGAGGAAATCAATACATATCCACTATATCATGTTCATATCCTTTAGTGAAAAGAAATACTTGAGACTCTTCTGATCAGAGTATACAGTAAACCATTCTCCCATCAAGTAGTGAAGCCATATCATCAATGTAATGGAATCTACTACTAAATCCAAGCCATGGGTGGCATATATTTTATCATTCTATCTCAACTGTCTTGATCCATAAGAAATCACCTCTATCTTCTATATCAAGACACATCCTAGTCTGGTCCCTGAGGTGTCATATTTGTCTTCTTTACCAACACACTCTTCTGGAAGCCTCCAGTTGGGGTCACTCTCCAGTTTCATTCTCAACACTTGGAAACTCTGATGGTATCTATATGTCCATAATAATGGTTGTGCCTTATATTTCAAAGCAGACACTGGTGCTACTACTCTAGAAAAGTCTGGTACAAATATCTATTAGTATCTATCCAACCCCAGGATACTCTGCACGTCAGTCACACTGCTTGGTCTCTATAAAAAAGAACTACAACTATCTTCACAGGATCCACATCAACTCCAGCCTCCTAGAAAATGTGTCCCAAAAAGTTGACCTCATGTATTTAAAACTATCAATTTGAGATCTTTCCATAAATCTGGTGCTCTCAGAGTGTATCTAGAACTATTTGCTGATGACGGGTGTGCCCCTCCTTTGACCCTAAGTACACCAAGATATTTTCAATGAAGAACACCATAAATCAAGCGAGGTAAGGCGAGAAGAGTCGATACTGGTGCTCTCAGAGTGCATCAGAAGGCTATCTTCGTTTCGTCCTCATCCCATACCAGAAGCTAATGACATCCTAATCTGATTTCTATCATTGAAACCCATCGAGATCCCTTCAATTGATTGGAGATATCATCAATCCTCGAGAGTCGATACTAGTTCTTCAATATCACCTAGTTCAGTCTCCAATAGTCTATGAAAAGAAATAATCTATTGTATTCATTCATGGAGAACAAAATCTTGGATTCCTATGGATAAACACATGGCCTTATGAACCACTTACCCTACAATTACTCTAGCTATACCCTAAACTCACGAAGCGCTATGGGAGCCATTGGATATTCTGGTGTAGATATCAAGTTCTTCTCAGGGTACTTTTGGTGTATAAGTCTACCTGTCTATGGGGAGGTAGTCTTGGGATATCATCAAGAATGACATCTGTATACTGGTCCACCACTATAGTATAACTCTGACTCCTCTCGTCAACTACTCCGATCGTATGTCTAGAAAGCTTATGATTTATTGGTTTCATGCTCCTCTATGAAATCAAATCATGAGATTCAATGGTTCCCTTCTCTTCGGTGAAGGAAACCCTAGTATCCTCTTTGCAGACACACCTTACATTGTGCTTAAAACTGTCAATCTGAGCATGGACCGTAGATAGCCAGTCCATACCAAATATGATGTCATAAGGCATCAACCCTACTACTATGAGATCCCATCTGAATCTCTCACCGCTTAGAGTAAGCTCACACAACCGGCACCATTTTGTTATCATCAAATCCCTTCTTGTAGAAGTATTTAATCATTAGGGTCATGCCAATGCATCCACAAAAATCTCCAAGATTTGAATGAGAGTATTTCAATAAAAGAGTGACTAACACTGATGTGTATTAGAACTATATCTAGAGTGGAGTTGACATAGGTAGTACCTTGAATCATCTCTAGAGTGTTGTAGACATATACCTAAACTGCTTGAACCTGAGCTCATCCCTATCCACCTGCTCCATAAGGTCGGGGTGGACAACTTAGAGGTGGTGGCTGTAGAACCTCAAACTGTCACCCACAACCTACTGCATGGCATGCTCCTATGCCACATCAGCTACCCTGCGGACCACCCCAATCTAATATCTGCCTCTATGTTTTTTGTCCCTCAACAGTCTGATGATCTTCAGTGTGGAGGGTCAGGAATTCGTGAGCAATGTGACCCTACCCGCCACACGAGTATCATTGTATGATCCGCTATTGACCTCCTTTTTCCCATGAGATATTCACCTTCCACCACATATCTTGGGGTCTTCAACCATAAGTTATGGCCCACTTGGTCACCGATGGCATCTGCCTACTTCCTACTACAGATGACTCAGCCATGAGTCGTTCGGTGGTGGTTTTCCTTGTGAGTGCTTGCTCCACCAGGATGCTCTTCAACAGATGTTCTCTCTTTAGCACTACATTCATGATCAATATATTGAGAGATATCATCAACGATTTGATCTCCCACAGGAGACCCTTCTTAGTGGTCTGGGACCAGAAGAAAAGTACCCATACCATGTCAGTGGTTTAATGGGAAAGAATAGTGAATCGTGCCGAGTACTGGTCTTCTGTCAGGCCGCCCTGCTATACGTGTAGGTGCTCTTGGATATGAACAGAGAATAGAGTCTCTAGAATGATATCTTCCCTCAATAGGCTCTCAAATTCCATCCTGGAGAGGGTTTCCTCAACGTGAATCTAGAGCGTCAGGCTCCACCATCACCCTATAGTTCCTTGTAATAGATGAGTAACTAGGATACCCATCTTGTTTGCTAGTTTCCCAACTAGGCAGAAAACTCATGACATAACCTCCAACAATTCCTCAGCTACCTTTGGATCCGTCTATCCCAAAAACCTCATGGGCCGCTTCCACTGGAACATGTGCAGTATACTATGTTTGTGGCCACCATCCCTGGTGGGGCTGGTGAAAAATGCTTTCCTATCAGTAGTGGTGTTGCTGGTACACCACCTGAAGGTACCATCACCGTAAGAGGGCCATTCATCGAAGCATCTTCACTCGATGGGCCATCATAGTGAACTCCCTCTAGAGTCCTGGATGATTGTCTATACGGTGGCATACTGTAATAGATAGATCCACCACGATAAATAAGTTATACCTAGTGAGCTGACTCAAAAAATATAAAAATAAAAAAAATCCAAAACACACACATCATTGTTTTCCTGTATGGAGTCGAAAATTAGAATTCAGGGTCCTGGTGTATGAATACATTGGCCTCTGCACCAAAACTGGACTCCCCTAACTAAAAACCATACTCAAAACTCTAAAAATTATTTCTCCATTAAAAATGATCATAGTCATAATAAATTTCTATTACCAACTCTTCTAATATAACATTGTCACGACCCATCCCTCGGGGCCCATTCCGGGACTACCCCAATCCCGCCTTCCATAGGCTAGGGGTTAGAGACTAGAACGGAATGGAATATCCCAAATAAGGGAATGAGGTTTCTTTAAAACTGTAAACAAACAGACAGGGTAAATGATAAAAAAACTGCATAGTATAACTGACTAATGTAAAAGTGTGAACTGATGCAGAATGGGCCAGAATACAAACCTAACTAAAATAAAATATAGGAAAAGGGTAAAATAGCTACTGAGGTCATCCTCCAAGGATCCTACATGAAGTGTAGGTATCTCTCATCTATTCAACTCTTCACATCCTGGTATCCTCTTTGCACTATCTAGTTCGAGCTCCCTTTCCTTGGTGAATGTTGTCTGTCATCTATAGAAGACACAACAAGGTGTGGTTGAAGCCCACACAGGGGGTGGGAGAGTATAAAAACTCCTAGTTACGGCCCCAAGACCCCTGAAGGTCTCCCATAATTTCAAAAAAACAACCAAAAAAGCATGATCAAGATCCCAAAGCACAAGTAAAAGTCACAACTCAAACAAGGTATAGAAAATAAATAATATGAACAATTATGATTAGTTGTAAATAAAAATCATCTTATTTCATTGAGATTCTCTACTACTAAATCACAAAGAAGTCTCTATGTCACCAATCCACACATTTTTGTATGTCACTGATCCACACAGGGTCATAAGTCATCCATCCACAATAGATCGAAAGTCGTGGATCCATGACGGGCCACTCTGAGGCTGGTCCTCGTCCGACCTCACTACTGCTGATCCACATCAAGTCGTATTTCATCGATCCACAGAGGGTCATAAGTCGTCGATTCACATAGAGTCGTAAGACACTGATCCAAAAATGGGTCATAAGTAATCGATCCACAATGGTTCGTATGTAACCAATCCACAAAGAGACATAATTTGATGATCCACTACGGGACACTCCAAGTCATGTTATCATCGATTCATGCTACTACTAATCCATAGAGGGCCATTCTAAAGACTATCAAAAAAGGGTATAATGTCACCTGTCAGCCAATCGTAAGATTCTTGCACATGGTATGCATGGTTTCCATAGATTATAATACTTAAGATATAAGTCATACCTAAACATACTTGATGTCCCATGAAGAGGTATACTGAAGAACCTCTTTGTCATAAGGGTTCCAATGCAACAGACAACATGTCAATCAAACGCTTGGTATGCAAGTTATATGTAATTTAGTGCTGAGGGCCTAGTTGGATTCGAGTCCGATCCAAAATGTTCATACTAATTTTTTTTCCAAAATGTAGGTGGAGTATGTAAAAAGGAGCATCCTGTCAAAATGGTTCCAGCACCATAGACATTTCATCAAACAGACGTTTGGTTTAGGAGTTACACATGTTTTAGTGAAAAGGGGTCAGTTGGGTCTAGTACGGGTTCGGCCCAGTATGCAGGTTCGGCTTAGCCAGTGCGTTGGAGATACATGGAAATTCCAACTCATATTCTGGGTCTGTTGTTTGTGCACTGACTAGATATAGAGCATCCGGTTCGGCCTGCTGGCGGTGCCAGGGGGCCCCACCCCTTCTTTTGAAACAGTTTTCTCAGCTGTCTGTTTTGTCCAGCCAAGCAGCTCGAGGAGGCCCCTCCTCTCTTTTAGTGTGGTATGTTGGCACCACACCCTTCCACCATAGTGAATCCGGAGGGCACTACTCTTCCACGCGGCTGGAGGTGCCGATTTTGGGCACTACCGCACCGGCTGTGATGTGTCGCCGATTGCCTCTTGGGGCCACCAAAAATATTATGGTTGTCCTTTTTTCATCCCATCTACGTCTAATTTCCTCCCCGGTAGCTGCCTTCACTGCGATGTCCATAAATATTTCTTTACACTATATTTTCTAGCCACACACAAGAAATGTTCATAAACAAAGAATGGCAGGGGGTCCAAACCATGTTTGGATTGGCCGACACTCTTTGCGTTAGTATTCTATCATGGGGTGATATCAACAAACAAAGAGAAATAACACACCCCAATTTAAGACTTCTCAACTACCAACCCTATGAATATAAGATATGAGGATCAACCTGTTATTTGGTTGGTCCTCATTAATTGTATTTTCCAATAACTAAAATAGTGTGGACATCATGCACGTAAAACTAATACCTAGATTCAGTGGATTTTGGGCTAAATGAGGGAAAGAGATCATGTTCAAAGTCGTTCATAAAATTCAATTATGTGTCCTCCAACAGTCATCGATAAATCAATATTCTTTATTGGAGAGAAGGGACATCATCAGCATTTCATTAGAGGTTCCTCTCATTGGTCCCCAAAACCAATACCATAGGTTTGTTTAAATAAAATAAAAGGAACCACCCAAGTTGCTTTCATAAATCTAGTTTATTAATGAACTGCAATTAATGAACTATTAATCGTACCAGCATCACATATATGAAAGCTATGGGTCATGTGATTAAATATATCTTATTTAATGCCTAACGTAACACAGCAGTCCCGCCATGCATCGCTCAATGGTGGGAAGAGAATAAAATAACTCAAAAAATTATTTGATTAATTTAATTTTTTTGAAAAGTCCAAAAATTAACTTTTTCATCCAACCCTTGCCAGTCTAGGTTAATCACTCCTTAAGAAAATTTTGGCACTGTGAATTCCACCATGCCTCAGATTTTTACTCCAAGAACCAGTTCAAAATATAGAAAACCTTGTCTGTAAGTTTATCTAAACATTCCTTGAAAAACGTTCAAAATAATGTTCTATGCTCTCTAGTCCTTGGATTCACATTCCGTCCATTTCTGCAGTCTCTAAAAAATCCCATTTAATTAAAAAATTATATGTAATTTTCAGGTGTTTAAAAATAATTACTTTCATTGATGGCTTTCTTTATATGAAAGACTGAGTTTTATCAAGTAGTATTAATATTATTATTTAAAATTACAATAATTCACAAGAAATTAAATTAGTGGTAATATATGTGATTAAATAAATATTACAAATATATGGTTTACAAAAATATAAAAATAATTCATTAGTTAAAAATAAACTATAAATTAATATAAATACAATTGAATATAAAAGATATTTTTTCGTGAGAAAAATGAGTTTTATCCTAATAAATTAAATTAATCACTATTAGTTAATGATATTAATGAAATATATATATATATATAACAATTAATGTTTTAGTCATAAAATATATTTTATAGGTATAATATAATAACAAATCCATTTTTACGTTTGAAAAGTATATTTTTCAAATGGAAGTTCTAGAGCCTTTTATTGGCATACATATTTTAATTCATTATTTTAAAAATTTTATAATTTATATTTCAGAAAATAAACATAATTTTTGATAAATTAATTTAAAAATTTTCTTATGTTAAATTATTATTATTTTTTCTACAAAGGTTGATTTTTAATGAATAGTGAAGAATGCTAACTTTTATGTGAAAGCTGTTTCTTCATCTAAATATTTTCATAATTATAAATTATATTTTAAATTATTTTAAATTTAACATTAGAAAAACTTTAAATATATTAACGCAATTAATTTCATTTTAATATTTTTTATATTAATTTTTTTTATAAAAACATTTCAAAAATTTTATAAAATTTTACTTCTGAATCTCACTTTGTAGTTACGTAAGAAGGATAAATTTTAAATAAATTTCTACAAATTATATGATTCAAATTTGAAAAACTGGATTAAATATTTCGTATAATAAAAATTTAAAACATCTATAAATGCGATCATAGTTTTTTAACAACAATATGTGTGAAAAAAAATTAAATTAATAACTATGTTTAAGGTGAAAATGATTATACTTAGTGGTTAAAAATTACATTTAAGGGTCTAAATGAGCTAAAACCTTTCCAAAAACACATTGGATGGAAATATTCTGACCATGTATCCACTTTTTGAAACTTTTATTCATTATAATTGGCATAAAATTTAAGAGATACCACAAAATTGTGTTTAACTTTCTATATTTACAAGTATTCCACTCCTCCCCAACTACAAAAAGGATCTCACTGCCCTTAATTATTCATACTTCTCAAGAACCTTTTTTAATAAAAAACCAGACTATATATGATCCTTAAATCCCTCCTATTATATTATATTACTCACTTTGGGAAGAAATCAAATCATAAATGTTCTTTGGTGCAATCCAAAAAGGTTACATGAAGAAGAGGTATTGTTCTTCAATGTGCACTTTTGTTTTTATTTCTGTCTCTACCTATTCAATTAATATTATGTACTTTTCTCTTATAATAAAATATATATCATAAATATAATTAGTTTTTTGAGGTTATTACCTAAAACTATGCATGTATTTTCTTAATGGGATACATAATCATCGTTTTTTGGTATAGTGGACTACCGCCACACGAAATGATGTTGTCTGTTTTTTCAATATCACCATTAATGGTTGGAAATAATGTTGTATTTAGTTTTTAAATTGTATATAAATTATATTTAATATTTCATTACGAAATATTAATTATTTTATATCACATTATTTCTTACTATCCATTAAGTGGGCATACTATAACATCATTTGTGGATGTGTGGACTATCTCCTCCTCAAAGTGATATGAATCGTTCATCCATTACGTGAAATTTAACAATGATATATTTAATAAAAAATGTTATATATATACGACAGAAATATTGAATTATAATTATAATATACGTATATATAGTTAACTTTTAATTTATTTAATTTGACATGAAATTTTAAATAATGTTTATGTATACGTTCGACCAACTATCTCCATGAACGGTGTATATCATTTCCTATATAAATTTTTTATTACACTAAAAAAATATATAGTTTTTTAATATGATATTCACATCATATTTTCCATTATGGACATGATGAAATCATAATATTTATAACAAAAAAATAATAATTCGAAACAAACTAGAAAAATAATCCAATTAAAACTGAAAACTATGAAAATAATGAATGATTGTTAACATACATGTGATAATATATTGCGAAAGGATCATATATTATATCATAAGTATTACTATGGTTATGGAATAATTTATTAACATGTATGAAAACTATATACAAGAATTTATACTATTTTCAACAAAAAGAAGCACCATGAAAGAGGATTTCTATTGTCACAATTATTTTGGCGTGACTAATTACTTGTTCACCACTCATTTATTTTGTGTAAAGTATATAATTTCCTATGAAATTTGATATAATTAATTTAATTTATTTAAACATATTTATAGTTTTAATTTATTCTATTCTTTAATATAACTCATGATTCAATAGTTATTCAAGTATTAAATAATTTCATCTCAATTTAAATTCCATGGAGACTTATTTTTTATTATGACCCAATTCACCTTTTTGAGGTTTATAAACATATAATTTAACATGTAATATAATCAATACATTATTAATCATGTTATTTTATGTTTTAAATTGAATTATTTCATTCATGGGTATTTTATATTAAAATTACATAGTGATGAATGTTATTGTGGAATCCCACTTTATTTCTTGATTTTAAATTTTCTGTTAAAATAATTGATTTTTAATAAACATTTTTTTTGAATTTAATTTTATCTTAAATATAAATATTTTTTTGTGATTGATATGATTATTTCTTAAGCTATATACTATTCTTAAATATGTTTTTATTAGTATTTTATTATCTAGGGAAACATGGAAAAATATGTATTTTTACTCAATACAGATATTTGATAAGGAACATTATTTAAGACATAAATTGATATTTCAATATATTATGAATGTTTTGGACTAGAAATAATGGGTTCATAGGGAAATTATATATCCCCTAGATGCATCGATAGACATTAATGATGAAAATCAATCAGAAAAAATAAATGGATTTCTACTTGTAGTTTTAAAACCTCTTATGTAAGGTCTTGATCATATAGTTTTTCATGTGCCTGAGACAAAAAATTCAATAATTAATCATTTTCATCATTTAGATTTTATTTATTATTATTATTATATATGATATTTTCTTATGATAAAATCTTTGGATTCTGTTGATTCTATGTTTATTGATTAAATGTCACGTGTTTTTTTATTCAACTTTTCATTTTGTTTACGGACTTCATTCTTTGTTATTTTTTAAATGAATTGTGTTAACAGTAATTTACCTTTGCATATTTTTTATTCATTATTAATTTTATTAAATGAAATGTGTTTTTGGTTATTTATATTTCCATATTTAATTTTCTCATTGATTAAATTTTTATACTTATGTAATTAGCCATTACTGAGATTTTGAGCTCAACCTTATTTAGATTAAATTCCACAGGAATCCATGAAGTATTATATGAAATATATAAAATATTTTCTTCACATAATAATGTTATTATTGATTGAAATTTTGTTGATTTTTTTATTCAATTGTAATACACGACTCATGTAATTATCTAGTTGACTAATAAATTTTTTGTTCCTTTTGGACACAATTTTCATATATCTATGCCAATGTAATGGTATGAGGAACTGACTACGAGCTTTTGGGGTCTGTGTCGATAATGTTGGTATCAAAGAAAGTATTGTGGAAAACATGGAGGCTATATGTAGGAAAACATTTATTAAAGAAGATAACCCTATGACATAATTTTTGGACATGTATTGAAGAACATCCTAGAATTTTTGTATGGTATATATTATTTGGGTCTTCCTAGTAAAAATCACAGTCTAGATACTAAATATGGATTTTTTTCATACATAGATATACCTAAGTGTAAGAATATCAAAAATGGTGGGTTAGGATTGAATCAATTGTAACATTGTATATGATAATGGACCTTATTGTGCACCTATCTTGAAATTCCATAAGGATATTCTTAGGATAATTCATATTTTATTTTAAAACCATTATGATGTATTTGAATATATTTCAAAACATTATTATCTTACTTAAACATAATATATTTTAGTATGAATATATTTAGTCAGGATTTAGAAAAACAGTAGTTTATTATATGGTTATTATAGCTCATATTATGGTTTTTTGTTTTAGTTAATGGCTTGAACCCTATGGAAACTTATTAGCATTGTCCATGTTGGAAAATGTGATAATGATCAATAAACAAATTGGATAACTTAAAAAATAAATGTTATCATTGTTATTAATTATCAATATTCATGAAATATGATTAACAATATATAACATGACAAACTCATAGACTCACCAACAAATAGAAGTGTGATGTTTTATAATAACTTGAGTGGTGGAGACCATGGAAAAAAGTAGGATCAATTATTATAATTTCTGAAAAGTGAAAGGAGAAACACTTAATAGTTTGTCAATGTAATTGAGTAATTATTTAAGTGTGAAAATATTGGCATCAAGTACATACATTCATAGAATAAACGAAGAGTACTATGAAATGAAATATTACAAATCATGTGGGTCCTTTTATTGTTCATTTTCGTGTGGAGAACCTAGTCAATACTGAAGTTAATGCAAACTTTTAAATAGTTACCTCTAGACTATTTAAGGTCCATAGTGGAAATAAAATTTATGGTGTAAGTATTTTTTTTATTCAAGAAATAAACTATCAAAATATATTTCTAATGGTATTTTAGTAACAAAAATCATGAAGAATCTATGGATTCTATTAAATTTTATAAGAAATTGTGTATTCATTGAACTATGAGTTGTGTACACCATCATGGGTTAATGAGTTCAAGATTGAAAATAAGATCAATAACTTAAAAAGCACTTTTATCATTTATAAAATTAAATTCTACCTTTTTTAAATGCTTTTTGGAGAAATATATGGAAAGTATACGTTTTAGAGGAAACATTATTATAGGAATGATGAATTTGAATTTTATAGATATATGTTTAAATGTATTGATAAAAAATAGGGTTGATATGTATGTAAGATAGTTAAACATTATAAATAAGGTTGTATGAAAAACCTAGTATAAAGGTTAATTAATGAAAAATTTCATTTCAAGGATTTTCATCGTATTTTTTTAAAAAAAATTATATGAATTATCTAGTTTAGAGAAAGGTAAACCCCTATAAAGGGTGATAACATGTCATGTCTTGTAAGGAGGCGAGGCCTGAATGCATTACCGAAGGAAGATAAGGGTTTCTCACCTACCATTGGCATATATGATATCCTGATCAACTTTTAAATTTTTTAATCTAAAAAATTTGATGGATAAATATTAATGATGAAATATTGGTATTAATTTTGGGGTTTACAGATTAAACAATTATATTGGATAAGTAGTGATAGCTATATTAGTTTTGTAAAATATGTACAAACAGTTGGAAATAATTTTAACTATTTTAAAGAACCTAATATCCTTTATAATTTAATTTTAGTAAAAAATGGAATAATAACTGTTGGAATTTATTTTTAGGGATATATGAATAAAATTGGATTTGATGGAAGCAGAAATAAAGGAAGAAATAAGATTTTTTAAATATAAATATGTCATTTAAGTATATTTTATTATATTATTATGTAGTTAAATAATTACCCAACATTAAAAATGATCTTCAAATTAAATTTTATCCTAATACCTTAATATTTTATTTATCCAATGATCTTCTAATTCAAATCATATTTATGTCTTAGAGGCCCTTAACATTCCATTGTTCATTCTCTTGTTTATGACCAAAGAGATGAATCACTCTCTATTAATATTTAAACTTTTAATATATTTTCATATCTCCACATTACAAAACAATTCTCGTAATTTGAATCCTAATTATACGGTATTCAATGTGACTTTTGTTATTTCTACTCTCTATTATCAAGATAATATTTTACCAACCCTTATAACAATGTGGGATTTTAAGGAAGAAAATTTCATATATAAAACAGTATATTAACAAGAATAATATTAAATTACAAGGATGAAATTTATTTATAGTGTGAAGAAATAAATGTCCAGAAACTATAATTTATGGATATGTTATTGGATAGCTTGTATGACACGTAACACCAATCAAAAAATGAAATATAACTACCAGAGACATTATGATTAATTAATATTTAGATAAATTCAATCTTTCAAACGGAATATTTTACAAAAAAAAATTAATTTACCTCTATTAAACACACCATAGTGATTATCATGAACTATGAGAAACACTTAGGTTTTATTTCATTATATGAAACAATTAATTTCTTTTATTTCATTCATTATATGGAAGACTAAGTTTTACCGAAAACTATTAATATTATTATTTAAAATATAAATTATACACAATCTATTAAATTGAATGTTATTAATATGATTAAAAAATTATTAAAATATATTTTTTAATCAAATATAAAATCATTTCATTGCTTACCAAACAATTGTAATGTAAAATAAAAACTATTTAAATGTAATGGAAACGTTTATAAAAAAATATGTTTATCTAGAAAAGTTGTTTGATCGTAATAAATTAAATAAATTAATATTATTAGATCATATTAATGAAATATATATTATATATTAAATAATTTGTTTTACTACATAAAATACATTTTATTGGGATAATATAAGAACAAATCCAATTTGACACATAAACATATATTTTTTCTAATGGTAGTTTTGTCACCTTTAATTGGAGAACAAATTTTAAATCTAATGTTTGAAAGTTTTATATATTATATTTTACAAAATAAACATTATTTTTGAAATATTATCTTAAAAATAATCTTATATTCAATGTCTATTATTTTTATGAGACATTTAATTTATTAATGAACAATGAACAGTATTGAATTTTAATTGAAAACAGTTTTTCCATGTAAATAAGTTATAATGATAAATTTTAATTTAAATTTGTTTTTAAAGTAAAATTTGAATAATTATATATATATATTAATAATATTTATGTCCTTATAATCATTTTTAATCATAAATTTTATATAAAAACATTTCAATCTTTTTAGCATTTTTACTTAAAAAGTCATATTTTTCGTTAGGTCTGTGGGATAAATGTTAAATTAATTTCTTAGACATCTGGTATTGTATTGTAAAAAATAAAAATCATATTTGGAATAATATTTATTTATAATATCAATAAACTTCAACTTACTATATGACATTTTTTATTTGCAAAAACATTAAATTTAATTATAATGATCCAAGGTAACAATGTGTTTAGGTAATGGTTAAACATAAATCGTAAGGGTCCAAATGAATTATACACATTAAAAAAATACAATTTATGTACATATTTATACCATATAACCTATTTTATCTAATATACTTCATTATTTATTCCAAATAACATAAGTGATTCCTCCCAATAATGTTTACAATTTTTTATTTACAGGAATGCCCCTCCTCCTCCAGTACAAAAGACACTCATACCCCTATCGGTTCACACCTCCATATAATTTTAGATAAAAAAATACATGCACAAATAATCTTCCAACATCCATACTATAATACTATATAACTAATGTTTTGATTTAGTAAAACCAATCATATACTTTGGGGAAACCAAAAGTAGTATCTCGAAGTAGAGGCAACATTATTCAACAATTACTTTTGTTTTATTTCATTCTCCACCCATTAAATTATAGTTATATATTTATTAGATAATGAAATATTTGTCCATAATAAACATAGATGTATTTATATTAAGGATATATTCTAAATGTTCAAAATGATCTATCAAATGGGATACACAATCATCGCTCATTTGTACGACAGACTACCTCCTTGCAGAATAATATCATTCATTATTCCATTAGCAAATTTCATGGTTGTAAATAATGTCGAATTTAAAGTTTATATATGATATATATTATATTTTTAATTTATTTAATATTTTTTAAATATTTTAAAACACATACCATTAATGTTTATATTTTTGGGAATACAATAATATCATATCTGGATGTGTGGACTGCTGCTTGATTAAATCAATGTGACTCATTCACGATTTACATAGAATGTATTTAGGACATGTTTAATAAAAATATGTGATATATATCAAATATAAATAATAAATAAATTTTAATATAAATTTTTATCATTTAATTTTAATTGTTTTATTACAACATGAAAATGAAAACTATGTTCATGCATATGTACGACCTAACGTCTCTATGAAAGTTATATTTTATTTTTTATATCAAGATTTTATAGGTTACACTAAATACATATAGAACAAAAATATATGATGTAAAAATTATTATTTACCTTCCATATAATTTTTAATCAATATAAATGTAATATAAACAAAACAAACAAGTAGAAACATTCTTAAACACAAGGCAATTAACACTTGAATTAGTGAAAATAATGAAATATTATTGACAAGTTGGTGATTAGATGTTATAAAATAATCATATTTGATATCATAAATATTAATATATTTATTTAATAATTTATTGACATGTTTACAACCATTATATAATAGGATAATGGTTGTTACAAAAATGAGTGTCAGATAAGAGGATTTCTAATAGAACTTTTATTTTTTCTACTTATGCCATATTTACCACACATTTCATTTGTGTGTTGTATGTACATAAATAAGAAATATTATTTTATGAATTTAATTATTTAGTGATATAAAATTCTTCAATTACTTTTATTATTTCATATTTATCATGATTCTAATGTTACTCAAGTAGTAAGGGATTTTGTCTTAATTCAAATTCTATTGAGACTGATTTGGTATTATAAATCGATTAACTTTTATATGGTTTATAAAATTCTCATTCACATGAAATATCATGAATAATTCACTATTCATGATATTTTACATTTGAATTTGAATTAGTTCAACAAAATTTATTTAATTGATCATTACCATGTGATTAATGTTATCATGAAATCTCAATTTCTTATGTGATTGTTAACATTGTCTTAAAAAATTACCTTATTGTAATAATTTTTCATTGTACATTATATTCCTATTAGAAGAAATTTTTTTTGTTGATGCCTATTATTATTTAATAAACTATATATAATTTTTACATATTCTCCCTATATTAACAGTAATTTGACTATTTAGGAAAATATTGAAAATCTGTATTCTATACACAATATGAATATATGATAAGACACATTGTTTATGAATTATAAAAAATAATTTCGCATATGAGGAATGAATTAAAATTGAAGTGATACTTAGAGATGAGGATTTAAATATCCCATTGGTGAATCAAATGTTTTAATGGGACATATTTTTTGTATATATTAATGGGGTTTCTACCAGTTGTTTTAAACCGCATTGTGAAAGGACTCAATATAATAGGTTTTTCATCTGCTTCAGACATGACATCAAATAATTATGCATTTAATTCATTTATAATTTGGTTATTACTGTTATTATCCATGATATTTTTATATGATAAAATATATAGATGCATTTAATTAATAAACTAAGAATTAAATGGATTTTATATTTAGTTATTTGCTGTTCCATATTGTTTACTCACATCATACTTAGTTGTTGATTAAATATAATGTGTTCTCAGCTAGTTACCTTTGATTAATTTTTATTCCTTATCTAATTATTGTAATTGAATTTATATTAAGTTATCAACCATTCCATATTTTTTATTCTCGTTGATTAATTATTTATTTCACTGTACTAAACCCTTATGGAGCATTTGAGCACACCATTTTTTCAAGTCTAGAAGAACACATAATGTTTTCTATTAAATTTTTGAATGAATATGATATAGATATTCAAGTAATTTTCAAAATAAAATATGTTGAAACTTTTTCATCATTACTTTAATGATACATAGGTTATTTTATAATCATTGTATTAGAATAATGTAAGGGGTGTAGAAGAAAATAAAACAAAAGTGTTCATTGATGAACGTTACCTCTTCATCATGTAACTCCTTTAGTTTTTTTTACCAAAATCCTTTATTTTAATGATTTTAAAGAAAACAAATTCTTGGAATATGGGTGGGATATTTGGATTTCATTAGTTTAGGGTTTGGATGAGATGAAAGGATTGAGAGGTGTGTAGAATGGGGGAGAGTGAATGACATTTTATAATTTTGGAGTGGAATTATTATAAATAACAAACAAGAAAACACAATTGGGAGGTAACCCTAACATAATTTTACCCAAATAAGGATTCTATTTTGTGTAAATATGTGATACGGTAAAAATATGTCTAGAAAATTGGTTTTGGATATGTTTCTAGGCATTTTTTCCTCTTATGATTTATGTTTTACCACCAAGTAAACTTTTTTTACCATAATCGATTCAATTAATTTTAATTTATTTTTATAAAAAGTTTTTTAAAAACAAAATTTTATCAAACTATAAATTATAAATTACTATTATTATTTATATCAAATCCATATTGAAAAATTAAATTCAAAAAAATCAATGTAATTAATTTAAAATTAATGTTTTAGGCAAGACAAAACAACGCAGTTTTTAATTAAGAATGTCCAAATAGTTTAAATAATTATGTCTAATATCAATGTGAAATAGATTCAAATGCCCTAAATTTAATTTATTTAATTATAATTGAACTAATTATACTTCATAATAATTTCAAAATATTATTTTATATATGAACACATTAGATGAAAATAAATTTTTCAATTAACATTCAGTTCTTTTAATTTTTCATAAAAAAATAAAACTTCTTAAGAAATTATAAACAAAATTAACCCAATTTAAATTCGGGTATTCATATTTAAAAAATGAATCACAGTTTCTCCAATCAAATTTTAAAAAATTGAAAATTTATTTTGTAAACAGGTGGACCATTGAAAGGAGATAAAACTAATATTTAGAACAATTAAGTTTTTATGGTAAAACTAGATTTATTAATATATTATTCTTATCAAATATATTAAATGAATGCCAAATTATTTAAAAATGTATGTAAACATAATATATTTAGTCGCATTCACACCCAACAATATAATTCTTAGGATTTTAGTTGTATATTAAGTAATAATGTTAACAATATATTATTATTTGGTATAAATCACAATTACATGCCACAAAAGATTTCAAAGAAACTCATTATTGCATGATATATACTCTTTTAAAAACAGAATCCCATTAAATTTTAAATTACTCTAAATTTTCAAAATAATAATAAATTCGAAAATGACATATTCTATCATTACCTGGGTTGATACATTCTTACCCCTTTTGGATATTACATTCTCACAATCATATAGACTAATTAATAAGTGTTGATATATTTCCCTTGTATAATTTTATGATTCCAATGATGATTATCCAACCATGTACTTTTTCCATGAAACCATAACCTAGTGAATTACCTTTTTCTGCAATTCTTGATCACTATGTAAAAAAATTTGAAACAAATTTTCCTCACAAGAAGCTTCCCTCTAACTGAACTAATTTAGGGATCAAAACAATAGATGAATTCAGTATATACATCCTTAAAAATGAAACATGATATAAGTTGTGTGATTGGAATAAACACAAGGAAAAACCACTCTATTAAAAAATTTCCTAACTTTATCATGGATTTTTTATACTCCAATGAACTATGGACTCAACATTCCCTTATTCGAAAAACACATCACAATTTTCTATAGAAAATATTCCAGAATGACATGATCACCTTCCTTGAAATAAACATCATTCCTCCAGTTAACCATATAACATTTCTTCCCCCTATGAGTTCCATCATGTGTTTTTGAATTGAATGGATTTTCTTTATCATTTACTCTACCAAATATTGTCCCGAAAACTTCTATTTTCAAAAATCATCCCACAATACTATTTTATGAAATCACTTTCCATATAATTCATCTTGTAGTTCAATATGTATACTATAATGATAACTATTATTACATGAAAACTCAACAAATGAAAGATTTTGATCCTTAATTCAGGGAAATATATTGAGGAATAATGAAGAATATCTTCAATATTCTAAATTGATAACTCAGACTATTCACCAGATTGAGGATGAATGTATGTAATAAAATTTAATTTCGTGCCCAATCATTGATGAATTCCTTTAAAAAAATTAAATTCGAATATATGGTAATGGTCTAATACAATGGAGATATGTCAACCATATAACTTGATTCTCACCTTTAGATTAAGTCAGGAAAGATGATCTAAAGAAATTGTATATATAATAGTGAAAAATGTAAATATTTAGTAAATCGATCAACAATAACACAAATTTCCTTTTTATCTTAAAAAATGGGTTGTCAATACTACCATCACTACAAGAATAAAATAAATATATTAAAATTTTAGTTATTAATTATTTTTACTTACAATAAAATATAGTTTAATAATTATAATTTTAATTAATTATAATGATTTAATTAATAAATATTTATTGTTATTATTTGTTAATTATAACTTGAAACAAAAAACAAATCTACAAAAACCTGAAAACAATACATCTACATCAAATACCATAACTTTTAATCGAAGAGTCCATTTCAACTCCATAACTAATCAAATAAAACCTTATTAAATGAGATAAAATAAAATGAGATTAAAACATGTGATAATCAAAGGAAGAAATATATATTCAAATTTCAAAAAGGTCTATAATTGAACTCAAAGTCCAAATGACAATAACTTTTAATCTACGTGTCTGTTTGGGCTCTACCATAAATAAAATTGAAGCATGTGATGAGTTCTACACTGTTTAGGTCATGTACCAACCCGATGAGAATTTTTAACCCTTTTTAGGCCTCTAAAAATGAACAGAAGTCCTCCAGAAGAAAATTTTAAGTTGTTGACCCTAATTTCTTAAAATTCAAATAGTAATAACATTCGATCTCGGTTTCCCTTCGACATATATCACATATCAAATCGAATATCATTTCATGATCTTTGATTTGACTCATTGTTGTATGGAAAGTGGATTATCATATAAGATTTTATAGTTATTTCAGTGTTTTTTAGGTTTTCAAAGGTTCATAATGTTTTATCATTTATTTAATTTTATTTAGTTTTATTTACTTATTTATTATGTGTATAATATTAATTATTTATTTATTTATTTAATATTTATTATTATATATTTAATATTTATTAATTAATTTATTTATTTATCTATTTATTTAATTATTTATTATTTTGTTATTATTTACACCTTAAATATTTATTTAATTTTAATTTGTTAGTTAATTATTTTTTATTGCTTTATTACTCAGTTATTATTTATTTATATTGTATTAATATTATTATTTATTGATTATTCATAATTATTTATTAATTATTAATTATTAATTAATAATTATTAATTATTAATAATTAATTATTAATAATTAATAATTAATTATTAATTATTAATGAAGATGTTTTAATTATTATTTATCAATTATAATTATTAGTTATAATTAATTATTAATTTTTTATTTTTTATTTTTTATTAGTTATTAATAATTACATATTATTTATTTATCTCTTTATTTAACTCTTTATTTTTTTATTTATTTATTATTTATTTATTAACTCATTATTCATTATTCATTATTTTTTATTATTATTTTTATGATATATTATATTATATATTTGTTTTTTGTTTTTTGTTTTTTGTTTACTGTTTATTGTTTATTATTTATTTATTTATTTATTATTTACATGTTTATTAAATAATTTATATATTTATTCATATATTAAATATTTACATCTTATAATTTATAATTAATTTATTTATTATTTTTTTATTATTAGTTAATTATTTATTTATTTTTTATTCATACATTCATACATTCATTCATATATTATTATTCTATTTTTATAATATTGATTTATTTTTACCTAATTAATAATCACTTATTTATTATATATTTATTATATATTTATTATTTATGTATTATTTGTTAATTATTTAGTATTAAATATTTATTATTTATTATTTTTTAATTTTCTTTTATTTTATTATTTATTTATAAAATATTTATTTATTTTTTAGTTAATTTATTCTTTATAAATTACTTATATAATAAAAGATTTATATTATATATTATATAGTATATGTTATATGTTATATATTATATATTATATATTATATATTTTAAATTATATATTATTTCTTATTTCTTATTTAGTAGTTAGTATTTGCAATTTACTTGATACTATTTACAATTTACAATTTATTATTTACTTATTTTTATTTACCATTTCATTACATGTTATATATTTCATTATATATTACTCATTTATATTTTATTATGTAATTAGTGATTTGTAATTATTAAATATTAATAACTACTTATTAATTACAAATTATTTATTATTGATTTTTGATTTTTGATTTTTGATTTTTGATTTTTGATTTTTGATTGTTGATTGCTGATTATTGATTAATGATCATTGATCATTGATTAATCATTAATGATTAAACATTATTGTTTAATAATTATTTAGCGTGAATCTATTTTAATATATTATTAGTTTTCTCAAATAATATATATATAAGTATATTAAATTAAATTTATTGGCAATAAAAAGATTCTTCTGGAGTAGTAATGTCTTTGTAGAATAAGCAAGAGGTAAGGGGTTCAAATCTCACCCAATGCAGAATTTTTATATATGGCTTGGGCATGTGCATAGACATGGTCGTGTGCATGGATATGGACATGATCATGGTTATAATAAATTATAAATTATAAATTATAAAGGATAAATAAAAAATAAATAACGAAATTAAATAAATTAAAAAATTAATACATTATGAAAATAAATTAATAAATAAGTTCATTAAATAAATAAATATAAATATATATATATATATATATATATATATTTATATTATAAATAAATTCATAAATAAATAAATAATTAATTAATTACTTATGATAATAAATAAATAACATAAATTTATTAAATAATATTTTTAATAATTTAGAAAATAAGAATAATTAATTAATTAATTATGAAAAATAAAAATAATAATAATAAAACAAAAAACAAAAAATAATTAAGAGAGATTTTAAACTACCACTAAATCATTCTACGGTAGTTTTAAAAAAGTGACGTTAATTGGTTGACGAAACATGATTTATCGACGATTTACAAAAACCATGAAAAAATTATTTAGTGACAGTTTAACCCGCCGTAAAAAAAAATAATCCACCGCTAAATGAAAATTTTGGGGTAGTGCATGAAATCCATTGATATATTCTTCAATTTTGTTTTTGGAAATCGAATAATTTAACCATCCCATTTGGTAACTATAGTTCTGCTTTAACTATATGGAAAGTTAAACACTTCACAGTGAATTTAACAATATCTATTTTCTGTCTATCCCACCAGTACTCTAGAAGGTGTCCATACATCTTACCATAGCCTATATGGAAGGAAAACAATAAATTAAGATCTTAATAAAACAATTATTTCCTAAATTGAGAATCAAAAGAAGCACATAATTTTTTTCCATATCATTATTCGCCTTATTTTTCAATATTAAAATCATGAAATTTTCCCTTTTTTGGATTCTACCATTTCCATCAATGATTGATCATCCTTATGATCAGTCTTAATTCATTCTGATAAACTAGATATTGAATCTAGAAACAAAATAGTGGATGTTCGCGCATTCAAAACATCAAGGCAAAAATTTATCAAATCATCAACCAAAGGGGAACACTCTAAACCTAACATGGTTAATTTAGTATTATTTTTTTGACAAAAAGAATCTACCATCATGTTTTATTTTTTAGTATGATAATGAATAATGAAATTAATTTTTTTTATCTATTATATTCATCTTCTTTGTCTCATATTCAATTCATTCTTAGTGAATATAAACATCATAATTTTTATGACCTGTATATAAATCACATTATACTCTATAAAAATGATTCCCCTAAATTTTCAAATAAAAAATTGATTCTAATTAAAGATGTTGTGTAGGATAATTTTACTCATAAGTTTTCAAATAATGTGAATCATACAAGACTACCTTGTCATTTTTCATTATATCATGGCCATGTTCTTTAAATGAAGAATCAATATAAATGAAAAAAACAATTTTTTGGAAAGGGAAAAACTAGAAAATTGAACAATTTCAATTTTAGTTACTAAAATAAAATACCACATTCTTATGTATATATGAATCTAACTCCCTTTCATGGTATCTTAATAAGTGTATTTGTCTACCAAAGAATGTTTTCAACAAACCCTTAGTAATAAACTTTTAATACAAGAAAATTATGAGTCTCTATGAAATTGATATGTCTTGACTGCGATTCAATAACATTTACTTTATGATATAAAACTGTTATGCCATTTTTGGAGACAATATGTCCATTCAATGGAATTTTAAAGAAAAAAATTCACTCTTACCAAACATTCTATATAGTTTCCTTTCTTTTATTTTTCTAAAAAATCCATTGGTTCCTTCAATAGTTCTCCGAAATTAATTAATATTTCATAATATCATCCATAAACAAAACCATAAACTGATCAAAAAACTGACAGAGGACTCCATCCATATGTTTCATAAATACTTCAAATGTATCATCACCTATTGATGATGGTACCTGAACCTCATGTTTACCTCAAAAAATGATTATCCCCTTGGATCCAAAAAAAATATCACCGATATGAGGCAAATGATACTAGTTCTTAACAGCAATGTTATTCAAGTCTCTTTAAATAATGAAATGATCCAAGGAACAATCATTATTTATCAAAAATAAAATAGGAGCACCCCATGGTGAAGTGATATTTTTAATCAAACATTTATCTAGAAATTATTTTAACATATTTATCAATTAAAAAATTTCTAATTAATGAATTTTATCAGTGTGTTTAGAAATAGGCTTAGTAGTATGCATGATATAAATAGTAAATTCAACTTTTCAATTAATATGAAGCACATGTAATTCATCAGAAAAACATCCATTAATTCATTCACTAATGGGATTTCACTAATCAAAACCATTTATTTGTTTTAAAAAATATATTCTAGATAAATTTCACTTCGATCCAATATCAATTTCTCATCTTCATGGTATTTCATCAGAGGTGTGAAATTATTGAATAATAGTTTTTATGCATTATAATAGATGTCACTTTGATTAAATGAAAGTCATTACATAAATTAAATTAAATTATACTCTTTTATGTGTTTTTCACCATGTTTTTTAGGAAATAACTTCACACTAATGATAATATAATGATTCGTATAAATAATTTATTCTTTAGTACTCTCTCCAAGAGTTTTTACCAAAAGTAAAATATCACACTCATGAATCAAATTCCCAATTTACTTTCAAAATTCTATGAAATGAAAGAGTGGGAAGATCCATTATCAAACATATAATTGGAATATTTTAAATAAACTAGTAAAAAAACATTCACCGCAACATTTGATTGACCAATATTAATCATATTAGAATGAAATTATTTTCCACACCCTTTTTGTTGTGATCATGTGTAATCTTCTTCAAAAATACATTTTCATAATTCCCTAACTCATTGAAACTAAACCATCTTACCATATTTTTCTCATTATATGCATGGTTATCTCCATTTCAATCATGATCCATATGACCAATATTACCACATCAGATGAACTTCACAAAATTTGAAAATCATTATTTAGGAATAATTTTACAGCACTTCTCATAATATTGGAATTTTTTTTATTTCTTATATACTTAAATGGTTTATTATTTCCCATTTCATTTTAACTGAATATCATAATTAAATTATTTTCATTAGATTCATGATCATTATAAAACATCATTTTAACCCTCTAATCACATCAAAAATGTTTCTCTTAGCATTTAAACTTAGAGTAATACAATTCCCTTCGATATTTTTGCTTCAATCTTGAGTAAAAATTATTTATCTTTATTTAGATATACTGGAAAAAACTTGTGATATACCATACCAATAGGTAAAAACAATTTGTATGATGTGACCAAATCTTCCTCGTTTTGTCCCAATTCCATGATTTTTTTCTATCCTTAGTAAAAAAGAATTAGGAAATTAATTATCAAGGAAAATATTGTTAAATTCATTCATTTCCAAGGCATCAATCTCTTCACATTATCTGACATTATTGACTATTGACCAACACTAGTTGGCTTTAACTTTAAAAAGATAATTTTTAAGAGTTTTCTTTTAGTGATATGAATAATCCATTTCATCTAATATCATTTATAGGGATATAATAATTCTTTTAGCTAGAACATGATTATTTAATCTTTTTAATGATGGTGGATGTTTCCTTGAAAAAATATAAACTATCTTTATGTTCCTATTTTTTAGATCTGGTTACTATATTTCATGGGCACCGCCACCATTTATAACCTATGTCAATAGATCCATGACCGAAAAAAAAACTAATCAGTTTCAATTCGAACTATCCTGAGATGTTAATTCAAGAGGATACTTTCCTCTCGATGAATTCCCACAAAAGCTTCCATGTTTCTTCTATAGAAAATCATTCTGAAAAAAAAACTCTAGATGAAGAAACATAATAATAATCAAATAATATATCATTCCAAATAAACTATAATTTTAAATATTACATTTTCATGATACTAACATTAACCTAAGATATAATGTTTTCTAAACATAAACTTCGATGCCAAAAATAAGTGGCATCGTTAAACATAACATAATCTAGTGACTTTAGAGAAGAATTATCATTCTTAAAATCCAATTAATCTTGTCTGGTTTAGAGTTTTATATAATAAATTCATAACATATATATAAAAAATACATAGATTATAATGTTCACACTTTGAAGTAGTATCGTTTTTTCCATAATCCAAAACTTTTAGAAGGATTCATGTTTTCTTTTTATATCACATCACTATAATATTGATATTTACCACTTAATTATCATTATTCTTGCTTAAATCCAATTGAATAACATTTTAAAACATTGCATGGGAACAAAATTCTATGTAATAGATATTAAATAAAATAAATAAACCAATTGGTTCATGAAAATTTTCCATCTTATAAAACATCATTAGTGATCAAATGTTAATGTTTTATTACCTAAGATAATTAAATTTTCTGGCTAATAATTATCATAAAACATATCATAGAAAAACATATAGAAAGATAAAACACATAAAAGATTCTATGAAAACATGATAAACTAAATGATTCTTTATAAGAAATTAAAATTTTCCAACCTTGAGAACTAGCCAATACTTTCCTTTGAAAATAAAATGATTTTTTCCCTTTTTTAGTCACAAGATTACCATTAAACCTATATAAAGAATAGTTTATAGATATACCTATCTTGGGACAACATTAAGTTTGTCAATATTATTAATGTATCCATCATGCGGTCAGATTCCATACATTCCATGCATATAAATGAAATAACCATATGGTCGACATCTATACACAATGCATTGGAGGGATATCATGGACCCACTCAATGTTTTATTATCAGTAAACTACCCATCATTGGTTTATAATGTAATCACTCGTCATAATTTAAAAGTACGGTAACATAATAATAGCACATAAAATCTTTAAATTCTCACCATGTCTCTATTATAATTTTTTTAACCTATAAGAAATTATTTTGTGTTATTTAAATAATCAATACATTTTCAAAACCCATTAAGATAAAAAATACCCCTAAGATATCATGAGGGGTTAATTTTTATTTTAAAAACATTATTTATTATATATGAATACAAAAATGAAATGATGGTCACAATAGAGAAGTTGATTTTGTCGTTGTATATATTAAAAATAACATTCTTTTTTTTCATTTATAAATAAAGCCATTTGTTCTATATATAAAACATAAATTGATTATTATTTTTAAAGCTATCGAATGAAATTTAAAATATAAATAAAATTTTATTTTAAAATCCATCTTTATCCTTTTTTAAAAAAACATATAAAATAATATTGATAATATGTATATAGAGAAAAATATGTTTAAAGTAATTCAATAAACATTTAAAAAAGGGAATTGTATATCAATGTGTCTAATTCCAATGTGAAACAATTGAATCATAACCCCATAATGGATTAACATTCAGATAAAATTAAATTACATGAAAATAAATATGTTAAATAAATATTATTTCAAAAGGGATGTATATAGACCTCCTGAAAGAATGTGGTTGTATACAATCAAAATATAACTCAATGAAAGGAGATTACGATGAAGTCGCTTATCATATGTTTGAATCTTATCATGTGTCATTAGATTCATTTATAATAAAAATATGTTAATTATTTAATCTATTTATAAACTTCTTAATGTTTATTATTAAATTTTTTACTTAATAAAATCTTGTATGAAATTAATTAAAAAATTATGTTTTCTTATGATCTTTTCACCATATTCGCCTAAAGTTCCAAATTGTCTTTGGTTGGTTTATTATTGTCAAAGAGGTTATTATTTAAATATATTCAGAAAAATAAGGATTTCATAATCATCATATTTATACATAAATTATTATTTTAAAACCAACATTGGAAGATATCTATGAAAAATAAACAGGTGCGATAATCACGGAGACAGTAAATAGTAATTACAGATGAGTAATGTTCCCATTTATCAATGATCATTATGAAAATAAAGAAAGAAACATTTATATTTCCATAATAATTATTATGTCATAAATATAATATTTTATAATTTTATATAAATATATATATATATATATATTATTCTTGTAATGTGGTGATGAAAAAAATAAGAATCACATCACATCGAGGAGGTAGTAGTCCACATGTCTACAAACAACAAAATACCCTTTTCAGGGTGTGAAAAGGTACGAAGATAATTATATATTATATTTAAATAAATATAATAATTTCATTGAAATTATAATAATTTCATTTATATCATATTTATAAAGTATATTTACTCTTATTACCTTTCACGCAACATGTTAGTGAAAAACGCTTCCTATCACTTCATGAGATTTTAGTCAAGAGTACACACAAGCGACGTTATCATATCACTTATGGTATTGAATGTAAAAATGGTGTATATGATATAATGATTAAAGATGTATTATTATCTGATAAATAGAATATATATCATATATAAATAGTATTTCTATCCTAATTCCAAATAATGAGAGGTGGTAAAGGAAGAAAACAAATGACATTGTTTTGCGATGCGGTAGTCCGCCGTATACAAAAATGATGATTTCTTTACCCATTTGAGTTATTTGTATATTGGTTAAGGTAAAACCATTAAAAAAATATCAGTATATATAGGATAATTTTTTATTGTATAATAATTTTATAAGTTAAATCGAAAGTTTTGTGGAAAGAAATAAAACAAATGTGCATGTTGATAATAGTTACATTTTTCGAGTCACTCTATCAGGTTTGTACTAAAAGACATCCTATGTTTTTTTTATGTCCAAAAAATAATAAATAACGATAGTAGATATGTTTAAAGTATAATTTTTCTATATTTGGATGATACAAATAGCTCTAGAGTTGTGTGTAATGGTGGAGAGTGAATGCCGTTTTATAATTGAGGTGGAGTGGCATTATTGAAAATTCAAAAAAGGAAAGAATTATTGATATGTTTAAATTACATAATGTTCCCCCAATAATAAAATATATTAAATAAATTTGATAATAGGGTCAAAATATTTCCTTAAAATAGGGTTTCGAAAAGTTTATAGGTTATTTGGAAACCTATAATTGTTGTTTATCCACTATGTAAACTCATTTGTACCTTAATCGTAGTAATTACTTTTAATTACATTCAATTATATTTTCTATGAAATAATTATTTGAAAATACTATAAAATATAAAATGTTATTATTCCAAATATTTAATCCATATTTATAAAATTAAATTCACAAAATTTCCATACATTATTTAAAAATTAATACCACAAATAGGGAGAAACAATGAGATTTTATTGTAATAATGGTCAATGTTTTGAAATTTGTTTATCCATTTCAATGTGAAATTTATTCCAATTACCTATTTTGGATTTAATTACGTAATATTTTAATAATTATTCTTTTAAAAAAATTAAAATACAATTTAACTATAAAAACAATGTAGATGAAAATGCATTTTTACATTAAAATTCCGTGTTTTTGACTATTCAAAAAAAATGAAACCTTTCAGAAAAAAACAAAAACTAAACCAAAAGATATTTTGAAATTCTGAATTTAAAGGTGATTTTTATTTTTGAAATAATAATTTATAAATGTTTCAAAAGTTATTATTAAAACAAGTTTGAAATTAAAATGTTCCAGAACTACCTTTAAGAAATACTGTTTTAAGTTTCAAAATTGATTTATTGTTATATAATACCAATAAAATATATTTTATGAATGTAAAAACATTTTATAAATTTGATTTATCATATTTTATATATCATTAATAATACCCTCAAATATAATAGTGAGGTGATATTTTCCTTATTAAATATTAATGATAACAGTATAATATCATTTGGTTTAACTAAGTTTGTCGTGCTAAAAAATATTTAGATGAAACTCATAATTGTAGGTTGTATACGCTGTTAAAAATATAATCCCTTTTAATTTTAAAATTAATATCTAATACCAAATTTGTTAATAAATATGATAAATAGTTATTCTATCATTACATTGGTTATTACACTTCAATCCAGCTCAGAGTCGAATGAAATGTGTTGCTTATAGTTGTCTGTGTGATAGGGAATTTGACATCAGTGAGAATATTTTTCTCAAAAACACTCCATGTAAGAATATTGTGAGATTATTAAATAATGGAATTTTTATCCCTAGGTATTCTCCCCCATTCATTATTCTTTATCGAGTATGTACAATAGCATATCAGTTAATACTGACACCAAACCTCTCTCAGGTCCATGACATGTTCCATGTATCTCTCGTGAAGATGTATATACATGATCCTTCACATATGCATAACTAAGTGGTTAAAAATTATAGAATTATATCTCATATGATTAAAATTCAACATAAATCATGGATCATGGAGATCATGTACTATAAAACAAGACTACTCACTTGGTTAATGTTATCTGGTGAAATAAGAAATTTAAAGAAGCTCTATGGGAACCTGAGGATGTGGTAAAATAGATATATCCTCATTTGTTTTTAAAATGTTATATAATATCAAATCATAAATTCATTTTAAGGGATATATAATGAATCGCCACAATATTTTATGAAATATCTCTTCTCATGTTTATTTGATAGCTTTTGATATAGACTACTCTGAGTCTAAATATTTCGTAATACAACATACTGATACAACCTCTCCATTTAATTGTTGTAAATGATAAGTATTAAATAAATTATATAAAAAATATGGATTAAATATTATTAAAACAAATTCCAAATAAATTTAATATAAATAAATTGATAATTATTTTAATGAAAAAAATATGTTTTTATAATAAATTATTTTTTGTACACATAATGTATTTTATCATAATAAATTAAATTAATTACAATTGGTGAATAATTTGAATGAAATTTATATATTTTATATTTATTAATATTTTATAACATTCATCTAATATTTTTTATTCATTTAATTGGATAATAATAAATATATTTTTATTTTTAAAGACTGTATTATTCTCAAAAAGCGTTTTTTCCACTTATTGAACAATTGTTAAAAAATTACTTATTGATTTTTATTTTTATTGAATATTATAAAATAAATTCCATCTATAGAATCATGAATTTATAATTTTGTAAATATATAGAATTTATTTTTTGACATTATGAATTTTAACTGTGGTTAAATTTATCACCTCACCAAAGGGTAAGTTATAAAAATATTGGTTAACACTATGTGTTAAGGAAACCATTTTACATTTAAATTTTTATTAGATGAATTAAATTTAAAACTTATCATTTATCCTCTAAATTTAGTTGTTTAATACACACTAGTTGGGAATATTACTATTAAATTAATTAATATAATTAATGTTACAAAATATTGATCACATAGGTTTAAATTTATCTTATGTGTTATCATATGGGAAAAATATGTGACAGGATAATAATGGTTTTTTGGTTATTAATGATATTATATTAATAATGATTATTTTTTTATAATTTTCTATTATTATTTAATTACCATAAATTATTGATCAATTATACCAGGAATGTCTGAACCAGGCGTAAGCCTGGTCCCGCAAATTTATTAAAGGAAAAGTGCAAGTAAAGTCAGTAGAAAATAAAACGCTACATTACATCAAAACCATATGCATTAAGAATTAATAAAACATTTTATAAGAATTAATGTCCATTTTAAAGAATTTTGGTTTTAAAATACTATATTATATTTTAATTATTTTCAAATTTCCAAGTGTGTTTTGTCCATCTCTTATGAAAGAAAAGTGTTCCTACCTCTTCTTTATAATACATTTATCTATATATCTCGACCATACACACCCGAAATACTTTATCTACTTAGAAAAAAAATTATTCCCAACAGTTCAACCATAAGACCCTTAAGATGATATCTCAAGGATTTCATTCAATGAAGTGGTAATCTCTTTAATGGGTCACTTTTTTTATTTTACATCTTATTAAATTAAACTAAATATATGGAATTTTTCATAAAATAAAAAGTTATCTCTCTTAAATATATTAAAAAGTTATTTTTATTATGAAATCCCCATCATCCATCCTACTTCAAATAAATTGTTTAGCGATAGTATCTATTTTGTGTGCATACGTCTTACTATCTCAATATAGTGATACAATTCATTTTCCACCACCATATTTCATCGTTGGTTATTTTTATTTGTTTTTTGTTTATATATAATATAAATTAAATATTTATACTTTGGAATTATAATATCACATCCTCCTTCTTACCTTTATTTTTTTGGAAAACTATAATGTTGCTCGTGCGTACACGTGGACTACCCTCTCCATGAAGTGATGATATTTTTTTCATTTTAATATTCATAGATGTTAATAAGCATATTTATAATTAATATATGTTATTTTTATGATATAATAATTTTTTTAATGTTTAATTATTAGTGACCATTATTGTTTTCCATATGATAAAAAGTGGAAACAATAATCCAACATCAGTATAGCCTTCCATATCGATGAGTAGTGTATTTAATTTATCTATATCTAAATTTTATAGATGAATAAAATTATATATATTTATTTTAATATATTATATTTAAATAATTTTTAAAATACTAGATATGATGTAACCACGATGAATGTACAAGTATTGAGACTACAGAACTCAAATACGCATGATAAAAAAAATAGTTAACAAGTGAAAACAATGATTTCAATAATGAACTGTTGATAAAATGATGTTTAATTGTTATAAAGGGAAAATATATGATTTTATATGTATTTATATGATTATAGAATTGAATCATAATATATTTAAAATTACTAAAAAGGTTTTTAGTGTTCTTTCAATAAATGTGGAAGCATATGTAAGGGTTTATCATAATAAATTATCATCTTTGAGCCATATTTTATGTCGTGTACCAATCTAAATTTACATGGTGTATATATTAATCTTATAAATAATATATACAATTAATAGTTAATATAATTATATTTAACATTTTATTTGAAATTATTATTTCCGAGGGTTTACAATCCAAATGTCAACAAATTAGAAACGTTTTATGTTATATTTTAATTATTTATTAGGATTATAAATGATTATGTTATTGATGTTAGAATATTATGATATAAATATTAGGAAACTAATGAAACCTATTCTCCAATGGTTATTTATTTAGAAAAACAATTTTCATTTCTTTTTTCTCTCTCATTGATTACATGATACCAATATAATAATTTGAGGATAAAACTGAATTTATTTCTCTCCCGATTAGAATTCATTTTTCATCTATATTCGGGGTATTTGAAAATTAATTAAAAGTTGTTTTTAATTTTATAATATGATATTTCTATTTCATATTTATTCATTTTATACTATTTAAAAATATTTAATATAATATTCATGTAATTTTTCCAACATGTTAATTTATGAAATTTTACAAAAAGTGTGAATGAAATTATTTATTTTAACTTATATGAAAATAAATAAATTTACTAACATAGTTTATATTACATAATTAAAATATTCAATTACAATTTTTCATGTGTCTTTAGAAATAAAATCAATTCTTAATTATTTTTTATTTTTCAAATTTATATATGTAATTTCATTGTAAAATTATATTTTTCATTATGAAATATTATTTGTGATATTTAAAGACATTCTCAAACTAATTTGACATAATTTGATGGTTCATAACCATTATTGGGGTTATTTCCCATTGATACTACACTTACTAAATCCCAGTAAAATTTGTTTTTATGATGAAAAGATGTTTATAAAACCCATTCCTTGTTCTATAGTTATTATATGATAAATTGATGAAATGTATATGAAATCCATTTCATTTTTTGGGTAATATTATAATTAATGTTTTATGATATTGTGGAAGACATCTATATTATATTAATAATTCTAATGGTGGCCCCAAATTGATACATCCTTTCAATGCATAAAGAAAAGATCGAAAACTATTGAAATAAATATGGTAAGATTGGGTAGCGATGCTTGTTCAATAAGGGAGTATATCTACTGTTATTGTAATGGAAGTAAACCCAGAATATTATGATGGTTTATGTAGTGAACCCATTATACTATTATATTCTTGTAAATTTCTCTTTACTACAAATAAAAATATTTTTTACTTATGTGTATGCAATAAAAATAGGTGATACGTTAATGTTTTGGAATGATAGATCATGTCCCTTGACTATATGAATACTCATGTATTTTGAACTTCCATTTATTATCACAAAATTTAATATTTTTATTTATTAAATTCAGGGTATGTTTTTTAAATGATTTTCTCATATTCTCATAACCTTATACTCATATTTTATTTAAGTTATCATTGGAATCTATATTGACTACCCATATATAGAATCATATTTCACCATTTATTTTGTTTATTTTACATATGTTATGAATAAAGATACTAACTATGATATGGCTAATAAAGAGTCTAGTAATTTATATTTTAGTGGGTGATTATTTATTATAGTTATGAAGTGATTTTTAATGTATTCATGTTTCTAGAGATACAAAAATTATACGATTATATCATGGATCATTATGTTATATTTTGAATATTAATTTTAAATATTTTAATATATATGTATGAAATTTATGGGTCATTGTAGTTGGTCTTAGATAATGATTTATTAAAAATTGGAAACTAATATGAGAAAAATTTTGTAAGAACCCTATGGATAAGTCTATATATGGTATTAAATCCTATTTTTTTGGTAATGATTATTGATGACCTAATTTAAAAAAATGGTGTTAAAAATTGAAAAAATGTGTCTCAATTTAGAAAAAAAAAAGAAATTAATTTCCATTATTATGGGGTTTCCCACTATGATTATTTTTTCTCACACTATGATTTTTTGTTTCATTCAAAGGATGTAAAATAATGGAATCATGTTAAAACAGAATGAAATGGTTAATGAATTGATTTTCCTCATGAGGTAAAAATTAAATAGTATCTATAATTCAAAATAATATTATTATGATCAAAAAAATATATAAAAAGATAAATCATACTGAACATCCAAATGGGAAACAAAGGGAATAATGTTTTACTGAGTCATTTAGTAGTCTCAATGATCCACTATTTACTAAGAAATGTATCTGTACCATTAAAAATATATTTATCCAATCAAACTAATTTTTTTATATATCATGTGGATAATGAAGAATATAAATAGTGTAATATTATCATGAATATGATGAAAGTTAAATATACATACACTTTGGAGTTGGATGAGTTAAAGGGTATATTTTTCAATGAATAAATTATTTATATTCTTCATTTGAAAATAGGGATGGAATTACTATGGATAATTTAGAAGGATGATGAATCTATGTATACTTATGAAGAAAAATATTCCAGACTTTCAATGTAAGATTCTCATATTTTCAACAATCATGATGTAAGGTTGATAGTTTCTTGATATGAAAAAACCATGTATCTGAATGGAATTAGAAATAATAGTGTTTAGTAGCTATGAAAAAAATCATTTTATATTCCAGTTATGTGGAACTTAATATTGGTGTCCCCTATCCATCTCATTTAATTGATAAATAAATAATTATTGAATTCAATGAAAATTATAAAAATCATTAAAATTAGAACATGAGATTTTATTTATGATATATGTAGTGAAATAAACATAGTGAAAAATATATTAAGGGAACATGTAAATGTTTTAATTTTGGAAAGTATGGTCATTCAAAAATAAAATTATAATTTGATGGGAAGAAGATAGATAATTATATGAATAGGTAGAAAGCTCAATATATTGCACCACCCACACTCCAATGACTCAAATGAAAGTAGTATGAAAATTATGCTATATTTTGATCAAATGACAAGGTTAATAATGATAATCAATATTAGTAACATATTAATTAGAGAGACAATGAAAAATATCATTCAATAAATATTTCTATTGAGGGGTATGATAATGAAATGGTGAAAGGTACACATATAATCTAGTCTATTACTACTAATGTATTATTTGACTCAAGTTATACACACTATTTTATATCTAATTGATTTTATAAGTGTATAAAAAATAAATCCCAAATATTAGACATTGAATTAAACCCTTAATGATATTATGATCTCATCCCAACTATATAATTCTTCCTTGGTTTATGTTTATGGGAATGTGTTACCCAAAAATATGTGTATCCCCCCTTTGGTTGAATTTGAAGTTATTTTGGACTTGGATTATATTTCCATACATAAATCCCACATAAGTTGCTGAGTAAGTAATGTAATGATTGATATTTAGAACAAACCTATAATTTCTTATAGGTGTGAGGATAAATATAAATACGTGATAGAATCCACATCAATTTTATGGGTGCTTTTCCCTATTCAAAAAATATGTTAATCTTAGTTTTTTGGATAATAAATCATCTTCATAGATATGCCAATTTTATAGGATTTTATTTACTATTTTCTAAAATAATTACCTATTATTCTACTAAATTCCGATGTTCTGTTATAAATAAAACTCATAATTGGTTTTATACGTATCCAATGAAAACATATAGAATAGTCTTCTCAGATTTTTATTAATTAATAAAGAATCTCTAGATGAATACTAACAAGGGGTTCATTCATCCAAGTTCACCACCTTTGGATTTATCGATTATTTCTAATATGATGACACATGGATCAATGTGACTCTATATTGATTATTGGTAAACTTACTATATTAAAATAAAGAACAAGTATCACATACCTTGTGTTGATGACAATTTTGTTAATTTTCATAAATATAAATAATTTTATAATATTGACCATAAATATAAGTATAATAAATTTGGATAAGAGGCAAATATGCCTAAGACGACATTTCATACAATGTGTTTACACTATGAGTATATAGTGATGTAATTTAATATTATTAATTTCCCCACTATATTGAGTGATTGAATGAATAGAGTCCTTATAGATTTTATAGATCAATTTTTGGTAGAATTTATAGATGATAATAATATATATTCAAATAGTAAGATATAAATTTAACATTGTTTGATTTTAGTTATGAATACCCTGATGAATGAGACTCCTAATGTAAAATTTACCAAGTTTGAATTTCAAATTCAAAAGTGTTTATTCTTATGAAATATAATCCCAAATTACGGTATATCAGTAGACCTTCAAAAAATAGTGTAACATCCCAAGTAAGTAATGAATAATAGATATTTTTATCTATGTCTATTAATTAATTGGATAGTATTTTAGAGGCTTAAAATGAAAATAAATCCAATCTTAAGCATGGAATACACTAATATTTTTTAAAGGATTATTTTACTGCCTTTTGATGGAAAATCATTTTTAAATATATCTTTTGACAATTTTATAATCTATTTTTGTCAAAATAAATTTATTCTTTATTATTGGGACATCAAAATTTACTTTGTGTGAATTTTTGGTATTTTTCTGACAATGTTCAATTTTTAATGAATAGTGAAAAATACTTCATTTTACATCAAAACTGCTTTTTAATCTACTTTATTTATATGATTAGATTATCTTTTGAATTGTTTTTAAAGTAAAATTTGAATATATTTTTACAATTTAATCCAATGGTGGTCATTAGGAATAATTTCACTTTGGAATCTGGCATAAACTAATACCAAACGTTTCATAGATATTGTTTCAAAAAACCCGCTATTTGTTTTGACAACGGGAATTATTTTTAAATCAATTATTTAAATTTCTGTTTTTTGAATTTGGTAAAATGGATTAAATATTTGGAATCAGAAGGTACAAATTATGTAATCAAGACCCATTTATTTTTGGACATTATGAATAGTAACGATGGTAATTATCTTTAATTATCTTGATTAATGAGTAATCGGGTAGTTAAGGATAATAAAATGATATCATAATAATACAAAAAGACCATAAAATGTGACCTAATGCTATTGGTTGTCTCATGGCCGACCATGGGATGCCTTTTTCCAAACTTGGCGGCCCCATGGAATCACTTTTGTGAGAATGTGACTTTTTATCTTTTTATTTTTGAAGAATGTTAAATGTGACAAAGAATGTATCACCTAAGTAAAATATTTTTAATTTTGTCTACATAAATGATATTTTAGACTATAAATATTCATTAGAAATCTAAAAATATTTTCTACATCATAGTATTTTTTTTATAATTTTCAGACTTTAAATAAATTAAATTATTTATGACATCCTGATTATGCAGTGATTACCTCATTAATAAAGGATTTAAAAAAATGAAATGATAATGTAAAATCTATGCCCTACACATGTACAAAACCTATTTTATGGGTGTATTTCGAACCCTTATCACCTTACCCTCGAATTATATCAATGTGGGGCCTTTTTAATCCGAAAATCATTTTCACATAAATTAACATTTCTTTACTTTCCAAGAGTGCCTCTCCTCTCCTCTTATAAAAGGCCCTCAACTCTACCTCCTTACCCACACTCCCAAAGCCTTTATCTCGGAAAACCCCTTACCATTTTGTCTCTCTACATCCCTCTATTAATCCTTAATGCCGCACTTTGGGCAGAAGTCTTCCCAAAGAAGCCTTTGAGCTCAAATCTAAGAGAGTTACCTGATTTTAAGGTAATGTCTTCACTTGAGTACTTTTGTTTTATTTTGCTTCTCCAGCCCCCTAAACTCTTTTTATTAATTTCTTTTGTAAAAACTACAGTATCTTAAATATACTAGGATGTTTTTATAATAATTATTCGAGCTACACATACACACACCTACATATAATGGTTAAAGAACATACTGTTTTCGTGGATGGTGAATTTATGCCTCCCGAAATGAGGATTGTTCAACCTTATTTTAACACCTTCAAGGGTGGCCATTAAGATGACACTATATTTATATATGATATATAATATGTTTATGTTTTCCTTAGGCTTCTGTATTTTTCATTTTGGTCATACCATTATGGTTTCCATTATGGGTAAACGCGATATCTTCATTTAAGGAAGTGTGGACTACCGCCCCCGCAAAGTGATTTGATTCGTTAAATACCATATGTGGGACATATAAAGGATGTAACTATGATATTATATATGATATTATAATGGAATTATAATATACCTTTATATCATTATGATTTCATTCTATAAAATACGAAATAGAAATGAAAGTAGCGTTCATGCGTACGTACGGCTTACCGTCTCCATGAACGGTGCATTTCATTTCTTACCTCTAAATGATTATGAAATATTATGAATGCATGTATATAATGGATATATATGATATATACATAATTATTATAATTCTGGATATAATGGATACATGAACAACTTGTAATTATAAAGGGTTTATTTTTGAATCAAGTACCAATGATCGTTAAAACGGCCGTTATTAACTTAAATAATTACATAGTGTTCATGACATGGAAATAAGTGATATAAAAGGAATAATGAACTTGAAGAAGGTTCTTAAGAAAGTATAAATTAACTAAAATTTATTATTCAGGACATTAAAGAATGCTCGAGTCAAGTCGGACCCGAGGTATGGGACTTCGTCTCAATCTCCTTTCATTGAGGCATATTTTGTCTTATACACAACCTTCTTTTATACAGTGTATAAAACCCTTTGACTTTTACATATATACAAAAGGAATATTTTTTTATATGAAGCGTTTTACTAAATGACAAAAGGAAAAAAAAAATTTGTACGTATGCGGCGACAATGACTTCTCTGCCACCGTGACCATTATTTGAGTTTCGGCTTCCTCTACAAGCCATAACTTTTTTTTAAAAGAAAAATAATTACCATGTTTTACTTTTCTTTTATTTTGGTATTGAAAATGGTTTTCATAATGTTTTTATATCAATGTGTTGTATTGATATCTTGTGATTGAAAGGTGGAAATGTTAAGTTTACTTTATGCATGTTTTATGTGATACGATTATGTTGAGGTTCTTGGACATTATTATGAAGACGGGTGGTTTCGTGATAAACTAAGGGCAGGTGACCCCGAAATAGCTCTCCAATGGATTGGGTAACGCGAAGGAGTGAAAGGTTAAGGTTTCTCCGAAGATATTTAGGGAATATACTGTGATGGGTATTCCAAACGTAACCAAGAGGGTTACTCCTTACGTAAGAATGTTATGAATGCCTCAAGTTACCTTTATGTCTTATGATTTATATGATTTATTCATGATTTGATGAGGTACATTAAAGTGCTTATGTTTTATAGGTAAAGTATGATTTCATTCTTATGTATATATGTACCCATGTTTCCTTTCCATATTTTTATATCCCTTACAGAGCTTTTTATGCTCATCCCAAGTTTTTTGAAATGTTTTTCACAGGTCAAGGGAAAGGTACATGCTATGATGATAGTGTCAAGGAAGTGTCATGAAAGAATACATGTTTTATTTTAAATATGATTCCATTTATGGGAAAGAAGAATACTATCTTTATCTAACCACTTTGTTTTTATATGGAATGTAATGCATGTTTTATGATCTAATTCTCTAAAAATCTAAACCCGAAAAGATCCTCAATGTGTAATCTTGTAATAACTCAAGATTAAGTAAGGTTTATGGTTGGGTCCTTATAGTTGGTATCAATGGTTGGTTTAGATAACTTTAGGAGTTAGAATTCTATTAAATGATTATCCAAAATTTTTTATGGTCAAATTGAAGTGATATAGTATTTGAAGATTACCATGTTGCTTCATATAATACATGTTTGTTCAGAATGGTTTTCCTTAGAGGAAACAGGGAAGCAGTGCTATGAAGGCATGCAGAAGGAAATAACCTTCCGAATCAGCATCCTGAGATGGTCGGAATTGGAACTAAACAGTTTCTTGCAGTAATGGAGCAGTTGACTCAAGCGATAAATGGTGGTGGTATCCATACATGAGATCAGCCAGATCAACCACAGAGGAACATGTCAGTGGTGGAACATTTCATGAGGCAACATCCCCCATCATTCTGAGGATCATCTGACCCTGTGCTAGCTGAAGGGTGTATTAAAGCACTTGAGAAGATTTTTGATGTCATGGGGTGTTCATAAAATCAAAAGGTTAGTCTTGCTATTTATCGTTTGGAGGGTGAAGCAGATTTGTGTTGGTCTATGGTTAAAAATATCAGGGACACTGATGAGATTGATTCTCTTGACTGGGATGAATTAAAAGGTATGTTTCTTGAAAAGTATTTTCCTAAGGCTATTGGACTTAAGGTGGAAAAACAATTCTTGGAATTGAGGCAAGAGGAAGACTCAGTGTCTACCTATGAAGAAAGGTTCACTCGATTGGCAAGGTATGCTTCAAATTTTATCCGAGACCTTGATAGTAAAATAAATCATTTTTACTCAGGATTAAAGCCAAAATATCGAAGGGAATTAGCTTCCCGTGAGTTTAAATGTTATGAAAAGCTTTTTCGATGTGCTGAGAAGGTGTAAATGGAGTTTTCCGATGATCAAGTGTGTTATAACAACCAGCAGAAGAAGAGACCAAGGTGGTAGGAGAAAGGGAAGAATTCTTCACAAAAGTCTGATGGTAAGAAATCTAAGTTTCCAGTTTGTGATAAAAGTGGAAAAAGGCATGCTTGGGAATGTCTTATGAATTCTGGAAAGTGCTACCGATGTGGTAAGATGGGAAATAAGGCTCATGATTGCACTGAAAATGATCAAGGTGAAGGTAAGACCAAATTTGATTTACAGTTAGTGAAATGTTTAAAGTGAAATGAGATGGATCACTATGCAAATGAGTGTCTGACAAAGAGATCGAGTGATGGGAAGCAGATAGACTACAAGCAGAAATGGGTGGAGAAATCCTTTTCAACTACTTCAGCAGATGTCAGACCATCAAATAAAGTTGTATCAGGTACTTTATTTGTTATTTCAGATTATGCTAGTGTGTTATTTGATTCGGGGTCTACACACTCTTTCATCTCTGAAAACTATTCTAGTAAAAGGGGAATACCATCTCAAGAAATGACTCCTAAAATTTTGGTAAAAACACCTGGGGGAAATGTTGAGGCAAAAAGAATTTATAAGAATCTCCATATCCTTATCTGTGGAAAGAACCTACTTGCAAAACTTATTGTTCTACCTCTAGTAGAGTTTGATGTTATCCTGGGTATGGATTTCCTCTCTTTTTACTATGCTAAGATTGAATGTAGAGCTAAAGAAGTTTCTTTTCCGAAAGACTTTCAGTTTGTGTAAAAGAATGAACCCTTACTGTTTATAACTTATCAAGAGGCCAAGAAACGTGTAAAAGATGGAAATGAATGTTACCTTGCACACATCGTTGAAAATAAAGGAACTGTTTAGATTAATGATGTGCCAGTGGTAAATGAGTATCCTGATGTTTTTCCTGATGAGTTTCATGGAATAATACCAGATCGGGATGTTGAGTTTGCTGTTGACTTAGTTTCTGATGCTAAGCCAATTTCAAAACCCCCTTATCGAATGGCTCAAATTGAACTTTTAGAGTTGAAGTAGCAATGGAAAGATTTATTAGAGAATGGTTTCATTCAACCTAGAACATCACCATGGGGTGCTCCTGTTTTATTTGTTAAAAAAAATATGGTTCAATAAGACATTTCATTGATTATAGAGCCTTGAATAACATCACTGTTAAGAACAAATATCCTTTTCCTCATATCCATGATTTGTTTGATCAGCTCCAGGGAGCTCAGTATTTTTCAAATATTGACTTGAGATCATGGTACCATCAGCTGAAGGTAAAGGAAGAAGATGTTCCGAAGACCATGTTCCATACAAGATATGTCCATTATGAATTTGTAGTAATTCCTTTTGGGATAACCAATTCACCTGATGTATTCATGGACTTAATGAATAGAATTTTCCATCAGTTCATGGATAAGTTTTTGGTGGTTTTCATTGATGATATTTTGGTGTTTTATAAAAGTAAATAGGAGCATGAAAGACATTTAAGGGTTATCTTGAAAACCTTAAATGAAAATAAACTGTATGGAAAATTCAGCAAGTGTGAGTTTTGGTTGCAAAAAATTTCTTTCCTTGGTCACATTTTTTCTAAAGATGGGATAACCATTGATCCTGCAAAAAAAAAAGGTTGTTGAAGAATGTCCAAGACCCAAAAATATAATAGTGATTCGTAGTTTCCTTGGTTTGGCAGGCTATTACCGAATGTTTGTTAGAAATTTTTCACGGTTATCTAGTCCAATGACTAAGCTAACTCGGAAGGGTGTTAAGTTTATCTGGACCAAAGAATGTGATGATTGTTTTCAGGAATTGAAAAGAAGATTGGTGAATGCTCCAGTTTATCCACTACCTTCCAGGAATGCTGAGTTTGTTATATACAGTGATGTTTCATTGAAAGGACTTGGTTGTGTCCTAAAGCAGAATGATCAGGTAATTGCTTATGCTTCACGACAGTTGAAAACTCATGAGGAAAATTACCCTACACATGATTTGGAATTAGCTGCTATTGTTTTCACTTTAAAAATTTGGAGGCATCATTTGTATGGAGTAAAGTGTGAAATGTATACTGATCACAAAATCTTAAAGTATATATTCACTCAGAAAGAGTTAAACATGAGACAGAGGAGATGGCTGGAATTATTCAAGGATTATGATTGTACAATTCATTACCATCCGGGAAAAGAAAATCAAGTGGCTGATGCTTTGAGTCGCAAAAGTAATACTTCATTAGCAATGTTGCGTTTGGAACGTGATCCTTTGGTTAAGGATTTGATGAACTTTGGCATAGAAGTTGTTGGTGCAGGATGTCCTTCTGTTTTATTTCAAGTATCAGTGAGATCATCTCTATCAGATAGAATCAAGCATGCATAGAAGCAAGATAGTGAGTTGCAGAAAAAGGTAGTGCTGGTTTAGACAGGTAAGTTGCTTGAATTCAACATTGATAATGATTATGTTTTGAGATTTGGGAAGAGATTGTCTGTGCCTTGTGATTCACAGTTGAAGAGATAGTTGTTATGTGAAGCTCATAGTTCTTCGTTTTCAGTTCATCCTGGCAGTAATAAGATGTACAAAGATCTGTGGGAGTATTGCTGGTGCGATGGATTGAAAAGATATATTGTTGATTTTGTTGTGAACTGTTTGAAATGTCAACAGGTTAAAGCAGAGCGGCAGTTACCGAAAGGGATGCTTCAGCCTTTACCAGTGCCAGAGTGGAAATGGGAGAATATATCCATGGACTTTGTTGTGTGATTACCGAAGACATCTTGAGGTAATAATGCAATCTGGGTTACTGTTGATCGCTTGAATAAATCTGCTCATTTCCTTACTATACGAGATACTTTTTCCCTAGATCAACTTTCCCGTTTGTATCTAAAATAGATAGTCAGGTTACATTGAGTTCCCTTCTCCATTGTAACTGATCGTGATCCCAGGTTCACTTCTAACTTTTGGAAAGGCCTTCAGAAGTCATTGGGTACTAAATTAAATTTTAGTATAGCTTTTCATCCTCAATCAGATGGGCAGTCAGAACGAACAATTCAGACATTGGAGGATATTCTACGTTCTTGCTCTATGGATTATCAGGGAATTTGGGACCAACAACTTTCTTTGGTTGAATTTTCATATAATAACAGTTTTCATTCCAGTATACAGATGGCACCATTTCAGGCATTATATGGGAAGCGGTGTCAAACTCCAGCTTTCTGGGATGAAGTGGGTGAAAGGAAGTTGATGGGACCATAATTGGTAGAAGAGATGGTAGAAAAAGTTCAGCTGATTCAGAAGCACATGAGAACAGCTCAGATCAGGCAGAATAGTTATGCGGACAACAGGAGGAGGATCTCTCTTTTGAGGTAGGTGATCATGTTTTTCTCAAAGAATCACCATGGAAAAGTGTGATGCAATTCGGTAAGAAAGGAAAGCTGAGTCCAAGGTTCATTGGACCATATGAAATTCTGGAGAGAGTTAGATCAGTTGCATACCAGGTGGATTTACCTCCGAGTTTATCTCAGGTACACAATGTTTTTCACGTTTTGATGTTGAGAAAGTATATTCCAGATCCATCTCATGTTTTGAGTCTAGAGGTAGTTCATCTGGAAGACAACCTATCTTATGAGGAACAACCGGTCCAGATTCTTGACCATAGGGAGCAATTGTTACGGAATAAGGTGATTAATCAGGTAAAGGTTTTGTGGAAAAACCACATGATGGAAGAGGCAACATGGGAATCTGAAAATGCAATGAGAGATAAGTACCCCCATTTATTCGATAAGTAAATAAATTGTGGGCACGCAATTTTCTAAAGGGGGGAAGGATGTAACATCCCAAGTAAGTAATTAATAATAGATATTTTTATCTGTGTCTATTAATGAACTGGATAGTGTTTTAGAGGCGTAAAATGAAAATAAATCCAATCTTAAGCATGGAATACACTAATATTTTTTAAAGGATTGTTTTACTGGATTTTGATGGAAAACCATTTTTGAATCTATCTTTTGACAATTTTATAAGCTATGTTTGTCAAAATAAACTTATTCTTTATGATTGGGACATCAAAATCTACTTTGTGTGAATTTTTGGTATTTTTTGACAATGTTCATTTTTTAATGAATAGGGAGAAATACTACATTTTACATCAAAACTGCTTTTTAATCTACTTTATTTATTTGATTATACTATCTTTTGAATTGGTTTTAATGTTCAATTAGAATATATTATTACCATTTTATCCAATGGTGGTCATTAGGATTAATTTCACTTTGGAATTGGGCATAAACTAATGCCAAACTTTTCATAGATATTGTTTCAAAAAAACCCTCTATTTGTTTTGACAACCGGAATTATTTTTAAATCAATTATTGCAATTTCTGTGCTTGGAATTTGGTAAAATGGATTACATATTTTGAATCAGAAGGTCCAAATTATGTAATCAAGACTCTTTTATATTTGGAAATTATGAATAGTAACGATGGTAATTATCTTTAATTATCTTGATTAATGAGTAATCAGGTAGTTAAAGATAATAAAATTATATCATAATAATACAAAAAACCACAACATGTGTCCTAAGGCTATTGGTTGTCCCATTGCCTACCATGGGATTTTTTTCCACACTTGGGGGCCCCATGGAATCACTTTTGTTAGAAAGTGACTTTTCATCTTTTTATTTTTAAAGAATGTTAAATGCGACAAAGAATGTATCACCTATGTAAAATATTTTTAATTTTGTCTAAATAAATGATATTTTGGAATATAAATATTCATTATAAATCTAAGAATATTTCCTATATCATAGTATTTTTTCATAATTTTTAGACTTTAAATAAATTAAATTATTTATGACATCATGATGATGCAGTGATTACCTCATTAATAAAGGATTTAAAAAAATGAAATGATAATGTAAAATATATGACCTACACATGTCCAAAACCTATTTTATGGTTGGATTTAGAACCCTTATAACCCTACCCTCAAATTATATAAATGTGGGACCTTTTGAATCTGAAACTCATTTTCAAATAATGTAAAATTTCTTTACCTTCCAAGAGTGCCCCTCCTCTCCTCTTATAAAAGGCAACCACCTCTACCTCCTTACCCACACTCCCAAAGCCTTTAGCTCGGCCAACCCCTTACCATTTTGTCTCTCCACTTCCCTATCTTATTCCTTAATGCCTCACATTGGGCAGAAGTCTTCCCAAGGAAGCCTTTGAGCTCAAATCTAAGAGAGTTACCCGATTTTATGGTAATGTCTTCACTTGAGTACTTTTGTTTTATATTGCTTCTCCAACCCCCTAAACTCTTTTTATTCATTTCTTTTGTAACAACTCGAGTATCTTCAATATAATATGTTGTTGTTTTAAGAAGGATTCGAGCTACACATACACACACCTACATCTAATGGTTAAAAACATACTGTTTCCGTGGATGGTGAATTTATGCCTCCCGAAATGATGATTGTTCAACATTATTTTAACACCTTCAAGGGTGGAAATTAAGATGACACTATATTTATATATGATATATAATATGTTTATGTTTTCCTTAACCATCATGTATTTTTCATTTTGGTCATACCATTATGGTTTTTATTATTGGTAAATGTGATATCTTCTTTAAAGAAGTACGGACTACCGCCCCCTCAAAGTGATTTTATTCGTTAAATACCATATGTGGGACGTATAAAGGATGGAACTATGATATTATATATGATATTATACTGGAATTATAATATACCTTCATATAATTATGATTCCATTCTATAAAATATGAAATAGAAATGAATGTAGCGTTCATGCGTACGTACGACTTACCGTCTCCATGAACGGTGCATTTCATTTCGTACCTCTAAATGATTAGGTAATATTATGAATGCATGTATATACTGGATATATATGATATATACATAATGATTATAATTTTGGATATAATGGATACATGAAAAACTTATAATTATAAAGGGTTTATTTTTTACTCAAGTACCAATGATCGTTAAAACAACCGTTATTAACTTAAATAATTACATAGTGTTCATGACATGGAAATAAGTTTTATAAAAGGAATAATGAACTTGAAAAAAGTTCTTAAGCAGGTATAAAATAACTCATGTTTATTATTCATGACATTAACGAATGATCGAGTCAAGTCGGACCCGAGGTATGGGACTTCGTCTCAATCTCGTTTCATTGAGGCATATTTTGTCTTATACACAACCTTCTTTTATATGGTGTATAAACCCCTTTGATTTTTATGTTTATCCAAAAGGAATATTTTTTTATACGAATCATTTTACTAAACAAAAAATTGGAATGTTTTTCTCGTACGTATGCGGCGACAATGACTTCTCCACCGCCATGACCATTATTTGAGTTTTGGCTTCCTCTACAAGCCATACCTTTTTTTAAAAGAAAAATAAATACCATGTTTTAATTTTGTTTTATTTTGGTATTGAAAATGGTTTTCATAATGTTTTTATATCAATGTGTTGTATTGATATCTTGTGATTGAAAGGTGGAAATGTTATGTTTCCTTTATGCATGTTTTATGTGATACGATTATGTTGAGGTTCTTGGGCATTATTATGAAGACGGGTGGTTCCATCATAATCTAAGGGCGGGTGAGCCTGATATAGCTCTCCAATGCATTGGGTAACGCGAAGGAGTGAAATGTTAAGGTTTTTTCCGAAGAGATTTATGGAATATACTGTGATGGGTATTCCAAACAAAACCAAGAGGGTTACTCCCTACGTAAGAATGTTATGAATGCCTCAAGTTACCTTTATGTCTTATGATTTCTATGATTTATTCATGATTTGATGAGGTATGTTAAAGTGCTTACGTTTTATGGGTAAAGTATTATTTCATTCCTATGTATATATATACCCATGTTTCCTTTCCATATTTTTATATCCCTTACTGAGCTTTTTATTCTCATCCCAAGTTTTTTGAAATGTCTTTCACCGGTCAAGGGAAAGGTACATGATATGATGATTGTGTCAAGGAAGTGTCAAGAAAGAATACATGTTTTATTTTAAATATGTTTCCATTGATGGGAAAGAAGAATACTATCTTTATATAACCACTTTGTTTATATGTGGAATGTAATGCAAGTTTTATAATCTAATTCTCTAAAACTCTAAACCCGAAAAGATCATCAATGTGTAATCTTGTAATAACTCATGATTAAGTAAGGTTTAAGGCTGGGGCCTTATATATAGAATCTATTAAATGTTGATCCATACCAACCATTGTGACTAAGATCTGTATTTTTCTTATTTTTTGCGGGATATTGTTGGTCCATTGTTGATAATTTATAATGACTTTCTAATCCACTCACAAACTAAAACCAAAATAGAGTTAAGTTAACATGGATTTATTAATGTTCGGAAAATATCAAGGGACTAAAGATAATTATTGTCAGCAAAACTCAACATATACTACCCTTTCATGTAGGAAAGTATGTAATCTATAATTATGCATCGAAAATGGGGTTTTCATGAGTTCTCTTGAAAAATAATATGTTGATAAATTATTCTGCATTCTAATTGGAGTTTCATGATATGAATTATTAATATCAAGATTTATTTTTTACTATTGTAATATTTTCATTAATTATATAGTCGAATTATATTTAAGGAGAAATTTTTGTCATATATACGGATTTCCAATGTTTAATGTTTATTTTAACACATAAATAGTTGAATATGTTCTAGAGATTTTTGTTGGAGATGATTAATGATTATAAATACCCAATACATAGCAACATGGGATTATAGACATGGTGGTAGAGGCTATAAGTCAATAGGATCATTAAAGATAATCTTTAATAAGAATAAAAATGATCTCATATTTATGGGTTTAGAAAGGGAAGATATAGAAATTAGGAATGGGAGGAATATTAAATTTCTAAAATTAGTGACAATCAAACTATCCATGTAATGATCAAATAGGCATAAAAGGAAGATTTAGAGCTACAACAGATTGTGAGAAATGTTCATGACTTTAAACTCAATTGTGATGGAATGATAATGCTCATTAACTAAGTATTTATTCTATCTATATTAGATTTATAATAGGTTATATGGGATTGGGATCACAGTTTTTCATTCTATATTAATCTTATAAGTATGAATATTTATTTATGTCTAAAATAGTATTTTTTGTCGTAGAATATAAAGAGTGATATTTCTTATTATGTATCTCATTTCTTAGTATGTCATTGATTTAAGGATGAGAGATATAATTTTAAGGCGATGTTACAACCATAACCAATATTAGAATGGAAATGGTAAAACATCACCATAGAATATGTCATCCAACTCCTAGAAAAAAACTAATGGTGATAATACTATTCATGGTGTAGTTGAACGACATAAAAATTCAAAAAAGCATTAATTTTAGATAAGACATATCACATGATTATCAATCCAGAATATAAAATATGAAATATGTCATTTTTATTCGAGTACCGAATTCTATTTTTTCTAGTTTATATATGAGGTTTACCTCAAAGTTCTGATGAAATCTATAGAAGGATCTAGATAAAGACTTGAGTTTACATAAGTTATAGCATCCTCAGATTGATATTCAGTATGAGATAACCATTCAAACCGTAGTTGAAATGTTGAGATCTTGTTATATATATTTTAAATGTAGTATTGACCAACAACCTCCTACTGTCGTGTTTTCTAACAACAATATATTTCACGAGATCATTATTAATAAGTCTATATGAAGACCACTATTGGATGATGTTTATAAATATAAAAAGTGGTAAAGTAGTTGGGAAAATAATTATATAGTGACACAAGATAAATGAAGAAACTTCTATGAATGTTGGGTAAATTCAAAATTACTTCAAGGTAACTCAGATTGGACAGAAATTTTATTCTAACATTTTTCATCAAGCTCAGTAATTTAATTTTGGTGAGAATATTTTTTGATGAATTTATGAATGCGATATGGTTATGATATTTGGAATGAAATAAAATTTTATCCTTAGGTATATTTATTCTTTTTATATTCTTTATCAAGTATGGATGGTAGCTTATCGCATGGTTCTTCCATAGATCATCACTCAGGTATATGACATGTTCCATTTATATCTCCTGATAATGAACAAAACTAAACCTTCCCATATAATATAATCATAGGTAATATAATTATATCATGATATTTCTTATGAGTAACAATGTGAAGAATCATTGGACCATTGTGATAAATTCATTCATTTCAGGACTTCCCACACTGTTAATGATCTCTAGAGAAAACAAAAATGTGAAGAAGTTAAATGGGAAACAGAGAATTTTATTAAAGAGATATATCCTAGGTTTCTAATCATATATATATAATTTTTTTAGATAAATTCATTTTATTTGGGGTAAAACATAACACATTATGTTTAATGAAATATTTATCCTTAAATAATATTTTGTTAAAAGATTATGATACTTGCAACCCTTGATTAAAAATGAATTGAAATGTAGTTTATCATTATAACCTAGATATTAAATTAGTTTTCTTGTATAATATTAAATATTTTAATTAAAAATTTTTGTTTACATTGTTATAAAATAATATCTTTTGTAATTAATATATAAGATATAAAAAACAAAATTATTTTAAACTAAAAGATACATTTATAAGAAAAAACAATGTGAAATGCATTATTATATTAATAAATTAATTTAATCACTATTAGTGAATTTTTTAATAAAATTTATGTTTTATATAACCAATAAATTTTTAAACATTAATATATTATATTTAATATTAATAGGATAAGAATAAATTCAGTTTTATGAGTGAAAACATTATTTTTTTAAAAATAATTTCTCGTGACATTTTTGGAACTATTTTCAAACTTAATTTCAGCTACATATTAGTATTTAATTTTTTAAAATGGATACCATATTTGGCTTTAGGAGGTGAAAATATGGTAAATATTCCCTTAATATTGTAATCATTTTGAATATTAAATGTAGTAAAATTTATCACAATGTTAAAAGTTAAATTATGTTAATCTAGGTTAAATATAAGTGTTTGGGTCACCATTTCTCATATAAATTACCATTTTATAAATTTCATTACACCATTATAACCTGATTATTTCATGTTTTTTTAAGATAAAAAATCCCATGAAAATGACCTATATAATTTTTAAAATCCATGAATGGTACAAAATGTCACTCTATTAGTTTTAATTATCTCTTAGGCGTTACCATATAGAAAATAACAAGTTGTTAAATTATATTAATAAAAAAATTAATAAAGTAATTATATCCATAATGGTAATTTATTTCCATTTTTTAGAAATTAAATAATTACATTAAATGCTTTCACAATACTAATATAGTAATTATTAAATTACTAAATTTGAATAAATGATTCTAAATATATTCAACATAATATAATTTTAGTGAGTTATAGGGAACCACAATTTTTCATATAAATATAAATATTACTGATGAATTTAAGGTTTTTATTTTAATTTCATCTTTGTGTTGGTTTCATTAAATTCAAATTAAATGAATAGTTCCAAATTCTCATTAATAATATTTTATAATAAGAATTTTTAATTAAATGATTTAAATCCATAAAACAATATCTTATTCTATTTGAATGGTAAATTTTTTAAAAAATCATCAACAATCCTTTTTATGAGTCACACGTCCATTTTCAGTAACATTATTTACCATTTATGATTAAAACTGTTGTTACAACAGCTAAGGTGAAAAATACATAACAAATGGTTTAATAAAAGGGATAAGGTCAAAAATGACAGAGAAATGTATATAAATTTAATTTTATGATATTATTTAAACCCTAAATTTTTTACTTTTATTTAATGCCGATTTAGAAGAATGATTCTTGAGAAAAACATTATTATATTTTTTATTTGTATAAAATTTTATATGGGTCCTCGCCCTCCCTTATAAAATGACACTACTCCATCCTATTCCTTACTAAAAGTTTTAGAAAAATATATTGGCCATTCCAGTCCAAAATCCCTTCTAAACATGCATATTCAAATTATAGGGTCACTTTTCCTTCCAAAAGAACTACCCTAGGAAGATTATTAGTTTATCTATAGGAGTTATTTCAATGTAGGTGTAATCGCCTTAACGGATCAATTTTACATATACATTACATACTAAAAATACATTCTATTTATAATAAAATAGTATATTGAGAATCATTAATATTTTGAAATATTATTTTCATTATAAAATCACAATTATCAACCATCTTTTCCATCAAATGTGATGTGAAAGTATCAATCATGCATACATACAACTTATCTTCTCCTCATAGAAATACTATCCATTCTCCACAACCATATTTAAGGGATGGTTATTATGAGTGGTTTAATGTGTATATATAATAATAATTATAAAATTTAAATTTTATTATTATAATATAACTTCTACCTTTTTGACTTTCAATTTGTTGGAAACTATAACGTCGTTTGTGCATACATGTGAACTACCACCTCGATATAGTGACGTGGTTTGTTTTTTGTTCCATTTTAAATGGTTGGAAATGAGTATATATTTAATAAATATAAATATTGTATATGAAATAATTATTAATATTTATAGAATATTTATTATTTATCATTCTTAAGATCTGTCTTTCAAAAAGTTATAATAGTGTTCATTTATACGTACAACCGACCATTTCCATGCATGTTGTCATTCATTTGGGTATCATTAATTTTTATAAATGACTGAAAATATTTGTATATAATGAATATATATGTTTTTAATATCAATATATACATTACTAGGATTATTTATCCATGATCAATGTAAAAAATACCAGAATTAATGAACTAAAATAAAAATGATAAACAAAATAGTTAATACCCAGAAATGTTAATTTTAATAAGGAATTATTGAAAAACTGTTGATAAAAAGTTCTAATGGAATCATATATGATATTATATGTATGTGTATGATTTTTAAGATATTTTTTTATTTTAAATTTATTATAAAGTAGTTTAGAGTGCGTTAAATGCCAATGATTCCCAAATTAAGGGTTTCTCAACTCCAATTATCTTCTTGGGGACATATGTTATCTCATGCAACTATTTTATTTAATGTAGTGTATATAATACCCTTTGATATTTAATATTATTTTTAATCATATAATAAAGATATTTAATGTGTCAGTTGATGTTATTACTTCATGGGACTAAGGATTCAAATGGTACCAAAGCACTATTGGTTTTGTGTGACATTCTCATTGTTTATGAGGATTGTTTATAATCAAGTTTTTAATGATGCAATACTATGATTTAACTCTTAAAAACATATTAATATTCATCTACTCGCATTATTTCTTGATAATACATGTTATCATTTCTTTTTCCACTCTCCTTGTACTCATGATTCCAAATGAATAATTATAATAAAAAATAAACATTATTTATCTCTTTGAATAAAAAATATTTTATTACATATCCATATTTTAAAAAATGATTTAATGGGTGTTTTAATACTATAAAATGATTTTTTAAAGACATTTTTACCCATTATTCAATTTTTAAAAATATATTCAAAGGTATCTTTATATCATATTCCAAATGAGGTAATTTTTTAATTTTTAAAAATTTTTGTAAATAACGATTTATTTTAACTTTTAAGACATTAATTTCAATTCATAACATTAATAAATATAAATAATTTTAATATTACACTATAATAATTTGGTTATATTATTTGACAATGTTTTCTTTAATATTATTTAAATTTATTATTTTAAAATGGTGATTTTAATTTTAAAAGTTTATCTTCATCAATAAAGGTTCTAAGTGATTTTTAAAAAAAATCCAAGTAATAGGATATCCTTTGGTGTTTATTTACATTTACTAGGGATACGATCTTTTTATTCCTTCATAATTATTTCCCAAGATGGATTATTTTTATGATGAAAATATTTTTATGAAGGCAATTCAATTTCCATGGTTAAAGGTATTATGAAATATTTATAAAACCCATTAATTTCCAAGGGTTTTGATTTTCTGAATGTTTTATGATTTTATAGAACATATTTTAATGAATTTGACTAAGTGATAGGTGGACCTGAAACTATATATCCATTTAATTCAATTGGTATTGACATAAATCTTGTGAGATTAGTAATACTGTAATATAGAGTAAACCTAATTAAAGATGTTACTTTTTAATCTATAATAGTTTTGCGAGTGAACCCTGACTACTATTATTGCTTAGGGTGTAAACCATTTCTACTATGACTATCATGAAAATGAGCATTGATTAGAGATGAAATGAATTTTATGATTATGTGTATTTTAAAAACCTATGTCTTATGTTAATGTTATGCACTTATAGCTAATGTACTTTTATTCCTTGATTATTATTGTCTTATGAAATACCAATAATTTTTCCATAACACAATATTATAAAAATTTATTTGTAGGTAATGTTTTTAAAATGTTATCCTCTTATTCATATACCATTATACATTTGTTTTGTTTATGTGATCTTTGAAATCTCTATTATTTATCTTACTGAGCATCATTGATCACTCATTCTTATATTTACCTTGCCCAGGTTATAAAGAAATGTTCTAAGTATGATATGCTAAGAAGTGTGAGAGTAATGGAGATTTTAACATGATATAATATTTCAGACTTATGAATATATTATTTATGCATTGATGTTTCAAAAAATATTAAAACTATGTGTTTTTGGAGTGCATCATTATGTTATGTATTGAATATTTATCTAAAAATATGAAATATATATGTATAAAAATTATGGGTTTCAATAATGATCATAAAATAAATTATATTTTAAATAATTATTTAGAAATTTAATTGTATAGTAATATATATATAAATTTAATCATTTGAAAATGGTGGGTTTATTTATTTTGGAGAAATGAATATAATTTAAGTTTATTGGTTTATTTGGCCAATGAATTTTATGAGTGGTGATTAAAAAGATAGTCCATCTATAGATAGACCATTATAATAACCAATATATAGGAAAATTAAGGCAAAATAATAATAATATGGGGTGAGTACATGGGTATGAATAGGTAAAGGAAAGCATGGAGAAGGTAGAGATCCCACTGTGGGTATGTAGTGTATGTGGGTGCAGGATGAAATCATGAGAGAACCATTCTTCATGCATTCAGGAATAAAAGGTTTTTCCTTTTTCTATTAAACACGGGTGGGACGGATTAATTTTCATTGTAGTATTTGGATACACATAGAAAAATTACATAACTTAATGAGTTTATCCTAAAACACCGACCAGCTGATAAAAATAATTTAATAAATCCTATCATAATAATGTGTCATTTCTACCTCAAATTCTCCTCATATACATCATGAATGAGATTTTATGCGACAATAGTGTGATTAAATAGTATGGTTTGAATAATCTCATGTATGAAAATGCCTAAATGTTGGATAGGGAATATATATTAAACAATGAATGGAGTTACAATTATCAATATGAGATTTTGATTTACTGATTGAAAATATGTTATTTATGTGAGCTAAGTTAGTGCGAAAAATTGTATATAATATCAGTTCCTAAAGCGCGTTGAGGTGGTCAAGTAATTAATTGGATTTCAACAAAAAATACTCATGACACACACAATTTTTAGTATGATTAGAATGATTATTTTATGAATTGAGAGTGATATGTGAAGAAAAAAATAGATCACATTAAAAAAAATTTATTCTCATGTGGTTTTCATGTGGTAATATTATTATGATGGACAATCCTTCACGACGGAATAATGATCAGATTAGTTTAGTGAACTTGTATTTTTCTAAAAAAATCCAATAATATTCATAATTAATATGTTAATTTCTCCAAATACCGTGACATTTTCAGGTGTTATTTCTATTGAAAAACTCACATGAGTTTATCCATGTAAATTTCATTAATACATGAAGAAAATATTGTGACTATATTGTATCTTGGTGATGTTCAGATCTATGGTTATAGTAAGCTATGTGATGAAGGAAGAAGATTTGTCATTTATACATATTATGTGAGTTAGTCCAAGATGGGGATAATTCCAAAAGTTAGTGACTTTCACACATATAAATGAATAGTGTACCACACTAATTCATGTGTGGAATAATTTAGGTGATTAAGAGTTTTTGCATGTTTGTTGAAATATTATGAAATCTAGGGTTTCATGAAGTAGAAGGATTAAAACACATGGTTTGATTTTATAGTACATACATATTAGCTTCAAGAATGAATAGATGGTACCTAAAATTCAAATATTAAATATATATTTTATGAATTATATGTGAAACTTTTGAGTTGAAGTGGAAGATTGAAGTTGAAATGAGTATTTTAAGGTTATACATCCATATAAAGTATTGAGGCTGACATTAATCATTGATAGAAGATTTTTTGTATTCTCATACATTTGAAATTTTGAAACTAAATATTGTTAGGCATTCTAATATGAATAAACTATCAAAAATGAGTACTAAGTGAATTTAAAAGGTCTATATCTTTTTAATATAATGGGATAGTGAGAATGATAAATAATACTAGACAAATAGTTATTGAAGTTGTTATATTCATACATGAATTGAATAGAAAATCTAGTTTTTTCATGGAAGAATACAATATCCTAAGGAATTAAAAATGTTTTCAAAATGTAAGAGATATCATCCTATATTTGGAACAAATTTTTGGAAATTATATACTTTTGTGGGACTCTGATGTTTGTAAAGTCTAGTGTGATGCTAGTTACACTATGGGATGCATTATAAATATACACCTTTGGGAATTATTAGTAAGGGAATTACAAAATGGGATTCAATTTTGACCACTAATGTAGGATAGAAATTTAGTTCTCTTAAGGGATGATAGATTGGGAACACTGTGGGAGTTAGAATTGACTAGAATGGGAGTTTTCTTTGATATAACCACATATATATATATAATAAAGATTTTATAACTTGGTAGAATAAATTATTATAGATAGAATTAGGTCTTTTAACAAATCCTTGTAATTTTTTTTCCGAACTCCACTCAAACTATATATTTCATATTGTATTAATATTAATTTTAATGTATGGGATCTGATCTTCTTAATATGTAACATTGGTTTGAAATATACTGGAGTAATAGAAATCTAAAATAATTCAGTAAATCATTTCACACCTGATTCCCCCCAATTGTGGTAACATGATCCATTTAGAACAATAATTATTTACAAACATATTGTTTACTGGGTCTTTAGAATGTTTGAAAACTAGTGGAAATAATATACTGAATGATTCCTTTTTCATATGAAGATAATGTTTATTAGTTTTTAAATTTTGGGTTGTATTAATTTGAATATATTTCAATATTTTTTATATCAACCACATAAACCAAAAAATTTCATTTCTGAGGGATTATAGTAATGAGAAAGATTAAAACAAATGAATAGATTTTCATTACATCATGTAATGAAATAATTTATACCTTATTGATTAATCGTAATTTTTCAAAGAGATATCGATCATGTTTAGGGAAAATGAATCTTGTATTTTTTTTAACATTCAAAAGTTATACTTTTCATTCTTGGTAAAAATAAAATGTTTTCAAATTCCTTATAACTCTCCTCCTTCAAATTTAATTTCATTGTAAATTTACCGTATGTGTGATGTATATTTCTATTATTTCATCATAAATTTTCATATCTTAATTTCAAATCAAAGCCTTATTCTAAATATTTTCACATTAATGTGTTAGACCCTCAATGATAGAATCTATAAATATGTGTTTTCGGATTTGATAATGGATAATTTAATTCTCAATAACTAAAATACATATCATGCCTAATGAAATAATTCCCTTTAGTATTTATTAAACCTGGTGATTTTATTCCCTAATTACCTATTCATCCATTTGGGGTCATATTTAATAACAGGGGAAATCATGATTTTATCCCAAGGGTTGAAAACAATTTCATATAGTTATTGAAGTCAACTTTTATAAGTTTTTTTAAGAAAAAATAAAACTAATACCATCAAAATCTTATCTTCAGTATCTCCTTGAAAATGGATCGTCCTAATATTTAAATGAATGTCTTAAATGATGTATATCACATTTTTTATGAATTAAATAAAATAATGACAATAAGTGTAATCAATAATATTTTTTCTATTATTTTATTTTTATTTTGTACAACTACATGTATGAGTGATTTAAAAAAGTGACATGTATTTAGAACAATTTAGGGGAAGGTCATGGATGTTTTCTATAAAATTTTCAATTGTTTTTATAATTTTTATTAACTAGTTTATCCATGTTTATGAAATTATTTATACTAAGTAAAATTTAATATATCTTAGTTGTAGTTATAAATCCTCTGAAATTGATTCTCTTGACTTATTAGCATGCATTACCTAACAACAATATATGTCACTAGGTCCTCACACAATAAAAATAGAATGTAAGTTCTTTAATTTGTCAAAATATAGTGGCTAAACAAATAATGGTATCCCCAATGTAAAAATTATATTCATCATAGAATAAATTATAGTGGAAATGGCATTCTAATTTATATTTTAGGTTCATATAAAGGGTTTTTGAATAATTTTATATAAAAACATAGTGAAAATAAGATGACAATAATATTTTTACTATCTCTTATATGTTTTTTGGTTTATTAAATAATTATTAAGTCCTTTATTAAAAAATAAATTAAAACAATAAAAGGTTGTTTCTTTTTCTCAAAAATGGTTTCAAAATGTGTTGCATAATGATAATATTAAAGGGATACCAGTATAATCAAGAAATTTATACACATGGGGTGGGGGACATAATATGGATGATGTAGAGGGATTATTCTCTCAAGATGGTTTCTGTTCAATCACAATGATCAATTTTTTATTAATCATATTGTTTAATTTTTTTAATATTTTATATTTAAATGTTTTTATTATATAAATATTTTAATTTTTTTAATTTTTTTTTTGAGTGATGATGAGGAAATATTTTGTGATAAATGAATTAATAGAATAGAAAATATAAAGGAGAATTGGGAATGTGAAATGTAATTCAATGGATGTACCATAGTTAATGGGAAAATTTCTTCTATCTATAATATTCAGTATAGATTTGTCTTATCCATTATCTAAAATTGATCATTTTTCTTCAGTAAAATATTTCAATTTTGTGAGATATGTATCACAACACTCAACAATCATAATATAATGGTTTTTGTCAAATATTAACTTGAATCTATTTTAGTTTTAGGTTCTCTTGTAATATATATCAAATATAAATTTTATACTGTCATGTTAAAAATAAAAAATACCTCCTCATTTCAAAAATCATAGAATCATTCCAAATTTTCAATTAATATAATTTAAAATTATAATGAAGAGAAGTTAGTTAGTTTGTCATTAATTATAGGCCACAACATCTCTTATCAAACAATAAATTTTCAAAAAATAATCATTATTTATAAAAATGGAAAATATTGTAAATCTTAAAACTGAGATTCTTAGTCACTCCCTCAAAAAAATATGTATGTTTTTTATCCATGAATGAAGAACCGAGTAAAGATAACATGATAATAGGAGAAGATAAAAAACATGTGGATGAAAACCTCAAGAGGTTTAAGGAAAAACTTATATAAAATATAAAAAATTTTAAAAACAAGACACTAATAAAAGAGGATAAAATAAGAAGAGAAACAAATCAAAAATTAAATATGAATATAATTATGAAAAGTTATAAAATTATATGAGATAAATATAAATCAACACCAAACACAATAAAATAATCAAAAAAATTGGTTAAGTGAAATAAATGACACAAAAAAATATCAATAATATTACACCATTTTGTGGATGAAAATAACATTTTGTGTAATGATGATGAAGAAACCCATTATAATTAGTATTTATCATAAAATATATTGGCGAGTTTAGATGAGATATATCCTTTTTTAGAGTGGGGTGGGTCCTTTTATAATAAAATAATTTTTTTTAAAGAAATATATAAGAATATTTGGTTAGATATTTATCCATATGATAGTGACTAATTAAATATCCTTCATTTCAACAGGTATATTAAAAAATTCTACATTGATAAAAAAATGAATGCTTTTTCTATTAATTGAAGTTTAATTCATTTCCACCACATAGAATGAAATGAACATAAATTTTTTCCCTCTTTTTTAAATTATAGCATCCTCGCCAATTATAGTAATATTTTCTTTTAGAATTGGAGTGTTATGATAAAAAAAATTCAGAAAAAATATCCAATGAATTTATTTAGAAGAAGTTATTCTAGAAACACTTGTTCTGCATAAGAGAATGTTAATGGTAATAAAAATTGATATATGGTTGTCTAGTCACTATGGTTAGAGAATCATTATTATTTGCTAATGATGAATCAATTTCCTATAATCAATAAGTATATAGCTTAGTAAATATGATATATAAAGAAGCCATGAATTTTTATAAACATTCCATATTATAAAAAAAATCATAATTATTAGTAGATCCATGAGTTATTTAAATCCAATTGTGTCAAAATGGGTATTTAATAAAAACAAATTGAATAGAATATGTAAATTTATTACCTATAAATATTGAATTTTTATTAATGTGTATTGGAAACATCAAATAATTAACCATGACAAAAACATTTACATCTCTCTATTCTTAAATCCATAGTAATTTTCTATTCTATAGATGCTTATCATGATTATTAGATTTTGGAAATAAATTTATAAAATAAAACTAACTTAATGGGATGCGTTTGGAAGATGACGATATGAAATAACTAAAAGTTTTTATTACCCCAAATAGTGCCAACAGGATATGAAATTGGTAGAGATCTAATAATGTATTGGATCAAGCATCGAACAAATGGAAAATTTACATTAATAAATCCATAAAATAAATATCATATAGGAAAAATCTGATCCTTTTTTCAATAAGTTGTTTATGTGGAGTGAATTTTTTTTAAACGTTGTTTTAGTTGAAGAAATATTAATACTATGTAATAAGATACCATTCTGATTTTCAGTTAATATTTAGTTCTAAAAATTGGTTCTCTATAACATAGTTCAGTGAATCCACTAACATTATTGGGTTGAAGATTAATCATGATTGATCATAAAGGATTCTTGTATTATGTCAGGGTGCCTACATTGACATGGTATTAAATATATTCAGTATTGAACAATCTAAGAGTGGAAATTTTATAATTCCAGATGGGAAAAATTTCTATAATATGATATGTCATCAGAAAAATGAGTATAGGTAGAGGATGATTATAATAAGTTATCCATCTATGATAGGTTTTATTAGTAATTCAATTCTATATTCCAATCTTAATTTTTTATATGTATTGTGCATTGTATGGTGATATTATATAGAACCCCAAAATCACCATTGAATGAATATTAAAACAAACCAATTGTATATGAGACATTCTAAATATATGTTCCTTATTTATAAATGAGATTAATAAATACACATAAGTATATATACAAATTTTAGTTTTTAGACATATAATAATGATTAAATGAAATTGTTAGGACATGTCTTCTGTATTAATGTAGTATTTGTGAGTTGGAAGTTCTCAAAGTGTTCAAAAGATAAGTATTCTATAGTTATGTTTGATTATATTGTGGATTACAATTTTTATAGAATAATTTTCAATAAATTACATTATATAGTATCTTTATTATGTAAATAGCAGTAAATATATTATCACATTGTATTGTGAAATCTATTTTTTAAGAACTCATTTAGGACAACTAACATTATAGATCATCCATGCATTCGTGATTTCTTGGGATATGGGTCTCACATTCAAATTTTTAAGTGGACAACATCCCAGTACCATAATTTTTATTATTTTTCCATATTGAATTCATTTTTATTATGGCATGTTGAAAAATTTCTAGGATAGATATTTCCAATTATTGATATATCATATAGATTTAACAGATTATCATGAGTCCCTTAGTGGATATATATTATTATAGACATCAGTTAATCAAATCACATTAAACCATTGCCTGGTGACAACCTTTTATTTAGAGATAATGAGTAATATTTGGGAAATTGAAAGATAATGTTATACATATTAGGATATAATATTTTATCACCCTCATTTTAATCAACAAAGGAATATTAGGTTCATCACATAAGGTAATTAAAAGGAGAAGGGGTTGTTCTAGAATCCATATATATGGGAGAAAGGTGATATTATGTTCCTCACATATGGGATGTGGTCTTGGAATTTTCACCTAAAGATGTGAGTGTAATCCCATACTCTTCATATGGGGAATCTTATATTCATCACATAAGGAATCCAATTCTCAAATAATGAGGAATTCAGAGTTGACCATGTAGTGAATTCTATGCTCTTCTTATTTATAAGAATGAGGGTTCTTAGTATCATCACCTAAGGTAATATGGTAACTGATCCCATACTCCTCACATAGTCTTTTTATTCTTATAACATAAGGAATATCTTGCTCATCACATGAAGAAAATAAACATTGTCTTGTAACCTAATGAAAATGGATAATTGATCCCATTCTCATCACATTATATTGTTATGCCCATTACCTATGGAATATTATAATAATCACATATTAGACTGAATCATAGCCTTATCATCAAAGGAAATGGTAGATGTGATCCCATTCTCCTTAAATATGATTATTATTATCATAAAATAAAGAATCATGGGAACACAACATGGGGAATATTATTATCACAACATAGTAATGGATTGTGATAACCTTAGGTTGGTATCATAGTAGAGTTACCCCATGTATTTCACATGTGTTTCATATGTTCATCACATAAGAAGAAAGATAGATCAACCTCATGATCCACACAAGATGGAATTACCTTCTCATCAAATAACGGGAAGTTGACTATTATTGTCTTATTGGGTGGGAAAATGTTTAAAAATTAGTGGGAATAAAGAATCCACTTATAATTGAATGGAATGTTAAAGAATATTTATGAAATTCAATAGGGATGATGGTAATTTTGGAACTGTCTTGTATGTTGTTTGGAATTGGGAGGAATACCACCCATAGTAGATGGTGAATGTGATGGAGTGTTTGGAAGATCTTTAATTAGGTTAAATATATATAATGTTGGATTAAGAACCAAATCACATGATGTTCTAGAAGCAATGTTTAAGATCATGTGGTTGTACTAGGCTAAACATTTTAACATCATTAAATAATAACATTTCCTTATCCAAATTAGAGAAAATAGGGGATTCCGTAAGGCTAATTTATTGAAATGAATTCAAGATAATTTAAAGAAATAAGGATACCAATGGGGATAATAAATATATTGGACAACATTTCTATAAATTGAGGGGAAACGCGTGGATATTGTTTGAACCGTATCTCATTCAATGGGATTCAAGCTGAGTGGACACAAATCTAGTTATATGTATCGAGATAGAAAAGGTGAATCAAGATTTGAGGGATGATGGACCCAAAGGGAATCTTTTTTTTGTGAAATATTTTTTTGTTAAAATGATGTATAATTTTAGTTCATGAATGAATATTTCATGAAATATTTATGTTACACAAAACATTTATTTTCATGAATCATTGCCTACTAGTTTTGCATTTTTTTCTTCCTAAAAGGGATTTACATTAATTAACTATCAATAACGTTATGGTCCATTAAAAGAATTTAAGATAGTTAACATATGATTCTCACCCAAGGGAATATATGGATGTTTATTGAACACGTATCAATTTTGGAAGTGGAGGTTAATAGATCTTAAGGATTTGGAATTCATGAAATATAGGTATCAAATTACAAAAACTAAAATAGAAATCTGGGGGTATTTATATGCTTATTTCTCATGGATGTGTAATGGGTCATATAAAATATTAACATTTTCACAACTCTATATGTGATTTGACCTACTATTTAATGACTTTTAAACATCATGATTCATAAAAATACTTTTTTTAATTCCTTCTTTCTATCATCAATTCGCATGGAAGCTTATCCAATACATTTTTATGTTCCAAAAAACACCTGCACTATAATTTTAATTGACAAGATGTGGATGATTAAATTATAAGGAAAAAAATAAATGTATTAAATTTCTCTTCATGGTTCATATAACTCGTGTAACCCCTTGTACTTATATGTTGGGGTCGAAACTCAAGCGGGGACTATTAAATCAGCAAGAAAACTGATCATTTATATCTCTATATACCTTAATGAATATAAAATTTACCCAAAATACCTATTATAGTTTTTACATAATTTCATAATACCTGGATCATACTAGAGATCCCATCCTCCACCAAACTTTCATGAATAATACTTCACCACCTCATCATGTCTCACTAGCATGATGATGATTTCTGTGAGAATATTTCTGTGAACGAGACTAAGACAATTTTACATGTACTCATCGAATGGTTAGTTAGGAATAAAATTAGATACCTACATGAAGGTTGTAAAGGATATATATACATGAAATCAAATCAATAAATTAGTCCTCATCTCTACATAATGTTTAGATGAAAAAATTTAGAAAATTGAAAAGTGTTTTTTCACTATGAAAAAGATTGTCCCTATAAAAGTTATTCCATCAAGAAGACATCATCATCAAGGATGGGAACCTTAAAACCCTACATCATATGTTTAGAAGCATGTGGGATGTTATCTAGTTTAATATATCTATTAATGGAAAACATTTAAGGGAAACCCCATATATAGGATTATATACATTGGAATCTAACCACAGTAATCAATAGTGTTTCCGATAAATCATTACCATAGAACCACAGTTTCGACCTAACCATCATAGTGTATAACCAATAAATACAGTCATATAAATGGGGTCTACTACCATGGGAGATTCACAAATGTGTTGGATTTTTATATCTATATTTGGTTCATGTTTGAGGTGTCTATGGATCATAATTATAGTTGTGGGTTGTGTTAGGGATTATGAGTTTCTCAATTCCTTGGATAATGCTTCCTAGAGCTGATGATGGAATTTTTGAGTATGTGTTGACCTGAAAAACACCATTTAACTCTATTATGGTGAGGCTGGGATCAAAATCATTGACCTATGCATGATTTTTGGGATCTCAATTTCTTTATAGTTGTATCTTTATTTTTTTAACATCAAGGAACATGTGGGATATTATAAAAATTATCAATCTAATTCCTAAGTCACTACCTGGTTCATTTTAGAATGTGGAGAAAAGTCCCATGACCTTATATTTATAGAAAATTTAAGTAATGGTTCAATATTTTCCTTGATAAGTGTGATGGATATATGTGGATGAACTAAAATATTGTTCATAATCCTATCAAAGGTGGAGGTATAGATCAAATTACTTCATTTTGAAGTAGAGATAATACATGTAATGGTGATTAAATTTGAAGTTAAGGAAAATCTTATAGGAGATGCTGATAGAATTCCTAGTGGTATTACTCAAAATATTGTTCTTTGTTGTTAGGGAGGACCACATGGGATTAAGGATAGAATCATTTATAATGGTGGTGAAACAAATGTTAGGACATTAGATAAATATCACCATCCAAAATCTAGAAATTGTTTTGGGAATGATAAATAATTTCATCAAAATTAAATCACCCTTGAGTTTATAAGGCCCATTATAATTATTTAATATGTCACCCACCATACACATTGTGGGATGCAAGAATACATACCTGATCACATTTCTAAAAACAATATTAGGAAAATTATTTATCAGCATTATTGAGACCTATCTCTTAATAACTGATTGTGCTAGGGTGATGGACATGTTTGAATTATAGGATCAATTTATCATCATCACTTTTATCACACAAAGGATAAAATTAATGATCTTTATGCTACTATTGATATGTGAACATATCTTGTGGTCTTATGCGGTGGGGTGTTGGCCACATGCATCGATGAAAAAAATATGACAGCAAAAAAATACATAAAAATTTTCACATCAGTTACACTAACCCAAATAACTTACATAAAATGTATAAACCACAGTTTTTCATGAATTACACCCCATGCCCATTTACATGGTCTATTCAATGTTTAAATAGGAAGGAACCAATGAATGTATCAATATACCAATAGTCGATACCTATATGGAATTACTGCAAAGCTACACAAGAAGATGGGTAGTGGTGTATATTAGAGAAATATACTGGAAATAGGTTATTTAGGTAGGAACGTTAGAATATTTATGTTTTTTAGAAAATCATATGGTTTTCCACAATGAGATAATATCTTCATCCAAGGTGGAGATGTACTTGTTAAATGAAAATAGTTATTGGGAGTGATCTGATCCCCTACTCATCATCAAGTAAAGGCCATTAGATTGGAGCACCAATCTATGCAGGGTAATCTATAAATTTAGTCTTGGTACACAGAGGGTATTTTAGGTCATTGTAAAATAAATCAAAAATTGATCCAAGACTACATCTTCATGTAATAATTGATAATAAAAAAGAAATATATTTACATATATATTAGATACCTTTTGATAAGATTTAGTAATGCTTTATCTAGAGGAATATTTCGTAGTATATTTATAAAAACATTATTGTAAATACCTATCTTTTATTCCCTAGGGTTGTACCCATATATAACATGTTTGAAATGGTTGATAAGATAATTGATTTAGAACAATTGTAATTATTTCTAGGTGAAAGATACATTTTCATAAACAGAGTGTACTTGATTTTTATAAGTGATATTAGTGGAGACATTGAAGGCGTAGTTCCTACTAAAGATGTAGAGATGTGAAATTAAATAATAATTAATCTGAGGGAAGTGTAATTGATTATTCAATATTATATGTGGATTATTGAATAAAAATAAATAATAATATAGATTTTGAGTATCTGAGAGAACTCATGGTGGATAAAATTATTTCAAGATTCATTATAAAAAATGGTTTCATTTCATGGTGAGGTGGTCTATAAATGTCAAACATGTGTAGGTAACAGTGAGTATGGAGTCCTTGTAAGTGTATCCTTCAGAGAAAACTAGACAGATCAATAGTGGTTATACATTTTATAAGTATCATGTGTCACTTATTTATACTGTGGGGGTTCTACAAGCCTATATAGAGAATCATTATATTGTGATACTGAATATCCACCAATCCCAAATCATCATATATAATATTTAACTCTCAATAATACATCTATAATTTTTAATAACTCTTTATAGACATATTTACCATTAATGAAAAAGTATATAAATCAAATGTGATTCAATAGTTGCTTTCATTACAAAACGCTGACATTGAAGGGCCATTAATAACAGAAATTTTATGGGGTGATAGTTTTCATACTTATTCATTGAAGTGATGAATGTGAAATGATATGTATTAATGAAATCATCTTTATAAAATAGATTGATCACATTTTCACCAATAATACTTATAACTCTACCTCATGTTCGTTTCTATAGAATTTACAAATTTAATGGGTAAAAAACATTTAAATATCTTTTTCTATGGTTGTGTATGAATATATGGTTTACCCCTAGTATAATATTAGATTTTTTAATTGGTGGGACAATATAGATCTGTCACCAATATAATGGTCGTGAGGTGGGGGGATGAGAGTAGATATCTCCTGATGCATCAACTTCCCACAATAATGATCATTTCATCACATTAATAGTGATTGAGGCTACTGTGGCACCCTACATTCAATTTTTTTTTCTAATTCTAGATGTGTAATAACCACCAATTGGGAAGGTAACCATCACCCTACACACACTAGAGGTATGCTCATTGGTTTTGGTCATCAATGTTGAGCATCTATTAAAGATTATTGTGTTGTTCCATAGAAATCAGAATACTCCTAAAATATTGATTAATCGGTGTCAAGATTAACAGTGGATAATAAATTTAATCCATAAATTTTATTGGGGAACATACAGAACATCATCAATTGCATGCCACTAGGATAAATGGATAACTAAATGGAATATCATTTCTATTGCCTACTGTTCTTGTGAAATGGAAGAGTGGAGTACCATACTCACTATTTCATGTAATGTGACTACTTGGAGGGGAGGAAATTAATTAATGTGCGACTATATAATTATATTAGGGATGAGTTTATCTCTAGTATAATTGCATCTCTTAGATTAGTTATGTAGGTAAATGATGATAAGAAGGTAGAAGAGATATAATATTAGTCGCTTTATTGAACATATGAGGAGTAATCCACATGCTTGAGGTATCTCCTTGTTTTAGTTGAGGCCATTATGGACTATAAATCATCATTAATGGAAGTGAGAAAGGATGATAAATATATCACCCCACTATATATAGTTGAAGCACATCATAAGGAAGAAGATTATTTAGTTGATAGGGTTATACTACGACAAGTATTCGACTATTACCATTAATGGATATCTAATATTGATCATGTGATCATGCTAATATAATCAAAGGCCATTTTTTATCAAAGAATAGAATCATTTCTATGGTTGAACCACTATTTTTATCTATGTAATAAAAGAACTATTTTTATAAAGTATCCATTTTTTATCTTTAATATATGTATATCAATGATGTTAGTTATATAACCATACGAAGTCTCAAAAAATAAATTAGTCATGATCAATGTGATAAATAAGATGAAATAGAAAATCATTCATATTAGATGATAAAAAATAATTGGGGAAACTATCAAAGGTCAAAATATTATATCAATCATTGGGATAAAACATGGAAAAATGGGGAGTTATATGTATCTAGTTTATGGAGGTTGATTATCCACATCATCATGTGGATATACAGTTTGGTGAAACAATATAAATGTTGTAATTTCATATAATAAAATTTTATTTCTATCAAAGTAAATAGAATTTCAAATAGTTTGAATAAAAGAGTGAATAGTTATATAGATTCTAGGTAACTGATGAAAATGCATTCAAAATGTAGGTACCACTACCATACTACTAAATAAATGGAAAAAATTAAGGAGGACCACTAAACACATTTAAAAAATATGATCCATATTGTGTTATTTCCAATAATATTTCAGGATGTATATGTACCATACAAGATATGATTCACAGAAATGCAACTAAACTTGATTGGAAACATGAACTAATTAATCCCTCTTATTTTATGGAGGCTACAGACTAGCAATAGGGATCTACAATGGTATGGTAGAGAGACTATACCCCCATGATCAAATAGTATCATTGGGATATATAATAATAGTAAAAATTTGAGAAAGTAATAAACAATCCAAAAAATTCAAATGAATCATCCAACTATAATAAGATGGTTGAAGATAAATGAGAACAAATAGGAAAATTATTCCCAAGTCCTGGGATATAAAAAAAGGGGAATGTGGGAATATGAAAATTCATCAGGATATAAAAAAATCATATAATTCTACCTCCACTAGAATCATAATAATAATCTCGATATTCTATTCCCATTCCCTATCATAAAGAAAAATAAATCATCCACAATCACAAACTTCCCTTTCCCCCTATACGCATCCATGCATTCTATTCTTATAAAAATAAATAGTCTAGAGGTGTCTTGAGATATACTCAGTATTTCTCAACCAATGGTGTATAGTAAAATATATAAAGATTATATAAAATGCACATTGTGCATGTAAAATAATGTGAGAAAAGATATAGAATGTAAACAGGTGATATCTGGTTCCAAAAGGACAGTGGGAAAACACTACCTACTTCGTCACAAGATGGATGATCACTGACAAAGAATGAATATGTATACATATATATATTGTATATCTATATAGTAATTTTTATATCCATATATATTGATACTAATATTATCCAGGACATGATGCATAAATTAAGAGTACATGTGTAATAGTATATATCTTAAAGAATGTCAAGTGATATCAATCCCATGTTTCACATTTAATTAGAAATGTCATTAAACTTTATCACATTTCATGTATGTTTCCCTATTCTAGTATCACAAGTATGTGGGTCACCGAGATGGAGTATCATAAGTATGTTGTTCTCCTTTCCCCAATATTAATGGTATGGGGTTTTCCCTTCCAGTATAAAAATAACATGGGTATCTTTGCTCAAGTATAGCAAGTATGTGGATCTAACTGCCCGAGTATAACAATTACATGGGTATCCATGCTCATGTATCACAAGTATGTGTGTCCCCTTTCCTGATTATAATAAGTAGGTGGGATTCCAGGCTCACGTATCACAAGTATGTGAGTCTTCAGACCCATAAATAAGATTTATATATCTTTTTTCATTCTTTAAAATTATCTAAGGACTGAATTTTAATTCATTTATCATTCCCTTTAATTAGGGGGTGAAACTTTTAATCATATGTAATCAAAATGTTGTATTTATACAAAAAAATCAATTTAATTAGAACAAACCATTTCATTTTTTGGAAATCAACATCTCTTATAAGGTGTTTTAATAATATAAACAAATAATTGTCAAAGGGGAAGTTCATAAAAAAACTCATAGGGTTATGGTAGTTAAGAAATTTCATCCCCCATCTTTATATAAGTTTATTAGGAAAATTATAGCATGATATGAAATTTATAATAAGGAAAATAATTATTTTAAGGAAAATCATGAATAATTTGATGTACAGAATGATATGACACATTATAAAATTACTCGATGGAAGGGAAGGGTACTAGACAACAAACATTATGTTCGTAGATGAACCCTCTTGAATTTTTCTCCATTGAATCGAGTTAGAATAGAATAAATCATTAAGATAATAAATGCCCTGAAAATAGGGAATATTAGATCTCACCAAAATATAACCGAATATGGTGAGATAAATAGAGAAAGTATGGAACAGAAATAAAGACATTACTGACAGGAATCCAAGGAGATGAACGGTGGGTCGATTGGTGTCTGAATAGAGGAGAATTCATAAATCCTAGGTTTAGAATGGGAGGAGTTATTCATGGTAGGAGGAGCTATGTGTGAAAAAAAATATGAGAATAGGGTGATATAAATTATAATGGTTTATTGGGAAAAAGTAAAACTCACCCCTCTTTAACTGTTTCTATAGTTTGAATATGTGGTTAGACACCCTCTGGGCCAACCATGTGATAAGAACCACCTCATGAAACCCCTTTCATGGGATAATATCATGGTTTTTCTAATCATGAACACCCTATGAATAACACCTATACAATGAGGTTTATATCACATCTATAGCCATTCAGCATGGGATTCAATGTTAGGACAAAATGTGTAGCCCCTACAATACAATGGATCACCCCACATGGCTGTGATGCATGGAGAGCACTAATTGTGCAGTTTAGTTTTCCCCTCAAAGCATTAGTTCTATGTTCTATAAAAGAGACCCAAACTCTCTAAAACCACTTTTTCCCCTTAATCACATTATTAGAATAAAATTAAAGTTTTTTAATAGTATTTTGAGTATTCATACATCATATAAATGTTAGTACATTACTATCTACCCTCATTAAAACAACATGTCCCTGAGTTTCCCTTCTGAGGGTGGTAACACATTATCATTGAATTTTTTTTCCCACTGACCATGTAGACTAGCTTCCTTCCCCCAAGTTGTGTACATTATACAGGTTTTATTCGACGACACTAATACCATAGTTACTATTCATCCTCTAAATGGTCTTCTTTATCCAGTAAATGATTTATATTGGAAGATTTTTAAAGGTAGCATTCATTTATAGTTCAATATCCTTAAGATCAAACAAATGATAGGGGTCAATGTAATAATGGAGAAGATGTTATACATTGATGATGTCATTGATGTCCATGTTCCTTTGAGGTTGAGAGAACCGATATGCTACTGACCTGACTCTCTCTAAGATATAGAAATTCCAAATGTAATGAGGTAATCGTTTTCCTTATATTTGAATACTTATATGAACAATTTATGAGAAACTCATAAAAATACACGATGGACCAACTAAACCTCAAAAAGTTAGAAGAAATGATATGTATAATAAATATACCATGTTTATGAAGTATCCATATAAATCATTCTAAATTTCACATGATATAATGTTTTTTGAATGAGACATGATAACAAAAATTATTCAATACCTATCTCTAGCGAAAACATGTGCTAATGGAATAACCTACCATATAGGTCATTGTAGGGAACCATCTAAATAGTTTCTTAAAAATTATTGTTATATGGAAACTCAGTGAGTGGTAGTTGTAATTCACAATAACCCCCAAAGTCAAGGTTATTTGATTAAAGCATGTCCTCTAATACCTATATCATGTTCTCAGAATGACCATCATTATGAGTATGGTATGACATACTTATAATTTCCAGTGAAACTAGATCCCTTCATTATCTATTCTAGAACCAAGATTTTAATTATCCATATCTATCTCATATTATAGAATAGGGACCACCATTATAGTATAAAATATCATGAATGTTTATCCTCCCAAACATATACACGAATAAGATATATCTAATACAAAAAAATGTAAGGAATAATTAAACTGATCGAGGAACACCCAAATAAATTAAATACCTTGAGGGAGTATTAGAAAACCCATAAAAATTGTATAACAATATTGTCCCATTTCTCGTTTGGAATAGATATATTTTGTAATTTTCAATCAAGATACTGGTGCTCAACCTTCACCTACTGATGGGTGGATTACTTAGTGACAAATCCAACAATATTCCTCTTCATAACAATCCACCACTAATAACTATTTACATATCTTTATATCATGGTATTCCAAAATTACATTGTCTAGAAAGAGGCATGAGATTCCCAAATCAAATCTTCTTGTCTGTCTACATGCACACAAAAACATATATAAAATTCCAGGATCTAATTTTCATCAATAAGTCATTTATATAGGTTTTCCTCACTTAAAAAATATCTTGTAGGAATATGTACATGGTATAATAAAGCTTTATCATCCTTACTCATACCAAAAGTGTGTATTTTAGTTCAAAATATTATCAAACATGTTTTCGATGATATTTTTAACCTATCGTTGCATCTCAAAAAATGAGGAAATCAATTGTCACTCACAACTAACCTCTTGGATGAAATATATATATTTATTATGACTCAGGGTATCATCTAATTTGTTCCCCTAACTGAGTGTATAAATATTCTCAATGATGAATGAATAAAGGTAATCTACCCAAAAACATTACATGAGAATCAATTCACATTTGGTTAAAATTTATTTGATACATATTGTGCCATGTGTAAATAATGAAACACTCACCCCAAATATAATGAATCCATTATAAAAATGCATAGACCAGAACATCCATATTAAGGTCATGCGTATTGTAAGTCTACTCGTGAGGTCTCAACTGGTGGGACCCATATTCTGCAACTCAAACCTCTTCCATTAGAACTACTAGTATGAAAATTATAGATGCATCGAATATAAAAATTATAGCTTATTCCTAACATTGTATGGTTTATGATTAGTGACGATGTCAGTCTCTCATTATTCTCCTAAAATTATTCTTTACATCCTTCAGACTATAATACCATCATTGATATTATATTCAAGCATGTGCGAGGAAATTCAAGCCATGAGAGTTCATGGATGAAACACTTATAATATCTCTTCATCCCCATGAAATATTATATATAGAATATATTATTGGGATACAACCAGGAAAACATTGGCCTCACCTTTTCTAGGTCAACATATTCTCCTACCGTAGAGATTATATGAACTATGAAGTGAACCACATCAATCCAAATGTGGAATTTAGTGAGCATAGGATAAAATATGTTCCCTCTTAGTGTATTCGTCACGCTACATATATATTTGACATGGTCATGTTGGTTAGGATAATCTATAAGGATATCTTCAATGAAGAATATATCAAATTAGTCTATATAGTATTGAAAATCCCAATTCCTTAGTCTAATGAGAAATATGGTGTGTTCATGAGAATGAATGGCATGACCAAAAACATAAACATTACAAATCTTCTTCAAAACTCAATATGTGGTATGATTGTGGTCTGAAAAGAACATGATGGGATATTGAAAACAAATTGATGTTGAAGATTACCCTCAATCCTTAGATATATCAAAATAGGGGCTCTATATGTTGTATTGGACACCAATTCATAAATATAAGTGGGTTCAAATTGTGATGATTAATGGAAATTATGAGAGGAATACTCACATCTAGGGAGAAAAGTTTATGTAAACCCCATGGAGAGGTTCTGGGTCATATGAAAACCTTAAATTCCAATTCAACTAACTACTTATTAACTTCCTAATCCACTTTAGGTTGCATCCATTAAAGGGGATTAGAAAATCTATATTCAATCACAGAACTATCCAAATATCAATATGCACTTCTATCAAATGAGGTATCCCAAAAACTTAAACAGGGAAGACGCCCCAATAAGAGTCCACTAAAATAGGGTATTCCATAAATTTAGTTCCCATATCAGTCATAAAGAGAAACTCAATCGAGGTTTTCACTTTTCCCAATAGATGTATTTTGGATCTATATTAACTTTCATAGATATCCCACTCATCCTTATGAGTGTATGTACATCCCTTGGTGGATATAATAGAAACCCTCTATTGATGGAACTCAATAAAATCATGATGATGAATTAACCATCCCATTCCATGTATGATGTTGAAACCTATCATCATGAAGAAATATGTGATCCACAATCGTCAAAACCCTCCAATATTAAGGGTAAAGTCCTTGAAATGGTGCACACTCTTTGATCGAACCCCTAATGGTGTGTTGAGAGTCATCAAAAAATAGATGTATTCAATCTCTAGGCTAAAACATTCCATGATTTTCATGTAATGAAATAGTGTGTTGTTCTTATATCAAATATACAAGAAACTATTATAGAAGATAAAATAATAGTTTTACAAACTGTAGAAGGCCCGACACTCTACACATCATGGGTGGAATGTGCTACATGGATATTCCCAGTTACAAAATCATGAGATACAACTTGGATACCCTATATAGGTCCATTCCTCTGAATATAGTGGTCAATATCCAGACTATTATGGCCATGAGCACCACATTAGCAGGATTTACTAGTATTACTCTAGCCACCTACCTAGAGAGGAGCTAATAAACCTAATTATGAGAGTAATATGTATCCTCTCCCAGTAGGGAATGATTGAAGAGTCCTAATAAACGATAATGATGAATAAACATCCCATAACCTTTTTATTAAATCGATTTTGGGGGAAACTATGGATTTTTATGCTCCGACCTTCCACATTGGTGAAACGCCCCACAACTATTTGTAGGTTTCAATTAGATTCTAACACTCCCATGTATATGATCGATGTGAAGCTTCATAATTCTGAAAGAACTAATTCACTATCTCAACACAGAACCATCCAGATCACACTGTCAGCTTCCCTCGGTTTTTCCTCAGTGATGAAGGCTTGATTCACTATCTTATAAATAATGGATTGCTGAATGAAATTTACCCTTGATCAGATAGAATATACAATATCATCCTCATATAATCTATTTATTTTCATCTTTTAATTGGTAAGAGTCAGTGTAGAATTTATAGTCTTGGTAAAAGAATCCAAATATTCCATCAAATACAAAGGAACCTAATATAGAACCATGAACTCCATAAAACTGACCGTTCTAAGTATCTATTGTAATAAGTTTTCATACAAGTATTTCTTTATGTCCTCCCAAACAATACCCTAATGTGACACATATTATTAATTAAATAACACAAATTCTTGGAACAATTGAAAAAATGATATGTGATGAGCTTCAATCTATTCTATAGAGTAATATCTATATTCTTTAGGATTGATAACAAGTCATCTTCACAAGAATCAATATCATGGTGTCTACCATACCCCTAGAAGGTGGGAGGATTTTATTAAAAACAATACCCTCATAAACTCTTCTATAGTTGGGATAGGCCACATAGATCTCTATACAGACAACATGAAGTGTTGGTATATCCTTTAATATTGATCATTTGAGCCTAATTGTTTAATAGAAGGTGGTGAATTAGGTGGCACCATATGAGGAAATTTATAGGTACTAGGTCCCACCCACTCCAGTGCATGGTGATAACCAACTTATAGGTGAATGATCTGAGGATTTCATGGAGGCATATATCTATAACTTCTAAACACATGTATTAGATGGGATTCAACAATATATATGTTCACGATAATAGGAAAGGGAAAGTACATATACATCCTATAAATGAGTGACACTTATCTACCTAATTATAATGTTATGTCTAGGTGCTAAGGAAGATTATAACAGAACACAAGAGACACAAAAAACATATAAATACTATGTTTGTGTTAGGGCCAACGTCGAAAATCAAAAAGTATAAGATATAGTATATGGAATGTTAATTAAAAGTTATATAAGAAGACATCTTATAATTTTAAATAATAATCCTCATTTAATAGTAAAAATTTCTCATAAAATTTTATACATCATTACATTTATACAAATTTATATGCATATAGATATCATACTAAAGATAGATGTGTCACTATTTCTTATTTAGAAAGGTACATAAGCATTATAAATTTCAATTGTATGTCATTTAACTAAAAACTGAACATTATATCTAGTATAAGGATGTAACATGTCATGTAAAATGGTTTGACTGATTGAATTATCATTCCCAAATTATATAAGTACATGCTTCATAAATTATTATTGGAATTATTGTAATGAAGATCAAATAACATTTTATCACATGCTAACTATGGTTCAGGGTAAAAGAAACTAATAATTGGTTAATTTAGGTTCCATACTCAATCTATATGGGAAATAAATTATATTGATAATGAAACCTCAATTAGTAATAAAATTACCTATAAGAAATGTTTTCACATTTCGGTATATAATAGTCATAGCACTCACAAAAAACATAAGAAATAAAAACAACAACATTCACCAATATTGAATGGAATAATTCATTAAATTTTAATCCTCATGTTACAATAATGATGCATGAGATAATAAACCATTAACTCATCAAGCCGATGTAAAGTAAAATAGATCATATTAATAACAATAATAACCACAAAATTCATGTGTGTCACCTAATGGTGAAATTAATTCAATTGTAATTAGCACAAACCAAAATAACAGTATCCCATCCCAGGTAATTTGGATCTCTACTATAGAAGGGTTAGAAACTCCAAGACACATGATCATTACTAAATTCCAACACATTTAGAGTATCATGTCTAATACCCCAATAGAAACAAAAAATAAAAATGTTATTATGATACTAGTTTGTTTCATCTGTGACTGAGTTCTCCTATAAGTAACTGAATATGGTTGGCCACATGACCACAACCATTCTTTATTGTATTCCAAGGGTTTCCATCATGGAGTGGGGGTCTTTGAAATTAAATGTTGGATAACATACCCTCATGATCAAAGTGAAATGAAATCATATCTAAAAAGGGTAAACTATGAAAAAAGTAATTAATAACCAGAAACTAAATAGTGAATCACCCAAATATTATTATAAGGTGGAAGATTAATCAAAAGAAATATACCAAAATGATTCTCGTGTCATGTGATATAGAAAATGGGGAACTAGGGAACATGAATATAAATCAGGATATAAAAAAATAAAATTGTTCAAAATTTTATCTCTAATATAATCATGATTATAATCTTAATCCTATAATCTCATACTACAACCTAAAAAAGACAATCAAGCATCCATAGTAAGATGCTTCTATTTCTCCCTACCTTCATCAATGAGTTCTGTTCAGGTACCTACCAGAGGCTCGAATAGGGTTTGAAATATACTAATTATTCACCCACCAATTGTGTCCATTAAAATATTATTGGTGTATATAATGTGAGTTGTGTTGATGTACAATAATGTGATAAAAGTGGTAGATTTTACATGGATTTTCTAATGTACCTAAAAGAGTCTAGGAAAACAATTCCCACATTATACCAAGCAAGATGATATCTAAACATGAATCCATATGTATAGATATATATAGTCTATATATTTAGTGATGTTTACATCCATATATAAGGATATGACTACTATCCACAGATGAGGATTAACTCTGGCCTCCATGTGGAGTAATATTTATTTCATAGAATTTCAATAGATTATATGATTTTGAATCACATTTAATTGTTTCCGTGATTCACAATTATAACATTTCATTTGGGATTCCTTTCCCAAGTATCAAAAGCTAGTGGGCCATGTTTCCTAAGTATCACAAGTATATGTGTCACCATTCATGAGTATAATATGTTTTTGTTCTCTCTTCTCGTGTATCACAATTATATGGGATGCCTTTACTATGTATTTCAATTATGTGGGTTTTCTTTCCCATGTATCATAAGTATTTGGGTCACTATTCTTGAGTATCAAAACTGTGTGGGGTTCCTTTCCCGATTATCACAATTATGTGGGTCTCTTTTCTCATGTATCACTAGTACGTGGGTCACATTTCATAAATATCACAATTATGTGAGTTTCCTAGGCTATGTATTATAAGTGTTTGGGTGTCCTTTCCCAAGTATCATATGAACATGGTCCACATTTCCCATAATTCATATTTATTTATGGCTTTTTGAACATTATTTTAAGCCAATGGTTGCACTATAATATTTTTTTAATACCATTTAAATGATGGGAATATCAATTATTCATATAGATCTAACATCAAGTGTTCATACCATATGTTTAAATTTAATTTCCACGATTCATTTAACTGGGTAGAAATCAACACCACTCAGAAGGTGTTGTTGTTATATAAATAATTAATAATCAAATGGTAAATTTATGAGTACACCTAAGAGGGTGTCACAAGTTTGAAATAGGTTACCCCTATATTAAACTAACGGTATTAGGGTAACTATTTGATTATTTATAATTTAAAATAGAGGATAATATTATTTTAAGACTAGAGAAGGAAATTCCAAAATGCGTCATATAGCACGATGAGATATTTCATTAAATTAATTGACATTAGGTAACAATACTAGGCCACCTACCTTAGCTTTTTAGATGACCCCTTATCCATTTTTGGACTTTGAATCTTTCGTTAAGAGAATAAATATTCTAAATAGGAAAATTCTGTATAAAATAAGGAATATTAGATATCACCAAAATACCATCAAATAACAAAAGATAAACCAATAATGGAAGGAAAATGATGGATGATTTAACTGATAGGAATCCAAAAATAATAATTTTCTCTATATTGGTGTCTAAATAGAGGAGAATTGACAAATCCTATATTAGGTTTGGGAGAAGTTCTTCATGGAAGGAAGATCTATGCATGATAAAATATAGTGGAAGAGGGTTAGAAAAATTTTACTTTTTTAAAAGAAAAATGTAAAATTACACTATTATACAAGGTCACATCATATGGATACATGGTTTTCTAAACTTTGCACCAACCATACCATATGAACTACCCCAAGAGACCCCTCACAATTTATAGGTTAACTATTGGTCCAACCTAGTGAAACCAATGAAAAACAATTATGCAATGAGGTCTGCATCACTAGTATGGTCATTTCACATATGATAGATTGTTGGAAAAAATATTTGTCCCACTACTGTGATATAGATCATTATGAATAGTTGGTTCACACATTTACCAGTTACCATGAGATTTCCATGTGGGTTAGTCAATCTCTCCAAATTTTGGAAGTCCAATATCTGAATGAGCCATGAATTGTCCTAAACTTTTCATTATCCTCATGAGAACATTATTACTGGAAATAAACTGGTTTCAAATAGTACATTAAGTATTATTACATCATCAAAATGAAGGGGTGGTATAATGTACCATTAATAGTTGGTAGGTCAATGTTGGTATTGTTTCATTGACTATAAATGGAGGGGATTCTATTTAAAAATGGATGTCTAATAGAGATTATAGCTCTCTAATAACAAATTGTGTTGATGAAAAAGGATGATGCTCAAATTGGTTTTTTTTCATTCTGGGGTTATACCATTATACATTGAGAATATCTATGTGGCATAACATTACAAATTAAGAGAATATAGGACATAACATATTTAGGTGAATTTGAACACCTACACAAAGTTTGGAATGAAAAAAGAGTTTGAACATGTTGTAAAGAGTACTATATTTTATCCCTGTGGTTATACAATTAAAGGATACATAACATTAGAAAACTAGGGTTTCGTAGTTTAGGGTTACCTAACATTTACACTATAGTGTAGGGTTTTAAGTTCAAAAAACATTGGCTATAATGGTGATTCATAATTTAGGGACATGGATCATGAACCATGGTTCTTTATTAAAGTTCATAAAATTGAAACCATTTGGGGTCTTGAGAAGGCCTATATATAAGATATTTTAATTCAATACCCTACATGAATAATTATTATATAGTAGGGGTAACTGTATATGGTCACAAAACAATGACCATCTAAGTGAGAGGGTAAGTCTACATAGTTATGGGATTTTTGGAGAACCCAAATTCAATTGAGAGACTCATGCTAATATAGATTACCACTTTGCATGAACACGCATAATTTTAGGCCCTATGCATAGACTACAAAAATTTCGTTTTTTTGTTCATGAAACTCATACCGTTGTCTTACTTGTCTTATGTGACATAGATCTAACCTAATTATGTTTTATTTCTATAGGTAATGGAAATGTAATGACACAACCCAACATGAATAGTGTATGTAACTAAATAAGTACACAATGTCATTAGGATGGAGTATTTATTTTAAATTCATTATGTTTGGATTGTGTTGGAGTTACTAGATTAAGGTTTTAGGGCCATGAAAATCCCCTTAGAATGTCTATTTTCTTGTTTCTTGAATGGAAATAGGTTCCCCTATAAAGGGAGTAAAGTGTACAATGATGATATGGGGAATTAAGATACCTATTACATGGCTACTTATTAGATATCCAAATATCAAAATGTTTCATAATAAAATATAATCAATCAACATATAGGTAATGGAATGGGTATTATTTACATTGATCCAACTAAAGTACAGTATGAAGGGAGGAAATTTAAGGTTTTTAGTGATAAGGGAAATAAAAAATCTGTGGGATAATAGACACATGAATCCAAGAAGATTTTGATCGAAAATAGAAGAAATATTAAAGAAGAAATTATTTGAGTGTTAGGTGAATGAAATAGTGGCTCAAATTAAGAAAAGTCATAACCATAACAGTAGTATGGAAATTGAAATATATATTTTTTGGGACCACGATATGGGATCTATATATTAACATATATCATGTAGAATGTGAATCAATACATATGTAGTTCAATAAATTATTGATTCATATGATTGGAACTAGGACTATGGTACATTGTGAGACCCACACAACCACTGAGGGGGAGTCCTCTTCGGAGAGAATCATTGAATCGTGTATTTTAAATTATTTAATGTGGATTTATCTTGTTGTTTAATTTACTATTTTTAAGTCGTTGATCATGTAAATTAATATCATATGGTCAGTATGATAATTATGTAGTTTAATGTCAAGCATCTAGAATATTAATTAGTACCCTATTCCTAAAAATAATGAGAGTGAATCTTCCTTGAAAATTCAATCGACCAGAAACTGAAATCACATGTGATTCATGATCATTGTGGGAAATAAGGGGAAATGTAAACTAGAATTTCTATATAGTAATTCTTAATAGGGATAGATAGTTCTAAATATGATTTTTTTTATTAACCAATATATAATGACATGGGTAATTTTGGAGAACTAGAAGGTTGTAACTCCAGAAAACTAATTTTTCCTATCAATATACTATAATACATAATGTGTAAAATAAATGGGGTCAATGATTCACTTTTCATGCTGAACATAAAAAATGTTTAATTTTGTCTTACATAGTTTGTGCAGAGGAATGTCGGGTAAATCATTTGGGGATGACTATTTAAAATGATTGAAACATATGTTCTGCTAATGTATTATAAGAAATGTTGGGGAAATAGTTGATCATAACCATTGAACACATTCAAAATACAAGTTCCATTGAAATTTCACCAAATACTTTGAGACATGTACCGAAGATATTAGGCAGGCCAAAATATACATTTTTCCATTAATGAGGCACTAAGTGGATTTTGTTTACAGTTAAAAGCTGATGGGTTCTCAAATTATGACGACATGACGTAGAATGGTGTAGGGAATATTTACAAGGGAGTTAAAGAAAAACAATTTGACATCACCACACATTAAACATATTGATTGAAAAATCAATCTAAATAGTGGAGACCAATGTGGAACCCAAAAATATATGTGGTTTAATTTCACTTAACTGAAACCATAGGATAGGTGTTCTATATCGAAAAAGACATCAATTTATCCTAATATGAATTGATTGTCCCATGGTAAAATAAAAACCCCCTGGTATGGGGGATATATATTAATGTGAAGATTCCCAAATTGTAAGTACTTTCTTTTATGGTCATGAAAAAAAATGCCAACCAAGGGTGAAATAATTTCATATAATGATAAGGAATGGAAATCCCAATGTAAACATAGATCCCATCCTAATGTATTCAAACTATGGATTCAGAAAACATAGAGTAAGGATATCATTCTTGGACAAGGATTCTGAAATTAGGGTCATGGAATACCAACTTATGGGGTCTATTCCTTTTATAGAATTGTATAATAGACTTATTAGGGATGTTATATTTAAGATAATATATCATCAATCTATGAGGGGATAAAATATAAGGCCATGATGATTATATTTAAGATGGGGATGACATAATCCAAATAAGAAGTATGTGTAAGAAAAACATGATGTAATGTTATAGCATGGTGAAGTTGTGAACCATATCAAGGATGAATGTCTGTATTAAAATGTCATGTTTCCCATAAAATGTAAAAAATAGTGATTAAGGACACATAAAATTGTATTTAGGGATAATATATTATGATTATAATGTTTGGATCTACTTTATATAGGATTTAATTAACTATATAATAGGTGGGAAATATGTGCCACATGAAGAGGAGCACAAGTCCCTGATATGGGAGAAGATAAAGAGAGATGTTGTATTTGGTCCCATAAAAAGTGATCTTAATGTTACAATATATACTATAAAGTGATAATAATTCCACATGATGTTATCGAAATAGTTCAATAGGTGACTAACACCCTATGGAAGGGTAGGATATCCTCTAATATGTGGACAATAATCATGGTTCTATTGTTTATGTTTTAAACAAATAGACATTAACCATTTAATTTATATTCATATAATTAATAACCTAGTATCATGTGGATTAATTTCATGTGAAATGAACTATATATATAACATTTAATATCATTATGTTATTGAAAAGAGAATTGTACTAGTGTTACAAAATAGAAATGGGGGTATACATTAGATTAAGAGGTGTTCAAAACACTTGGGAAGAATAAATTTACAGGTTTATGCTATGTACAATTTATGATATACGTACATCAATATTTATCCCATGAAATGGGAATTAATAAAAATATCGTTCATGAAGGAGTTCACTATATAGATCAGGTTTATGTACCAATTAAAGGTGATTTGAAACATCATCCTAATATTGGTCAATGAGAATACTCCAAATGAATGAGGTGGATCAAATAGTAGGATGGTGTGTGATAATAATTAATGGATGCCTCAAAGATATATAATTTCATTGTGACAACATATCTTATCAAACAAGAATCAGTCCATGTTTACTTCTTAAAAATTATTTGGTAAGAAACTATCATAATATGTGAGGTTTTTCCACTTGGGTGAGGAATGTTAAATAGATATGTTGATAACCATTCATTTTAATACCATGTGGAAATTAAATTAAAAATAAAATTTATGATTTTAGGTTAAGGGTGACATGCTTCAATATTTAATGACATTATATATGGAAAATGTTTTCACGTTGTTTAATGTGACATGAAGAGAACATATTCCATGCAGTTTAACATCATTTGGATTTGAAGTGTCATCGTGATGTATATGGTCTCAACACTATGACGTATTCCAAGTAGTCTAAAATCATCCTAAATGGAATGTTACAAATAATATTATGGTTATTCATGATAGACAATCTAGTGAAACCAAAGATAATTAAAATGAATTATCTTTTGAAGAATAAAAAATTGGTGGGAGGTGTTATTCACTACACATTAAAGGTGATCTCTAAGTAAACACCATTGGATTAGACATTAGGGATGATGTAGGGGCCCTACCATTTGGGATCCAGTTTTATAGGATTTTATTTTAGTGTCACATGTTCTCTCAATGATAGCAACAAATCACCTTGGTGGAATAAAAAAAAATAACCCTATTATTGAATGATTATGACACTCGATTCTGGTGGACAACATGGTTATTCAATTCCTGTATTTTTCTCAAATCAAGAGCTTCTAATTCATCCAACAAGAATTAAGACGGCATAACTAGAAAAACATGTTATAAATAGATATTATTTATTATGGGATTTATTCCCCAAAGAGTATAACTTCTTCTATCCTATACACCATTAAATATGCAGTCTCATAAGAGGTTGTATCAGTCATGTTCTAATATACCCATGATGTATTAGAGAGTTTTTTTGGATAACTCTTCTTGTTCATATCCAATATATTTTGATGAATGTTATAGAAGAATTTATTGAATTCTTTGATCTATCCATTCGTTGATGTGTTGTAACCTAGGGTGTGGTTAGACATAATTTTGTACAAAAAATATTCATTATTATACTCAGAGTATCGAAAGATAGTTCCATTGTCCATCACAATAGTGTAATGGATATTGAAAAAATGAATGATGGTATATTTCATGAACTGTGGCACATATCAATTCATGACATCTTTAAGGGTTATGACATTAACCTATTTTGATAAAAATTTTATGACATTAATTATTATCTTAAATTTTTGAGATTAAATAGGATGATAAGGACCCATTATGTTGTTCTACCATATATCAAATTCTTAGAGTACTTTGTGAAGTAGAGAATCTCTAGAGGCTCATACACAAAGTGGGTTTATACCTAGAAATTAGGAATATTGTTAGAAAATTCCATGTATTCCTAAACCATGATGGGGATAAAGTATCATAACCATCAGATCTGATGTGATAGCATCAATATTGTATGATGATCTATACATGAACTATCATGAACCATCAAAGTGAACTAACAAATTTCCATTACATAGATGCACTGGAGAAGTATTTTATCAATTGTATGCCTTTAGGGGACCTAGTATGAGTTGGGTCAATCAAAGAGAATAATGTTTGGAGACCCTAAAAATATATTATCATTCTTGATAAATTATAACATCAATGTACCATGATATATTTAATCAACCACATGAGTCGTTCAATAATGAACTTGTTTCACAGAAGTTGTATATGATGTCGTTGTTAGGAAGAAACCCATTTCAAGGGGATTCACCAAGTGACCTTTTGAATCGACTTTTTACATGGGGATCACTCCTTAATTCTCTAAATGGATATTTTTTATATCATATACTATACCCATAAGTGATGAAACTTTGTGATGCTGACAATTCTACAAATAATTCAATATTTTTGGATGTGAAACAGCTTTGACTCGAAGAGGGGTGACTCAACCATTTCTATTTTTTATTGAATAATATAGAATGATCTATATTTATAATATCCTAATAAATATTTTATTTCATGATAAGTAGCTTATGATCACTATTAAAATCCAATTCGGTAACCTAAATTTGGAGTTTCAATGCATCGATAGCGACTGGGGCTTGATATCCACCCTCATTTTTGGTGCACCTCTATAAAGAGCAAAAAGACTGTGGAATGATGAACATAGTAGGAGTGAAATAAATAACACTAAGTCCAATCCTAATGAGTTATGTTTTCCCATATAATCCCTAATTAGGCTTCAAGAGGACCTATTTAAAAATATCTCCTGTATTTATATTAATTCATTGATGGGGTGGATGGCCTCATTAGATATATTAATGTCCTTGTGAAATTATTAAAATGATAGGTGAGTGATAAGAAAATAATATATTGATTTTCCAAAAAAAATATTTTGTATAATAAAAATATTGTAAAAATACATAAAAATCATTTCCAACCATGGAAATCATCTATTTAGTATGTAAAAGTTGAGGGTGAACTTCAATTGGTCAATGTGGGAGATCAATTGAATCTAATGGTATTGTAGAAAATTTGTAGCTTCTAAACTATAGAGACCAAAGAAAAGAAGTTGTTTTCAATTTGAGAATATATATGATCAATATTGATTAACAACATAATAATTTATAATGGATTTTTTAGTTTTCCTTCATTATTCATGTGATCTAGAGGGACTTAAGGGATTACTTTAGAGTTGTCACATAGTGGATCAAATTTTTTCAATATAAAGATGGTGTAATATATAGGGGATTTAGTCAATACTAAATGATTTCACTAAATATAATTGAAACTACTCATACCATTGGTAGGTTATACCATTCTTCATCAACATGGAGAATTCATTTAATTTTCCATCCAGATTAGAGATGAAACACTTGGTGAATGACATATAACTTGAAATCCATTGAAATATTAAAGATTTCAGGGAAGTGAATCTAAATTATGAATTTATACTCCACTTATCTGGTCCCTATAACTCTATTCCAGATTCCAAAATAAAAGCATTCTTAGTTGTGACCTAGAAAACACACTACTAGGGGTTAATCGTTAGGTACAATGTGTGGAGCACAATAAAAACATTATAAATATCACTAAGAGGATTCTAGTGCATTTGGGATTTTTTTTAATGTCTTTCACAATGTATCTAAAAGTTCTTCCAATAAGATTTCTAAATCTATGATGCAAGGATTATTGGTAGTTTAAATTTTTATTCATTATGATAAAAGGATTCCGCCAATAGAAATATGTTCTTTAGGTTGAATAGAATATTGTGTCCACATCATCTTGTGGGGAAATACAAATATTGGTGTATCCAGAGAACCGATCAATGTAATAAAGGTCATGGACACTTGTAGTTGTATTTATCAAAAACTCCATGACCGGTAAAAGGAATTCAGCCTTTTGGTAGTGGAAAATGTGTTCATGAAAATCAAAATCGACAAAAACATTTCCATTATAATTTCTGATCATAAAATGTTTTTCATTTACATAGGATGCTGTAATTTAGTCATTTATAAAGGATTACACTTTTATAAGGCTAAATAAGGTTTAGAAGTAAGAAATTATTCTTCCTCAATTAGGGATCTTTTTCTCTCAACGTTAGAAATTCATTAATTTTTCTATCTCTATCATTCCCCACAATGAGAGATGAAAGAAAAAAATTACATTAAGAATTTTACAAGGTTTATAATCAACAGCATATATCCAAGGATAATTAATGTCAGTGTGCTTGTGCACTAAAATAAATAAGTGTCCACTTCTTTATAAGTAAAAAATTTAGATCAGTTCCACAGATGTCCATGGCATAATACTGTGAATAGATAGATAACTCACTACAAGAATTCATCGAGGATCTCACTTCTCTTAATGATGAATTTTATTCTTCACCGAAATAGAAATTAAATAATCACCAATAATAGTTATTTTATTCAGCACATGAATTTTTAAACTTACAAAAAGAAAATAAATGTCAGTGAACAAAACAATATTTGAACATCAACCTTCTATGTGATATTTTTAATTCCCCTTTATTCTTCTACCCCTTTTGAATCATCCTTCTATTCCTTAGATATATCACCCATCTATAATACTCCTACTTTTAAATCAAATCCATCATGTGTATTACCACAATAATAATGAATTTATGAATTATATTCTTAAAAAATTGACCATTATTATCCCTAAATTGATGGTTACAAACACTAAAAAATCGTAATGGTGTTACAACATGTTTTCATAAATAACCAGAGTCGAGGGATTAAATGGAATAAAATAAACCATGTTGGAAAAACTACATCAATTTTACTCAACACATTGAGCATAATTATAATCACTTTTTTTTCTAATCCATTTCACAGAGGTTACTTTTCTCTACACGATGGCCTTCTCTAATACCATAATGTGACTCATGTGGCTCAAATGTGAACAATCACAACATAATGACATGAACCATTCTCATATAGTTACTCACCATGGTTCACAACTGATCAAAAATATCACCAAACCATGTGAAATGTAATGGACTCAAACATTTTTACCAAGAGAAACTATATCCCATTGATGTATAAAAATTTATTAATCCCATCTTCAACTATGTGGAATAGTGAAGAAATATTAGTCATATTTATTACTAAATGGTATGTAACATGGATTTTACTATGATAAACTAGATATGTCACCTTTCATTAATTAATGTAAACCAAAATTTTTCCCTTCTTATTGTGTTACTTACTATTTTGATTTCCTACTTTAGAAAAATAATAATTTGCATCCTTCAACATCACCTGAAATAGCCTAAATCACAGTTTTCCAAAATCATATCCCAAAAGAATTATAATGGATTTTATCTAATAATATCATCCTTTGAGTTTTTAGAACACTCCATGCACTCCATTATTTGATTAATCTGCCGTTGAAAACCCCAATTTCATGATGTTTATCAACAATACACTAATTCCCATTTCTATGATCATGTGAGCCATAGTAGATGTGATATAGAATAATTGAATGAATTTTTTTACATAAATACAAAACGTGAATTATTTAAACCACTTTCTACCACAACACATCTATACCCCTGATTTTTTACTACCATATTCACCCCCGTTGTGTAAATACGTAATTTAGAAATAATTTGTGTTTTCTCCACCTTTATCAAAAAATTCAAAGAGATCACTAATATGAAAATTTCACAAGGTATTTTTAAAAATCCAACTATTATTAGAGAAAAAATATACCTTTATCATGATATAAACCATGTGGAGTGGGGGTTATATCATGGAACTATCTACCTGGATTGATGAAGTTTTACATTAAGGATTAACTGATGCTTGTCAAATAAGGATTTGGGTAGTGCCTTTGTCAGGATGTATTGTACTTCAAATTGAGATGAATCATACACCAATATCATAATTCCTTGATTAATGTAGTCTTTATAAAATAATATTTTATCTCATTATGTTTTTTCAATGAATGTTAAATTGTATTTTTATTGACACTGACACACTTGGGTTGTCAATGATGCTTGAAATAGGATATAACATGTTTATACCCTATCATAAAGGTCTTTATTCATACATAGGATTTTATGGAATACAAAATGGAAGAAATATACATAGCCATCATTTTACTCATATATATATGATATTGATTCTTAATTTTCAATGATATTGATAAAGTCAAAAAGGATATAATGAACTACCAGATGTCAATATTTTTTAACAAACTAAACCAGCACAATCTGCATTAGTGAATCCCAATAAATTCTTCAATGAATCTTTGAAATAGAACTTCAAATATCCAATCATGTGATTGATATATCAGAGATGAATATTCATAGATACCATGGGGAATTATCTGGGATCACTCTAAAGATAAGAGGCTTGAAAATTGGAAATTAAATTTTTGCATTAGTGGTATCCAAACAAACAATAGTCCCAATAATTTTTCATTAATAAGTCACATCAAATGTAATTTCCTCTTAATCCTTTTCCAATTTCATTTTTTTCTATACCACAGTTCTTATAGTCCTTGAATCCTTCATATAAAATCTTTTTATGAATATATTAGCATATTATGTTTAATATATAAAAATCCCATGTATTATTTCATTTACCATCATGTCTTGGGAAAAAATAAAAATTCACCAATTAAAGACATATATAATTCCCACAACATCCGATATTAAGAAATATTAAATTGTTTATCATCATAAACTCTAAATAATAATTTCATAAATATAGATAACTACAATCAATCACTGACTATTCTACTTATTTATGTAAAGGTTATCATAAAACCCTTTTATATGAAAAAAAACTCCATTAATCAGTTATAAAACACGGAATATCATTATATTGGTTTTTTAAGTCCATATAATTATATCTTCAATCATCAAACTTTTTGCTTATATTTATCAATGAGTAACTGATGTGACTGTAAAATGTTCATGTCCACTTAAAGGGATCTATTTATGAAATATGATTCGATATTTATTTGATATAATATATACCCCATTTGAAACCATCCTAACTATGAGTAAATCACTAGTTTCAAGTTTTTTATGTAACAGCCCAGGTAAATAAAGAACATGACATTTTTATATTTATCCCTATTTGTGGAAAAAAAATATTAATATTACTTTAAAGGGAATGCAAAGCTCGATGTAGTACCCAATACGCGACAATGAGTTCCTTTGAAATCTTACGTTGCACTCTAATAATAAAATAATATTATTTTAAATTGTAGTTAATGCCAAGCCATTGTAATGGCGGGAAAGAACGGAACTAACTAAAAAATGATTACGTATGTTGGTCGAATATTTTTACTTTTTACAATAAATGATAGAGGATTAAAAATGCGAATGAATCCAATTTTTAAGCATAAACATTCTAATATTCTTTAAAAGGTCGATTAACCGCATTTTGATGGCGAACCTCTTTTAAATCCACTTTTTAACAATTTTATGTGTTATATTTGACAAAATAAAATTCTTATTTATAATTGGGACATCAAAATTTATTTTTTTAAAATTTTTGATATTTTTCCGATAAAGTTCATTTTTTAATGAATAGTGAAAAATGTTGAATTTTAATTCAAAACAACTTTTTAATCTAATTTATTTATATGATTATATTATATTTTGAATTGGTTTTAAAGTACAATTAGAATATATTTTTACCATTTAATCCAATTGTGGTCATTGGAATTAATTTCACTTTGAAATCAGACTTAAACTAGTGTCAATCTTTTGATACTTATTGTTTCATAAAAACACGCTATTCGATCTGACAACGGGAATTAATTATTAAATTAATTAATGCAACTTATATGTTTTGAATTTTGTAAAATAGACTTCATTTTTGAATTCAGAATATCAAATATAGCTTAGGGTGATGTTTTGGTATTTTTCTGAAGAACATCAATTTTTTATGAATAGTGAAACCACTAAGTGGTACTTATAAAAATTGATTTTCCGTTTAAATGAAATTTTACCACCTCTGTGTTTTGAATTTCAAAAATCTGACATACATGGTTGTCATTAATAAGTAAAATGTGGTTCAATGGAATTAAAATAATTTTTGGTGAATAGTAACTTTAAAGTTTTTAATCGCGATTAGAGGTAATTAGTGTAATTTAAAGTGAAAATAATGTTTTAATAATATGAGATGAGCTTGACACATGTCCTACCCTTATTGTATGTGTCATGGACGACCAAGAAAATCCATGGGTCAACTTGGGGACCCCATGGAGCCACTTTGGAAGGAAAATGACATTATTATCTTTTTATTTAATGTAAAATTAAAAATGACACAAACATGAGTTCTTTTACTAAAAAACATTTAAATGGGGTTATACAAGTCAGATTTTTGACTATAAATATTCATTGGAAAGATAAAAGGATTTCCTAAATCATCATATTTTTATTATAATTTTTAGACATTAAATAAATTATATTATTTATGACATCATGATGATGTAGTGATTACCTCATTATTTAACGATTTAAATAAAATGAAACGATAATGTAACAACTAAGACCTACACTTGTCAAAAACATATTATATGGGTATATTTAAAACTCTTATCACCTTATCCTAGAATTATATCAAGGTGGGACCTTTTAAATCCGAAACACATTTTAAAATAAAGTAACATTTCTTTACTTTCCAAGAGTTCCCATCCTCTCCTCTTATAAAGGGCTCCTACCTATACCTCTTCACCCACTCTTCCTAAGCCTTTGGCTCAGCCAACCCCTGCCCATTTTGTCTCTAAACATCCCTCTATTACTCCTTGAAGCCTCACTTTGGGCAGAAGTCTTCCCAAGGAAGCCTTTGATCTCAAACCAAAGGGAGTTACCCGATTTTAATGTAATGTCTTCACTTGAGTCCTTTTGTTTTATTTTGCTTCTCCAACCCCCTAAAATCTTTTTATTAAATTATTTTGTAACAACACTATTATATTCAATATAATAGGTTGTTTTTATAAAAAGTATTCGAGCTATACGTACACACACCTACATCTAATGGTTAAAGAACATACTGTTTCCAGGGATGGCGAATTTCTTCCTCACGAAATGATGATTGTTCAATATTGTTATTACACCTTCAAAGGTGGCCATTATTATGTCACTATATTTATATATGATATATAATATGTTTATGTTTTACTTAAGCTTCTGTATTTTTCTTTTATGTCATACCTTTATGGTTTCCATTTTGGGTAAACACTATAATTTCATTTTAGGAAGTGCGGACTATCGCTCCCTCAAAGTGATTTGATTTGTTAATGCCATATGTGGGATGTATAAACGATGCATTTAATGTTATTACATATGATGTATGTTACATATAAATGATGAATATAATTCTGGAATTAAAATATACATACCTCTCATTTGGTTTATTTCCATTAATATGACATAGAAATGAAAGTAGCGTTCATGCGTATGTACGGCTTTCCGTCTCCATGAACGGTGCATTTCATTTATTAACTCTAAATGATTATGTAATATTATAAATACATGTATATTCTGGATATATATGATATATATGATATCCAAATCATGAATATCATTCTGGATATAATGAACCTTTGACCACACGAACAACATGTAATTATAAGAAGTCCACTTTCGACTTAAGAACCAAATATCGACAAAACAAACATAATTAACTTAAATGATTACATAATGTTTATAACATGTAAATAAGTGATATAAAAGGAATAATTAACTTTAAAAAGGTTCTTAAGAAAGTGTAAATTAACTCAAGTTTATTATTCAGGACGTTAAAAAATGATTGAGTCAAGTCGGACCCGAGGTAAGGGATCCAACCCCTCTCTTTCTTTTTAAGTACACTCTTTTATGTCATTCCTTTTAAGCTCATATTTCTTATGATTGGGATTTTATTTAATATTAATCCTATTGTAATTTTTATTTTTATATGATAAGAGACCCTATTTTCTCTCATCAATCCATTTTGGAAGTTTTGAGTGGCGCTGTTAGGCTGCCGAATTTTCGTAAGAGATCCAACCTCTCTCTTTCTTTTTAAGTACTCTCTTTTACGTCATTTATTTTAAGACCATATTTCTTATGTTTGGGGATGTTATTTTATATTCCTAATTCTGTAATTTTTATGTTCATATCTTGAGAGACCCTATTTGATCTCATCAATCCATTTTTGGAAGTTTTAAGTGGCATCGTTAGGCTGCCGAGTTTTCGAAAGGGATTTTTCTTCTCACTTTTAGTCCCATGAGATTTATGCTACATTTTCCACCATTTACTTTTAGTGGTGTATGTACTCCCCATTATTATACTCTTTGTGTAATATAATTTCATTTTTGAGTATTTACATATTCATTGTATTCCCCTTCTTCAATGGGGTGTATGTTTCGAAAGTTACCCAAGTCAGTAAGGGAACCTTTCACCCTCCTATTTTAAAAGACTTATTTTGTTATATATTTTAATTAACATAAAATTATGTTGGGATATGTTATTATATATCCTTATTTATGTAAATTTTATGTTCAAGTGATGAGATACCCTTTTTATCTCTCATCATCTCTTTTTCTGAATTTTTAAGTGACGTTGTTAGGCTGTCGAATTTTTGCAAGGAATCTTCTTAACCCAATTTTTATTCTTTGTGATAAACTTGTACTCCTTGAATATGTTGTTCTATGAATATTTGTGAATTTCCTCTGATTGTTTTTAACTTATTATCCACTTATATTTGGTGTATTATTTTGTCACACATAATTATGTAATTGATTTATCCTTAATCCAAAGATTTCGTATTTGTATGGGACTTCGTCTCAATCTCCTTTCATTGAGGCATATTTTGTTTTATACACAACCTACTTTTATACGGTCTATAAACCCCTTTGACTGTTAATTTTATAAAAAAGGAATGTTTTTATATGAATAGTTTTACTAAACGACAAAAGGGAATGTTTTTGTCGTACGTATGTGGTGACAATGACTTCTCCGCCGCCATGACCATTTTTTGAGTTTCGGCTTCCTCTACAAACCATAACTTTTTTTTAAAGAACAATAAATACCATGTTTTACTTCTCTTTTATTTTGGTATTTAAATTGGTTTTGATAATTTTTTTATTATATCACCGTGTTATTGGTATATTGTGATTGAAATGTGGAAATGTTATGTTTCCTTTATGCATGTTTTATGTGATACGATTATGTTATGGTTCTTGGACATTATTATGAAGACGGGTGGTTCCGTGATAAACTAAGGGCGGGTGATCCCGATATAGCTCTCCAATGCATTGGGTAATGCGAATGGAGTGAAATGTTATTGTTTCTCCGAAGATATTTAGGGTATATACTGTGATGGGTATTCCAAACATAACCAAGAGGGTTACTCCCTACGTAAGAATGTTATGAATGCCTCAAGTTACCTTTATGTCTTATGATTTCTATGATTTATTCATGATTTGATGAGGTATGTTAAAGTGCATATGTTTTATGGGTAAAGAATGATTCCATTATTATGTATATATGAACTCATGTTTCCTTTCCATATTTTTATAACCCTACTGAGTTTTTTATGCTCATCCCAAGTTTTTGAAATGTTTTTCACAGGTCAAGGGAAAGGTACATCATAAGATGTTAGTGTCCACGAAGTGTCAATAAAGAATCCATGTTTTATTTTAAATATGTTTCCATTGATGGGGAAAAACGAGTACTATCTTTTATGTAACCACTTTGTTTAAATGTGGAATGTAATTAATGATTTATGATCTAATTCTCTAAAACTCTAAATATGAAAAGATCCTCAATGTGAATTATTCATTTAATTCAATATTAAGTAAGGTTTAAAGTTGGTGCCTTATATTTGGTATCAGAGGTCAGTTTTGAAAACTTTATGGGTTATGAGTTTTTGTTAGACACATGGTTAGTCCCTATATCTATTATTTTAGTTAAATCCTTATTTTATAACTTTGTTTTAGGACAAGTAAAGTCGGTTATGAATGGAAGGAGAAGGATCTCAAACGACATTCCTATCTCTTCCTGATGGCATGCTTGCAATAATTATTTCAAAGTCATGTTCGGATTATTGTGAAACTTTTTCTAGCATACAACTCACTTGCAAGCAGTTGTTTGAGATATCAAACACCTCCACTATACCTCATTATTATCATGGATCATGGGTTGTTTTTAAACAAATACTATTTTCAAAATATTCTCATATTTTAAAGAAAGGTAAATATTATCAAGGTATTTTCAAATATTTTACCTTATCACAAGAATTTGAAGAATATTATGATTTTAAAAATGGTGCTGAGGAAGGAGACCCTTGTGCAACCTATTTATATTTTCTTTTAAGATATAGTCTCTCAGCACATACTTATGGTATTTTAAAAGGAACATTAATAGAAAGTTTTAACTCAAATTCTATCCGACTATTTTATAGAAATTGTGTTTTATCAGATGTTTTGGAATTATATGTCATACATGATTATTTTCCAAAACTATTTTTCTGTGAACACACATATGACCCATGTTGTACAAGGTGTATTTGGATGGAGGAAGAAAATGATTTTGGAGGATCTCTAAATCATTATTGTAATGCATGGGACGTCTACCTACGTGAACAAGATGACTATGAAACCGAGTGGACTCCATGATCAAGGTATGCTGTTATTCATTTTGGGAATCGTTTTATTTTATCTTATGGTGGTGAAATAAGACATCAAGAATTAATATGTTGAGATCATGATGAATTTGGTTGAAAATGATAGGTATAAAGAAACTATTGAGGTTAAAACATGTTAGGGTTATTTTTGGAGTTTTATAAAAAGGACAACACGCAGACTGTGTGACAACCTGTCACATCGGACAAAGCTGCAGGAATTGAACCCACAACCAAAGTGCGACTGGTATTTATCACCTACCACTAGACTACGTGAAGTCCCTGGTTAGGTTGACTAATTCTTCTTAGTTAAATGATTTTATTAATTAAGAGTAAGTTTATTTTGGGTTATCTATGGAAATTATTAACCTTTCATGGAGGATATGTGATTAGTTTAATTAGTTTTCAATATGAGACTTTAAGAGCAACTGATTTTATTTGGTGATAAGTGTTATTTTGTACCTTGGAGGACTATGTGATTAAATCCTTCAAATATTTGGGTTTCAATATTAGTTTGGTTTACTTTGAAGTATTTTATGGAAAAATTGTTTATCAAATGGTTTTCTTTGATCTTTGGGTTTTGTTGGACAAATTTTGGAGATTAAGAATAGATTTTCTTTTTATAAAGGGTTATCCTTTTCTAGATTATCTAATCTTGTACTAACCTTTTTGGTTTTGGTTTTGGTTAAATTCTAAAGACATGGGAAGTATATAGTTCTCTTTTATGGATTAGGTGATTCTCTAGAAGTTGATAATATCTCTTTTAATGTAAACAAGTCATCCTAAATACTCATCTTTTGGAGAAAATATGAGTTCGTGTAAGAAATATAGTAAAAGTTGAAAGTCAACATGACAAGTAAGTATGTTTCTTTATGTTTTAGTTAAGCTCAAAAATAAATTCTTCAATGAAGAGTAACTTAAAACAAAATTGTTTTCTGTTATCTTTTCCTACTGGGGAATCCAATACCGTTTAACCCATCACATGTTTGTGATTTTCTTATGGTTAACTTTATCCTAAACATGTTTTATATCACTCCCCATCAGAATATGACCTTATGATTTCTCCTCCATGTCCATGTTTTCCTACATAGAATCCTAGTATGGGTTAACTCGAGTGATCTATGTACTTCTCTTTCTTTATTATAAAGTGATTGTTTTACCGACTCTTTTTCTGATGTGGGACTTTCAATGGAGTTTCCAAGCCCAATTTTGAAAATTGCGAGGACGCAATTCCCAAAATGGGGGAAGGATGTAAGACCCCAGGTAAATAAAGAATATGAAATTTTTATATTTATCCCCATTTGTGGAAAAACAATATTAATATTACTTTAAAGTGAATGCTAAGCTCGATGGCGTACCCAATACACGACAATGAGTTCCTTTGAAATCTTACGTTGCACTCTAATAATAAAATAATATTATTTTAAATGGTAGTTAACGCATAGCCATTGTAATGGCGGGAAAGAACATAACTAACTAAAAAATGATTTTGTATGTTGGTCAAATATTTTTACTTTTTACAATAAATGTTAGAGGATTAAAAATGTGAATGAATCCAATATTTATGCTTACACATTCTAATATTCTTCAAAAGGGCGATTAACTTCCTTTTGATGGAAAACCTCTTTTAAATCCACTTTTTAACAATTTTATGTGTTATATTTGACAAAATAAAATTCTTCTTTAGAATTGGGACATCAAAATTTACTTTGTGTAAATTTTTTGTATTTTTATGATAAAGTTCATTTTTTAATGAATAGTGAAAAATGTTGAATTTTAATTCAAATCCACTTTTTAATATAATTTATTTATATGATTAGATTATATTTTGAAGTGGGTTTAATGTTCAATTAGAATATATTATTACCATTTAAGACAATTGTGTTCATTGGAATTAATTTCACTTTGAAATCGGACTTAAACTAGTGTCAATCTTTTGATACTTATTGTTTCATAAAAACACACTATTCGCTCTAACAGCGGGAATTAATTATTAAATTAATTAATGAAAATTATATGTTTTCAATTTTCTAAAATAAACTTCATTTTTTAATTCAGAATATCAAATATAGCTTAGGGTGTAGTTTTGGTATTTTTCTGAAGAACTTCAATTTTTGATGAATAGTGAAACCAGTAAGTGGTACTTTTAAAAACTGATTTTCCGTTTAAATGAAATGTTACCACCTATGTGTTTTGAATTTCAAAAATCGGACATACATGGTTGTCATTATGAATTAATATGCGTTTCAAGAGAATTAAAATAATTTTTGATGAATAGTAACTTTTAAATTTTTAATCGTGATTAGAGGTAATTAGTGTAATTTAAGGTGAAAATAATGTTTTAATAAATTTATATGAGCTTGAAACATGTCTTACCCTTATTGGATGTGTCATGGAAGTCCAAAGAAATTCATGGGTCAACATGGGGTCTTCATGGATCCACTTTGGAAGGAAAATGACATTATTATCTTTTTATGTAATGTAAAAGTAAAAATGACACAAACATGAGTTATTTTACTAAAACAGTTTTTAAATGGGGTTATACAAGTCCAATTTTTGAATATAAATATTAATTAGAAAGATAAAACTATTTCCTAAATCATAGTATTTTTTTATAATTTTTAGACCTTACATAAATTAAATAATTTATGACATCATGATGGTGGAGCGATTACCTCATTATTTATCGATTTAAATAAAATGAAACGATAATGTAAAAAATTAAGACCTAAACTTGTAAAAAACCTATTGTATGGGTATATTTAGAACCCTTATCACCTTAGCCTAGAATTATATCAAGGTGGGACCTTTTAAATCTGAAATGCATTTTAAAATAAAGTAACATTTCTTTACTTTCCAAGAGTTCCCCTCCTCTCCTCTTATAAAAGGCCCCCACCTCTACATCTTTACCCACACTTCCAAAGCCTTTGGCTCGGCCAAACCCTGCCCATTTTGTCTCTAAACATCCCTCTATTACTCCTTGAATCCTCACTTTGGGCAGAAGTCTTCCCAAGGAAGCCTTTGAGCTCAAACCAAAGGGAGTTACCCGATTTTAAGGTAATGTCTTCACTTGAGTCCTTTTGTTTTATTTTTCTTCTCCGACCCCCTAAAATATTTTTATTCATTTATTTTATAACAACTCCAGTATCTTGAATATACTAGGATGTTGTTATAATATTAATTCGAGCTACACTTACACACACCTACATCTAATGGTTAATGAACATACTATTTCCGTGGATGGCAAATTTCGGCCTCACGAAACGATGATTGTTCAATATTCTTCTAACACCTTCAAAGGTGGCCATTAAGATGTCACTATATTTATATATGATATATAATATGTTTATATATTACTTAAGCTTCTGTATTTTTCTTTTTTGGCATACCTTTATGGTTTCCATTGTGGGTAAACATGATAATTTCATTTTAAGAAGTGCGGACTACCGCCCCCTCAAAGTGATTTGATTCGTTAATGCCATATGTGGGATGTATAAAGGATGGATTTAAAGATATTATATATGATTTATGTTACATATAAATTTTGAATATAATTCTGGAATTAAAATATACATACCTATCATTTGGTTTTAATTCCATTAATATGACATAAAAATGAAAGTAGCGTTCATGTGTACGTACGGATTACCGTCTCCATGAACGGTGCATTTCATTTCTTACCTCTAAATGATTAAGTAATATTATAAATACATGTATATTATCGATATATATGATATATATGATATCCAAATCATGAATATCATTCTAGATATAATGAACCTTTGACCACGTGAACAACATGTAGTTGTAAGAAGTCCACTTTCGACTTAAGAACCAAATATCGACAAAACAAACATTATTTACTTAAATGATTAAATAATGTTTATAACATGGAAATAAGTGATATAAAAGGAATAATGAACTTGAAAAATGTTATTAAGAAATTCTAAATTAACTCAAGTTCATTATTCATGACGTTAAATAATGATCCAGTCAAGTTGGACCCAAGGTAAGGGATCCTACCCCTCTCTTTCTTTTTAAGTACACTATTTTATGTCATTCCTTTTAAGCTCATATTTATTATGATTGGGATGTTCTATTATATTACTCATACTGTAAGTTTTATGTTCATATTATTAGAGACCCTATTTTCTCTCATCCATCCATTTTGGATGTTTTGAGTGGCGTCGTTAGGCTGCCGAATTTTCCTAAGAGATCCAACCACTCTCTTTCTTTTTAAGTACTCTCTTTTATGTCATTTCTTTTAATCCCATCTTTCTTATGTTTGAGGATGTTCTTTTATATTCCTCATTCTGTAATTTTTATGTTCATATCATGAGAGACCCTATTTGATCTCATCAATCCATCTTTGGATGTTTTAAGTGGCATCATTAGGCTGCCAAGTTTTTGTATGGGATTTTTCATCTCACTTTTAGTCCCATGAGATTTACGCTACATTTTCCACCATTTCCTTTGAGTGGTGTATTTACTCCCCATTATTATACTCTTTTTGTAATATAATATCATTTATGTGTATTTACATATTCATTGTATGCCCCTTCTTCAATGGGGTGTATGTTTCGAAAGTTACCCAAGTCGGTAAGGGAACCTTTCACCCTCCTCTTTTAAAAGACTTCTTTTGTTATCCCTTTTAATTAACATACTATTATGTTGGGATATGTTCTTATATATCCTTATTGATGTAAATTTTATGTCCAAGTAATGATATACCATTTTTATCTCTCATCAACACCTTTTCTGAATTTTTAAGTGACGATGTTAGGCTGTCGAATTTTTGCAAGGAAACTTCTTAACCTAATTTTTATTCTTTGGGATAAACTTGTAATCCTTGAATATGTCGTTCTATGAATATGTGTGAATTTCCTATGATTGTTTTTAACTTAATATCCACTTATATTTGGTATATTCGTTTGTCACACATAATTATGTAATTGATTTATCCTTAATCCAAGCATACCATCTTTATATGGGAATTCGTCTCAATCTCCTTTCATTGAGGCATATTTTGTTTTATACACAACCTACTTTTATACGGTTTATAAACCCCTTTGACTTTTAAATTTAATGAAAATGAAATTTTTTATATGAAGAGTTTTACTAAAAGACAAAAGGGAATGTTTTTGTCGTACGTATGCCGCGACAATGACTTCTCCACCGCCGTGGCCATTATTTGAGTTTCGGCTTCCTCTACAAGCCATACCTTTTTTTAAATAAAAATAAATACCATGTTTTACTTTTCTTTTATTTTGTTATTTTAAATGGTTTTGATAATGTTATTCTTATATCACTATGTTATTGGTATCTTGTGATTGAAATTTGGAAATTTTATGTTTCCTTTATGAAAGTTTTATGTGATACGATTATGTTATGGTTCTTGGGAATTGTTATGAAGACGGGTGGTTCCGTGATAAACTAAGGGCGGGTGAGCCCGATATAGCACTCCAATGAATTGGGTAACGTGAAGGAGTGAAACATTAAGGTTTCTCCGAAGAGATTTATGGAATATACTGTGATGGGTATTCCAAACGTAACCAAGAGGGTTACTCCCTATGTTAGAATGTTATGAATTCCTCAAGTTACCTTTATGTCTTATGATTTCTATGATTTTTTCATGATTTGATGAGTTATGTTAAAGTGCCTATGTTTTATGGGTAAAGTATGATTCCATTCTTATGTATATATGAACTCATGTTTCTTTTCCGTATTTTTATAACCCTTACTTAGCAATTTATGCTCATCCCAAGTTTTTGAAATGTTTTTCACAGGTCAAGGGAAAGGTACATGATAAGATGATAGTATCAAGGAAGTGTCAAGAAAGAATCCTTATTTTATTTTAAATATGTTTCCATTGATGGGGAAAAACAAGTACTATCTTTTATGTAACCACTTTGTTTAAATGTGGAATGTAATTTATGATTTATGATCTAATTCTCTAAAACTCTAAACCTTAAAAGATCCCCAATGTGAATTTTTCATTTAATTCAATATTAAGTAAGGTTTAAGTTCAGGGCCTTATATTTTAATAGTAAAAATGTCTCATCAGTATAAATTAATTCTATTTTAGAATACCCATAGTCAAAATTTATTATTTCTTTGGAATCACATTTCCCATTTTATTAATCTTATTTTAGAGAACCCACTTGATTCCGATAACATTACTATAACATTGACTTGGAAATAATTCTCAGGACTAATTTTTTCTATTTTATCAATGTTTTCATTCATAGAATTCACCCAAAACTAATTGTTTAATATATATTTAAATGAATTTTTTACCAAAAAATATAATAAAGATAGCTATTTTGAAGCCTTCATTTATCTTCATTGAACCAAGGTTTTTCATTTTCTAAAAACATCTCCCTCGTTGGTGTTAGCATTTCTCATTCATCTTATCAAATCTTAAAAAATGTTTGTATCTTCATCACTATTAGAGTTGTCATCAGATGTTTTTATAGGAAATTAAACTACCACGGAGTTGTGTTCTTCCTCAGCCCCATATGATTCAAAAATTGGTTAGTTTAAACCTAAAATATTATCAAGTGTGGATATCATTTTCTAAATTTCAATAACCACCATGTTATTACTCTCAATAAGTTTCACAATATTCTTATTATACTATTTTAATATTTAATCTTTGATGAATATACATGAAATAGGACTTGATCAACCCCATGTACAAACATTATACACTTTTCTTTATTGAGAATAAAACTCTTACCTCCATACTCTGAGAAGTACTTGAGTGGAAGATTATTTAAATAAAAGATTTTATATGTAGTTCCCTCTCTATTTAGACATAGAAATTAGATAATCTAGATCTATAGAGCTACATAAATAGTTTATTTCCAACATCCTTCTGAAACAAAATTCTCTATAATCATTTTTTAAGCCATAATTTTTATTATGAGCTCTATTAATTCCACTACTCATTTTTCTTTGTGTGTTTGGAATATAAAATATGTATATCGTGTTCCATGATTCTAAAAATATGCCTCTATATTATGAATAGTAAATTTTAGTATATTTTCAATTTTTAAATTCTGAATCATTGCACCATGAATTATATTACCCTCCTATAATAATGATTTATACATATAGATACCACGGTATATGGTGTGATAAATAAAATATAATACATCCTCTTGAAATAATAAACAAACAACACATAGTTCTTTTCCATATTTTTAGTTGAGTGATATTGACCCACATACATCCACATATACTAAATCAAGCTTCTTTGATGTGTTTAACATATTTTTCCTATAATATTTTTAAATTTCCTACTTCTTTTGACATGAACTTCTCATGTTTGAATTATAATATATGAGATGGGGAATTTCGCATTCCCCACTATAAATTTTAAAATTATTCAATTATGTTTGAATCAAATGTCCATGTCAACAATGCCGTATCCTGTTTTCCATCTCTTTGAAAAGAATAAATAAATTTTATCTCTGGAAATGTATAAATATACCATGGTTATTATTAAATATAAAAATAGAAAAACATATTTAAATTTAACATTATATTACTTTTTATTGAAATGAATTCATGGAGTCACATGATTTGATATCAAAAATAATATATTGAATTATTCCCTTAACTAAGATAACATTATCTCAATTGAGATACTTGACAACAACAGTTTCTTCTTTAGAACAAAAAATGTTTATCTATCACCATTCAGAAAACTAATGCCACCATAATTGTAACTCATGATACTCATAATGAGATCTTTATTTCAGGTCATGTGTGTTTTAAAACCACTGTCTAAGATCTATGAACCCAACATTTCTATTTATATCAAGGATATTTTGGCAACATTATATTCCTCTAAATATCTATTATTTACCCATGATGTTGATGACTATATCACCTAACCATCTATCTCAATGAACTCATCTTATTTGGAAAATGATAAAATATATTTTTAGCTTATATTTATTTGGATAATGATTATGAATTTTATTCCTTCCACATCAATGTATTATGGGTTCTCTTTGGTTCTTAATTAAAGAAAAGAAGATATATTCATGAACAATTCCTTCAAAAAATATCCCATAAAAGTATAATAATGATTAAAATTTATTGTTGACTTTTATAATAAGTGTTTCTACTAAAAAAATATCATTAAATATGAAACAAATATTATGTGTGTCCTAAATTTTTATTGAAAAAAACATTTCACCCTTGATATGCTCATATATTTCTAGGCCACAAGTCTTCAATCCTTTCTAGTTCTACGAATATTTACCATCTTTTAAGGCGTTGATTCTTATAGTTTAGATAAAAACAATACTGTCTTCTACTATAAATTTTTCATCACCTCTAATTTACCTTTATCATTGAATCATTATATTAATGAATAATTATATTCTCATACCTAAAAATACCACTGGGTTGTCCTTACATTGATCCCTTATAATTTTATATCATCATGTCTAGTGTCAATAGTGTTTGTTTATCATCACAATTATAAAGAAAACTGAAATATTCCTTATCCAGACACTTGATCCATTTAACATTATCATTGATATTTTTTTTCAATACAATCAATGATTCAGGTTAATTCTTAAAATTTAATCTTTAGTTAAAATACAGTTACAAAAAATTGAAAAATTATTGATTTGAGTCTTCCATTCTCTCAATTATGCTCAGTTTTTTCTTCATATTGTAATTAAATGTAATGCATGGGGTCATAAGCCAACACATTATCCTTATAAGTATAAGTCTCCTATCATCATTTTCATAATGTGATCCTAATTTAATGCTTTAAGAATATCTAAAACCCCAAATATTTCATTAGAATCACCGCAATCATCATTTTTTGGTTTATTTTCTATATCCATAAATAAATCTTCATTATTGAAATCCTTGACAATATATATTCCAAATTCCCGATAAAAATCATCTTCTTTATAAAAAACTTACCATTTCGAAGGATCTGTATAGTATGTTCTTTGTACCTTCCACGCCTCTTGTTCCATTTCAGGGTATCTTATCAACATTTTCTTTTTAGTAATGGGTTTTAGGATATTTAGGCATAATATTTACCACATTTCCACATTTAAATAACGTTAGAGGAATATGAACATATGCATCCACTTCCACTATTAATATATGAGAATAAATGGAAATAACATCATCAAAATCATTAATGTTTGGATTCTCCATGATTTAGATGATATTTAAGATATTACAGTTAACCTCTTGGTTATGCTCCAACATTATCAGCTCATTGTCTTAATTTCTCATCTCATAAGCCACTAATGTACTATTAAAACTATTAGTTTATATTTAATAAGGGTATTTGACTTTTAGAACTGGAACTTTTTAATTGATTTATTGAGGGATTCTTCACATGAACCAATTCATGATCGTTTTTAGTGAGATATTCACTAATGGCACATATCATCTGCAATTAATTTATACCAAAAATTGAATCAACCATATCATTTCAATTAATTATTAAATACTTATATTTGTTCCATTAAACTGACATATTTTCTTCTCAAACTGTTGATTCCGCAATTAAAATTGTATAATTATATTTGTAAATAAAATTAGTTGTTTTTACTATCATTACATTTATATAAATATAATTGGACAGAGCACTACCTAATGAATTTAATCATTTGGAATCATTATCAAATTCATAAAAATATTTCTTTTTCAAGGATCTTCACTCTATGTTAGAAGTTATTCCATATATAGTGGGGGTATATAAATCTATACCAATATACCTAAATTAGTACTTCATTCGACATATTGAAAAATGAAAAAAAAACTATATTTGATGATGGTAATACATTTGTGGTTAAAAAATTCACCATTCTTATAAGGTATAGAAATATAAACAAGGTTATTTGATACCACATGTTAGTTTATTATTTAGGTATACACCTTGACTGGGGGGTGGATGAATATGGGTGTAGAATTTATAAATGATTCATCCTTAGTTATGGTTATTTTCTCTCTTCTTTATAAAAACATTCATTTATCTCCACCTCAATTTTCCCATAATGAGATATAAAAGTAGTAAAATATATAATTGATTTTACATAGTTTAACTACATAGGGTTACATACATAGTATATGAATATGAATGTGCATGTTCACTGAAATCAATTAAATACCCCTGATTTACAAGTAATAAATTAGTGTATCCTCGTCAACCATACTTGTTTACTACAAAAATAAAATGTAGAATTCAATAATCTAATTAATCAAAAAATTAATCACATTGACTATTAATATTTCTATTCTTCACCCATTGATAATGGAAATATTCACTATTAATGGGGTTTCCCTCCAAGAACTATGTTGTCAAACTTACTATGAGAGAATAGAGATCCAAGAATAACACATTCATTGACCTTTAACCTTCAAGATTAGATATGTAATTCCACTATATTATTATGACCCATTTTAATATTCCAGACATTATATAAATATACATCCCCATTTTAGTAATCATATTTTAAAATCCTCCCCCATAATGTGAATTAATTACATCCTAATGAATTCTAGAATTACGATCATCAAAAAAATGAAAATAACCATCCATTTTTTGTTGGATATATCTGCCAAGTAATCATAAGTTTTTCATAATGTGTAATCATAGGTCTTTGGTCACATTTGTTGTAATGGAATATAATAATGACTGTGGAAAAAATGAGTATGTTTTCCACAACCCATTGTGTAACAAACCCGTCGCCTCTTTTCATTCAACTGAAATTTTTTTCTAAGACATAGCCTTCAAAAAATATATAGTGTGACTCCCCATGTATCAAAAATTAACACACATCCTACCAAACCATACTCCAAACCAATAGGTTAGCTCCACATAGATCATAGGTGAACTCCCAATCCACCGATCCTTGTGAAACAACATTGTATTTCCCATGTTTTCCCCCATCAACAGTTTCCCTTCAATATCAACCAGATTATCTAAAGCATATTCATCTCAATGTAATACTGTAAAAATATTTTCTATATGTTATCTAACATGACATGTATCATAGATTTCACTATGATCGTCTAGTAATGTTACCTTTTAAATCCTTCCCATTGTCTATATCTATTTATTACCATGGTGTTTTTTTGGATATTTCAATGTCATACATAACTATACATGTAAAATTATATCTATAAAAATCATGTTAAATATCCTACATTAAACCTGTAAAAAATTGAAAAATTTATTTTGAGGTATTTTTGATAATACTATACTTCCCCAGATGAGTTGTATTGGATCAGTTTCTCAAATTCAATTTTGACTATGAGTACATGGGCAGAATGCATACTTCGAGGAACCTGTTTATATTTTTAGTGACGAATGGGAAGGCAAAAATAGCTTATGGTGACTTTTGTATCAATTCAATGATTATCATTATAATTTTAGTTTAATACTTCCTAGTGTTTCATTAATAATTATATATATCACTCTTTGTTTTCTATAGGCATAATGACACAAATCAATATTGGTCATTGATTATCCTCAGAGAGATAGATTAAATATAATATCCAATAAATTATAGTATATATTCCTTCATTGAGGGACTATTTAAAAATAGGCATTTAATAGTGCTATAATATTCCATTATCGGTGAAAAAATTGTTTAATAATATAATTTGGTAAAATGGCCAAGGTTTTTATCAATGATAGCAAAGAGATGACCCCAGATATCCCTATCATTTAAAACAAAGTGTTGACAAAACACACCTTTTATCATCTCTTATAGAAGTGATGATAAATGATACCATTTATTTGAACTTTTAGATAGAACTAATAATGGGATTCTTTATCAGTTCTTTTATTAGTGTAGATAAAGTGTCCATTATTAGCACTTCTAAATGTATGGATAAAAGGAGTATTTATAAGCACTATTAGAAGCACTCATAAAGGGCATATTAATGTGTGGTGTTATAGAACACTAAAAACCTAGAAATAGAGCATATTATAGTGTAGTATAACAGCACACTACAAGACCATAAACAATACAAGAAATTTGAAAAAAAAATACAGAATTGAGATGAAATAAAATTTCTAACACAAATACAATAAAAAACTATTATTGGGAAAAGACACACCTATATAAAAGAAAAATATACTTCTAATTGAGAAAAAACAATGTATCTATATAAGTAAAAAAATTATTTTGTTAGTAATAATATAAATAAATAAATTAAATATAATGTGTTAATTATAAACTAAACTTTGTGACATACCAGGAACAATATGTATTGGATTGCATTGCAGTTGATTTTTACAAATCACACTACATTTATTGTTCCTATTAATGAATTATATATATGAGAATTAACTAAATAAGTATAAGATAAAAATTATATTGATTTTGTTTAACAGTAGATAAAATGATGAAAAATAAATCTACATTTGTCTTCGTGGTTTTGATTATTTGATGTCCTTTTTATACTAAAATGTAACTTATATATTGAAAATTTTCACTTGGAGTCATACCAATCACAATGTGCATTATATTAAGGTGTGGATTATTTCCACACATTACAAATGACTTTTGAATCATTTTACTAACGTATCAAAATAATTTGAATGGGTTTCCTCAATTATGAGTACACCCTATTTTTTTTTCTAAAATGTCAGTTTATATAAAAAACACACAATTTCTTGCATAAAGGCTTCATCATCTATGGGTTTGATGTGAGAATAATTCATATATGTCAAAAATTAAATAGGAAGCACTGTACAGAATTATCAATACAATTCATGATAGTTCGCTCATTTTTCAATGACTAGAAATTTTCATATTAAATATGTAATTTTAAATAGATAACAAGAATTTTATGTCATACCATTAAAATATTGTGTTATATTGGGTTGTTGAAGATTTCTACACATAAAAAACGACATAAGGATCATTTTTATAATGTACCAAAAAATTTGAATGAATTTTCTTAGTTTTGAGAATGTTAGTTGTCTTTTTAATAAAATTAATTTTAATTTTGAATACAAAGACTCACTAGGCGAAATACCAATCACACCTTGTGTTATATTGATGTGTGGTTGATTCTTACACATCCCAAATAACATAGGGATCATTTTAATAAATTATGAAAATAATATTAAGGAATTTCATTTGTTTTAAAAATGCTACTTCTGTTTTTTAATAAAATGAAATTTTACACTGAGAACATGAACTTTTAGTCATACATGTCACATCATGTGTTCGAATGAAAATAGACTGATTCATACATTTCCTAATTGAACTATGAAATATTTACATAAATTATCATTACAATCAGAGTGATTTTTCATTGTTTTTAGTGAGTTATATGTTTTTGTATTAAAATGTCAATTTGAAACTAATAATAGACACTTTGAGTCATATCAAGCACATCGTGTATTTTTTTTGAGGTGAGGATGATTCATACAAGAAAATAATGATATTGTAATCATTTTACTAATGTATCAAAAAAATCCAAATGTGTTTTATTAGTTTTGATAATGCATGTTGTCTATTATTCTAAAATTATTGTTATTTTTTAAAAAAAATATTCACTTGGAGTCAAACCAATGACACCATAAATTGGATTGAGATGTGGATAATTACAAGATAGATGAAATTAATTATGAATATTTTTTATAATTTATAGAAACTATATGAATTTGTTTCCTTGGCTGGGAGTATGCCACATCGGGTTTTCAATAAAATGTCATTTGAAACTGTAAACAGTCACATTGATTTTTAAATTTCCCATTGATTGTGGGTTTGCTGTGGGACTGATTCCTATAATTTAAAAATTAATTATCAATCATTTTATTAACCTATAATGAAAATCCATGATATTTTTTATAGATTTTAGTTAGTGAAACTTATTATGCAATACATAGTCAATTTTAAAATAATAAAATAATCTCTGAGTCATGCCTAGAACATCAAGCATAAGATTTAGATACATCTGATTCTTATAAATCATGAATGAATTATGGATTTTTTTTTCTACAGAAACAAAAAATTTGATTTTGTAATGATTTTGAGAATCCTAGTTGTCTTTTTTACTAAAATTAATGTTAATTTTGAATTAAAATACACACTTTTAGTAATACCAGTCACACCGTGCATCATACTGAGGTGACGTTGATTTATACAGATCCCAAATTACATATGAATCATTTTCCTAATGTATAAAAAGAATCCTAGTTCATTTTCTTGGTTTTTAGTATGCCACTTTTTTACAAAAAATAAATTTTATACCGAAATGGGCACATTGATTCATATAGGTTGCATCGTGTATGGGCTTGATGTGAGACTCATTCGTAGTTTTTTAAATTGAGTTATGATTCATTTTTCATAAATTATCAAGACAATACGAGGATGTTTTCTTAGTTATTTTTGGGTGACTCTTTTTGACTTAAAATTTCAAATTTAAACTCATAAGGGAAATATTGCGTCATTCCGAACATATTGTGTATCATATTGGGGTTTAGATGATTTCTAAACATCTCGAATGACTTATAGATATTTTTACTAAAGTACCAGAAAACTATGAATTTATTTTCTTAGTTTTGAGTATGTCAATTGTATTTTTCTTATTAAAATTAATTTTTATTTTGAATAAAAAAGATGAACTTTTTGTCATACTAATCACACCATGATTTATATCGAGGTATGGATAATTCCGAATAATTAGAAAAGACTTATGGATCATTTGTATAACATATCAAAACAAAATGAATGTTTTTTCTCTATTTTGAGAATGTTAGTTGTTTTTTTCAATAAATTTAATTCCAATTTCAAAAAAATCCAAACGAGTTATCCAGTTATTGGTAAACTCTACCATTTCATAATAACTATTATTTCATAGAGATAGTAATATTTTTATTATAATGTGTTTTCAATGACAATGGTGATGATGTTTTTTATTAGTGATCTAGTGAACATGGATATTTTTATGTAATGATTGAGTACATGAACAATGAATATTACTCATATGAATTTAACAATCATTTGTTATAGTATATCAAGAATATAATTTATTATAAAATATTCCAAATGATTCACCCACAAAAAAATTTAAAACTAACGTATTTTTCTTTTCTCAAAAATTCAGGTTCGATCGATGAAATTTTGTATTTCTTAAATATTTGGAGGGTTTGGATCATGTTATTGGATTCATTTTCAATGGGGTGGTTATTTTTATTTTTGGGGCTTTAGGATTTCATTTGAAGTGAGTTATATATTTTTTGGGGTTTTTTCATAATGATTATTCTTTTCATTTGATGTCATGTTTCCATTGTCACCATCCCTCTTTGAGGAATATTAGTTCCTTGAAAAATACCCTTTCTTTATAGTGTAGAGAACTCATGGGAAATAAAATAAATCTATTTTTTGTTTAGTTCTTTCATTGTGAGGGATTTCTTTCACACATTGGTAATATTTTGTATTACTCATAATTTGTGAATAGAAATTAAATCCTAAGAAAATCAGTTTGAAAAAATAACTTGCGTTTTTTTTGTTTCAGAAAATAATTTCATTATATAAATTTCATTATAAATTTATTTAAAAAAGTGGTGAATTTTTTTTTATTAATCAACCTGAAACCCTGGCATAATAGATTATATCATAACTGAGAAGTTTTCTTCCAACATTGATTCAATTACTACCAAATAAAATATTTGTATGATTCTCATTTTTGTCCATTTCCTATAATTTTATTCTATATAAGAAAGTGATTCATCTACATCGATGCCTCAGTCTCTACCCTAAAATACAACTCTACCTCCTCATACATATTTGTCTTGGATTCTGAATCCACCTCTTCCTCCACATCCTCCTTTTACTCAGCCTCTGGATATACCAACACCTCCACAATTTCCCATCAAATTAAATTATTTGAAGGTTAGTGTTTCTAAACAAAATTATATACTCCATTACGCTAATCCTAGAGAAAAAAATAAAAAATAAAAAATTATTATTCTAAAACAAATGTTTCACACCCCAAATATACTACTAATGAAATAAATTATACTTCATACCAAATATATAAGGCAATCACTTAATGTTTTTGTTTGAAAACATTCCAAACACATGTACGCTACTCAGTTATATCTAAACATATTAATTTTTTTGAGTACAAAGGTTATTGAAAATCCTGATAGTGATGAGAAAATAGAGAAAACCAAATGATTATGAAATATATTTGATGAAATGGTTGTTACCCTTTTAAATTTTATATTGGGAGAGAATAATCATTTCATACTATATGATCTCTGACATAAATTATAAAACGTAATATCCACAATCAATGTCATTGTATTTCACTAGACACTATAGAAACATTTAAATAAATATGTACTTTTTATTGAAATTTTTTGATTGTTAAATATTTTTATATATAGCATAATAGTATTTCAATTTTTAGTAATTCATGGGCTTTCCCTCTTCAGACACCCATATCATGCCATGCTTTAACACATATTTTGTGATTAACCTATCATAAAAATTTCACTTGTGAAAATAGATACTAAAAATATAATTCTATTCTATCTATATGATGTTGATTTTTATGTATTACAAATTCACAGTACACATCATGTGTGGTCGTTTGGTTGGGTATCCATGTATTGGATCTGAAAAATAAATATTTTGGATATCCATATTGACTACGATTAGCATAAAATTCTCCCTGAAACAAAATATTTTATGAAAAACATAAAAATATATTTTACATGATTACATTATATATCATTATGTCTACATTTTATTCATAATGAAAATTCATTTGATGCTTTTTTTCAACTACATCGTTTAACTTATCTCTTTTCAAAATAAAATCATTATTTTCCAAATGAAATTTTTGTGTAGAAATGATACATGGATTAATGAATCCAAATCATGTTACTAATTATTTAAATTTTATAAAGTAGTAATATAAAGTCTGCTATAATGTATTAATAGTTATTAACTTTGATAAACATGTTATGTCACTATTTGGATAGACGTATTATGAAAATATAACTTATATACGTATTCACAACAGAGGCGCCGAACCACTAATGCTTGAGAATGACATTTATATTGTCGAGACAAATTATTTTTATCATGGAAAATCAATACATTTCTATTTCAGATGGAATATAAGACATATTTGAATCGTTAAATGTGGTCTCTTCATGAACATTTAATGATAATAAATATTTCTCTGTAACTAGCACGGAGAAACTTATCTAAGAATATCATTTTGATTTCTTGGTGAGTTCATTAGATTTTCATGATCCAGCCATCAGTTCACTATATAAATTATCCATCTATAATATGATACCTCACATTATAACTATTATAATAAACCATTGTAGGCTTTTCATATGAATTTTTTTAATGAAATACCACTTGTATCTTTATAATATTAGATGGGCATGCAATGAATTCCCTAATAGAATCATTGACTATTGTAATATCTAGATCGTCAAGTTGAACATGAATCATAACATTTAGCTCATGTGATACCTGAATTCCCATCCACATATGATATTATTGAGGGAATTTATGGTCTATAATATCTATAAAGATATTATACACAATACCCAATGAAACATGGGGGTTCATGGGTGCTGGAAGATAAAAATCACATACAATTGTCCCTGTAGATATTAGTAATATAATGTTATCAGATGTTGTTTCATAAAAATTTACAACAAATTTTAATGAAAAATTAATTACCTCGAGTGAGGTATGCATTGCGGGGGAATGAATACCCTCAATTATAATGGGATAATTAATTTCATGTATTGATCTTTGTTCCATCACAGATTCGAATTGATCCTTTATCATACATTGGTCTGTCAAACCAGACTGAAAAATAATATCTTATAGCAAGTCTATTTTCATATGAAATCATCTCAATATATTATATACATCTTAATGAGGGTTTATCTTCTCAAAATAACATTTATTAGTGACTAAACAACCTAATCATCTAACAGAACCATATTTTTATTTCTAGTTGAAAGCTTCTGAAAGCTAATATTCATCTGGTTTAATCCCTGCCGATTATTATGTCTAATCCTTATAAACATAATATGAACATAAAAATAAATTTTTATGTAATGTTATTATAAATCATATTTAGTTACATTTATGTCAAACCTACACATGTTTTGCGTACTATTTTAGTGTTTTCATCCACAAGTTTACCCTCCTTATTTACCAGACCTTTCTAAAACTACACAAGTAGTTAGATAGAAGTGGATTTAGATTTTGATTCATCATTTTTCATATAAAAATTAAAAGTTTTTGGTTATATATAACATTATAAGACTTTTATTGATGATTTAAAATAAATACCAATTTATTCTCTAATTAATTGTACCCAAAAATTTTATTGCGATAGAATTACATTAGTTTTGATGCTCGTTAATTATTTTCAACACCATTTTTCTATTTCTAAAATCAATAGTTTTGAAACACATTTGTTAAATTAAATAATATAAATTTATATATTATCAACAGAAATTCACCGGAAATGATTTTTCATTGTGACTATTGATGACTGTTTTTCATGTTTCCTTATTTATAATGTTTTCATAACTAACTGGTGTTTAGGACTTTACATTACCCTCAATATCCCTATTATGTAACATTGTAATAAGATTTTTTAAGCCTTTATGGGATTTTATGATGGCCATTAATACAAATTTCCTATAAAAATATTATAAAAAATGAACTCTTCATGGAATAATGAAAATTAAATCCATGTTTATTTAAATTTTTTTATTAAAATAGAGAAGTATATCATAACATTACCATTATATCATTCCAAATAATTTCATTTGTATCAAGTTGGATGTGGTTACATGAATCAATATCCCACAACACATTCATCTTTGTCATGACCACAAGATAAATAATGAACATTGACTTGTTGGGATCATTAGGTTGGCCATGTTGATTCCAACCAACCTCAAATTTTGTACCCTAACTTATTCCCTTGTTAATTTTATCTAAAACTATGATATTTCATCTTTTTTGTTTTTTCATTATCTTGATGTTGATCCCCTGTTAATTATGTTGTTTTATCATCGCCATTTTTTATTTTCTTGGGATCAATTATATCATCTTGTGAAGAAGACATTATTTTCATGAGTAATCAAACATTTAATTTTTTTTAATAACAATATTGTAAACATGGATAATGTATTTGGGAAGGGGTTTGTGCATTCTATAATAAAAATGGATGAACTCTTTAACTCCTTATTTATACTATTTTTTCAAACAATTTTCATTAATCCATCTTGATGTAAATGGGTATTTCAATTTAAGAAAAGAATTACGCCACAATTTTAGGTGTAATACTATGAATTCATCCAAAGGTTAATGTTATATATAGAGTTTATTCTCATCATCCTCATCTCCCAAGAGGTAATTATTGAATTTTTATTCTTGATACTCATCCTTCATCTATTTTGGACATCCAACTATGTTTCATGAACTACTCTAACCAAAATAAATCCCTTATTAGCTATTGGTTATCTTTTTAGATGACTAATACTCATATTATTTCGAAACAAATACATGTGAAGTGGGATTTTTCTATGGAAATTTTTTTAATAATTACTATTTGGGAGATTTCGAAGGCGTGGATGTATGTTGTCTCCTTATGACAATTTATATTAACACAATTTAATTTAATATTTCAAATCTCATCATAGAATTATAAAAGTTCCCTGAATCTACCATAAGAACACGAACTCATTCCCACTATACTACACCAACTCTAATATATGTTTCTCATCCATTTACATCACCTATATACCAAATATAGGATCTCTACATCCACTAGGTTTTATGTGGTTGGTGTAATTAGAAAAATAAAAAAGTAAATACTAATAGGGACCCTAAAATATACTATGATGCATATATTTGTGTTTATGTTCAATGTTTAAATGTTAGAAATACACATGTATGTAAAGTCATTGTGTATTTACTAAGAAACAATGATAAAAATATTTATAGACATTATTTCAAACTGTTGAATTATAATAATAATACAATAATTTTATACAGTGATTATTCTTTGGAATTATAATGTTTTCACTAATAAGTGGTTAAAATTTGAATCACACAAGGAGAAAAAATATTTATCTGTTTATGGATATAAACAAATCAATGGTACTATGATATTTGACCTCAGACCCCTAGCATCTAATAATATCCTTCAAGGATAAAATTCACTTTTACTTATTACATCCAAATCAAGAAATGTTTATAACGTAGTAATTTTAATTAAGATGATAATTTTAAATATGGTGAATTCTTATTATAATAAGTCACCTAAGAAAAAACCACTCAATGGGTTCCACAATACATTAGTTAAACATAACATATGATAATCCATTTAGAAGAAAAAAAGAGGCCTCATCACCCTCAATCTATACCTCGATGAATCACTAACATATATACAGTAACTCAAATTCTAATATACCATATTTATCCCTCAAATATAGACAATAAATTTTTATTTTAAAAAAATATGTTTATTCTGTATGTACTCTAAACCCACTCATATTCAAAAAATATGTATTATATTTAATTATGTATCTTAACATATTAAATTTAAAAACTGAGGAATAAACATTAAATTTAAAATTGAAATAAATTTCAATTCCATTATTCTATAAATTTTTCTAATCTATAATCTATTCATTTTTTAATTCACTATTTTTCCCCAAAAAAATAGCCTAAATTCTATCTTCTATTAAAATTTTTGGTAACCCTGCACCCAAAATATAGAATATTGGGAGAAAAATAATGGAGATTAAAATGGTTTCAACTTTATTTTTCTACAAATATGTCTTTTGAAGTGAAAAATTTCAAAAAATATTATTAAAATGAAGAAATATGAATGTTTTCTAACAAAACCAATATTGATAGAAGAAAAATTCCATTAAAAAAGGCTATAAATGTTATTTAAATATATATTCATTATTCAAGGGTTGGTAAATGTAATATTCATTATCTTATACCTTTGTCTATTTTATATTATCATTCTCTCTATAAATTATTTATCTTTTCTTGATGTGTCTATGGTTTTATTTGGCAAGATATATTGAAAACTACTTAAAGAAGTTAGGATCCATTGGGTATCCCTTACTATGACCTCATTATTACACTTATGATAAGTTCTTCTTTATAAGTGTTTTTATATTTCTTATTTGAAATATAATTTTACTTCACATGTGATTGATTTATTCTATATAGGGTATAAATTAGAAAAAAATATATGGTAATATTTTTGTACTCATGAAGTAGTATAAGTAGAGGATAAAGGGTACAAAGAGTTGAAGAATGGTTTGAGAGATGTGTTATTTAAATTTGTGGAAATGGATTTGATGTAGATTAATGAATATAATTCGAACAATATATATGTAATCAAGGAACATTGGAACCAAACAAATGAGAGGATGGATATTTTTAAAAAGAGAGACCAATATATCATCCATATTTGAAAGGAATTCATGCATCTATGGACAAATTAAATTAATGAACTGAGGATTAGTTTTAATAACGTATTGTAATATTATTTCTCTTCCAATGAGAGTAAAAAATTTCATAAAAGATGTAATAAAATGTATAATTTTATACATTAAGTGTATTTCACTTTATATATTTCATATCAAATTAAATCTTTATTTACAAAACCATATTTGTGAAACTCATGGTGCTTTGTTGTATTAAGAAGGATTATGAATTCGCAATCCATAATTTTAATAAATAACAATATCAAACAAAAAATAAATGTTACTCACAATAAAAAGGTAGTATGACCTCCATCAAAAATATAATTCAATTTCCATTACAACATACCACCAACCCCAATGTAATCCCATCAACCAGTTTTCCATTTTACCGGATTGAATATATCAATTCATTAATGCTAAAAATTACCGTAATCATAATTATAATATAATAGTGTTATGAAATACTAAATTTTATAATATTGTCTCACATGTTTTACATAACACCTTTAATAATTGATGAATTTTGTATATCATCATCTCAATCCTTAATAAAATATTCATCATGTAAAAATATTTTCATATTTATATTTAAGTTATGTATAAAAAATAATAGTCAAATGAATGAAAATATATAGAATCCAAAATAAAAATCAATCATTTTATGACATATGAACAAACATTGTGAATTAATTCTACTACATCCCCTATAAATCACTTATTATCCAATTTTAATTAAGATAAAACACTCTCCTATCATTCCATGAAATTTTATGAAGATAATTTTATCAATATATACATATATATTAACAATTATTTTTGTTTTCTTAAATTTTTTTCAAATTCATGTGAATTCTTTACCATGGAAACATTATTCAAACAACGGAAATACATTCTATCTAAAATGAAGCAAGAAATAATGTAATTGATACATCAAATAATCATAATCATTTGCAACAGCAGATGGATTTGCAGTTTAATGTGGTCTTGTATGAATAGGAATGAGTTTACAGAGTATGGTGGTGTTGTATATGTATAGTAAGTGAGTGAGAGAGAGATATAGCGATGGGATATATGGATGTTCATGGTTTAAAACAGAACAAAAAATGCAAACTATGATACCCAAAAAATCAAATAATTATAGGGGAAAGGATATAATTACACACTTTGGATTCTATACATCATTCATTCGAGGTAATTTATAGGATTAGTGCTTGTAATAGGAGATTTTTGTGAGTGCTTTAGAATCGTGACTAAATGATTCACAATTATGGTTATTTTAAATATATTGGGGACACATTTATAAGTGCTTTAAAAAAATTACTAATAAAGAGAACTTTTTCAGTGCTAAATTTATAAGAACTGATAAAAAAATCATTATCTGTTCTATTGTAGCACTGATAACGATACATTTAATCACCAATTTTTTAGCACTGATAGAGTTTGATATGTATTAGTGCAGAAAAAACAATAATTAAGAGAACTATTATGAGGGATAAAACATTATCTTTGATAAAGGATTTATAATTATAAATATAAATAAAAAATTGTAAAAATTTATATATTATATATTTTTTATTATATTTTCTTAATTATTTAAATATATAATTATTTATTTCAAATTACATTAATTTTTTTTTGATCAACAATAATTTCTGTTTTTTTAAAATTATAAATATATTATTTTATAAATATAGTAATAATTAATTTATAAATATATATATAAATGTTTATTTGTACTTGTTTTTTATAATTATTTATTTATAATGATTAATATATTTATATCATTTTTTATATTTTTCTAATTATATATAGCTTCAATAAGTACACACACACACAAATATATATAATAAATATATATATATATATATTTAATATTTATTAGAACGTTATCTTTATATATATATCTACATCATTATATATATTTATGAAATTATATATATATATATATATATAAAATATATATAAATATAAAAATATTCATTATTTAAATATATAAATTATAATTTTTTAATTTTTTTAAATATATAATTATTTATTAATATTTATATGATTTCTACATTTTTTGAAGATAATATTTATATATTAATATATTTATATTATATATATAAATATATATATAAATATATATATCTACTACTATGCAGTTGAGTGGCGGCTACCTCTATGGTTCTCGACGAAGTCTTGAGTTCAGGTCTCTTGGACCACATCCATCTATTGAAATGTACCTTTTTAATATTAAAAAAATTGGACAGTAGATGTTAATCCATGTTTCACACTATTTGGGTATATATTATAAATTATAGTATAAATATAAATAAAGCATATTAATTATTTATATTAATGTATTTTAATTTAATAATTATTTAAACATATATAAAATTTATTTATAATTATGTAACACTGTGTAAAAAAAATTTATTTATTAATAATAATTATTGATATATAAATTCTTAGATATAGTAAACATTTATTTATAAATATATTTATTTATAAGAAATAATTTAGAAATATATTATTAACATTTTTAATGAAAATATAATCTGAAATACATGTAGGATAGTTGTAAATTCCTTGGATTATATGTAGAAGGTGTTGGGATCAATTTCCAGTGGTTATATAATCTCAAATACATGCATGTTAAAAATAAGTGAAATTTAGTAATAAATTAATGGGTATACATTATAAATAATTAAAAAATGGATAATTATTTGTTAAAATAATAAAACTTATTAAAAAACTATTAATATATATAAATATATATTATAGTAAAGTCCCATTCATGTTAAAAATAAAAAAACACGGTAAATAAATAAATATAAATAAGTAACAGAAAACAATTAAATTCAGAAATAAATTAAAAAATAAAAAATATTAATATTAATAATGAATAAATAATACTACAATGTAAATTTATTAAAATTAAATATCTAAAAGGACATATTCAAAACATAATATATTAAATGTATTATGCTATAATGAAATTCTAAAACATCCTAAAATTTGAATAAATTTCATAAATATTAGGTGTTTGGGTTCCCATAAAAGAATTGATTAATTTCATAAATATTTATGTGTGTAAATTTTGTATAAAAATTAATTAATTATGTATGTGTTTATGAAATCAGTGTAACACATGTTTGATATATGTTAAATTGAACAATCAGACATAATTAAAAATGAATAAGGCATTATTATATTTATAATTTTTACATTTTATTCTTTTTCTATATATTTATTTTTAAAATATAATTTTTATAATAATTTATATTTAATATAAATTTTTATTTGATAAATATTTATTTTAATTAGTAATTGTTTCAGTAATAAATTTTCAAATAATATTGGAATTCATTCATTTTTAATTTTTTTGTTAATTATTACAATTTATTCATTTTAAATTATTTTGTTTAGTTATTACAATTAATTCATTATATGTATATAGATAACATGAAATTTAATAATATTAATTATATATATATATATAAATATTAAATTTATTCATTTTTATGAATAATTATTTAATTAATAAAATGTTTAATAATTGTCTTATTTACACATTTTAAATATTTATTTTATTATTTCATTTAATTTATTTTATATATATACATATTTAACATATTCTATTTATTAATTTTTTTAATTTATAAATATATATAATAAATTTATTAATTTTTTCCAATAATTATTTAATTATCAAAATTATTAATATTTTAAAAAAATTATTATATTAATAATTTAATTACATTGAAGACCTCTATCAGCCATTAAAATTTTATGATAATGTCTACCCTATATCTGCGCTGCAAATAAATTGTTGATAAAGAGTGCACTATATCAACACTAAAAATAAAGTGCCGATACTGGTACCTATAATTAGAGAGGTATAAAAGCACTAATAAAGGATAGACTTTATCAGCGCTAAAAAAATCATGAATAAAGGGTACCTTTTATTGTTGCTTTTTTTAGCCTTAGTAAAAGGTACCCTTTACCAGTACTCTTTTTAGTGTTTCGAAAGATATGTTTTGTAAAAGTAAGGGTCGGTGGGGATCTATCCAAAAATTATATATTATAACTATAAGAATTGATAGAGGGTTGAACATTTTACGCTTAGATGATGTGGTATCGTCACCTTCATGTTCTATTTAATGATCCCAAAAAGGGGTTTCATAACATTCTAGTTCCAATGTTACCATTTTTTTGAAGTTTACAGATCTAATTCCTAGAGGTTATTTTCCTATGTGGTCTATATACCAGTTCAAAACATTATTCATTGGAATACTTCTATTCAATACAAAAAACTCTCTGATATACAAAATGGTTGAATTTAAAGACACAAATAAAGTAAAATGTTTGTTATGCCTCAATAGTGCGTCTACTCAGCTTTAAACCTATACTGACTTTATAGAAAAAGTAGATGATTTCATAGAACTCATATTATAGAATGATGATGTGATGTCCATGGTCTGGGGTAATTACCTTTAGATAATAAAAAAGTTATATAAAACTATACTTTGAGTCATCTTAGGGACATGATGAGGTGACTATCAATTCATTATGACCAATGACAAACCTCAGTCCTTTAAGATAGTGTTCCTATACATACCATATATAATAAACGATGTCAACATAATGGGTTTCCTAAAAGTAAATTGGTACATCATCACCATAAGAGACACCTACTCAATTATTTTTGGATTAATTTAGGCACTACAGGTAGGATAACCGGACAATCACATGAATGTGTAGCAAATGTCTTCCAAATAAATAATCTTAAGTGATGTTTAGTAAGATAACCATGAATTCAGCATTGGACACCAAGTATCCAAACATGTTTTTCAACTAGATAGTTCCTTATAGTTATTTCTTACAATTAATATATTCCAAAATTGTCATTTTAGATTGCTATATATTGACCTTGGTTTATATCACGTTATGGAAAATCTAAAATAGGTTGCGACTACACCCAAAACAATTATGCATGAGTCATAGATGCACGTTACACTATTGAAGTTTCCACATAGGTAGAGGGGGTGTATATGTTTTTTATGAGTATTCAATTATTTAATTTGTAGAAAAGGATATTGTCATGGCATTCTATATACTCAAATTCTTCATCACATTATACTTATATAGTGGGTAACCTATTCTCAAACACTATATGGATATTTGAGGCCTCAATATCGGACTCGATAAGATAAGTTCATCTAAAATTATTTGGTAGGATGTGGTTATGAAAATATAATTTTTCCTATCATACAAATATTCCATGGGTATTCATCTACTCCTAATGTGTTATTCCTTGATCTACAGATTGGAGCTCATGGCCGATAAACAAAATGTTGTTTGATTGACATACATTTAATTATAGTATCAGTTACGTGATTATGACTATGCTTGGTGATCCACCTACCTATCAAGGTGTATAAAAACACATGATCTCTATGAAGATGATGTTTTCTATTGTTGTGCTCAGATAATCTCTTTCATTATTTTTTCTACAACATAAGGGTTATTGATATAGATAAAACCTATAGAATTGTTCAATTATTTTGATCGTTTTATCTAGAATTGAAATGATGAGGATAGATGTTGAGGGGAGATGGTGTGCACTGATATTCCTTGTGTTCAGTATAGTTTTCATCAAGTCTAATTATATTAAAAATGAAAAATAGTTGTTCCTCATTAGATAAATCATCCCATATCATGTGAACCGAAGGAACCCCACCGTATGTATGGAGAGTAATGTACAAGACTAGGTAGATTGGATTTGTAATCAACAAGGTTTCTTTTTAATCCGTAAATGTTCAACACAAGATCCTCTATGATTATGTGGGATGTGAAGTCAGATGATTTTCTGGAGAGGATGAACATGCTAGGGATGAAAATGGCTGATTTAGCCACACATCGACAACACCAAGAGTGAATGCAGTTAATTTTTGAGTGATCCAATCATATAAATTCTATGTTTCATGGGTCAATACCTATTTCCAATATCTTGTTTTATTGTTGTTCTCAAGGGTTGTAATAACACAAGTGAGATATGATAGAAGTTCTCCCAGATCCACTGATTCATGGTCCACCAAGTCTTGAAGCCATTCCTTAATGGAAAATAAACCAAGGCAAGTGTTTTCAAGGAACCTGTGTTATAGTTCTCAATTGGGTATATTATTTAACTTGACTACATGATTCTTTTTTGAATTTTGGAATTATAAAAAAAATTTATCCAAGGTTCATTAGAAGGTGAATGGGTGATGGTCATACATGATGGAGTATTCTATATTATTTTATTCTATGAATGCATTGGGTGTCTTCCTTTTTAAGGGTAAATATATAATGTTCTCAGTGTGGACTTGAGCCCGATAAGGGATATCCAATTGGGTTGTTTGGAGTAGAGTCGACTAGGAAACTGATGATTGTATCACAATAGTTTTCTCTACTGTAATAGGATATTATTTAATGGAAGGTTGTGGATAGGAACATTTCTTAGTCAACTAAATGGACTCCACTAGACAATATTATCCCACATATAATTCTTTGAATCTACCCTATTACATTAAATGGACTAGTGTAGTAATAATATCATCATATAAATAATCATTGAATATCCTTAAAAAAATTTCATACGGGATTTTAGATTAAATTTATAATTTGAGGACAACACATAGAGCATTAAAGTTTAAAAAACATTCATTCTCATGCTATTTTTACATAGAGATGTTAGTTTTACTTTTCCATTGAATGGTAGAGATGAACTAGTAAAGGAATGGTCAGTGGAGATATGCATATCTGGTGATGGTGGAAAGGGATAGGTTCTATTTCCTAACCAATTAAGGCATTTCAGGTGTCTAGATAACAAAATAAATCAATTTTATATCTTACTAAAATGGTATTTCTACCATGAGGATGAACTGGTGGGTTTAGTTTGTGAGGTTCCACTAAGGATCACTGGTTCCTTAAAAATTCAAAATATTAATATTTACAATAATTTTTAGTGGAGGGGCATAATCTAACCACTTCAGGAAAAAAAATTATGGATGTATTAAGGCTCATAATGTAACCATTTATTTTAGGTATGAAATAAGGGAATTGAACAAATCATTTAAGGATATGTCATCACACATCTATTCTATTACCGCTAAAATCATAAATGACATATAGGTTTAGTGGTCTATAGTAGTAAAATATTGCTTATTCAACATAGAATGAATAATAGGGAGTTTTTTCACTTATTTTGGATAAATAGAGCTTATTTTCTTTACCTTGGATAAAAACAGAGGAATTTCACCTTACACAATTATATAAGAAGGCATGATAACGTCATTTAAAATGTCATCATGATCAGGGTGATATCCATTGTAGATATTGGTAATGAGGTTATAATAAAAATAAATTTATTATAAAAATTATATGATCAAATATTATGTAGTTATTTCCTTAGTATAATCTAACACACTTGATAGACAAGCTATATTTTTTCCCTTGTCGATGTTTTGGAACCTCATTAGAAGTGGTATAGTTGGTGGGGGTGATACCTATAAAATCCAATGTTTTTGTGTATTTTTTAACATTTTTTAAATATTATAAATATTTTTCATTACATGAAACACTTAATTTTATCACGATGACATGTAACTCTGCATTTATCTTGAGTTACATGCATTATTGAGTTTAAACGAGATGTAACTTATTAATAAAATATTATTTTATAATATTATTGAAATAACTTAGATGATGGAATGGATATATGACTATTATTAACCAAATTATAAAAATATTTGTTTTAAAATTGTATAAATAATGAATGTTTTGGTGGGTAATTAATTAAAAATGAAAATTAATGTTATTTGAAAATAATGGAAATATTTTCCTAAAAAACTATTTTTTTTAAAACATGCTTTAACTCTATAATGTAAACCAAAACTTTTAGAGTGATAATTTAATGAAATTTATATATTATATATTTAATAAATTTATTAAAATTATTCTTTAATCATTTTTTAGACAATAGATAACAGTAAATCCAAATATATTCTTTAAAACTATATGTTTCTAACAAGTAGTTAGTCATCTTTTTGAATACATATTTTAAAAATAAATATTGAAACATTTATAATTATTAATTAAAAAAATATTTTTTCTAAAATCAATATATGAAAATTATGTTTTGGGGAATTTTTTAGAATCTTCTATTCAGTATAATGTTTTGATGAATTTTGAAAAATACAAAATTGTAATTTAAAACATCCTTTTCTTATAAATTATTTATATGGTAAATAATATATGAAATTGTTCTATAGTAAAATTAGTAGAATAATATATCTTTTAAATAAATTTAGTTCTTTATAATCAATTTCATACATAAATTCTATATAAACATTTTGTAATCTTTTGATCATATACACTAAAATCATGCATTATCATCGTGTCTAAGAGAGTAAAAATATAAAAAAAAATTCCACATCTCTGAATTATATTTTAAAAAAGGAATAAACCTTTGTTATATGGAAATTTTATATTATCTAATATGTTTAAATTAAACATTTATCAATATTTATAGTGAAAAAAATAAAAAGTAATTAACAAGTTTAAGGTAAAAATGGGCTTACATGGGGTTAAATATAAAAGATAATGCATTCAATGACCTAAAATCTTGTCTAAAATATATTTTATGGAAATATTTATAACATATAATGTAAAATATTATATTATAATCAATTTGTTATCTTCTTTAAATTAGAAAAACGTGTGTACAACATGATTTTTTCCAAAAAATACAACATCGCCACTCACCTAACTTATAAAAGGCCACCTCCTATTCTAGGTTATTTAAACCCTAAAACTCATTTTATTCTGAAAATATCTTCCCAAATCAGATTATAAATTACTTTAAATAATCCTTAATGCCTTATTTTTTTTGAAAAACCCATCTTATGAATACTTTTCGTGAAATACTAAGAAATTTTCACAAATAATAGGTTGTGTTCTTTAATGTGATTTTTTATTTATTTTATCTTTAGACTCCTTGAATTTTTGTTAAAACCATCCAATATCATATCCTATGTATATTATATATACTTATATGTTGTTATTTTAGAGTAATTAACTAAAAAATCTCTACATTCATCACGTGGTCTATAAATTCATCGTACGTGTGTATGTTGAACTTTCTCCTTGGGAACCAAAGTCATTCTTTTTTTCACTTCCACCTCTCATGGATGGGAGTGATAGTGGATATAAATATATATATATATATTATAATAATAAAATAATTATAACTATGTATTCATTATATCACATATATATATATATATACTTTCTATTTCGTCGGGGATATGATAATGTTTCTCTTGTATACGGTGGACTACCGCCTCACGAAGTGATGTGATTCGTTTTCACTAACACATTTTGTGGAAGATAATAAGAATTAATTTAATGAATATATTTTATAGATATTGTATAATTATGATATTCATGACATTATTATCCTTCTTAAAAAAATAATATATAATTTTCTTACTCACCATTTCACTAACTAAAAGATGATAATGTCTTTCTTGTATATTAGGGCCATCAAATTTGAAAAGTTATGTTACTATAATTTCATAACCATACAACATGAATTATATTTATAATTCTATTTAACAAAATAATATGATATTTATGATGTTATGATCCTCATAGAATGATAATATTTTTCTAATGTGAGGAACATTCCATATTCCCCCTATTTATTGTATATAGTGTATATAACACCCATGAATGTATTTGACGAATATTATAATTCTAATTAAGGGGATTTAAATATTCATTTGAAGATCTAACTTTATTGGGTTCTACATATCAAGTGTTTTCATATCGATATGGGGTTTTTTCTCATGTTTCGTTATTTGAGACATATGGTTTTGTTATGAAAATATCATTATTTACAAGGTGAATATGAAGCCCCTTTGATAAGTAATTTAATGAATTTATTTATCCACATTTTATTTTATGTTTCCTTTAATGATGTTTTTTCATGGGCTTAATGATTCAATGTTACCAAAATGGTAATGATTTTATATTACAATCTAATCATTTATCTATATCATTTATAACTATGTTTTCGAAGATAAAATATTATTATCCATCTCTCAGGAAACTCATTAATTTTATCATACTATAGATACATCATGAGAATAATTTTTCCCTTCAATTTCTGTCACTATTCATGTACAAAAGAGTTTTATATGTGTATTTTTATAAAAAAAGTATTTTTGGATAAAACCTTTTTTTCTAAAAATAGATATTTTATAAAAATGTTTTCATAATTTTTTTAAATAAATATAAAATTATTTATTACCTAAATTTATACCCATGATGGTCTTCTTCGAAAATAATTTGAAAGGAATCTTCATTTTGTTTTAAAAATAATGATCATTTTGTTTTTACCAAAAATGTGAAAGGAATATTTTTTAACATGTAATACATAACCTTAATTTCACACTATCATGAACATTATTTTATTTGAATATTACATTTCATTTTTTCAAGGTTATATTCAAAATGAAAATTCTTTTAAAATGTTTTTGGAAAGTAAAAAATTATTTTCATAAGAAATGATCTAAATAATTTTTAAATATTTCATTATAAGTTATCAAGTTTATTTTAAAAGAAAAGTATTTACAAAATATTTAATATTGATTTGTTTTAAATTTTGATTTTGAAAGAAAGGTTGTTTTCCAAAAGAAATTTTCAATGTGGTTTTTCATTCAAAATAATTCTGCTTATAAGATGAATTTTTTTATTACATACGCTATACTAGGAATATGATCAAATTATAACATTAATATTCTTTCTCTTTGTGGGTTATGTTTATGATGATATGATGTTTGTGAAAATCATTTCTCTTTCATGGGCTATACCCAAATATAACTCTTATCAAACCCGAATATTTTCACTGGATGAGATATTTTTTAAAGAAAACATGATTATCAAACCAATCTCTTTTATATATGTTTTGATATAACCGAATGATTATGAAACACATTTAATTTCATGTGTTATGATATGATGATTGTTTTATGATCATCTGTCACATATATTTATGTTTTTAAAATGTAATAATTATTACATCATAACTAAGAATTGTGGTTACATTATCTTCAAGAGAGTGGTTTTGTTATAACCAAATATGGGAGTGACCTATATCTATATAAAATTCATTGGTGAGAGTTTTATATCTCATGATATTAACTAGACTAGAATGGGGATTAAACCTAGTTTAGAAAGGGACTTTTTCTTCTATGATGGTATTGGGAGTAAACCATTCCTATAACGATTATTTTGGTGTAAAATAGTTCTACTATGATTGTCTTGGTAGTAATCATTGACAACTATGGAAATTATTTTATTTGATTATGTGTATCCTAAAATACAATGTATTATACCAATTTAATTCTCTCAAGGATCTTTTTCTTTCATTTATCTTTTATACATGTCTTATGAACTTATAATATATATTACATGATTTCGGATTCTTATATTTAATATGAAGGGTATGTTTTTAATAAGTTATATTCAAGATATCATACATTTATCATCATGTTATGCCTATGTATCTCCCTTTTATATTCGTAATAAGTATCTGAAGTCACCCTTTCTGATGTTTCCATTACACATGTTACTATTAAAGGATCTATATAGGGTATGTTTCTAAATATGACTAAAAGAGAAGATATGTGTGGGAGATATTGAATATATTTATCCAAATAAGAATATTTCATACCTAATCTCTAGATACACTAAAAAATTATTGTACTCAGTCTTTTGTTGGCATAATGTACTTAATATTCATCTAGAGAGATAAATTATCCTTGTATGGAAATTAAGGGAAGCTATAGTTGGTATCAAATTAATTGTATTGGTATCCATTGGAAAGTATGATAGGAAATCATTACTGAGACCCCAAGTCAAAATTATAAGGATTATTCAAGGGATTTCTATAAGGATATGTCTTAGGATTAGTCAAAATATTTAAAAATTATATGGATTCTTGGTAATGGACTGACCAAGTTGTTTCCAATAATTATATACCTATTTAGATACTGAAAGTGAATGTAGATCTGTCATAGAGAAACCTAGGGTAATAACTATGAAAAGTTCATATTGATATGGAAACGATCTTCACCTACTACATAGAAAATAGCCTTACTGCGCACCTTGTTTAATAATCTCATGTGATATGATTTGGAAATTCGAAAACACAATTATCCATATGGGAGGTTGTAAATATTTAATGACCATGAATGACCTATTTTATGGCTAATTATTAATAATTTAGAAATCCAATAAGTGGTTTCCCTAAATATGTGGTTCCTAATAATGATTAATCTTCCTCAGACAATGATTATGGATTCAGTCAATGGATGGAACCTGAAGGAACTGGGTTAACATTGAATGTTCTATAAAATTTATTAATGAATATAAAAATGGGATGCTGAATGGAGTGATGTATGTTGAAATTATGGATAATATGTTATCATGGAAAATGATCGGAAACATGTATCTTAACCAACTCTCAAACTCAGAAAAAAATAGATTGATTGAGTTCACTAATTGTTTGGATAATGGACACCATAGAGAATAGATAATTCAGTTTCTTCTATTTGGAGAATTAGGTAAGCATAAATCTAGAGAATGTCTCAGAGTGATGCAATGATATTTTCAGTGTGAAAAATAAAGACAAAAATCATGTAACTCCAAATGAAATAAAATGTTTAGTTAAACCAATGGATTCAAATACCAGCCTCCCTAGAGTATTATCAATGTATGAATGTTTTAAAATATAGAAAGTATCAATATTATGAGATTATATTCTAAAATGGAAAATATTAAGAATAGAATTATCAAGGTCGTATGTGTAATTGTTATACTGCTGATGATGTAGTGACTATAAATAAAATATGAAATTAATGGGGTCTTTATATATTATATTTTATATTAAATGTGATAGGAATGATGATATTGAGGATGATTAATGTAGATACACGATTAATATTTCATATTGTAAGAAAGAGGTATTATGAAATAAGATGATGAATCCTATATAATAGATTTTGTATTATTTGGTATAATTAGTGATTTTTATTTGAATTAATTAATTATGAAATATATATGTATTTTTATGTATAAGTCTTTCATTATGGATTTTTAAGAAAATATTAAATGATACTGATGACCTAGAAATGCTATTAAATGGAAAGGATAAATTTTATTTAAATGAAATGATTATGGGAAGGCAATCATTAATATGATCTTTATGTTGAGAAAATGTTGTTTAGTTTTGAAAAGGATGTGATGGATATAGATAATAAAAATTGGATACTATTAATTAAATCAAAATTGATAAATGAAATATTGAAAATTTGGAATACGTTATCATTGATGGGGTTTATAACATTAGTTGATAAATGGAATAAATTCATTAATATATTTTTTTTATTAATGGAATAAGGCATAATTAATGTTCTGGTCGAGCATTTATTATAATTCAGGTTCTTATCAGGTTTCAATATAAAACATGATAATGGTAATCAAATGTTTGGAATGAAATAATTAATAGATACGTCATGTTGTTTGGATGATTAATGATAAGATGATTTTTGAAATCAATTGACCTTCCTTATATTGTTTTTTATATTAATCTTTTTGTAGTGTTATATAGATAACTTTTACTTAATGGATTATGTTATATATTGGATGAGGTTATATTGATTAATATATTACTTTAAAATATGATGATTTATCCATATTGGATAGCCAATGTTAATAATTTTCTAAAATTATTGTTATAAGGAAGGACATACCATTCTATTATGGATTCTATAATCCATTAGTAACATAGGAATAAGAAAACTCATCTTCATTTCATGGATTAAGATATAAAATGGAAATTGATCGAATAAAAAAGGATGAAATCGTGCTGATGATACAAATGAAGTAAATCCCTTGGTATATCGACTCCATTGAAATTATTGATCTTATAAAGATGGTATCTTGTAGATTGGTGCTTCTATCAAACCTCTCTCATGTTCATGATGTTTTACTTGTATCTATTGGGATTAAGTACACAATTAATCCATTACATTTACATAACATTGAGGTTATACCACAAAATTATGCTATTACTTTTAAGGAAAAATGTGTATATATTCTTAATATAATAGGGAACGTTCTACGAAATAGGACAACATAGATAGTCAAGATTTTTTTAAACACATTAAATTTAGAATGCTTTATCATATCCTAAGGAAATAATGAGGCTAGTGTATCTTCAATTTTTTGTACAAAAGTGAGGAATTTCATTGGAGAAATTAATTTTAAGGGTAATAGAATCCAACATGCTAATATTTTGGTTTTAAATAAAAATTATTATTTTACATATTTTTCATTAAACACAACACTATTCATAGCATCCATGACATAAAACATTGTGTTAATCATTCATTACACAAAACACTAAGTTTAAATGAAATAAGGCTAATTATTAAAATATCATTATTTAATATGATGTTATATCCTAGCTCTTAAAATGGAATGTATATATATTATTATATAAATTATATATATATATATTGTTTAAACATGTATATATAAAGAATTATTTTGTTAAAAATTTAACAAAAATCAAAATCAAAACTATTTTAAAAAGAAGGGAATATTTTTTTGACAATTCATTTTTATGAAAATAGACATGTATTATGTCAATAAATAAATAAAATAACTTTTGATGAACTATTTTAATGAAAATTTTAAATCATATATTCAATCAACTGAATAACTTTCCTATTAATCCTTTCAATATAATATATAACTAGAAATCCATTTTTATAGCACAAATTACTTTTTTTATATAGTAGTTCTTTCACATTTTTTTCCACTTATATTAAAACATGTTATTGAAAAATTGATAAATATTATTTGAAAAAATAAATTCATTTTTAATCATCATATCAAATTATCATTCGGGTTATTTTTTAATAGTTTTCTAGTTTTATTTATTTTCTAATTAATAGTGAAAAAAAACTAAATTTTAATTGAAAAATGAATTTTTGAGAAAATTATTTATAATGTTTTATTATATTTTTAAGTTTTTATAATTTAAAATTATTTCAACTATATTTATATTAATCTAATTCATTTCATTGGAATCAATTTCATATTGAAATTTTATATAAAAATAATGGAAACTTTTTTACACTTTTCTTTGAATACATACTTTCTTGTTGCATCTATGATATTAATTTTAAATAAAAGTGTTCCACTTATGTGAATTGAATATGCATAAATGAATTCAATATTTTTAATAAAAATAATTTATATTATCAAATAGTATTAACTCAATTTTATACTATAACTAATATAGAAAACCATAAAAAATTAATTAAAATGATAAATGTAGAAATGGTTTACTATAGGGTTAAATGAAATATGTAATAGTTAAAATGACATAAAAACTAATAAAAAATAATTTTTTTGAAATATTTAGACCCAATAATGTCTAATTATCTATAATAAACTATTTTTGAGGCTTTTTACTAGAGAAAAATGTGGGCACACCATTTTCTTTTCTAAAAATTCAAGTGTGTTACCCACCTCACTTATAAAAGCCACACAATATCCTCAATTTATCACACCTTTAAACAATTTTATTCATCCATCGATGGCCCAAATTATTAAAAAATACCTCATATCATATTTGGGTCCTTATTTTCGTATAATTTATACCAAGCAGGGAATTTTCATAAAACCAATGGATGGAACCGAATAAATATGTAACATTCTTCAATGAGTGGTTTTAAGTTATTTATTCCCCAAAAACCTTCAATTATTATTAAAATTTGATGACATAATAATATAAGTATCTTAAATTTAATTATATTTTATAGTATTATGGTAATTACCTAGAACATCATATAATTCAACTAAATGGGTTACAAAATCAATGTTCGTGTGTATGAAACACTCTTGCCTCGCGAACCATTGTCATTTGTTTTTCTGTTACCACCACTCACGGTTGGGTTTGATGATGAATTTAAATAATATATTATATATATAACATATTTTTACTTCTCTAATCATAATTTATTGTATAATTTTTTAATTGATATTTTTTAATGGATATGATAACATCATTTGTATGTATGATAAACAACCGCCTCATGAAGTGACATGATTCATTTTCAATAACACATTAAATTGAAGATAATAAGAATAAATTGAAGTAATATTTGTTATATAAATTAAACAATTATGATATTAATTACATAGGTATCATTCTAAAAAGATTATATATCATTTACTTTATTACATTTTCACTCAGTGAAAGATGATAACGTTGGTCGTGTACATGAGGACTGCTACCTTCCCGTAGTGGTGTTTAATTATTTTCATCACCACAACACAACAAAAAAATGTATAATTATATCAGATAAATAATATAGAGTTTATGTTATTTTTTTAAAGATCATATATTACTTACCTCATTCCTATAATGCTCATTTAAAATCAAAACATTCCTCAATTGTACATACGACCAACCGTCTTAGTGATTCTAACATGATTAATTTCCCAAAAACATATTTCATTATTGATATTTAAAGTACAATTTACGAATAAATATGATAATTATTTAATTTTTGTTATTTTAGATATTATGGATCCATGATAAATTTAAGAGGATCAAAAATTGAAATCAAAAACATACACAAAAACAAATTAGTTTTTATTGGAAACACAAGTTTAACAAATAGTTTTTATTAAATAGGTAATTCCAGAACATACTTTAATAATATATTGTATGATATATATAAACATTATTATATAATATATTTATAACAAACACATGTTGATTATACATTAGTTTATAAGATATACTAAGGATATCGAATCTTAAGGTAAGGGATTTCCATCTCACTTTTTAATTCTTTAAGACACATTCCATATTCACCACCAATTTCATTAATGTGGTGTATAAAATGAACATAAATTTATTTTATGATGAATATATATAATATTATGGAGATTTTCATATCACTATTCTGATCACTCTTTCATGGGATTTATGGTTCAAAACATACCAAAGTGATAGGGATTTTTTCTCAATTTTCTTTTTTTGAGACATATAGTTATCATATGCACCTATATTATTTTAATATCTCTATATAAAAAACATTTCAAATTTATTAACATAATATTATTTGTATTCATGATATATTAAATTTATTTTAAATATTTTTTGTCACAATCTCTTCATTTATTAGAATAGTTTATTACTATATTTTCAATAGTCCAGTCCTATAATCCAAATCAATATAAACTCAAGATTTTTATTATACTATTGAAACAATATGAGAATAATCTTTTTTCCTTCATTTTAAAATCATCATCTAATTAATAGTGAAAAAATAATGTCTTTAATAAAAGTCATATTTTAGTTCAAACCCCTTTTTATTCGAAAAAACATATTTCTAAAAATGTTTATAACAATTAAAAAATAATTTATTAATGAAATGTTTACCAATTGTTTATGGTATTTAAATTTTCTTTTTTTTGAAATTATTCTTAATGAAATTTTATAAACAATTAATGTTTTTATTTTACAAAAAAACATTAAAGGAAAAAAAATTAATGTGGATGAAATTAATATAATTCCTCACCATCATAGACATTATTTTTTTATAAATATACCATTTAAATATTTCAAGGTTATCTTAAAATAAATGTATTTTTAAAATTTTTAATCTATGAAAAAGTGTTCTGTAAATAAAAAATATTATTTTATAAGAGAATAGTTTTAAATTATTTTATAATATTATTTATTTGTTTTAAGGTTAATTTTAAATTAAAAGGGTATATAAAATATTTTATAAATTATATTTAAAAATTATATTTTTATTGAATGTTAATTTTCCTCAAGAATAGTTTCGAGAAATTTTTCCCTCATAATCATTCTCTATCTAAAATGAAATCATTGGATGTTACTTATGTTTTATTAGGGATACGATACAAGGATACCATTCTTATTCTTTTACTAAATGGTTTATTTTTAAGATAATGTGATGTTTATAAAACCTGTTCCCTTCCATGGTTTATACCATGAAATATATATTATGAAACATTCTTCTTTTAAATGTTTATACTATGATGAAATGATGAAATGATTATGAAACTTTTATCTTTCCCATATATTATGATATAATGAAATGTTTATTAAACCCATTCTATTTCATGGGTTATGATCTAATGAATATTTTATAACCTTGTGACAAAAATATGTATGATTTTCATTATGTCATGTGGTTATTTTATAACTATACTTGGTTTCTATATTATAACTAATAATGGTGGTTACATTATAACCAAATATGGGTGGGACCAATACATATATCCAATTATTTGGTCAGTGATTTATATCTGATGAGAAAAACCATAATAGAACAGGGAGTGAAACCAATTTCATAAGGGACTTTTTCCTTTATTATGTTATTGGGAGTGAACCTTGACTACTATGACGGTTTTGGGAGTAAACCCATTCTACTTTGATAGCCTTTGAAGTGAACCTCGACTACTATGTAAATAAATTTATATTATTATGTGTATGCAAAAATTCAATGTATTATTCCAATGTTATGTTCTCTTGGATCATGTTCTTTTATTTCTATAAGATTTATGTCTTATGAACTACCAATAATTATTCCATGAGTATGTATTATGGTAACAAATATGTAAGGTATTATATTTATATGTTAATTTCATATTCTTATAACATTATGTTCATATTATTCATATAGATCACCTATGTTTACCATTACTAATCATCTCATCTCACCCTTTCGTATGTATCCTTTCCCCAAGTTATGATGAGTGTTTTTATGTAGGGTATGTTTGTGAAGTGTAATAAAGGATAATAATATTATGGGATATATTGATGATCTATCATTAAATTATAATATTTTTTCCTAGTATCAAAATATACTAAACTAGTATGAACCACATGTGACTTTCTATGTAATTTATTTAATATTCATCGAAAGGGGTATAATTACCATATATGAAAATCAAAGGTTGTTATAACACAAATGCACTATATTTTTTGATATGTTTTGACACCTCAGTGGAAGTTGTTCTATTAGTTATCGTCCTCCAAAGGTGAATCCTAATCACCTGCATCATTATAAAGGTCTTTATTTTGATTTTCTAGGGGAAATGGTTATAAAAATAATAGTGGTGGTGGATAGTGGTAGATATTCATTGACATCATATGATGTATTAACTTAAAGAATCTATTACTGACATCTATGAGGAGGGTATTTCTAGTAGATAACTCACCCATAAACTAAGACATGACTATGGGTAGATTCATCATCAATGCATTAATGAATCCATATGATAATTTTAGTCCATACGCACCAAAAACATTATCATAGCCCACCAAATTTGGAAATATAATCTACATAAAGTGTTGTGAGTCTAACCATTCATCATTGTTTCATTAGGTTTAAGAGGTGATCAGAGTGCTCAATATAGGTCGATTTCAAAATATTAAGGAAGAATAATGTTTCCCAAATGTTCTTTAAGTGGTAGACTACACAATATTCTATAAGAATATCATGGACGTGAAAATATGGGATCATAGGTGTCTAAAATATATCCTTCCAATATCATAGATAATGTGTGAAAATTGAAAACATTTCGACACATTTGTCTTGAAAATCCATGTTCTATAAACCATTTTCAATTTTTTTGGTGTGGCTTCTTCTTTTTCAATTTTTCTTTTCAACATGACGTTTTGGTATCAATATTCTCTTACATCAAATAGTGTCAGGTAAAAAATATTTTGGAATTCAATTCTACTTACATATTTCGAAATTAACACAAGAATTTGATTACGTTATATAAATAATGGCTTTATTTATTCCACACATCTAAGGGTTTCTTATGTAATAGTAAATTTTAAAATAACCATTTATATAACAATGTAGTCCGGTGATACTAAATGTATTTTTTTTGGAACTATGTATACTGAAATTTAAAATAAATTAGTTTTTTTCTATCTTATATCCAATAACAGATTGGTTTTTATTAGATTTTTTATTTCCAATGATTTTTATTAGGTACTCCCAACATATTAAAAAAATATTAAGCATCCTTAAATTTCTTTTACACAACTTATAACTCATTTATTTAGTTATCATGAATTGTAAAACTAGAAACTCACTCATCTAGATTTTCTTGGGCATCAAAATTTTCTTTCTCTAAAACATATATTTCTTAATAAATTGAAACATATGGTTTTTTGTCTGATTATTATACTATAGATACTCATAATCGACTATTAGAATCGAAAATAAGTTATTTAATTTATCATAAGATAGATTTTCATAATCAAATTCAAAATAACGGTAATTAGTAGAATATACCTTGTTGGTTTATTTCATTAATTGACATTTTCTTTTTCTAATAAGATACTTTATAATTAAAATCATAACATGATTCATTATTGGAGTCCACTAAGATACTCTATGTAGCCTTAATATATTTAATGTATTGCATATTTTATGAAATTTTTTTCACATAATTCTTCTTAGGATTTGTATTATCATGAAATTAATGGTAGTCTGTCTTGATGTTTCTATGTTTTCTATACTAATAGAATCATAATTACTTATTTTTTCATCATACTTATTATTATATATTCAACCCTTATATACTATTATAGAAATTTTTAAATTGCATTCATAATTTAGACTTCTAACAATCAAAATCAGTTATTTTAATTATCCTTATTTAATGATTAAAAAACAATTATGCTATTGTTTTTTCCATCCATTGAAGTTGAAAAGTTCAATTCATAATTTTATCATTTTATCATTTTATCATCTTATGCTCTTAATAATAAACTTATATTTATAGTTAATACAACAAAATGATTATAATATGATTAACTATTTTAATTTTTTTCAAAAACATATATTTCATAGTCTCATATAAAATTACTATCCAGTTAGTTGGTACATTTCCTAAAATTTTTAGACCATGATCATGTTCATGAATATGCATTTTTATCGATGAAATATCATTTAAAATATTAGTTAATATTTTACTTAACTGAGTGATTCTGTCTCGTTCAACCATTTTAAAAGAGTGAAAATGAGTATTTTATTGTGGAATAAATGTTCTAGAACATTTTTATTTCATTTATAAGATATTGAAATTGTAGTGTACATTTTATATTATGTATCACATTATGAAACTCTATGAAACTAAACTAGACCAAGTGTACATATAATATAATTATGATTTTGTATTTAATTTCATAAATAGATTAAAATTTAGAATCCAATTTCTCAAGATCATTCAATGGAAATTAGATAGGGAATAAAACCTTTAGATTGACATTTGGGCCAATATTTTTCATACTGATAGTCAACTATGGATTCCAAGTATTAAAATTTTATTCAATGAAATATGGTACTCTACCAAAAGAAATTTGTTCTTTATAGTCATTTACATAATCCATTTTATATGATATTCACAACTTCAGCCATTTAGAGTTGGTGAATCATGGGTCAAATCCATTGATTCCAATTATTATTCAGAGAAAATGTAGTGAAATTACTTATGGTTGGGGGTGATTCGAGATCTTGGAATTTTCATCAATTAGAAACTACCCAATCTTTGGGGAATTAATTTTATTTATCATATATTTTTATAAATTATAAACACAAATAAAAAGTATAACTTAATGATAGAACAAGTAATATTTGTTGTTATTAACGTCACAAATATCCCCTAGTCCACTCCACCAACACTCTACACTATTTTTTTTATTTCAACTATTCCAATCATTTTTCTGAGGACTTTACAACTGATAGTAGTAATATATTACTTTTTACAATGGTTTAATATATGTTAAACATTGTCATCCATTATAATATATATCTATAATCATATAATATTCGATCAATATTAGTATATAATGATAGAAATATAAATTATAAACAACGATACAGGTTTAACAAATAGTTGCAAGAATCTAATGATAGAATCCAAAGAACACATCTAATAAAAAATATTATCTTTAAAGAGTTCATATGGAGGATATTAATTTGAAAATTATAATATTTTATGTTTATAAATATTGATGTAGTATAGTAATACTTATTGTATTTTATACACAATTTCTCTTAATTTTAAATATTATAATATTTTGCATGCATCATAAACCAGTTCCTTTTATACATATATTATCTTTTATTTAAACAAATTAGTAGTTATTTATAATGTATGATCAAAAAATCCTTCTGAAATACAATCTTATAGGGTCTAAATTAGCACATGACCTTTTCCAAAAATAGAATGAACAATAATGGATAGTTACTGTAGGTTTCACTATCATCAGATTTTTTTATTCATAAGAAAAACACTTTTTCCAAATTGGCCTTCATTTATTTGTAAAACAACATTTAGAATGAATATATAATCATATTATAACCATCCAAAAGTCATAAAAATGGTAAGTAATCTAATTATAATGATTCTCTAAAAGTTAAATCCAATATATATCTTGATGATCAAAAACATTGTTCATATATTCGACTATTATTGTGGTTATGATAATTTATTATGATTCACTATTTCTGAAGGAAAATTCATCTTTATATAAAAAAAATTAATAATCTCTAAGATAAATCATTTCCCATGAGTCATAATAATATAATATTTATCTATCGTCTGACAAAGGTATTATTATACGATTTCCTTAATATTTTTAAGACAATTCATTTATGAAGGTCCATTTTTATAAGATATACTATTTTTTTGATTATCAAATTATATATGATTTCTAATCATGAATTTTAATTCAAAGATAATTTTTTATCTAATATTTCATAAGATAAAATAATTTTTCATAAATTAAAATTTCATAACAACTTCCATGTGGAAATCATAATATAATTATTTAAATTTTAAGATAAAAATACCACAAAAGATAATTTATTTTAGAAGAAACATAATTAAATTATTAGTAAAACTATTACTTTTTCACATGAAGGATACATTTATAAGATGTGTTATCATTGTATGATATTCATTTGGATTTCATCAAAAAACACATTGATTTTAAATATTTCTAAAATATTTTGTATGATAAAAAATGAAACAATTAAGAGAAACATATAAAAAACAAATAAGTATTTTTTTGAATAATAGAAACACATAAATTAAAATTATAATTTGGAATTACATAATTCTATCCATCTATCAGCCAATAATTTTTGACCAGAAATCCCATAAATTGATAAAACATTTTTTTACAATAAAAATATTTTGAGATACATATATTTTTTTATTTAATAATCTTTACTCTAATAAAAAATTTCTGGTTCTCTTATTGACTTCTTTTTAAATCAAAAATAGAATGTATAAAAAAACATAGTCAATATTGATCGTCAACATAGGTTAAAATTTAAATAAAAAATTATCGATGTTAAAATTTGGCATGGACATTAAAAAACCAATCATGACTTGAATGAAATATAAAGAACATTCAAAGGGATAAAGATAATAATATAATAATTTTAAAGAAAATAAGTTGAATAAAAATCATTAAAAATCAATGAATATTCATTCATGATGAATAATCAACAATTAAAATTTTTTTCTAAAAACCAAGAAATATTATATATCAAACATAAACAAAATGTAAAAGGAAATAAGTAATTTTGATTGGTATCAGAAAGAAAATTCATGTGTAGTGGTTTGTTGAATGAATATGAATTTAGATGAGATGGTTAGAAATAGTTTCCTTAACACTGTTTCTGTAAATATGTCCCATCAATGCATCTGATCCAAATTAATCACCGAGCCTTGATCATTTTTGATGGATAATTTGAAAATTATTGGATTTGATACCAGTAGAGCCTCTGTGTTCCCTTGAAAAATTAAATTGGTTAGAAAGAGTGAAAAATATTATTATGTTGGAAGGACCATTTATTGATGTTTCATGTCCCAACATATAATTCCCTTAAAATAACATTAGATAAGGGTAAAACATTTCCATCAATATCTATGATTTGGTATGATTTTGATCATGGATTTTGGGACCTAATAAACATATAACATACAACTAAAATAGTGAATTATCAAAAAAAATTAATCTTTCCCACACCATCACTCTTTCAAAATTCAATCAAATCAGTGAAACCATGCCATTATGTTTGTGCTAAAATTGTGAAATGGTTTTTTATATCAGTTTTTATAACACAACGTAGAAGTAACTTCTTAAAAATATTAAAAATATCATAGAAATAACTATATTGGTTTTGGGGGTAGAAATAAGATCTTACTGCCTTAGAAGTACTATAAAAAACAACTTCTCCATTCATATAAGTATCACAATGATCCTTTGATTTTAAAAAAAAAATCATTTCTTTATATTAAAAGATTATGATAATTGATAATTAACAAAAAAGAGGTGTTTTTTAAAATAATATATTCTGAATAGTAAAATAATTGAAGATATATAAAAAATTAGTTTATAACCCATAACAATGAAGATAGCATTCGTTTGAGCCGTCAAAAATGATTCCATGATCACTATAGTATTGTACTGAAGTAAACTACTATAATCTCTCTATGACCGATCAAATCCACGAACAATGTGTTGGGGAATAATAGGTTTTCATTGAATTTTATCAACTAGATCTCCCTAAAATCATATAAAATTTTGTGAGAAAAAAATTCACAATAAATTTATAAAATTGGTGTTTTCGAGGTGATAAGGGAATGAGAAATATTACTAAACATAGTTTATACAGTATCATAAATAAGTGTTCCTTCAATAAATGAATCAACTATTGGATTATTTCTAAACTCCTCAAAATCATATTAGATCATGGTAGTAAAACAATAGAAATATGTATTTTAAACAAGATTAGGTTGAGTAGTAGGTATCCTCTTGGTATACTCAAAAAATATAAGAACAAAATTATTTAAAGAATCCTAATCATCATTGGATACTTCATTTTCTCTATGAATTCATAACATGAATTGAGATTCCATTAACTGTGTCCTAATATAAATATCTAAAATTGTTATCTCATCAAATTGTGATAGAATCCTGGAACCAAATGCTTAAAAAATAGTATTAGGCACCTCGGTGATACTATGACTTGATTTATCATCAATAGGAGAAGTGATTTCTCTATATTATGTTAAATTATTATATTCTTCTATAGTTTTATTATTTTTAAATATTAAAAAATCCAAAGGATCTAATTTTTATAAAATATACAATAAGAAAACATTATCCCCTTTTAGGATTTCTTCCAATTCTTTAGAAATGGGTAAATAATAATCAATATAATTAATTAAAAATCTTTTGATTCTTTATTAAACATCACCAGGACTCATTATTTAACATAAGGGAACCACTATTGAATTAGTTGAAATGGCCTTCTCCAAAATTTGTTTTAATATTAATATAATTTCAATAAATAAACCTTCCATAATGGATGTAAATATAATTTATAGTGTTAAACTAACATCAATTATATTTGTTTTAATAATATATTGGTGCTGTATAGATTACACTTATTGAATTTCATTTTCAACTCTAGTAGAAACTTGGGTTGGAATTCTATCACATATAACATCCCTAACTCACCTCCTTCAATTAGAAATATTTTTGGCATCCAAAATCTCTTATATAATGATTTTATCAATAAACACTTTAGTAATTCAAGAAACATAAATACCATCAACATTCTTCCCTCAACCTTAGTAGGGTCAAACTTAATTACTTCATCAGCTCCATGTATTAATAGTTTCATCACATAAAAACACTAAAAAACAATTTTATTTACACTAAAATCTAGATTATTTAAAACATGACATCTAAAAGTAGTGATGTCACATAGTCGAACATGATATTTCACAAGAATATGGTTTAAATATTTTTAAATAAAGAAAAATTCACTGATTGTGTTTGCACATAGAACACATGGCACCAAACATATCATTGGATATTAACATGATTCTATATTTGAAACATATATATGAAAGATATATCCTGAAAAATATTTTTTAAATATCCATTTTTTTATGAAGTCAAAAATTTAATAAACATTATATGAAAATTGTGGTCTACCTATAGACCTTTAACATGGGTCTTATCAACATCAGGTATTCCAAAAAAAATATTTAATTATCAACAATGTGTTTAATTAATAAATTCAGAAAGAGGATTATTATTCTCATCACACCCATAATTAAAAAAAATAAAATATTCTTGAAATTTTCTCCATAGAAATTTATAACTCTTTCTTATTAACCATTGAAGTCACTAGGTATTTATTTCCACTGAAATGAAAATTTTCATTCTAGTAGAAGTTTCCATATTCATTCTCAATTTAGAGATATGTGTGATATTCATAATTTACAAAAATATATCCATTGATGTTTATACATTTCTTAAAAATAATATTAGTGTATTCTATCCAACAAAAATAGATCATCTTGCCACTCAATATTTGATGCAACACATTACCTCAATTTTATCTATTCACAACTCAAATGTCTAGTCACTTATTCTGTCACATGGTGAATGAAAATGAGGAAATTGGTTTCAAATATTTTAGGGTAATATGAATAAGAACAGAAGGAGAAGTATTTTGAGTCTTTCTAGGGTTTATAAATCTCATGAATAAGGGATTTAATTACGCTCTCTTTCCAAATATATGAGAGGTTGACCACAGTGGTGCTAAAGATTATTATTAAAATAATAGTCAATATAGATATATATTACATGTTGAGTAAAAAATAAAACATTTAAAAAACTTAACTAAATATTGATTTCCATATAGGAAATCATTAACAATTCAATAATAATGAATTTAATTGAAATTAAATAATCATAACTTGGATTTGATAAAATAAAATCCATCAATGTATGTAGAACAGTAAAAAAATCAACTAATTGATTTTATATAAAAATGAATTATAATGAGATATCACCCTTTTTCATCACTCTTAATTAATGATTCATATGATCATTATGCTTCATTAAAGATTGGTTTTCTAGATTGTTGAAAAAGTTAATAGCACTTGTGTAATCACATTAGATTGGTATGTGACTAAAATTAAATAAAAAAACATTAGAGTGTTATTATACCAATAATCATGTGTAGAATAAAATTTAGTTTCATTATATTTAGCTTCATCCATTTACAGTTTAACAATGTCTTTCTTTTTACTGGAACATGATACAATATATTTTCCTTGAAAATGAAAATATCTCATATACATTTCTAGTCTAGTGTGCAACCCCCAAAATCAACATTTGAGAACGAGTTTGTATCAGAACCATTAGTTTTTTGTAAAAATAAAATATATAGATACAATAACTTTAAAGTATCACAACATTATTTTAGTAGGAATCTAAAGTGATTCTATTGGGTATGTAGGAAATATAGCGCATTATATATAATATAAACATAATATATGGTCTACTTTCCTTGAGATAATGCAAGGTCCCAACTATTCATCTCAATATATTATTTTTATTTTTCTATAATCATCCTAGTTAGGATTAATACTATAATTAATAAGAGTTAAAAATCATTGGTACAGTCAAATTCAATTATTTTATTTAATTCAAGTATTTTTTTATTTGGATTATAATATTTAAAAATCATTCTAGAAAAATCTAAAACTATGAAAATAGTTTATCTCACCTATCAAGCTCACTAAAACTTTTATTTCAAGAGTTTAAAAAAATTATATTTTTTATCTACTAAACCAAAAATAACATCACCAACATATATTTTTATAAGTAAAGTAATACATGATGATGTTTTCTTATAAATGTTGGGGTATTAAATACCTTATTAAGAAAAATTGACAAAGTAAAATAACATAATTATTAATTCCAATCTCATTGTTAGTTATTAAGTGAAAAAAGTTGTTATTATGATGGAAAAGTTAATTTTGAGAATAAGGATCATTGAATCTAGGATATTGCTAAAAAAATTCATTTTTATAAACCATTAGAAAAATTTAACATCTATTTGATATAATTTATAATTCAAATTAGATGCATATTATAATTGAATACTAATGTATTGTAAACATGAAATAGGGGTAAAGGTTTCTTCATAATATATTCCTTCTTCTTTGTTGTAACATTTGGACACAAGTCCTGCCTTATTTATTGTTATAACACCATTATCATTCTATTTTTTTTACCAAATTACCATTTAGTTACAATAATATTCATGTTATTGTGTCCATCTACTAATTCATACACCTTATTAAATTTAAACTATTTCATAACTTATTTAAAACCAAATACCCATTTTTCATTATCTATGTATTATTCCATCATATTATGTTCAATATTGGAAAGAAAATATTAAAATTTAATGAGGTTTCTTACAATTCTCCAACATTTAACTCTTGTATCTATATTTCCTGGAATAGTTCTCTAAGATGGTCTTTAAAGATTCTTGGATTTCTAGTAAGTTAAATTTATTTTTATTTAGAACAATTGCTTTCTTTTTTAAACAACACTATATTATATTCCATGTAATCAAAATTAATGTAATGAATAAATATTTTCATGTTCTAGTTAATTCATAGAGTCACAAGTTTTCAATTTGAGTCATTAATTGATCAAAATGGTCACTTTTATCCAATATTACATTATTATTTCATTAAACTACATTTTACTTCTTGTAGAAAATCCTATTGACTTTTTATGTACTAGATTAACCTTGGATGATTCCATATTCATATGTTATAATTAAAATAAAAATAATTTACTTTTCATTCAAGATACACAATATACATCCTAAAACATCAATGTATCCTAGCTATAAATCCCTAACCCTAGAATCCCAAAGTTTACCCATTACGTTATTATAAAGGAGTGATAATAATGAATCGAATCCTAAATTACCACATTGATTATAATTTTTGAAAAACATATTACAAACATGATACCCATAATATATTTAGAAATTAAAAAATATTATCATAAGTTAAATCTTGGTATCCTTGAATCAAATTCCACAGATTCATCTACATATCAAGGGGAATGGATACAAAATAATGGTGAGATAGAAATAAAAGAAAAGGTAATAATATAGGTGATGTATTCATGAATCAATAAGAATAAAAAATATAGAAAGGTTAATTATAAAACAGACATTCAATTTGATCAACTCGATATGGCATAACCAATAAGGAAATATAAAGAATTGAAAATGGAATCTATTTAATCAAAAAATGATAATGAAAGGAGTGAATAGATAATGTCAAAAAAATCCCACAGATAATAATAACAACTGAATTATAAATAAATAAAATTTTTAATTATGGGACACCATGTTTCCAAGGTACATGATATGCTTAACCTCAAGACCATTCGTTAGACGGTTCATTATATCGGATAGAAACCCATTTAATTTGGCCAACTGATTTGTCTCATGAGAATAATGACTAATTGATGGGAATAATTTAAAAGGTCCAAGACCCATGTCATACCAATTCAAAAAATTCCTTAAATATCATATAATTTTATTAATTTATAGAAAAAAAATCCGTATTAAATATCTGTATTGGGCAAATGATACAAATTAATCAATGTATCCCTAATTAATAACCTAACTATCAAAATGAATACTTTATGTATAGGTGGCATAAGGATTTGAAAATAATAATTTAAATTTTATGAGAATATTGATATTTATGATAAATTTAATGTACCAAAAATGTACATAACGAAGTTATTGCTTCATGAAAATGTTAACAACCCAAAAATAATGTTATATTGCAAAGATAACATTGACACTTGAAATTTTCATGTCATAACCCTTGCATGAGATAATTAAAATAGAATCATAAATTAACATAAATATTGAATAAATAATGATATTATATTAAAATGGTAAATTATATACACCACACAAAAGAATTATGTTTTGAATATGAAATTTATCTCATGGATACAAAAAGTGAGAGGGAAATCCCTTAATTTACGCTTTATTTTTAATGGACACACTTTATCCTCTTATATAAGTGTTTTAAGAATGTAATTAAATTAAAAAGGAACCATATTAATATAAATTAAATTTAATATAGTCCTTTTATAATTTACTATATCCCATTAGTTAATAATTGTTTTTCAATTTCATCATTTCATGTGTCAATTTCCTTGTTTTGATGTATGTTCTGACATGTTATTTATTATTCATATTAAGTAGATAATTATTTAATCATATAAATAATGTAAGAAAGAATGGAAATATCTCATATTTTTATTAAATTGGAATTTATAATAATAATAAAATTTTAAAATAAGAAATGAAATGAACAGTTCATGGAGACGGTAGGTCGTACGTACGCATGAACTCTACTTCAATTTATTTTTCATATCTAAAAGAATAAAAAATAAATAAAATATATTTATATGTATATTATAAAATATTTATTTTATTTAAGTCATATAAGTCAAATATTTATATTAGAATAATTTTTCATAGATTCCACATATAGCTTGAATGAATCACAACACTTTGAGGAGGCGTCAGTCCTCACCACCACTAACAAAGTGATCATATTCCCACAAAAATGAAATCATAAAGGTGTGTGTCATATTGAAATAATATAATCATATATACATAATATATATGATATATAACATATATAATCTATAAATACATCATTATTACAACCTTTAATGAGGGTAAATCGGGGAATGAATGGCATCGATTCGCGAGACGGTAGTCCACTGTACACATAAACCACGATCGTGTATCACATTTGATTGATGTGTTTTAATGCTTAGTTTCAAATTTTAGAAAAATAATTTCAATCTATTGAATATATTTATTATATATGAATGATATAAAAATAATTCAATTTGTTCTGATGTAAATGAAGAAAAAGATTGTCGTTGAGGAATGTTTTATCTTTTTCATGTAACTCTTTTTTTCTTTATACCAAACGAAATAATTAGTTGAATTTAATGACAATTTATTGTTTCTAAGATGAGGGGAGGGATTTCATGAGTTTTTTGTATAGTTTTTGGACGATCTAATGGTATTTAGAGAGTTAATATGTGGGATAGATGAGTTCTATTATATAACGGTAGAGGAGTAGCACACTTGTAAATATAAAAAGGTAAACAATATTGAGTGGTCTCCCATACATCATGTGAAACAAATAATAATTAATGTTATATTAATTAGATTATATTATGTAAATAATAAAATAAAATTTATTTTCACGAGTGTCTAGGACATTTTGGTCATATTTTTAAGGTTTAGTGTCTTGTTATGTTAATTTTTCTTATAATCATTGTAATAAATTTTAATCATTTTCAGAAATATATTTATTCATAAGATACATTTAAAATATTAGAAATTATAAGTTTTTATTATTAAAAATATGGTATCATTTTTTTCAAATTCTAATCACATAAGTGGGAGAAATTATTGTAATATTCATCCCACAAACGGGACGATAATGCATATTTTTAAAGTAAAAACTATTCAAAAGATTACTAGGTTTTTATATACAATTTCATAGTGAAATATATTCAAATGAACTAAATTGGACTAATATATTTACAATAGATTTATATATTCATTAAAATTAAGCTAAAATATAATTTCACTATATAAATTAATTAGATTTAAAAAATAGTATTAGTTAAAATTCATTATTATCATTATTTATCAATATACGATACTTCAGAGAAAAAAAACAACTACCCCAAACCTATTTTTGATTTTTTTTTCAATAATGATGTTTATTTTTTCATATTATATTTATAAAAGTTTAAAATATCCGATTTTGTATACATGTTCAATTTAAATAATTTAAAATTTCATTTTTTAAATATAAGTTATAATGTGTAAACCTGGTTTTTTACATATACTATGCCTATTAAATATATTGTCTGAATGTAAAAATATTTCATTTAATATACAACATATACATTTTTTCAATATATTATACTTTTAGTAATAAATTTAATTTATTAAAATAAAACACCTTAGTGGGCTTAAAATATTTTTCTATAAAAACACATCCTTTATTTTCAATTTGGTTCTATATTCATTTCTATCACCAATGAATTACATAAAAATAAGTAAATAATATTTTCCAAACATAGTTAATACTTTCCATATATTTCATTAAAAGAGATAGTTTATAGATATCATATTAAATATTAATATTATTAGTATGTTTTAGTTTGGAAAAACATGGTACTTCAGGTACCACATGATATCCTATGTGTTCTATGTGGAGAAAGCTAAGAATAATATATCATGTAATTACTTATAAAATCAATTTTTACTATATAATAAGATTAAATATTTTATTAATATAAATAATTCAAAAAAAATAATTTCTTCTAAAATGATGATATTATAATGTCTTGGTGTGTAACATTTTCTCCACATTAAATAAATTACATCCTTTCAATTCAATCTTGTTATTGATAATTGAGGGAGTTATATTTGAAAAAAATATTATTAAAATATCCATATCATAAGTACATATAATAACACATCTTATTAATATTACAGAAAGGAAATTTTATGTTTACTATAAATCTAGGCTATCAAATATGATAACATTAGCTTAAATATATTTATGGTAGAGAAATATAACTATAATATTATGATGAAAAAAAAATATACAACATGTTAATATAAAAGATGATGACCACAAATCCTTACACTATAGTTATGAAATTTTTTAATTATGTCTTAAAATTGATGATAATAAAAAAACATTTGTATTTTAAGGCCTTTTTCTAGTGTTTTGTAATTTATTCACTGTATAAGATTGTTTGGAAATATAATTAACTGATACATTTCTATTTTAGAAGAATAAACATATCCTTTGGTTATACCTTGAAATATTTATATTTCATTTCATAACACAGGTTAAATCATGTGTGAATTAACATATTATTCACTAAAATCCATTTCAATGTTATTATTGGATCATTTCATAAATTGATATCATTTACAAAAGATTTTGATCGAACAAATTTAGAAACAAGGTTGATAATTTTTCAAAATGAACATATTATTAATTTATAAAACATGTATTTGTTCTAAATTTTCACATATAAAAAATTTGAATACCTTCATAATGTATTCTTTTTAAAAAAGTTAATTACATTAAATACTATAAAATATTATCAAAAACATGAACCCTAACTTATTCCTTATGTAAAATACATGATATTTTATATATTATTTAAATACAAAAAGTGTTGTAAACTCCACAAAAGATAGCATAAAACACATTATCAATAAATAATTAATCATTTCCATGGAATTTTTTAATATACAGTAAAATGTATACATATAAATATTCTCTTTTTACAAATTTATGTAACTAACAATTTGTATCACATAACATCTTATCATTCATTCAACCAGGTGTTTCAGGAAATGTAAACATGCTTTTGAATCACATTTATTGGTTATCAGTACAAGTCAAAAAATGATTTTTAATCCATGATCAAAAATTATTGTATAATAATTATTATACATTTAATAATAATTATAACCCCTATATAATAAACAATATACTTTAAAATAATTATTCAAGGATCCAAATATAGGATAAAATTAATAATTCCACATAAGTTGTGTTAAAAACATATGCTTGACCTTTAACTCTTAGCTTCTTCTATAGAATATTTTATTGATGTGTATGGAATTTGTTTTTATAGTTCCTTATCTCATTGTAGTTGTAACACTTAATATATGTGTTTTACTTTTTTCATTTTCATTATTTGTCTTATTAACTCATTTTCAACACACTTATAAAAAACAATCATTTATTTCAAGCATTTCTTGGGGTTATTCTTTCTAGAGTTATCACATGTGAGAAAATAATTGTTTCCCTTCATTCCAGTATTCATTATTTACTCTTATGTCATCTAAATTTCATTCTTCCCATTTAATCCGTTAGAGTTATGGAATTATTTCACCATCTTGATAGCACATAAAACTTGTACATCATATAAAGAATACATTTGAGACATTAATTCCCATATGAGACTTGTCTTAGGTCCTTAGATGAAATGATTAATTTTGCATTCAATCTTTGATCATAAATCTATATCATACATTGATAACCTAATAAATATATATTTATACTTCATAGCACTTTCTACCTCCTTTTTATTTAATCTAATGAAATTTTTATCCATATCAGGTTGATGATCAAGAGGGAAATATTTATCAAATAAAGTATCTTTAAAAACTTTCAATTCTTAGAGTTCTATATCTTATTCCTCACCAATATTTGGGGTAAAAATTAACTATTAATGAGAATCATCATTGAGACAATACAGTGCGAGTGTAACATTTTACTCTTCACCATATCTCAATGCCGCAAAAATATTCTACAAATAAAAAACCCATTGCTCAGTTATAATTAGATTATTAGTCCCACCAATGGGTGGGGGATTCTGTCGAATAAATTGATCCATCATCATAGGATATAACTATAGAATAGGTTTATCAATCTAAAAAAGTTTATATTTTATAACATGGTTAGGCTTCCTTATGTTATCCATAACATTATTAGCTCTAATACCATCTATATCGGATTTTTCTATATGGAATCCCCTAAATTGTCCAAGAGTATTGATCCAATTTCTTTCTAGGTTCAGTTTCTAAACAATGATAAATACTTGATTATATCTTAAAATTATGAAATTTTTATAATTATAAATATCCCTTAACAATTATCATAAATAGAAAAATATATTAATAGGTAATCTCATAAACATAATCATGGTTTCTTTTGGGATATCAATACTTTAAAACTGTTCATAATAATTTGTAAATAAAATAGGAATTATCTGAATGAAATCCTCTAGGATTGTCAAAATAGGAGCACAGTAAGGCCCATTTTCATGTAACGTGTTACACTTGAGTCAAGACCTATAGAGCTTTTCAGAGTTTTTACCCTAAGGTATATCTGTTCCAAAACCATGTCCACTAGTAATATCCATATGATGATGTTTTTATAGGAAGAACTATATAATATCTACCATAAAAAATAGGATTTACCTCTATACATTCCCTCAAAGTCTATATGGGATTTATTTTCATAAATATATGTTTTTTTAATCTATCTTATATTGTTATTAATATAAATATTTTGATACAAAATATAATTCCCCCAACCCTAGAATCTTGAATCTAATACATTACTCGATTACATTTCCATGATTAAAAAGAAAAAAAACCTAAAGGAATTTTTTTTTTAAAGTTTGGAAAACGAGATTACATACTTGATAACCATAATTCATTGAGAAAAGAAAATAAATCATAACATAATTTATATCTCATCATCCTTGAAACTCATTACAATAATTAAGCTTTATATCATGGTTAAATGAAACAAAATACAGCTGGGATCAAATTCTTGGTAAGGGTAATCCTAAAGAAGTAGTAATCATCATTGAATAAGAATAAATAATATGGAATGATAAATAACTAAACACACTTTCTATTTAAACAAAAATATTAGGTATAATAAATATAGAAAGGTAAATAACTAAAGGCACATTCTATTTAATAAATTATCTATATATGAAATTCATCCATTAATGATGTGAAGGAAAAAATATTATGTATAACAATAAAAATAACTTAAATATAAAAAAATGCTTACCTATTGGATTCCATGTTTTCTAGGTATGTTGTAATTTTAACTTCAAGACCATTCACAAGAAATTTTATCATACCAGGTAGAAACCTATCTAATTTGTCCAACTGATTTATCTCCTTAGTTTACCAAGTTATTGAGAGGCATACAATAAATGGTCCCCAACTGATGTCATAGCAATCCAAAAAATTCCTTATATACCAAATAATAGATTTCATTCATAAAAAATATTACCTATCAAATATATATATTGATTAAATGATAAATATTTATAAATGTATCACAAATTAATCAAATAACCATAAATGTGAACATTGTATGAATTAATGTTATATAGTTTAGGAAAAAAATAGTTTCCATTCTAATAGAATATGGCTATCTAAGATTAATTTAATGTAAAAAATTATCATAAGGGAGTTTCTGTTTCTAGATAAATTTACCAATAACAAAATAAAGTGGTACTACACATATAATATTTACCACTTGGAAGATTTCATGTCAAACCCCTTGGAAGAAAAATTTTCAAGTTATTTTTAAAACACCATGAATTTTTATTTAATAATGATAAGAGAATGAAAATGGGTAGTATATACACAACAAAAAATAATTAATTTTGGAAAATGAAATTTAACTCAAAAATATAAGAAGTGATCTAAAAATCCATTACCTATTTGATCCCACCTTTTTATGACTTAACTTTTCATTACATTCTACAAATAGAAGTTCATTTTAAGTTTAGTTTAATGGAAACATGGTACAAAACACCTGAAACATAAAATATTCATCTATTAAACCTTAATGTGTTATTTAGGGTTCATCTTAATTACATTTATTTCATCTTATAGACTATGTACATACCTCAATGGAAAGGGTGAGTATAAATCCCAATAAATGAAAACAATTGAAACATTTTTCATGTGATCTTGGCAAATATTGATAAAAACATGAGGAATATCATCCTGGCTTGTAAAATAAAACATGAGGAATGTAATAAATAAAATAAACTGAATTAGAACGTGTAAATATAGATACAACATTTATTTTAGACATTCATAATCATATACCCATGGTTTATCACTGAGGTGTCATAAAAATTACTAAGGTTATTCAAGAAGGTATTGTAAAACATATCATATAAATATATTAAAATCAGTTCCCAATTAATTGGATCACTATTAGGGTGAAATCATAATATTAATTAATTAATTTTATCTAAAGAGATCATGAAGATAAATATCATAAAAAAACTATGTAGAATTAATGAAATGAATTTTATATCAAAATCTTGGGGTCTTAAAAAGTTATTAAAAATGTAATAAATATGTCATTTATAACACATGGAATGTGAATGGGGGTTTTAGGTATGTCAATTACATAATAAAATAAATATTATTTACAACCTTTTTAATATACCTTTAAAACAAATTTGTTTTGTATTCACCTAAAATAATAATAAAATTTCTTGATAAGAACAAATAAATTTTGAGAAAACATCTCGCATCAGAATAAGTATGAAACATGGTTTTAGAAAACAATATATAGATTGGGTACAATGGAATACAAATAATAAAATAATATTAATATAGTACATTTCATGAATAAAATGGACAAAATAACATGGTTTGGAAATTTGAATGACATGATTCATAAAAAGACAACTTTAGATTAAAATAGAATTTGATATTTCCATTACCAAGAAGTATGACATCTAAAACCTAGAAATCGGGAACATTGGGGCTTTAAGAAAGCATGGTATCACTAAATGAGATGTAACAAAATTATATATATTTTGATAATGAATGGAAAAAATAAATGGTTGGGTATTTATAGAAAAAGTGAGGGAGTTGTTTATTATTTTCATTAAAACCCCTAGTAGTGGTATTTGAAAAAACATGGGATTTCTGCGGGTATTTTCCAATGTTATTCACCAATTGTGAAATATAATATGTTACCTTAATCCAAAATAGAAAACTATAATTTTTAATTACTCTATACATAATTATGGAATAGTTACAATGTCATTAAACATACCAAAAAACTCATACATTAATTTTACTATTAACAACAAACTAATGTATTTTAAAAATTTATAATCAATTCACCCTAACATAATATATAAATTATTATTTTAAAAATGAAAATTATATTATCATAATAAAATACTAAAAAAAGAAATTTAAATTTTAACAATAAAAATAATTATTTCTAAAAAATAAGTGAGGATAGATAATGCATAGTGAAATTTCTAACAATTGAAAAAAAATTATCATTAATATTTAAATAGGATTTTTTAACAATTAAATTTATTTAATATACTAATTATTAATAATAAGTTAATTTAATCAAATAATTTTAGAATTTCTAAAATATAAAATTTATTTCGGAAAATCAATTTATCAAATTGATCATATTTTTATGAAAAAATATTCTCAAAATGGATTTGATGGAATAAAAATTTTAATTATAAAAAAGAATTAAAAATTTAGTTACTAAGTTCATGACACATAACCCCATATAGAACCCACATATGACTTATTGGTAAGGTGTGCAATGGTGATAGAATCTTGGGGCGTCTCAGATAACATTACCCAAGTGGTCAATTCCACCAAATGAAACTTCTCCTCTAGGTGAGTTTGTAATGCTTAACATATTAAATCTCGACATAAGCTTGGTTAAGAGAAAATCCCAATGATGAGACCTACATTCTATGTTCCGGTAAATGGGGTTTGTATGGAAGGATTATATTAGATGAGTCCATTGACTCTTCTTTCTATATTAATTTTCAATTATCATTTTTATATATAATCAAAAATTATAACATTAAAATAATTATTATGGGTATAGATTATGATGGTCATGTTGACTAATGGTTATAATTGATCAACATTCACATAACTATCAAAATATGATGGTCCCATTACAAATTATACACACTTCATTATTAAAATGATATATTTAGGTTGATTTAACAAAATATTCCACTCATTTTCACTAACCAACAAATATTAAAAAGGATCAGGTCATTATATTTTTTCCCTAGTAAGAATATTGTCTCCAAACTTTTATCTTGTTCCCTCTATTGAGAAAAGGTGTGGGTGTTTTTTCCTTATTTCCTCTTCTATTTTCCATGTGTATTATTCATATCTATGGTTCCTCCACAATACTTTAATGATGTGGGTAGTATTATTTGTGTAGAACCTTTTCTCTATGGTCCAAGATCTCCACCAGCTTCTCCTCACAATAGAGGTCATTTTCTAGTTGTAAAACATATGGAATAAATATGTGTGAAGGGTCTGGTATGTAATTATTCAAAAGATATACATTGAATACATCCTAAATAGGATCTATATTTTGAGGAAGAGAAACATGATAGGCCCCTATTCCTATATGATAAAATATTTCACAGGGGCCAATGTATATGGGGATAAGCTTCCCTTTATTCCCAAACTACAAGAAATTATTAAAAGGTGATATTTGAAGGAATAAATTGTCCCCAACATCTAACTAAATGTCCCAGTGATGAATATTATCATAGATATTCTACCAACTCTGAGTATCCTTAATTTGGGCTTGGATGGAATGAGAATTTTCTTTTATCTCTAGTAAAATATTAGGCCCAATATGATTTTTATCACAAGTTTCTCCCATACAAGTATGAGTTATACATTTTATTCTATAAAGATATTTTTAGGGAGGCATTTTATTATCAAAATATAATATTTTTTTGTAAGAGAACTCAAATAATTAGATATGTTGATTCTATCCAACTATAAATTCTGTTGAGCATGGTCCAAGAATATACTCGAGTGTCTGGATAGTCCTTTCAAATTGGAAATTAGTTTGGTGGTGATAGGCAGTACTGATATTGAATTCAGTACTCATAACATGTTAACAACTTCTCCATAAATTTTATGTGATCATTGGATCATGGTCATATACGATGGAGAGTGGTAACAGTGAAGCTTTACGAATTCCTCTATAAATCCTGGAAAATTAATTGAGAAGTAAATTTTCTCAATAGAAATAAAATAGGTAATCTTGGTGAGATGGTCCATTATCACCAATATCTCATTATCTTTATTGTCACTTTCTAGGAGACAGTGTCAAAGTCCATAGTTATATTGTCCCACATCCATGCTAGTATGGGTAGTTGTTATAAAACCCAATTAAGAAGTTTTCACTCCTCCTTAACTTGATTTCACACTATGCACCTTTTATTATAGTTAGGAATCTCACATTTCATGGTATCTGAACAATAATTATAAAAATTGCTCCGATACATTTTTGTACGTCTTGGATGTATAAGGAATGACGATCTATGCAATTCACCCATAATTTTATTATTTATTTCAAGAATAAATGGAACACATAGAGTTGAATGATAATTTAGTATAAATTATTGATCAATATTGAACTCATGAAACATCTCATTATTGACAACCTCTATTTTTTTAACAAAGGGTCTTCTCTTTTATATTTCTTCATTTACCTTGTAATGATGGTTAAGAAATCATTTGTAATATCATTGAAGATGAACCTTAACTTATGAATCCCATGCCTATTTTACTAGGTCTTTGATCAAAGGATCCCCTTTAATTCTCATCATTTTTAACACAAGAGGGTCTTTTTTACTAATGCATCAATGAAATTGTTTTCTTTTCTAGGATGATAATGAATTGATGTCTAATTGTATTTTAAGAGCTTTAACCATCTCTTATATCAAATATTCAATTAAATTTATGTGTAACTATACATCAAACATTAATGGTCAGGGTATATATCACATTTTTCCTATAAAGACAGTTCCCCCATATCATCTATGCAAGTACAACTCCATCCAACTCCAGGTCATGTATATGATAATTTTTCTCACAGGGATTCAATTGTTGTGATGCATAAGAAATAAACTTTTCATATTTCTTGATGATTCACCCATTCCATTTTAGATATACGTCACTAAAAATAATGAATCATACCCTGATAGAGGGTAGAATTAACACTGGTGTAGTAACCAATCTCTTCTTCAACTCTTGGAATCATTCTTCAAACTCCTTTATCTAGATGAACATGGACCCTTTTTTACGTAACATGGTTAATGGACTATAAATTCATCAAAATGATTTTTCAAAAACATCATAAAATATCTCACTAATCTATGGAAACTATGAATCATAACTACTATTGTAGGATAAGGCTACTCCTCCAAAACCATTGTCTTTACCGATTCATCTATGATTCCTTCTTGCCTACAATGTTCAAAAAGAGAACATTTTTTTGTAACCAAAATTCACATTTTCTAAATGTTCTTAAAAATATATCCATCATTATAGTTTGAAATATAACCAAAAATGATCTTTAATCTCCTCACGAATTTTGGAATATATCACAATACCATTAATAAAACTAAAAAAATGTTTTCAAGGTATTCATTAAATACTATATTCATCAAATATATAAATAAATAATGTTAATTTGTTAACAATAAATGAATAAAAACGAAATCATAATGACCATATCATTATTGAAAGGTGTTCATTGGAATATTATCTTTATTCACCCTTAATTGATGATAACTAGACCAAACTAAAAACATGGATAAAAATTGATCCCCATGAAGCTGGTTAAATAAATAATCAAATCCATGGAAGCTGTAACATTTTGTTCATAGGGATCCTATTTTGTTATCTATATCTAATATATAACCACATTATTCTATAATTCTTTTCAAAAAAAGAACTTGTGTTCTCCAAGGATTCACACATGAATGGATAATCCCATTCTCTAAAAGATGTAGGAAATGTTTCCTTAATTCCATGAGCTCCATATTTTACAGTCCATATGGGGTTATTGATATAGGCTTGGATATAGGCATATGATCCATTGAGAACTATACATTCGAAGGGAGGTCTAGGTAAATCCTTATAAAATACATAATGGTATTCTTGAATTATGTGGTCACTCTATATTCGTATACATTCATTTCATTCTTCACCTTTATAAATAATTTTCATGATGAAGGCTGCGAGTGGTGCTTTAAAAGAAATATTGGGTCGAGATATCTTTCATTTTAAAACAACTGTAGGTTGAAAATTTAGGAACAATGAGATTTCATTTCTTCTATTGTTGATCATATAATTATAATTTGAGAGATAATATCTCCCCAGTATAATGTAAAATTAAAACATTGGAATAAATAATATACTTCTGAATAGAATTTTATTTATAGTTTGAATACTAGAGTTTCTATGCACTATTGATTCATAGATAATTCCACCAAAAAAATTTACTAAAAACTCTTCCTCTGGAAGTTCAAGGATTGATTTTTTATTCATTGAAAAAGTAGTAGAAATAATGTAATGTGAAAAACCATAGTGAGAAAAATTATTTGATTGATTTGAGTGAACAATGAGAGTACTAGGAACCACATAATTTGGAGCTTCAACATCATCCATCGTTACAGAACAAGCATTGCCTTTATCTATTGGCCAATGTTGTGGTTGATGGCAATTCCACTCCAAATCCCTTGTATTTTGGTAGTAATTGGAAATGTGGCCAAGATATCAACATTTGAAGCATTGGACTTCAAGAAAATCATGCCCCATATTCCTTTTTTTGTTTGTATGGAAAATTGGATGCTTCACATCACTATGATAGTTCTGAGTGATATTGACATCTCTTCCATACATGTAAAATTTTCCATCAATGATTAATTAGTTCCATAAATGTTTCTCCCCACACTTATTTCATGTGGAAAGTATCACATGATTTTATCCCTTTCATTGATCAATAAAACATCATACGCATGGCTATAAAGATTTATTCTGTTCATTTAATTTTTTAGACTATTGCTTCTCACCGAACTCTAGTTCAACCTTCATAGTAATTTTTAAAAATCTCCCCATAGTTTTCATAGTATGGATTGGAATGATTCTTTAATAGATGTGTTCATAGTCTACTATGAATCAATCAACATTTCCACTAGGAACCACGAAAAAACTAGATGTGTATTGGGAAAGTATTGTGAAGTTCATATCATAGATTCCCACAGATTCCTTCTACAATTACATTATATTTAAGAATTCCTTCTCAATTTTTGTTCAAATAAAATAAGGGAAACATTTTTATAAAAAAAGGTTCCCCTAAAAAAATCCTACACTATATCTTAAATATCACCTCTTGCCTTCATATTTATAACCATTGTCCACCACTAATGACATTTTACCTATAATAGGTACACAAACAAGGTGACTTTTTCTTATTCTGAACAATGGAATACAAAAAAATATATTTTCAATGGAGCTTATCCACTATTCATTAATAAATGGGTTGGTAGATACTTATAATGTAAGAGGTTATTGATTTATAATGGACTCAACATAAATTTTTTCCGTTCGCAATTTATCTGGTCTCTCAGTTTGATTCTTGTTATTTCTCATATCTTGAATCACTTTATTCATAATTCTCATGTATTTTTTCATTTTTTCTTCCATCCAAATGCCATAAATGCCTGGTCCATTTTGATAACAATTTATGCGGTTTCTCTAATTTCACGCCATTTTATAAAAGAAGAGAATCTTAGTGAGGAATTTTTTTCACTTAATAATATTATAACTATAATGGAATTTTATATCATGCAACATTATTTTTAAATATATTACACATTAATCAAATTACATTGTCTACAAATTCTTCATAGTGGTTCATTAATAAATTCTTATTAAAAAATCATATCTCACATGAGTGTCAAAACATAACTGTAGAAAGGCCCATTTTCTTGTACTAGGTTACATTGATTAAATCCCAACGTACCATTTCATATTGTTTAAACCTATGTACATTTGTTTTATATCCAAATCAACCTGTTTGTAGTGAGAACGATGTTATTTTTTTGGAAACCCACTTACATAATACAATACAAAAATAAATGGATTTTTTACTGTATTTATAATTTTCAATAAGTTTCATCCTAATTATTTCAGATAATTTTTCCATAAAATTTCTAAACTATAATTTCATACCATGTATGACGTCCCACATTTTTATTACATAACATTTCATTACATTATACAAATAGAGGATCATTTAAAATATGGTTTTCATGAAATAAGGTAAAAAAATCATGAAATGTAATATATTATTATATTAAATTATAAAGTCTTATTCAAGGGTAATACAAACAAAATTTATTGAATATCATAATATAAGGATGGGCATCAATGTAAATGGTCATAGTAAAGCCTAGTAAGGGAAAAAAGTGATATAATTAACATGTTATTTTGATAAATTTTGATAACATAAGGAATAACATTAAAGAATGAAAAAAACATGATCCATATAATAAATAAAATACCATGAATCATATCTTCTAAATATGTATAAAACGTTTATTTTAGACATTCAAAAGCATATCCCCATGCATTTTAACTGAGGTGTCATAATAATTACAAAGGATATTCACCAAGGTATCGTAAAACATGTAATCTATATTGATTAAATTTTTTACCCAATGAATTTGAGCACAATCTAGGCACATAATTCATTTCTATTAATTAATGCAGGACACATTAACCATCATCAAATATTTCATAAATATCTCATGGAGAATTAATGGAACGGGTTCGGTATAAAAAGTTTGGTGTTTTAAAAAGTTATTTAAAACCTGATCAATATTTCATTTATCACCCATAGAATGGGAATTATGATTTCTTTTATGTATATTATATAATTAAATAAATCATTTTTATATATAGGACAATACCTCTAGATAATAAAGATGTTTTTTAGCAACATAAGTAAAATAAAATAATTTCATGAGAAAAATAGTGAAATCTCTAGATAAAAATATAATAGAATAATGAGTATGTATCATATATTTAGGGAATATTGAAAAGTAAGTGGAAAAGGGTAACCCCATCAAATAATAATAATAATAATTTAAATAGTTATATTAAAATTAAAATAATTAAATTCAATGGAAATTTGATATACATACCATATAAAAAGTCAACTTGAATGGAATATATAGGTTGAGATTTCACTTACCATGAAGAGTGACTTCTTAGACATGGGGATCAGGAACATGGGGGCATGATAACACCTTTGGAGGACTCATTTGTAGGTAATAATATCATATAACCATGAAAAATAAATTTTTACTCAATGTAAATGACGAAATTTTTTTTATTTATTGAAAATGTGAGGATGTTTTTTATTAATTTCTTAGACACCATAGTAGTGGTATTATAAAAACCATAGGATTTCCCATGGTATTTTCCAATAATATTAGCCATTTGGGTAACCAATTGTCTAAAATTAATAAAAAAGAGTTTACTTGAGTTTTATTTCACTCATTACATCATTATGATATACTTATGAGTTCATTAAACATACTGAAAAAGTGAAATTTCAACTTTACTATTCATGACAAACTAAAGTATTTTATAAAATTATCTTAATTTGAACATAACATAATATCAAAGTTACGATTTCAAAAAAATGTAATTTATCTTATTACAATAAGTATGTGAATATTAGTAAATTAAATGTTAAATACAATAATACTTATTTATTTAAACTAATAGTGGACAGAAAAAACTTTTGGAAATTCTATAGTTGAATTTCATAGACAAGAAAAAAATATAATTTTTTTATAATTAATATTTAAATAAGTGTTTTTTCACAAAAAAAAATTAATTAAGAAATAAATGTTCATAATAAAATAATTTATTACTATAAATATATCATTTCTAAAAAAATATAATTTCTGTGTGAAAAAACAATTTATCAAATTCATTATATTTTTTAGAAAAATATTCTCAAAATAGAATTGACAGAATAATATTATTATTTATACAGAGGGATTTCATATTAGGTGAATAAAAACTTGAAACATAACAAATTATAACACCTACTTGTGAGCTAAGGGTATGGTGTGTGATGGTGATATACTCTTGCGGTGGCTCGTTTAACATGGCCTGAGTGGTAATTTCCACTAACATGGACTTCTCCCATAAGAATTTTTTTATTCATAACATGTTAAAGCTCAGAATTGGCTTGTTGATGGTTAAATGATAGTGATACTACATCATTACCAAGCTCCAAAAAATATGATTCGTATGGAACAACTCTTCTTTATGATGCCATCAAATATTCTTTCTTCATTAATTTTGCTTTTTCTTTTATACTTATAAAAAAAATTATAATGTTAAAATCATTTTCTGTTGCATAGTTTCCAACATTCAAATTAAACAGTGGTCATAATTGACCAATGTTTATATAATATTCAAAATTTGATGGTCACATTTTATATTAAACGTACTTCTTCATTAAATGGATATATTTTTTTGAGTATAAAATAATATAACATACATTTTTAGGAGAAAATTATATTGAAATAGTTTGTGTTGTTACATTTCCATAGGCTAAATTTTGGTTGAAATCACTTTAACTTCTTATATAATGGTTTAAAGAGTGTTATTAACTTACACTCTATGAATATAAAAATCAATGATATCATATATATGTTGGGAATGTATTGTCTCAACAATACTCAATAAATTATGATAATTTTTATGCAAACAAATACCATTGTTTATTTTAAAATGATTTTTTCATTGACTGTGTTTTCATAAATTTATATATGATTTAAATGAGATTGAAATTATGAGAATTTCTCTAGAAATACTATTTCAAACCCCTACAATAAGTATATGAATGTATGGTATTAACCCTACAATACGCTAAATATTGAATGGGTGTGTATGGTATCAACCGTATGTTATGATAAAATTTTTGTGTATGGATCGACAACCATACATTTGTAGTATCTTCCAATGTATAAATCATCAACCCTATATTGGAAATTGAAATTATTATTCATCAACCCTACATTCGAAAATCTAAATGTATGTTATTAAATGATATGTTTGGGTTTTTTTCTAAAATGGTGAACATATGGATTATCATCCATACAAAACTTATGTTCCCAAAGTTACTTGATGATGAAATTATGGTTATGAAAAAATATGTTGGTAGGAACCCTATGCTATATTAAGGAACCCTAAATTATGAAAATAAACACTACACTACATAGTTCAATACAAAGTTTCATTTACAATGGTGAAGCTTTTAAATCGTGTTTTCAATCTACGATTGCCACAAAAGTCATGTCATAATTGAAAACTAATTCAAGGATCATTATGAATATTTCATATAACTGTATTCATTGGAAAAATCACTTGTGTTATTAAGATTAGTTACGACTTCCTTAGTAAATTAGAATTTCAATTTCTACGATCAGTCATGCTATTTATTGGAACTAGAATATAGAAAAATCTATCTGTTCTATATATTTCTTCATAGTATCTCTTCAAATATATATGTGTGATAATAAATTCAAATATGTGACTATATTATTGAAACTAAATTTTATAAATTTTTTTAAATGAATGACCAATTCTTAATGAATCTATACTTTCAGAAAATACATCATCAATCTTTAAATGTTGTTTGATTTCTACTATTATTTAGTTGATACCATATTGATGATCATTTTAGCAACATGGATCGATTCTGACAGTTTCATTCATGAAGATATTATTTTATATGGAAGAATTTCCTTTAGCTATCAATCTCTACTACTACAACTATGAATGATAACCCAAGAATTTCACATCAAACTCATTGGTTTTATTGGGGTTTTAACAGCTCGAACTCACCTATTGTGGAGTATCATCTTGTCTATCTCTGTTCTAAATAACCCATAGTCTATTATAAAACACGAATGATTTGTTATTATTATTTTTGTAAAGGTGTCAAATACCTACACTTAGTTGTAAATTTATGGCCTTGTGATAAGAAGACCATTATAGTGAAATTTAATAAGCTTACAGAGAGAGTGATTGGTAGAGTGGAATATGGGATCAGTATTCCCTAAACCATTATAAATTTTTGTTCTTTTGTTTTTTTATCCATTGCATATTATTCTTTCGAACATTAAAAACTTTATATCCATATAAACCATAGTGGGTGTAAAAATCCAAAATTGTGGACGATTCTTCAAATGACACAACTCACCCCCTCTTGTGATACATTGTATATAGTGACCTAAAAATTTCTTTCAAATTAGATATTTTTGAATAAATATATAGAGATATTAAAGTAAAAAGTCTATACAAAGATTTAAATAGATAATTCGAGATAATGAATTTAAATAGTAAACTCTTCATATTTTAATGGTGAAAATTGTGGATGTTAGTAATCTTGAATGATTATCTATATAAAAAATCATGGACTACAATTATACTAAAAAACAAGTACTCATTATAAGAATCTCAAGAATCTAGAAACATAGGTTTATAAAATAGAATCCGAGTACGATATCAATTCTTGCATGCTATTATTTCTGGTATTGGACTAGATGAATTCAATCATGTATCATAATTTGAAACAGCCTATGATATGTTGCAAACTATTACAGTTTCTTATGATTGAACAACAAATATTATATAGGAGAGATCTTCTATAGCTAAGATAAAATTAGAAAAATTTACAATTTTTATGGTTAAACAATCATGAATATGAATAGAAGGCTTAAAAATAATATCACCAATTTAACTACATTAGAAGAACCCGTCAAACAATATGATCAATCTTTGATTGTACATAGAGTAATAACGTTTAAATATAATGGAATGTCTACTACAATTTTCCAATCATCGCCTATCGATGATCATAAAATGAAAGAACTAATAGAAACACTGATGATATATGAAGGAGGAATGCACAATACTGTTGAATATCTTACGATTATTTTGAAGATGGAAAATACTATTATGAAGGTGAAATCATAAAAGAATAACTGAGGAAAAAAATAATTGATTCAAAGAAAAAATTATTCATATTCATTAGGTTCTAAAATGGAACTAGTATTTCTAGAAAAAATATCATAAAATTATATAAAAACATGAGAGGATTCAAAAAATCCCTCAGGATGGATGATAAAGAACCAAGATAAGTTCAATTCTATGAATTAAAGAAATTGGGAAATATTAGAAATGATTTTATTTAATTAAATTATATACCAAAAAGGCTATAAAATAGATATCACAATATACTGATTATGAGAAAAAAAGAAAAAGATAAATGAAAGATACATCGATGGTATCATAAGACTCCAACATCTCTTCAAAATCTAATTCAAAGAAGGGGAAATCAAATCTAAAAGAAAATATGTTATTCAAGGATAAAGAAGAAAATTCACAAACTTATTACTCTTATGATTCTGATTATGGTAGTTTCTCAAATGAATAATTGGTAGCCATATATTTTATTCTAGAATAAAAATTTGATTTGTTAATAACTAAACATAAATCCTTAAAAAATAAATATTATATTTTATGTGATAGTGAAACCCTTCTAAAACAACATCAAAATTTGATTAAAAATTTCAAATCCTCTACCTTAAAATATGTTGATAATGATACAAGAATTAAATAATTTCAGGATAAAGTAGAATAATATATGAGTTTTTCTTTGGTTTTTACAAAAGGATAAAATAATTTAAATGAAATTATTTGAATGAATGTCATTAAAAGTGAAATATTTGTAATAGGAAGTAATGGAGGGAATAAAAATTGTACAAATAATATTTTGTTCCCTATTCTAAAAATGATTCATGTTATCATTGTCAAACAAAAGGTCCATTCACTAATAAACACTATATGAAAACCCTCAAATTAGTGGAATTAAAAGAGACTTTATTTTTAATATTTTTTCTAAAGATAGTGATATATGTTATGAAAAAAATAAAGGAGGTATTAATTCTTAGATCATTTCTTGTTAAAACTTCTAGACCCAAGAAGATATACGTACAAAAAAAATATTTGTTTAATCACATTTTCACTAAATAGACTTGGGAAAACGAAAATATATTTGATATATGGACAATGGATATTCTAGGAACTTGATTGAAGACTCATAAAACATTCCTACAGTAACTCAAATTGATGGAGGAATAGTTACTTTTGGTGACAATACTATTGGAAAAATAATTGGAGTTGGAACTATTGGTGATCTAAATTCTATCTCAATCAATAAAGTACAATATATACAACGGCCAAAGAAAATCTTGATAAGTATCCCTCGTCTATGTGATTATGGATGTTTTATTTATTTTTCTATCAATTATTGCTTTGTGTTTAAGGATAAGTTACTTAAATTTTGAACACCGTAAACTAATAATGTTTATAACATGTATTTCAATTATTTATATAAACAAAAATTGAATTGTTTAACTGATAAAAAAATGAATCATGGTTTTGGAACAAAATAGTTGGATTCTATAATTTATATTCTTATATAAATTATATAAGAAACTGTTAGTTTCTAATTTTCCTAGTTTTATGTTTGACAATGACTGATTATTTGATGCATTAAAAATTAGCATACAACACAAATTTCCATTATAATCTATTAAAAAATTGACATATCTAATCCTATAGAACATATCTGTATGGATTTGTTTGGACCATCATGAGTAAAAAAGATTTGATGTTAAATTAAATGTTTATATTTTACTACATGATTATTCTATATTTACTTGTGATTATTTTCTAAAACTCAATAGTGATGTTTTCACTATTTTTTAATATTTTGGAATAATTTATCAAAATGAAAACGGTATTAAAATAATTTCATTGAGAAGTGTTCATGGTGGAGAATTGGAAAATCATGAATTAAACTATTTTTGCTCATATCATGGTATTACGCATACCTTCTCGGCACAAAAAACACCTCAAAAAATTGAATTATTAAAAGGAGAAAAATAACTATTCATGAAATGGAAAGGACTGTACTAAATGAATATTGTCTTCCTACCTATAGATTAGTAGAATCTGTATGTACACCCTAATATATCATTAGTGGTGTTTTAATATGGCATATTTTAAAAAATATACACTATGAACATTTGAATAATAGAAAACTTAAAGTAAATTACATTAAAGTATTTGGATGTGAGGATTATTTTTTTAATACTAAATAAAATCATGGTATGTTTGATCCAAAAGCATATGAAGGAATGTTTTGGGGATATTCTTCTACCTCTAAAACAAAAAATGTTTTTAATTATAATTCAAGCAATGTTGTTAAATTAATTCATGTCATGTTTGATGAAATTGAGCCTTTTATTAAAGAGAATGATCACATAGATGAAGTCACTAACTCTTTTGAAAATAAGAGACTAAAACCCCCTAAAATTGATTTTGAACATAATATTAATAAAAATCATTATATTTTAGAATAACATGATACTAAATATTCTAAAATTGTATTGCCTAAGATATATATAACTTGGAAAAACCATCCTCTAGAAACTATTATAGGAGACCTGAAAAATAGATTTAGAACTTGAAGAAATTAAGGAAACCTAGATAAATTCTTTACCTCTATCTCTCTCAGTTAAAACCTAAGACAACTAAAGAATCATTAAAAGATGATAGCTAGATTCCAATAATATAGGATGATCTAATCCAATTCATAAGGAATAATGTTTGTGAACTATTATAAAGTCCAGCCAATTTTTTCGTTATAGGACCTTAGTGGGTCATGGGAAATAAAGAGGTCGATCAAGGTATTATAACCAGAAATAAAACAAGATTAGTATCTAATGGAAATAATTAAGAAGAATGTATATATTATAATGATATATTTAGCCATATATCTAGTCTAGAAGCCATAAAAATACTTTTAACCCATGCATCCAATATTAATGATAAATTGTATCTGGTGGATGTTATGTATACATTTTATAATGTTTATTTAATGGAGGATTTTTATGTCAAACAACCCCTGGTTTTGAAAATACTTAAAACCAACATTAATTTTAAAACATATTAATGCCCTTTTGGCCTTAAAAAAGCTCCCAGATCATGGTATGAAATATTGATTTCTATTTTTTTAGAGAAATGGATATACTATTGGATTTTAATATCCAATAAATTTTATGAAAACTATTGTATTTAATATTTTATTTGTTCAAATTTTTTTATATGAAGTTATTTTTAGTTCATCTAATAAAATGATTTTAAATTATTTTAAAAAATAAATGATAAAATAATTTGAAAGGAGTATGATGGGAGAACTAAATAACTTTTTAGGATTTCAAAATTAACAAATTTATTTTTGTATTATTTAAATAAATGTAAATATATTATTGATTTCATGAAAAAAAAATGGTCTTGAAAACATCCAGACATATAATACCCATATATCTACCAAAATAAAACATGATTTGGAAAAATATGGAAAACCAGTAGGCACTATGTTATATAGATGTATGATTGATATTTTGTTATATCTTACTACTAGCATACTATAAATAATGTTTTATTTATTTTTATGTCCTAAATTTTAATCTAATCCAAAATAGTTATTTTTTTCTTCTGTGAAAATAATTTTTATATATTTTATAGATTTGTTTTCAAAAACATCTTTAACCCAAAACATCTGATTTCAATTTAATTTCCAATTTAGATGCTAATTTTTGATGATGTAGATTATATAGAAAAATATATTAAAGAACCTATCATTATTTAGGAAAATATTAACCATTGTGGCTGAGTGAGACACAATACTCAGTTTCCCTATCAACCATTGAGGCCTAATATGTGTATGTTGGTAGTTTTTGTGAAAAAGTATTGTGGATGAAAATCACCCCTCTATACTATTGACTAAATTTTAATAGTAAACCTATTTTATTTTATAATACAAGTGCAATAAATATTTCAAGAAAATCTATATGTGATTCTATGTCTAGGAGCATTGACATAAGACCTCATTTTCAAAAAGACCATGTTTTCAAAAAGTTTATATCTTTATAATTCATTAATAATGAATATCAATTAGCTGATATTTTTAAAAAACCACATCCCAATTAAAATTTTTATTTTATTAAGGGGGAGTTGGGATTATTTAATTTTAAATGAATGATTTATTCAATTTATTTTATTTTATTCTATGTGTATATATTGTTTGAATTGTATATGATGTATATAAACTGTTATCGTTGTATATTAAATTTATTTACATGATAATAAAATTTTAAAATGGTTTTATTTTATTTCTTTTCAAAATTAAAAGGTAATTCATATATTCTTAGGCAGCATAAGGAAAACTATTCTCTTTTTCTCGATCTCTTTATCCTCTCATATACATCCCTTACGTTTACCAAGTATCCCTCCCACTATTTTGATTCATGTTTATCAATACCCTAAAAATTCAATCACTTAAATCTCAAAAAGATTGGAGATGAAAACCTCTTGTAAATATTAAGATGATGATATGTATGACACTACTTGTGCATCAGGAAAAACATGAAAACATCTCCATGGAAAGGTAATCAATTTCAATTATTTCAATTACATAAATTATTCACATTAGGAATAAATGAAATTTCATGGTCTGGTTTATAATTTTATTTAATATAACATGTCAATGTTATATGAAATTAAAGTGATTCTATTGAAATTCTTCAATTAGTATTAGATTCAATGAGGATACCATTTCCATAAAGATTAATGATGTTTAATTTTCAATCTCTTATGTGGAAATGGATATGTTGTTATATTATCACTATGAGGAAGAGTTTCATTTTTACTTCAGGAATATCGTTAGTGGAAAAAATTTGTCAAATGAAATTATTTTTTTTGTTATTTGGAATAAAATATATAATGAAATTAATGAAAAAATATATTACTCATGTCAATTGGAATATGTTGAAATTTATTATATCTATAATTTATTTTCAAGGACTAATGAGATAGAGAAATTCATTTATCCTGATATGTATGTTCTTTTTTTGTTTATTAATCACATCAAGATAAATTTATTTTAGTTTATGATAAGATATCTAAACCATCAGTGCCAGAAGGAAACCAAGATAAGATATTAGCTGTATGGAATGATTATTACCTTTTTTGTATTAAGAAATGTAAAAAAATTTATTTTTTTATTGGTAAAACATGTCATCACACCAATATTTTAAATGATTTGATTATTAAAATGTTACAATTTGTGTGGATAAATTCTTAAAATAACATTTTCCCAATTGGTAAGGAACAAAAATAGTGGTTTTTAATAGCTACTCTGGGCATATAAATAATGATTCCTTTGGTTGGATCTATTAGATAGAGACCTAATAAAGAGGCCAAATATAGGGACAATAAAATCATGTTCAATGAATAAGAATAACAATTGACATCATATAGACTATAGATGAAGTTTCTATTGGCGATTAGCATGCAGATAAAGTAGAAGATAATTTTATGTAAGAGGATCATAGTTAAGAAAATTACAATGAAGATTCTCCTAACCTAGAAACTCGATCTCTTATTGTCCATAATTAAAATGTTATGAGATGATCATCTAAAAGCTACAGATTAGAAGAAAATGGTTATCAATGTTTGAATTTGGTAGGAGTTGGACACACTATAGATCAATATCCTAAATATTCTAATTCAACTATTGAAACCTTGGTTATAGAGATAAATCAATTTGAGGATGAGAATTTGTTTCATGGAGAACAATTGAAAGGAGAGAAAAAGAATTTTCAAGAGTTTAAAAGTACTACAATACCAATATTAGAGTTTTAGGCTTAGAAGATCCATTTTGGGTAATTCAAATAAATTCTTATTTCTAATGGAGTCCTTAAAGAGTTAATCGGTAAAATTTCTAGAGAATTCAATTTATTGAGAGATGAATATTTCAAGAAGATAGATTTTGATGAGATTGATACAATGATAGGGAGAGAATTTCAATATATTAGGGAAATAAATCAAGCTTTAACCTCCTATCAACAGACACCTCTAGACCAGATTAAAATATTTTATGAAATTACATTATTTGTGGCAGATTTCAGTGATACGATTCACACTCTTTAGTTTGATAGTATCCTTTTAGTTTTTCTATTAGACAATCATTTTCATTTTGTTAGTCAATATTCATTAAATAAATATCTGTTGGTATAAATTCTTAATCATGTAAAGGATATGTTGACTTCATTCATTCAGTTAGAGAATGATGTGAATGAGTTTATGTAGGTTATTCTGGTTAAAAATATAAATACAGGACAAGATTTGAATAAGATACTTCAATTTTGGTAATGAAGTCTTTAACAGTCATTTTTACAGCTTACATTTTATGGTCATTTATATCAATGGTAATGTCCAAGACATTCCTCATCATGATTCACCCTCTTCCCCTACAAATATTTATTAAATTCCTTCACTTTAATGAACCTTTATTGGTTGTGGATTGTACAATGTTATATTTGAAAAATATTTTAATTCATTTTAAATTCATTTTAATTTATTCTTATTTAGTTTTATTCTATTTTATTTATGTTCAGTACATAAATTCCAATCCTAAATTTATTTCTCTTATTATTTTTTATAAACTATTCATTTATAGTTCAAAGCTACGTTAACAATGGTTTACATAAATTATTCATTAAATCCGTCTTTTTTTATATCACAATGGTGGAATATTTATAGAATGGGTGAATATTTTAATGATGGTCTATGAATAATTTCTATGAAGTCTATGGGGAGATGTAGAAGAATAATTTCAAACCACACCATTTCAATAGAGAAAGTATTTAATTTACAAGTATCTATTTTAAATTATCAAAAAATTACTTGGAAATATAAATATAAAAGAACTCAATATCTTTTTTTTCTATTTACAAATAATATATTTTATTTATGTTTTGTTATGGATTATGTTATGGGTTTTGTGATCATAAAAGGTAGATATTTCTAGGCATGTATTGTCTCAAAAATACCTAATAAATTTGGATTATGTTGATGCTCATAAATTCAATTGTTTATATTTTATAGTTGTTTTTATTTAGTGTGTTTTACGAATTCATATATGTTTTAATGTAATTTCAAATTATCATATTTACTATGGAAAAAATCATTTAAAACCATATGTTAGTTAGATGAATTTACGGTATCGACCATATGTTACAGTGAAATGATAATACTTGAGAATAGTATCAACCCGACAGTACACTAAAAAAAATTGTTTGGATCAATATCCTTATGTTCGGAGAATCATCACACTTATGGATCAAAAACACTATATTGGATGTTGGGATTACTATTTATCAACCATGTGTTCCTAAATTTTAATTTATGGTTAATCAATGCTATGTTCGTGAAATTTTAAAAAAAAACAGTGAACATATAGAATATCATCCATATGTTATTTTGTATACCAAGGTTATTTCATGATGAATGTATAGTTATCAAAACATGCATTGGTAAGAACCCTACTCTATGTGAATGAATCATATGCTATGATATTCAACCCTATGTAATGATGACTAAATAGATTAAAGGATATTTATTATTGTTTCAATGAACCCTATTCATTAGAAAAAATCACACACATTCTTAAGAGAAGTTATGACTGCCCTTGTCAATTGGAATTTTACGTTACGTGATCAATCTGGCTATTCATCTTGAACTAGAAAACCAATGAAATCTATTTTTTAAATATATTACATTAGATTATATCTTAAAATATATATTTGTGATAATAAATTCACATATGCAGCTGTATTATTGAAATTATCTTTTACAGTGATGCTGCAATGAACGATCGATACTGAAAGAAACTACACTTTGGAGATATACCTATTCAATATTTTACTTCTATATGATTAATAATTCGGCTTAGTTTCCACATTATTGAAGATCATTTTTTCAATAGGGATCCCTTTAGACTGCTTCATTCCTGATGATATTCTTTTTTAGAGAAGAGGAAACATCATCTGTCAATTGATACTACTAAAACTTTAAAGAACAACCTCAACCTTTCAAATAAAACTATTTTAATTTATTGAAGTTTCAACTACAAATATCCAGTTGTGGTGGAGTATCATACTCTTTATCTAAGCTTTGGATAACTGGTTCTCAATTATATAACTAGAAGACTTTTTATTGGTCTAGTGGTAAAGGTGTTGATAGCCTGCACTCTGATATAAATTTATAGTATTGTGATAAGAGGAACATTCTAGTTAAATTTACCAAGCTCAAAGAGGGAGTGATTGGTAGAGTGGACTAGGGGATATTTGTTCATCGAACTACTATAAAAATATGTTTCATTTATTTATATTTATCTAATGAATATTTTTTTATAGATGTAGTCACTTCAAATCCGTATAAATCATAGTGAGTGTAAAAATCCATAATTGTGGAACTTTTTTAAAAATACAAAAATCCCCCCCTATTGTGATACTTTTTATATTATGAAATAACAATATAGTCCTTTTATAACATATTATAACCCACACATTAATAATATTTTCTCATTTTCATCATTTTGGGTGCTTATATCATTGTATTTCAATTATGTTTTTACTTGTTACTTGTTGTTCCTATTAATTAGATGATCATTTAAAAATCTATAAAATTTAAAAAATGATTCAAATATAATATATGTTCAGTATATATTTAATTATGATAATCCATTCAATTTTAAGATATGTAATGAAATGAATTATTAAGGGAGACAGTAGGCTGTACATATGCACGGAAGCTACTTCGATTTCTTTTCTGTATTTAAATGAATAAAATGTATATGATATATATATATATATTATAGTTATAGATTCATATTTATGTAATGAATGTCACATATTTTTACTAAAATCATCCTTATTACATTCTATATATTGCTTGAAATAATCACATTACTTTGTGGAGGCGGTAGTCCACATGTCCACAAACACAATTATCATATTCCCATAAACAAAATCCTAATGTTATATGTTATATATAAATAAAATTATCATGAAGAAATCATAAATATCATAAATATTATATATAAACTACAAATCCCTCATTTTTCTAACCATGAAATGTAGTAAATGAATGAAATAACGATATTGGTTCGTGAGGCGGTAGTTCACCAAACACATGAATGGTGATTGTCTATCCCATTTATAAATTATGGAGAACATATAGGTATAAATCATAGAATAAAAAATATTATTTAATTTAATATACATAAATTATTATATAATAATGTTATAAAATTATATAAAAGTGTGGATAATTAAATGAATCAAAAGATGATTGTTGAAGAATGTTTGCTCTTTTCTTGGTATCCCCTTTTAGTCTACACCAAAATACTTTTATTGTTCGATTTATTCCAAATTTGAGGCTTCTATGAGGTGTTTAATGATATAGGTAGTTTATTTTGGAATGGATTTGATGTGAAAAAAGTTCTTTATTGGTTTTAATAAGTGGGAGGGGTGAGTTCCTTTTAATAGTGGTGGAGGAGTGGAAAATATTGTAAATATAAAAAGGTAAATACTATTGAGAGGTCTCCCTTATATTATGCACCTGAAATAATTGTTTCAATTAGAGAAAAACTGGTATATGATCAAAATATTAACATAAAATGGTTTTTGGATATGTTTTTAGTTAATTTTTTTCATTATGATTAATATTTTTCCTTTGTTAAGTTAATTTATCCTTTAATCACCATAATTATTTTTAATCATGTTCACAAATATGTTTTCAAAAAAAAATGTTGAACATGTTATAAATTATAAATTATTATTATTCCAAATATGGTATCCATTTTTTTAAAATTCAAATCAACTAACATGAATAAATTAATTTAAAATTATCCTTGCAAATAGGATGATAAATCTATGTTTTATAGAAAAAATGTTCAAAAGATAGCTATGATTTTTAATACATTTTCAAATGGATATAAAATTCAATGACATAAATTATATTAATAGATTATAAAATTAACTAAATATACTTAAACTGTTTTAAAAAAATTAACTATAAAAATAAATTCAACGAAAAAATAATTTTCAATTAATATTCATTATTTCTGGTATTCATCATAAAAAAATCATCACTGAAAAATAAAAAATTTCAACCTATCCTAATTTTGAAATTCATTTTCAAAAATATTTTTTTATATAATATTTATACATGTTTAAAAATGAGTTCTAAAATATTTTTTCATTAAAAGGAGGTAAAACTTCAGTTATAAAAATATGGGTTTCTATGAGACAAATCAGTTTGTTATTATCTTAAGCTAATAAAAAATATAAGATGAATATCAAAATATATTAATGGATATATAAAATATATATTTAATTAATATCAACCACTAATAGTGAATACTTTAATTTATTAATATAGTATAATTTAGAGTGCATAAAATAGTTTTTTCATAAAAACAGATCCATTATATTCAATTGGGTTCTATTTATTTCAAATAAAAAACAATTACATGAACATATATATATAATATTTTAAAATTTTATATAATCACTTTCATGAATTTTATTCAATAATCTATTTTATAACATTCATTTTTAATAATAATGTTAATAGTACATTGTAGTTTGGTAAATCTCAATCATGCACGTACCTTAACTTAACATGTATCTTCTATTAAGAGAAATCTAAGACTAGTGTATCAAGTTATTATTGCTAAACTCAATATTTTTATAGAATATGATTAACATGCGTATGTGTATAAATTAATCTAGAAAAAAAATAAATTTATTCTAAAAGGATGATATTCAAAAGTGTAGGGGTGTTACATTAGCTTTGGTTTTCTATTATCCAAGATCTCAAAGGGGTTTTTCATTAATATAGACCTCATCAAAACTTTTTTAATAAAAAAAATTTCTTATAATATCTTCATCCCAATTTGTTATTGAATTTTATACTCACAGAATGTTCTTCATTCAATTCCGCACTATTTTATATTCCTTCTTTAAAACAGAACACTCTATCATTGAATCATTGGTGAAGAAAATTTATGTTTAATACCATGACAGAAAAAAAATTAATTAAATTCATGACTATCAGTTTTTACCCCATGGTCACTACTCAAATTCATAATTTTAGAATATTTTTAATTTTGATGACATTTTTATAAAATTATTAAAAAAGGATTAACTATTCTGTATTATGAAATAAACCCATGAAAATATTATTGAATTAAAAACAAGGATATAATTAAATGAATTATCACTTATATTTTTTGTTCTAGCTATCCTAAATAAATCATTATGGATAAGATATAAGGTTTTATAATTATCATCCCCATTTATTTTTTAAAACGTGTCTTCTAATTTTCATTCCAATTTTTTATACTTCATATAGTTTCTTTTCATCTTATTTAATTTTCGAAAAATAAGAAAAAAAACTCTTTTACGAAAAAATTCATAGTGAATAAAAATTGAAGTTTCCATGTATCCTATTCTAAATACATGATAAATTAATTTCAACAAATAAAAAAATTACACATTTTCTATATAAATAATTAATCTCTAATTTATAGGTATTTTTAGTTCCTGGTGTTCTATACATTATTTACTTATTTTTATAATCTGATCAATCATCATTAGAAAAATCACTTGAATATCTATCATCATATTTTGTTGAAATACATATCCGGATTTGAATTAATACATAAAAATAAAGTAATTTGTTCATTAGGATATATTAATTATTTATACTATAACATATACCATCTATATTCCCTTTGCGATTTTAACCAAATGTGATGTCACAACCCATCTCCTAGGGCCCGTTACATGACTTCCCCAAGTCCACCTTCTGAAGTATGGGGGCTGAAAACTACTTCCAAAGGCGTCAACCTACAAGTGGGTGGAATTTTTTTCTTGAGTACATGTACGGACACACACATCCAGACACATTACAACACATGGAAAAGGGAAAAAAAGTACCACAAAAACAAAGATGAGTGTAAGTACAATTGAAAGTATGTGGGCCTGATTATAAAACCAACAAAAAACTGAAAATATAAGGGAAAAAAGGAAACTCTGATGGTCGTCCATAGAAAAAACCACCAGATTGTGAGAGTAGTAAAGCTACTGATAGATGATGTGTATTGTTCAGTCCGCCAAGTCGTACTTAGCCACGCCTATTTCTGGGCCACCAAGTCCACTTTCGTAGCGTCCGTCTATCTCGTCTCCTTGGGAACCTCTGTAGAAATGTCGATCATCTACATCAGACAAAACACGAGTGGCCGATGATTGTGTTGGCATGAGTAACACAATATTCAGTATGGAATCACCAAAAAATGAAAATCACATATTAATTTTTCAAAGTAAATCATGAAACACAAGATCAATCACACCATGTATATTCTATGGTATAAATAGTTACATCATCAGTCACTTCGTCAAACACCTCAGCTGTTGAATAACTCCTCCTCTAGAAATTTCTGTGGGCTGGCCAAGTCAGGAAGAGGTGCTTTCCTCTAACCGTGGACTTCTTTAGTGCTCCTCCCCCATCACATACCATTGGAAAACAAAGTAATAGAGAGGTGCTTCCCACTTTTAATGGAAAACTGGGGTACTCATCCAAATAAAGTATCATGGGCCTACAAAGTCACAGAGAGGTGATTCCCACTGTGGGATTTCCATGTTATAGAGAGGTGCTTCCCACTAGTCCAAAAGATAGTGGTCTTTATGTCTCAGCTAGTCGTAGGGTTATGTATATAGTGTACTTTGGAGAACCACTCTTTAATCCATTCATCACATATAAACTCTCACTAATTTCACAATAGATCATGAAAAAAGATCTTCCTCATCGAGAGGTTCCAAACACTTCTAATAGGAATTCAATCAGATGTGTGGTCTGGATGATATGAGTGTTTTAATAACCAGGGGAACAATTGCGATGAGGCCCAGTCTGACTCAGTAAGACCGACCGGTCCAACCCATCCCAGGTATCCCACATAACCCAAGTTATTGTGATGAACTCGACTTGACCTGGTACTGGTCGATGTCATTCTGGCCCAGTATGGCCATTGGGTTAAGCCAAATAAGCCTTGCTGGACCCACCCTGTTGGCTGAGGGTCCATCATTTCAGGTCTCCCAACAACATGGGCTATTTCAAACAGACCCAAAGGGGTTGGGGGTCCTTCTTGACGTAGTGGGTCCGGCCTACTGGGTGCGGTTCCATCCCACTGGGTGGTTCATGCCCCATCACGTCCACATAAGGTGGACCCATCCGCCTTACTGGTCATGGCTATATGATGTGTCTGTCTGCCACTATCACCCCATAGGTCATCGGGGGTGCCTCCTCTGATGTGGTCAAGTTACCATGGAATGTCGTGCAGGATGCAACTCAGTGTCACGTTCGCTTCCTTCAGCCACAGTCCCATCTGACGGTTGCTTTTGGTTTTCAACAGCCTGGTGAGTCGTAACCCTATATCTGGAGTGTCATCATGGCGCACCTCCTCCCAACCACAGCCGCCACTAGAAACCACCAGGTCCGCTCTGGTGGTCCATTCTTCATAACTCTAGGCCCTGCATTTTCTGTAGATCGTCCCCTCCACCGTGATGGCCTCAAATCTACCTTGTTGTCAATTTGAAATATTGTCCATGAATAACACCCAGGATGGAGGGGCTTGGGCCTTATTCGTGTCGGATCATTCCCTCCACGTTAGATTTTTTAAAAACAAGGGGGGAATATATATTTTAATTTAAACAACAAATATTATTCAATCCTCGTTTAAGAAACTAAAAAAAGGTTCCCTCCCACAAGAACACACGTTCTGCTAATTATCCTTTTCATGGGTTAACCAGTGTTATTGATTTTAAAATATGTACGAGGGAACATTAAAATAATATAACCCCTATGTATTACAATGTTTGATGTATTGATTTTCATACTTGATGGGTTATTATGTCAACATCACTTCCTGGAATCAATCTTCCAATGGAGTCTATGGTGGTGAATTTCTGTCGGCATTCGTCATTCTTCACTAGGGTGAATGTCCATCCGAAGCTCACAAGATAATCTTTCAAATTTCTATTCTATATTTCCCCAACGCATCGAACGGTAAATAAAATCATTCCACATCATCCCCATTATAATGCTACGCCACATCGTTATATTGTTTAATTTATGAAACATAGTTTCTGTTACACGCCATTAATGCATTGATTCACTACGACTTAACAATCCATTGATAAGCCTCATTAACACACATCCTCAATGCCTCGTCATTTCCCACATAGTGTCTCCTTCCGCCACTCAACTATTAGAAAGAAAATTGAAGAATTATTTTAAATTATTTTATTATATTTCGTGAAATTTATAAAAAATAACATTTCTATTTGGCCCTTTCTAGATGTAGATAGGTCATTTTTATGTGAATCCCGAAAATCTGAACTCAATGGTGACCTCACATTTTTTATCTATTTAACAGTTTAGAAGATAGAAAATCCCACACTCACATTTACTAATCATACCTTAAAAAAGCTCAAAATTCCATTCTATTCTCTCCAGAACTCAAAATCACTTGATGTTGAATTTCAAAGTCTCGAAATAATTAAATGTAAATAAGAAATTACACATTAATTTGGAGACTGTATATTCTCCCATCCTTCAGGATTTTTTTCCCTGAAATCCAAACTCGAAACTGAATAAAAATATGGGGGTACTGAGCATGAATATGATCCCCAATCTCCCATGATCTCTCTTGTAGATTCATGTTCTTCCATCGGACGCGCACTAGAGGAATCAACAACCCACATAGGACCCATTTCTAATGATTCTCTATCAATACCGGGATTTCCTCAAACGTCTCCCCATTATCAATGTACAACTCTCCCCTATAGATGATGTTGGATGGATCAAGAATGTACCTCCTCATATAGGACACATGGTTCATCTATGGGGGGATATCAAGGAGGTATTCCATCTCACTAAGGCTACCTAGGATCAGAAAATTTATGATGAACCTCAGAGATATCTTGCTTCCTCAACTAACTATCTTCAATCCCTTTTAGGGTGAGACCCAAAGGAACACATGATCTCCCTCTTCAAACATTGAGGTTCTCTATCTCTATTAATCATAAGACTTATGACTGCTCTGTACAGTTTTAATCTATGCCTGGATGATATGATCATTCTCGGTGGAAGCCCGTACCAACTATGGACCCATGAGTACATACTCCACTAGGTATGTCCAGCATATGGGTGATCTGTATGGTCACCCATAAAAAGCCTCAACCAATGTCATTCTAATGGTGAAGTGATAGTTGTTGTTATTTATAAACTCAACTAGTGGCAGCTTTTCCTCCCATCTATTAATAAATTCTAGGACACAATCATGAAGCATGTATTCCAAGGTCCGTAAGGTCTGCTCTATCTGACCATTCGTCTAGGGATGAAAATCTATGCTCAAATACAGCTACATCTTGAACACATCCTGTAATTCCTTCCAAAACCAGGTTGTAAAGTGGGTATCACGATCTGAGACGGTCATTGAATGAACCCCGTGAATCCACACTATCTTCTGGACATAGATGTGTCTCAATCCCTCTATCGTTCCAGGCTCCCCAATGGGTAAGAAGTGAGCACACATGGTGAGTCAGTCAATGATCAGCCAGATAGATTCATGACCTACAGACGTATGTCGTAACCACTTCATGATGTCCTTGGAGATACCATCCCATTTCCAATCCTGTACTTTGAGTGGTTATGTCAAGCCTGATGGATCCTGGCGCTCGTCCTTCACTTACTGAGAAGTGAGGCATCATGAAATGAACGTGGCCACATCATTTTTCATCCTTGTACACTAGTCCTAACACCGGAGGTCCTGGTACATACTTTCCACACTAGAATGTACCACTTGATGGAAATTATGGAACTCCCTTAAAACCTACTCTTGTAACTTCATTTTCCCTATGGTGTGCCGCTTGAAAAGGATGATGTGGTCCCCACCTCTCGAAAATCCATCTATATCCCATCCTGATAATAACTGAGCATGTTGGGCCTCTCAGTAAACATCTGCCAAATGTGCCACCCTGACTCACTATAAGAGTGTGGGAGTAATAGTAATTCACTAAAGTTAATCTCTTCCATCATCATCCACAAAGGATATCTACATCACGGGTAGCTACTATGTCTCCTCACTCAGTAGTTGCAACATGATCATCCTACTAAGCATGTCTGACACAATATTCTCTTTCTTGGAAGTATATACTACCTATGAATCACAGTCCTAGAGGAAATCTAGCCATCATAGGTTTCTCAAGTTTAGTTCCTTTTGGGATAAGGTATTCTTGAGACTCTTTTGGGGAGTGTAAATGGTTAACCACTCACCAATCAAGTAGTGCCATCGCATCTTCAAGGAAAAGATGACCGTTGGTAACCCAAGGTTTTGGGCCATGTAGTTCATCTCATGTTGTCTCAACTGTCATGATACATAGGTAATCACGTCTTTATTCTACATTAGGACACAATTGTGCTTGGTACCTAATTTATTGTTTTTAAATACACACCCAATTCCCTCCTCTATTAGTCTCAATATAGGGGCAATAGTTAGTCTTCACCTAACATCCTGAAAATTTTGTTGGAATTTATCCATCCACACAAAGGGTTCTATCTTTTGGTTCAACGCAGATAAGTGTGTTGCTACCATGGAATAGTCATGTATAAACTTCTGAAAGTATCCATCCAACCTCAAGAATCTCCACACCATAGTGATACTCCTGGGTGACTCCATAGAAATCATTGCATCTCTCTTTATAGGATAAACTACCACCCCGGTATCCGAGATGATGTGTTCATGTAAATAGACCTATCTAATCCAAAACTGACACTTTGAGAGATTACCATAATGTAAGTTCTCTCGGTGTGTATCCAAGACTAACCACAGGTGTACAACATGCTCCTCCTCCGACACTGAGTGCATAAAAATGTCATCGGTGATGGCCACGATGAACAGGTTAAGGTAAGGCTAGAATATCCTATTCATTAGGCGCATGAAACATCTAGGGATTTGGCCACGCCAAATGGCACAGACAAGAACTCATACTAGCCATAATGGCACCTGGTGGATGTCTTCGATACATCATCGTCTCATGCCCAGATCTAATGATAGCCTGATCTGATGTCTATCTTTGAGAATCACTTCGCACCCATCAACTGGTCAAAGAGGTCATAAATTCTCGGCAGTGAGTACTTGTTTTTCACAGTTTCCAAATTTATGAACCAAATGTCCATGCACAACCAAAAACACCCATGTTACTTTTTCGAAAAAAGTATCGGGGCAGCCCATGGTGAAAACGTAGGGCCTTACAAACCCCTTCTCTTGTAAGTCATCCAGTTGTACCCTCATCTCACGAATCTCTACAGGAGACATTCAATATGCTGATATTGATATCAATGTTTTACTGGGGTATAAGTCGATACAGAAGTTTACCCTTCTATGAGGAGGTATCCCTAGAACCTCAGTAGGAAAAACATCCGCGTACACATCCACTTATCCAGGGAAGATTGGACTCCAATCCTCCCCTACATTGATGGTGTGGCTATCCAACTAGTGAGTGATTGACTACACCCTCCTACTAGAGAGCCAGTCCTTCACTACAAGGGTTTAATTCTCATCGGTGAAGGAAAATCGGGTCCCATATCTGTGAACACACCGCACTGTATGCCTAAAACTGTTGATCTGATCATGGACAATGGATAAGAAACCCATACCAAAGATGATTTCCTAAGGCCTCGAAACTGCTAATTGGAGATCCCAACCGAAGCTCTTGTCTCCTAGGATATTATCTCATTGATGACACCAGTGTGTAAACATCGAATCCCCTCTCGTTGGAGTCTCTAGCCATAAGGACAGATCCAATAGCATGACCGGAATCTCTGAGCACAGAACCAGATCCATATAAAGGAAGGAGTGACTAGAAACTATGTCTATATTTATAGAAGATATGATGGAGAAGACACATATCATTCCTAAAATCATCTCTGGAGCACTGTGGTCATAAGAATCTTCTGTCTGGAACTGATCTCACACATCTCCTCCAACTCCCTATGGTTGGGGTGGGCCACCTTGGTGTAGTGGTGGTAACACCTCAAACCGTCACCCAACGTCTTCCACTTAGCCAGCTCCCCGGCCATGCCCGCCACCCTACAAACCTCTTTGCTCGAATCGCTATTGGTGCCTCAGTGGACACTCGAGCATCTATTGGTCATCTGTATGATAGGTCGGGCAATCACATACCATGTGTCCCTACCCGCTACACAAGTAACAAAGCATGCCCCCTCATCTAACTCCCACTAGCCTAGGAGCCTCTCACTGTCTATCCTAAGTCATGGTGTTGGCCTGTGAAAGGCCAGGCCTGCTTGGGCCCTTGTATTCACTATCTGTTTCCTACCGAAGACTATGTAGCCTGGGGTCTGGTAGTAGATCTTTCTATGGGCGCCTACTCCACAAGGAATATCTCCATCAGAAAGGTTCTCTCCAACACCCTGGCCTATTTAGGGATTCTAAGAGGAATAATCGAAACCCTGATCTCTCACTCGAATACCTTCTCAAAGGTTTGAGCCCTAAATAAAGGGTCTCACACCATATCTGTGAAGTAACGGGAATTCTCTGTGAACCTTTCCTAGTAATCAGACACCATAATGTTGTCCTACTGTCATTGATTCAACTCTTGGATGCACATAGGGCGCAAGGTCACAAGGAGGAACTCCTCCCAGAAAATCCTCTCTAAGTCATCCCAAGTGAGGGTCGCCTCATCATGATTCTAGATGGTAAAACTCCACCACCTCCCTATTGAGCCCAGTAGAGGGCTCGCTGCCAGAATCTCCATATGGCCAGGCGGTGACCTCACTAAGGGGAAGACCCATGTCACTGCCTCTATTCAGCCCACAGTGACCTGCAGATATGTCTCTTCTCTAATAATGATAGGTCTATGTCTTTGAAACTAATGTATTGTACTAATCCTATAAACGTCCTCTACCTGAAACGACTGTAGTAGATGATGACAATCAGTTATTGTTATCACTAGTGCACCACTTAGTTCGGCTGTCTCAAGAACTGGTCCTTGAACAGACGCCTCTTCTTTAGGCTGGCTATCCACATAAACTCATATAAGGATCCTAGATGGTCGCCTTTGTTGAGGCATCCGGAGACAGGTCAAGATGTACCACAGTTAGAAGTTTATACCTAGTGAGATAAATCATAATCAAAATAAGGATACAGTAATTAAACCTTGGTATTCATGTATTAAGATGAAAAAAATCATGTTCCTAGTGTATGGATGTGTCAGCAGCCACACCAAAAATGGACTTCCGGAATCCGAAAGTTGAACTCACACCTCTTAAAACGGTTTCCAAAAAACAATACATAGACTCCCATTCTATGAGGGAGAACCAACACTTCCTCTTATAAAACATTATCTCAAATCATCCCCCGAGGCATGTGGCGTGACTACCCCAAGCCCACCTCTTGAAGGCCATGGGTTGGAAAGTATCTCCAAAGGCGTCAACCTTCTATTGGGAGTGATTTTCTTGAGAACATGTTGGCACACATAAAACCAAACACATCCCAACACATGAAAAATGGAAACAAGTACCAATGAAACTAATATGAGTGAAAGTACAATTGAAAGTATGTGGGCTAGGATATAAACTCAACAAAGAACTGAAAATAGCAAGTAAAAAAAGGAATCATTGATGGCTATCCATAGATAAACCCACTTAATCAAGATAGTTGTAGAGATACTGGAAGCCGATGTAGTATGTCTATTATGCCCAGTCCTTACAGTCACTGCTTAGTCATGGGCCACCAAGTACATTGTCGAAGCATTCATCTATCCTATTTTCCTTTGAAACCCAGTCAAAACACCAGTCGTCTGCACAAGACACAACACGTGCTAGCGAAGCCCGTGCTTGGTTGACTAACACAGTACTTAGTCGGGACTAAAAAAACACGCAGTAATTTCTAAAAGTAAATCTTGAAACACATTACAGCTTAGACTATGTATATTCTTATGTGGAAACAATAGCATAATTAGTGACATCATCAAACACCGCGGTTTCTATAGAACACCTCCTCTAGTAATTACAGTGGGCCTGAAAAGTCAGGAAGTTGTGCTTCCCACTAACCATGGACTTCTTAGGTACTCTTCCCCCATCACATACCATGGGCCCGCAAAGTAACAGGGAGGTGCTTCCCACTAGTCATGTCCAAATTAAGTACTCATCTAAATCGTGTACCATGGGATTTCATAGTCATAGATAGGTTATTTCCACTATGGTCTTGCTAAGTCATCGATAGGTGCTTCCCACTGGGCCAAAAGTTAGCAGTCTTTCGGTCTTAGCCAACCGTAGGGTTTTGTACATAGTGTGCTTGGTAACAACACATATAATGCCCTTTTTAACATATGAACTATCATGAATGTCTCCCTATAGAATTCCAAAAGTTCCTCCTCATTGAGAGGTGCCAAATTCCACAAATGTCTCGTCAATCAGACACACAGTTTGCATGATACAGGTGTTTTAGTAACCAGTGGACCGGTTGCGACAGGACCTGGTCTAACCCAGCCAACCGACCCGACCAACCCGACCTGAGGTTCGAACGTACCCCAGTTCATTTTGATAAATTTGACCCAACCTGGTGCGGGTTGAGGTTTTTCTGGAACAGCCTGCAAACTGGGACAGGCCGAATAGGCCTCGCTGGACCCAGCCTGGTTGGCCAAGGGTCTAGCATGCCGGGTCGCCCGATGACCTATTCTAGTTTGGCCCAACCCAAAGGGGGAGATGGGTCGACCTATTGGTGTGGGTAAAACATACTAGGTCAGTATCTGGATCACTGGGTGTGTGTCCGGCCATCAATCGTGGGTCAGACAAAGTGAGTCGTGGGTCTGGCCCGCTGGGCAGTTCACGCCCCGCCCAGTCCGCAAGAAGCTGACCAATCCGCCTTGATGGAAACGGCTAGATGCCACATCCATCCACTAAAATCACCTTGTGGGTCACTACAGGGTTCTTCCTTTATTGTGGTCAAGCAACCACAACCCATCATGTGGAACACGGCTCGATGCCGCTTCAGTTGCCCTTCGACGCGATCAAGCCAACGCTTCAACCACCTTCATCCACATGCCCAGCTAGCGGCTTCTTCCGGTTCACTGTAGCCAGGTGAGCTGCAACCCTTTCTCAAGCGTGTCTTTGCGGCGCACCACCTCCCACCCACAACCTCCACTGAGGGCTGCCTCTATTAGTCACCGGTGCCACCACCTATGCTAGCTCACCAGCAGATTCTTCAGTAGACCACCATGTCTGAACAGTTGGTCCACTCCTCGTGCTTCTTGTGCCTGCGTTTTCGGTGGATTTTCATCTCCACTATGATAGTCTCAAAACTACATTGTATTCAATTAAAATGTTTGTCGAAGAAGAACACCCACAATGGATGGGATCATTCCTTGTTTGTGGCATCCCACTTCCTTTGCATTTTAAGTTTACAAACCAAGGGAGGTCTAGGTATTTTAATTAAAAACAACAAGGTCTATTAATTATTGGATAATGAAAACACCAATTAAGTTACCTTCTATAATAATGAATAGTCCTTGGATTAACCAGATAGTGGGTTAATATATGTTCTTCGTTATGAAATAAGAACAAGGAAAAATTAAAATCAAATAACCCCTATCTCTTATGACTTCTGATGTCGCAGAATTCTTCCTCGAGTGGTTATGTCGTCAACATTCATTCCAGGCTCTGATAATCGAAAGGCGTCAAATTTTGTGATGTTCCATAGAGTTCATAGATCTTTGATGGGGTGGAATCCCGTCAGAGGTTCTCCAGAGAATCCTCCAAATTTCTAATCCATCTTTACCCAGCGCATCGAAGTATAAGTAGGAGCACATCGATGTGTTCCCATTATGATGTGATTCCATGTCAATGTGACGTTTCATTTATGAAAAACAATCACTGTTATACATCATTAGAGAATGATTATGTTGTGAGTTAACAAGCCATTGATGAGCCTTATTAATGCACATCATCTCCACCTCGTTGCAGCCTTGCAACATCGCCGCCCACCACTCAATTGGGAGAAATAAAATAAAATAATTAATTTAAATTATTTTATTATTTTTCTAGAAATGTATAGAAAATAAATTGTCCACTCGGACCTTGTTGGATAAAATTAAGTCATTTCTAGAAGAATCCCATCATTCTAAATGCAACGATGCCCTCTAATTTTTTATCCGAGCAATGGTTCAATAGATAGAAAATCTTTCTCTCACTTTTACTGAACGTACCTTAAAAAAAGTTAAAAATTACATTTCAGGATCACTAGACCTCGGAATCATGTGTTGTCAAATTTCACAGTCTCAAAATAATTCCATATAATAAAAATAATTACAGAGAAATTCTAAGACATTACATGTGATATGAACTCGATCAATAATAGTTGATTACCGACACATGGAAAATTATTTATTCATGTATCTTTAACATAAATTTTCCATTAACCATTTATCATTTTTATTAGCAATTCGTGTTCCCTATAGAAACAATTTAATGAACAAGATGTTTTAGTACCAAAATGATATGTATTCTAGGAATGATAGCTAAATGATATTTGGGAATAAAATTATGATTATATATTCCATTATTAACAATAGAATTAAAATATTTTACAAAATAACAGACTTTTTTATTCCACACATTTGATGGTTTCTTACAAATAAATAATTAAATAGTGATCATTCTTACTAAAATTAAAGAAGGTGATATTATATATATTATTATTTTTGGAACAAGGTAATGAATTATTTATTTTAACATGGATTTTTCTACCTTACCTCATTTATAATATTAATTTTGAATATATTATTATTTACCATGTATTTGGTTTATGTATTCCATACCTTAGTAAAAACACTATAAATATTACTTATAGTTTTAATTTTAACACCATATGGAATTATTTTACATTCATGAATTGTAAGACTAGAAATAGAATCTTCTAGTTTTTCATTTTGTTCTAAAATATGTCTTTTTTAAAATATCTATTTTTTTAAATGGATGAATGTGTATTTTTTGTGTCTTCTTATTCTTTAGAGACTCATAGTAGTCTTATAAAATATTAAAATACTCATTTAATTTATCATATGAATAGTTATCATATTTAGATTCAAAAGAATAATAATAACTAAGATGCACCCCATTAGTTTATTCTATAAATCCCATTTTAAAATTTTATTTAGCTTCTAGACCATTGGATATAGATCTGGAACCATTAATAACGTCCTCTAAGGAACTCCACATATCATTCATATATTTCATATAATTATTGTTATATTAATCCTTCTTAATGTAATTATTCATAAGATTTTTATTTTTAAAAAATAAATGGATGTCTAGTTGGAGGAGAATGTGTTTCATATATTCCTAGAATATGACACCCATAGTGTCTCTATAATACTTTCTATATTTTTTATTTTTTTGAATCCTCTTTTTTGTGTTAGAATTTTTATAATTTCATGGAAAATTGAGAAATACCAACATCTAAATCTGAACTATTTAAAGTACCTACAATAGATGATTTAAATATTTTTTCAACTTTTTTCTTTATAAAATCCTTTGAATTTAAAAAATATCTAAAAATATTTTATCATTTTATAAACATAATCTAGCTAATATCACCATCCATTTTACATTGAACATCACAATAATAATAATAATAAGTTATTTTATTTTCAGGATTTTAACAAAAACATATTATCTAGTAGAAAATAAAATAAATCCCCACTTTACAGTTTTAATTATTAGAATTTTTAGAGTTAGGATTGGTACAAGAAAGGAATTTCTAGAGTAGCAACAACCTTTACAATCTCAGTTAATTTTACATTTAACTGAGTTATAATTTCTCATTCGAAAAGTTTCAATTTTAAATTTTCTAGTGTCCTATCATTATTATAGAACATTTCCAGTTCCTTTATATGGTACTGAAATGGTAGTCCACAATTCATATAATATTTTACATTATCAAAGTATATTGAAATCTTCAGGACTATGTGCCATATAATAGAATCTAGGAATTAGAGTTCAGATCATAACAAGATTCAGAAATATCATCCCAAATCATGGATTCAGTATTGGGAATCTCATTGGACTTAAACACCTTCATTTTGAATTTTTTACAAGGCCTTTTCAGATAAATTACAATATAGTACTTCCAGAATCCAGAGTTATCTTCATTGAAATATGGCTCTATAACTATAGCCATTACTTCTCAGTTATTAGTCATTACATCCATATAATTATGATCTTTACAACTTAAAACTTTTAGAGATGATAACTCGAGATTCTAAAATTTTGATACGAATTGTTAGTAAAAAAATATAGTTCAATGAATCAAGGGGAGGGGTGAATTGGTTGGCTGATTTTTTATTTTATTGAAAACCACTTTTTCTTTGGGAAATGGGAAATTATAGTATTTTATTTTTATAAATTCATAACTAAATTAACAAACCTTTGATAAATATATGACAAAAAATATTTATAGTGGTTTAACTCCCAATGATCACCTATTTTAATCCACCAACACTCTATTGCATGAGTTTTGTGATTTCCCAGAAACTATTTCTTTTCTAGATTCATCCTAACTGGTTACAAGATGATATTACTTATTACAATGGTCTAAGAGATTCTAAGAGAACTCTTTATTTACAGGAAGAATCCATGGTCTTAGTACAGTTGACCAAAATTAGTGCATAATAACAAAAATATAAAATATAATGGTTGATATAGGTTTGAAAAATAGTTTTAGGAAAAAAATGAAAAAATATAATGAGCACATATAGTGAAACAAATATAATCAAATAGTAACTCTAAAGATTATTTAATCTTAAAGTATAATATTATAATCACAATAAAAATAATATATTAGAGAAATACATTATTTATTGTATATGTCTCATATATTGAAATATTTTCATCTCTTTCAAGGACTACAATCCTAATCTTTTTTTATAACATCTTTTGAATTGAAAGTAAGAAAACGAGTTAATCACAATAGTTAAGAAAAAATACTATATAAATTATAATTGATAAAATATTAATTAGTTTGTTCCTTTATTTTAGAAAAATAGAATTAACATGGATGTCATGGTGGAGAATGGTTCACTTTTATCAGATTCGTCCATTCTTGGGGATGAAAATTATTTTTTCATTTCAAAAATTTATTTATTTAGAAAAGATATTTTATGATGTAGATAATTTCATAATTTCACTTTTATAATGTCAAAATAATATTATGGAGTCTAATGGTAATGATTTTCTAGAATAAAATTCATGAATATATGCTTATATGATAAAACAATTACAAGATCATTAACTACTGTCGTGTATTAGATAATTGATCTAGATTCAAAAACAAAATCATGAACATTATTCTTTATAAGAAAAAATTATAATGTATAGTAACAATTATTTATCACTACTCTTCTTTATATAATCTTTAAGTGCCATAATATAAATATATTATCATATAATTTCATTTAGTGTCATAAGATATTTATTTTACAACGATATTTTCATAACATAAGATTCATGTCTAATTATCCACATGACTCACCTTTCTGATCATGAATTTTCATTCAAAGTCAAATATTTTAATCTTATCAATTGTTTGATAAAATACTTTTGTGAAAACAAAAAAATAATTGAATTAACTTGTTCGCTTCATAAGATAACTCTATGACAATTTAATTAAACTCAACAGATAAGAAAAAGTAATTGGTTGGAAAATAAATTTTTCTTTTTTCATAATTATTATTTTATATCCATCAGATAAATAGTTCTGATTTGTTGTCTACATAAAATAAATTCATTTGGAATTTACCAATAAACTCATAAATATTAATGATAGGTTAAATATGGGTATGATAAAACCCTAAAATACTTAATATAAACTCTTCGGTAAATCAAATATGAATTTTTTTGAATTAAAAAAAATAAAAGATGAAATAATATATGTTAGAAAAACATATGTATATCCAGAACCATACAATAATTAGTTATACATATGTATACCTCAGTCTTGTGTCTTACATTCATTATCCATTCCATCATACTAAAATATGAAATAAATAACATATAATACATTTTTTGGTCAGTTGAAATGGGTGAGAATGGCCATCTAATATCAACACATACTAGCTCAACAATCCTTGATATATTCACCTTATTTTTCTTATAAGTCATTAGAATGATCTTAACTTTTTCAAATGAATATAAAAAATGTGTCTGATTGTATATGAGATAAGAAATTTCATGTTCCCTTCTAGTCATTTCAAATTTCCTCTAATATATTAGCCTCAAATGTATATGTCTCAATTGTCATACCCTACTTTCCTCCTCTTTGGTGAATATGTAAAAATTTTCCTCTCCCCCAATGTATAGATTTCACTTATTTCATATCATCTTTAGAATAATTGAACTATATTTATAATTAATATTACACTTCTTTTTGTAGAACTCTACCACAAGTACAATGTCACACAATTAGATAACACATTGAATATTTTTACATATCCCCTCAACAAAGAGAACATTATATCTCCCATAATGTTTACCTCAATGATTGGATTTATTCGGGAAAAAATTTTAAAACCCCCATCATTTAATAATTGAAAACACCATATTTTTTAATATTCATATCACAATAAGATCTTTATTTATACTCATGTGCAACATAATTTTACTATACAAGATCTACGAACATTACTTGTATGTGTATTTCGAGTAATTTTTAGAAACATTACCTTTTTTTCTGAACCATCCATCTATACCAATTATTGAATTGAGTATGCTTTTTCAATATCTAAATCCATTAATTCTTCTTCTTCTTGAAATGATGAAAATATTTTTTGAGTTTTCATCCTATTGGAAAATATTATAGTATTTTCATTCATCGACTTTGAGACATTCTTGATTTCCTTCGTCTCCTTCTTAAAGGACAATTGATTTATTTATTATTGAATCATTAAAAATTAATTAAATATCCATTAAAGGAAATTAATGATATGAAATTTTATTGAATTTCTGTATTAGAGTTTGTCATAGAAAAATCACTTATATATAGGGAAGACAATGAATGTGTGTCCTAACATTCTATAAAAACAACATTTGACCCTTATTATAATCATATCACCCTTGAACAAATGATTTCAATCCTTTATTTTCCTAAACTACTCTACCTTCCTTAGGGTAGTTGATAATTGTGTTTTAGAAACAACCACATATATCTTATTATTTTATAACACTTCACCAATAATTTTGATTTATATTTGAATAACCAAAAAAGGGGAATAGGTTTACACCCTTCCTCAAAAATATCTATAGATTGACTGGATGATGATGTCTTGGAATTCCAAATAATCCTGATGTGTTTCAACAGTATTTATTGATCTTGAATGTGAGGATTCCAAATCGCAGCTTCTTCTTTTATATTCTCATACCATATAACTCAATATTTTATAGTTTTTTCAAAAAAATCATTTATTCATGTTTTCTCTTCAACATTATGATTCAATAAAAATTTGTTTCCAATATGTATAAAAATTCCATATTTTTTTCTAATCATACACATAAATTCTATCTTTAATATTATTTTTAATTAATGTAATGAGTAAAATCATGAACCATTATATTGGGCCTCTTAGTAGTTTCTATCGGAACACCAATTTCATCTAGGACTACCTCAATGTCTACATGATGATTAGAAATGGAAAAAAATCCTTGACTATTATCGTCACTACAATTATATTTTGGATAATATTAAATAAACATCAACACATGTTCCTTATTTCAGTATTTCATTCCATTTTTTTAATATTCTCTATAAAAATCATATTTTTTATAAATAAAAATATAATTTTGAAAGTTATTAATTGGATATTCGTTCCACATTCCACATCTCTATTTCCCTTCTTGGGTATATTCTCATAATCATCATCATTGTGTTGGTTTTTGGAAAATTTATATAATGGATTCCACACCATTAAACACATGATGAAAGAATGAGGGAGAGTCACTGTGAACTTTCCTCTTTCTCTATAAGGACTAGGGACCAAAAATTACAATACATCCTATACTTTGTTAATTTCTAGAATATCCTTGAATGGGTTATTTTTCATGGAAATTAAAGAAAAATATTTTGGGTTCTACCCTTCCTTCTTCGATCTTCGTCATAATTTCTCATATCATAATCCAAAAGAGTTATATGAAAATTATTATGTGATATTCCTTTTGGAACATAGTCTACTAGAACTGACACCATTTCTTTAAAACTATAAGGAAATCTTTTAATGATCGTCTTGAAAATATTATCATTTATGAGATCTTCATTAATAAATTTCATATATTTGAGAATAATATTTATACAATCATAAAATCTATTAAAAATTCATTTGAATTCATTTCCAAATATTTTATCTTCCTTCCATAGATCCCGGAACTTTTATTCTCAGACCATAGTAACTTTTATATAAATATTCAGAAGATTTTATCACATAACATTAGTGGTTTTCCATGATATTACCTTTATTTAAATAGTATTATCTACTAAAATTCCAATGAATTTATAAAAATTTCAATTAAATACATGTTTTAATCTAATTTATATATCAAGGCCCTAGTTTTTTGTATAGAAATGATTCCATAAATGAATGTTGTATAGATGTTGATTCGTAGAGACATGAAATGGTGTCACATCTAAAATTTTAAATTGTTAATTGATACCTAAATGATAGTAATGCCTTTATGGTTAATATTAATATCCATGATTCCATGAGATACAATGAAAAAACACCACTTTGATACTACTAGTTATTATTCTATTGATGCTTACTCCTTGATAGGGGGTGGATCCGGGTATAGAATTTAAAAACAATTCATCCATAATTGTGGGTCTTGATCATTATATTTGTGGAATATTTTTATTTCCCTCATTCTATTATTTATCTTAAGGAGAAAGGTAGGTAGTAAAAGACATGAAGTATTCTACTTGGTTTACATTCTCTAAGATATATCCAATGATCATGCATGGTAATGTTCATGTGCACTAAAATCACTAATATCTCGCTAATTAAAAATTAAAAATATAGATCATAATAAATGATTCTCTTGGTTCACTACCATGTATATATGGATAACTCACAACTCTCCTTTATCAATGAACTCAATTCTCTAATTGATAAAATTTCTCTTCTACTCCTAATGTTAATTGATATAATCAATAGTAATGGTGTTTCACATTAGAACATGAGTTTTTTAATATCTAGAGAGGGAATGTTGATATTGGAATAACACCTAGTTCATATGTACCCCTTCCATATGATATTTAGAATTTTTCTTTTTTCTTTTTTTATCATATGAATATTTAATTTCACATATAGATATATCGTTCATCTATACATGAAATGTTTTTTAAATATTAACCATAATGTCTATTACCTCTGTAATAATGAATGCATGAATTACGTTCTTAAAACAATTACCCAAATCATCCATAAATTGATGGTTGTAGTTACTATAAATTCATTTTGGTGTTATTACATGGTTGTATGGGTATTATTTGATCATAAAAACAAAATGTAACATAAAATGGTGAAATTAATGAGTTGATTTTCCCCCAATATATTGAGAACCATTCCCATATCCTTTTTCTGTAATACAATTTCCATAGATGGTTTTTCTTAGAGCCATGGCCTTAAACGTAGACCTAGTGTGACTCCTCGAGGATCACATGTGAACACTCAGACCACACCACCATACTCCATACCTATAGTGTGCCTTCCCATGACTATCATGTGAATATATATACTAAAAAACATGTAAAATGGTTTGGACATTCCTATGATAACAATTTTAACTATATCCATTCAATGTATAACATATTCTCATCCATCATATCCAGTAAAAGTCGTGTTGTAGAACTATTATCAATATTTCCTCAAACATGGAATATTACATAAATTTAACTATGGTCATTATGTCATGTTTTATTGTAATCCATCCTCTCGACCAGGGATTCTGTTTTCCACAATGTGGTCCTAGATGTTTTAAAATCTCGCTTCATCCAAGATGTAAAACTCGTTCCTTTATCACCACATGAAGAATCCTATATAAATAATTTCAACAAAAACAATCCAAACACCATTATATAGAAATTTTCTGACATTTTACTTCCTTAAAAAAAATCATTGTTCATCTTATCACCTTCAGCCTCAACTGTGTGACTAACTACTAGGTTCTTATCTATATTCTTAAGGGCTAATGGGAATATGTAAAAAGTGGATAATGACCTGATGATCCTGACGTAGAATCTCTTTGATGTTCTAGTTAAATAAATCATGGTGTTGTGTTAATTAATGTATGTATCTCTCATTACTTCCTGAAAGAAAAATGTCACTAATAAATTTTTTCCATATATCTTCATTTATTATTTGGTGAACTGATACCACGACTTAAATTGTAGCTAATATTCCTTCCCCAATGTCATGTTGGGCATCATCCATCTCTTATTCATAATAACCATGATGGATGAATTTGTGGATTGACTACTAACCCTTAGATAATGTGGAAGCATCACCATACTGTTCTATATTAGAATCCGAATAAGTTGTTCCATTATCGTCTTGTTCCTCAAAACCGTGATGACATGTTTTAATGGATCATTTTTATAATGATCTTTTCCATAGCAGTTTTTGTACCACGTCAAAAGATTATTGCATGATATACTTCTTGTTGATCAACCCCAAACTCTTATATAAATGGTTAATTAATCAACTTCTAGGAATATCTTCATGATTCTAATGTTAAAATATACTGGTTTCACTCAATTTCCAAACATTCCACCCTTTATAAGAAAAGTTGGTGATCAAAGAGCACTCATTTTTCTTCAAAAAAATATGTGATAAATAAATTCTAGGACTATTTTCGATAGTTTCTGGGTATATAGTATAAAAATTTCATTGAAGTCATCCCATGGACATACAAAAAAGGAATTTCAAGTCCTCACACCCATCAAAAGAAGTAGGTCCATTAATCTCTCGATTCTATCTATACCTTGGATAATACTTGACATCAAGGAAATGAGTATCACAGGACTGAAAGGGTGCATTGTTACCCTGGATCACCCTTTCTTGAAAATTTCTAGGAGTATTTCAAGGACTTGTGGTAGGATTAAGGAATAGAAATATGAATTTTTAGACATGTACATCCTTGTAAAGCATTGAAGGTGGTGTCTTACAATTCAACCATGAACTCAGTTGTGGACACGATGTTTTTGAACATGTTATTCTGTATGATATTTCCATAAAAAAATTTATCACTATTAATATATTCATAAATTTACATGTTATAATTTTAAAGATAGAACGTGGTATATCTTTGGTTATAGAGCATCTGACTTAGGATTTTATTGATCCTAGAAATGTTAATGTGGAGGCACCGATGAACATAAACATTTCCAAACATTATTAAGACGTAGAGGGGTTATATATAACCTATATGAGTATTCCTTTTTATTATATGTATATATATATATATATTATAGTTATATATACAAGGATTTATATAAGTTTTATACATTGTAGGTGGTTATAAAGTTCCACTAACAAGAGAAGTGAATCCAAAATAGAGAGTTCTGATGAAAGTTTGTAAATATTATTGATAATGTTATATATAAATGAAGTGGCATGCTTAAATTATTGAGGGGGTTTTCCTTAATAAGGATTTTAGAAGTCTCAGATGGTAGAGATAGGGGTTTTTATTAGAATCTAAAGAAATATTTTGTTGGTTGGGTGATTGTGAATCTTCCATAGATCATCCAACCTCAAATAGTGTATAGAATCACTTGGGGCCTTAAATTAAATGGTTTATATTTCTAATCTATGAGAAGTGATTTACTCTACTTATCTGAAATGTAAACAGTATGATAGAGATATAACCTTAGGTATTGTTCATATATAAATATAATTTTCAAAAATAATTAAAATACTAATGAGATACATTGAAGGGAGAAAAGTTTAATTTATATTCCATGGTTTTTGGATAAAAGTTGACCATTATAATGAAATTGAAGGTGAAAAATAGTTGTTTCTCCCGAGAAAACTGCACATGATTCTTTCGTACCAATGTACACCCTCCCGGTATACTGGGAATAAATTTTATTATGGTGTAGACCTGATTTTCTAGTTGCTAGGGTACCTGGTTTCTTATAAAATTTCAGAAAATGATCCTCCATTATTTAGAGAGATGTGAAACATACATAGTAATTATATAGCATAAGATTTATATGGGGTATATAGGCTTATAAATCCTTCAATGGAAGACCCCATTGGTGAAATAAATTTAATCTTTAGTGAGACAATAGTCAATCTTCTATGTTCCATGGTTTTTGAAATTTTCCAATATTATGTTCCAATGATTTCCTCTAGTGTGGCCGAAACTCCTGTGAAATGTTTTAGAGGATTTCCTAGTGCCAATACATAACATCCGATCATGTTTTAAAGGCTATACATAATGAAAATTCATTTATGGAAAATGTATCCAAGGAACTAGTGGTAATGTATGTAGCTGGGGAGATTCATTCATAGGGATTAATTATGTCTCATGATTTCATGGAGTAAAATAATATTCTTATACAATATTTATGATAAGAATCATGGTTCATAATCATAAATAAAGTAGTATACAAAATTCAACAATTTTTTGAATGACCTGGGTGTTTACCTTTTGTGAGGGCCCCGGCTTATGTTGGGAATATGTGCCTAAATCAGAAGAACCCTATTTTGTGAGGCAATGCAGAGGTAAGTCAGCTTGTAAGATAGGAATTGCATCATAATGGATGTATCTAAGTATAATACCCTAAGATATTATAACATATATTTTTTAAATAAATTTAATTTCATTGATATCATGTGTTAGATATAATATCTTGTTTAAATAAACGATGATATATTATTAAAATAATATTATTTAATGTGACAAATATATTCTACATGTTAAATTTTTGGGAATAAATTGTTTCAAATGAAATATAAAATGTATATGTTTTTCAAACTAATAAAATAAATATTATTGTTATCAAATTATTAGTAATTTAATGATAAATCATTTAAATATAAAGTATTTTTTTGAAAAAAATAGTTTATATGCGCGTCATTGGGTTTTATATTAATGAAAAAAATTATTAACTATTGATGTATGAATTTAATGAACATATATATTATATATTAAAAAAATTTATCATTCATCTAATAATTTTTCAATTAATGGGATAATAATAAATTCCCTTTTTTACTTAAAAATATAATTCCTTAAAAAATCAGCTTCATCTAATTTTTTGTAGTTATTTTAAAATTAATTTTTTCTATTTTTAGAAACTATATTTCAAAAAATAATATACATTTTCTCGATAATCATATTATGTTTATCATATAGATAATTTTTTATATTGTTTTGAAAATATTAATTTTTTATAAATATTGAAAAATATGGATTTTTATTGAAAATAGTCATTTTATTTAAAGAATTTACAAAATTTAATTTTTTTCATATTGTTTTAAAAGTGAAATGAGTTAAATTATATTATTATTAACACAATTTATTTCATATGAATCAAATTTATTTCAAGTTTTGATAAAAAACATCCATCCTTATGAAAATGTTTACTTTGGAAAGCCTCATTTTCATCCCATCTACAGGATTAATTTTAAAATAAATAATATAAATAATATAAATTAAATTTGATAAAATGGATTTAAAATTTTGAATCAGAATAATTAATATTATTTAATATGGCCCACTTATTTTTTTTATTATATTTATTAGTGATTACAGTGAAAATCTTAGTTATTGTGGATCAGGTTAAAATAGGGTTTCCCGTGTCACATGTGTATTAGATAAAAATAATATTTCACACACATACGAATTTTATTTAATAAGTTTTGTTGAATATTTATATTAATTAGCGGCTTATTATCTAAAAAATTATCATTTATTATTATTCTTCGAAGAAAATTTCATAATTAAATTAACAAATAGACTAGTTAAAATGGTGAAAACTAAAATCGTAAAAGTTAGGGAATATATAGGTTAAGGAATAATATGTCTAAAACATGTTTTATTGATGGAGGATTTGATTAACCATATATTCTATAAAATCCCTTATTTTTCTATTTTGAGGCACATTGGATGAGAGTGACTTCCCATTATTAAATAGTTATGTGTGTGAATAGAAATGCCACTCCTCCTCAATTATAAAAGGCCACAAACTTCCCTAACATATTAACACCTATGAACCCATTTAAGAAAAACAATCCTGAAAAAATACCTTTCCAAAAAACCATATCCATTTTATAGATCTTTTTTCTTCCCAAAAGATCGACCCTTAGGTCAATAAGAGGAGATCCAAATGAGGTTTTTCTAACTGATGTAAGTATCATCACTAATATATTTCTTTATTTCTCCTTCTCTTAGTAACATCATTATTGTCTTAATTATTCTGATATAATGACCCATGTTTATAAAATATACATATATTTCATTTTCAAGATAGAATATATTATATCCACCTTTTTTCCATCAAATGGGAAATATAATGATTGATAACATGTACGGTAGACCACCACCTCACGAACCAATTTGATTTGATTTCTGTCACCACCTCTAAAGGATGAATATAATAATGTATTTGATGTATTTATATTCTATATTTTAAATAATTATAAATGATTAATTATGATATCACATATAAGTTCTTAAATTTCAATCTATTGGAAAATGATATTTTTGGTCATGTGTATGTGTGGATCGCTACCACCACAAAGTTATATGTTTTTATTTTATTTTAAAATGGATTGTAATAAGAGTGTATTTTAAAAAAATATGAAATATATTATATTATAAATACTTTTTAAATGTTAATTATTATTTACCTATCATTCATTCCATCCATTTTAAAATTGATATAGTGTTAATGCATTTGTATGACTTACTATCTCTATGAATGGTTTAACTCATTTTTCTATCTCTATCTTTAATGGATCAATATAAATTTTAAAGTAATCAAATTATTTATAAAATTAGTATAATGATTAAAATTATTGATATTATAGAAAAAAATTCAATGTATAGGGGTCAATATATAGTGAACCGAATTAAATATGAAAAATAAAGTAGTTATCAATGAGAATAGTAATTTTAATATTGAAATTTTAATGAACAAGTGATAAAATGTTATTATTAATTCATATAAGGTATAATATATATGAGTATGGTTATGTAATATATTTACAATATACCAATATTTATTATGAATTTTGTTCTAACATGTACTAATGATGTCGAGACATGATCGAAGGGCATTTTTCATATCTCTTTTATTTTATTGAGACATAAGCCATATTTACCAATTGAATCTTTTGTATAGTGTATATACTACCCAAAAAATTATATTAATAACAATATGATGAATTTTGTGCTTATTTAAATATCAATATAGGGTTATTTATATTATAGGTATTGTGATAAAAATGGTACCAATGTGGTAAGGTAATTTTATCCCACCTATATTTCTGTGAGACGCATGCCATATTCACCACTTAATTCTTTTATTTGGTTCATATAATGATAGTGAATTCATTTTATAATTATTATTATTAAAATTATTGGGATTTTAATATATATATATGTGGTTATTTAATACATGGGTCTTATGATTCAAAAGTTTCCAAAGTAGTAAGGGTTTTTGGATAAAATCTCTTTATATATCATTTTATTTATAAATATGATTCTGATGATAAAATCCAATGGTCTACCACTTATGAAAACCATGGATTTATTATCAACTCGTTATTACAAGACAATATATTTTTTCCTTTAATTTTTATCTCTTTAATAACTATAGAGACCAAAAGAATATTTTAATGGAAAATAGAATTTATATATCTCTTTATTCGAAAACACTTTATCATCCATGTCTATGTTTATAAATTTTTTTGAAGAGTTTTTTAAAAAATTTAAAAATATTGTTTAAAATAATCTTAACCATTTTTGAAATTTTAAAAAATTAAAGTTATATATTTTTTGTTCTCTTCAGTATTTCACTTTTGAATTTTATCAAATGTGTGAAAGGATTCATAGATTTAATGTGTATGACATGAATGGTATGTTCCACCATCATAACCTCCCATTAATTTATAGCATTCCTTACATATCAAAAAGTTTATTATCATAAAATATTCAAGTTAATAATTTTATTTTTTTATATTAATGAAGTTATTTCTAATTGGAAATGGTATTTTCCTCAAGAATGTTTTAGTGATCATTATACGTAATTTATATTCATCATCTTCAACAATTGTTGTTGTTACATATGTTTAATTGGGGTCATTATCCAATTTTTACAAACTTATTCTTTATCTATATGGTTTTTTATTATGATGAAAAAATATTTTTGAAACCAATTTATTTTCTAATGGTTATTCTAATATGGATAGATGAAATATTTATGTAACCTTATATCATCTATTGGGATATGTTGTGATGATATGATGAATTTTTAATGATTTTGTGGCACACATATGTATTGTATTCCTTATGTTATAGATGTTTCTATTATAAACTATGTAATCATTGTTATGTTATATGTTGAGGATGGGGTAACATGTTATATCCCTATAATTCATTGGGTAATGATATATAACTCATGAGTTATTTATATAATACATGAACCAAATTTCATGTTCATAGTATCATGCATGAACATGGTTTAATGTCCATAAGGTTATGTGGGGTTGTGGTTTCATGTCCATATGATTATTTTTTAACCTGATTTCATGTCTATATGGATATTTTTGGACCATTTTTCCGGTCCATTAGTGTAACTCCCAAAGATTTTATGTTTTTTTAATTAAATTTAACTTCTTCCATAGCTTGTGTTACACGTAATATTCAGTTTTAAAAAACCCTGACTAATTATTTTATTTATTATTTAAATATGATTGATATTATCAAAACATTAAACTTTACAACATGAATAATAACAAAAATATTTTTAATATAATATATAATGATTTTATATATTGAAATCAGATTGAAAAACTGAAATTATTTTATAGTAATTCCTTGAAGTATTCCAGAAATATTAATTCCTAAAAAATGTATTTATTTATTTTTGTGAAAAAAATAAACATTTATAAATTTTTATACACAAAAAACAACATTTTTTAAATCAACATGTCAAAATTAGCTTATGGATAATTGTTAGGATTTTTCTAAAAGATTAACTTTTCAAACAATAGTGAATAATACTAGTTTATATAGAAAAAATCTTATTCATTTAAGTAATTTTTAAATTTAATTTTATTTTAAAATAGTTTTAAAAGTAAAATGAGTTAAATTATATATCTATTATTACAGTATAGTTCATTTTAATCAATTTTATTTTGTACATTGAAACAACATATTTTTTAATTTTTAAATAATTTTTCCCACTTTTATGAGTTTAGTTTTTAATAAAAATAATTTATATTATATAATATGGTTATATAAATTTTATGTCTGAAGTAATATTAAAAAATTAAATATTAATTATCTCAGTTAAGGAGAATATCGATTTATTATGGGTCTGAACTAAATATAAAATGTGTAAATAAAATATAAACATGTTAAACAACCATTGTATAGACCTATATCGAACTTATAAGTTGTAAGGTTTCATAATAACCCTTTTTATTTCCTTGTTTCATGTAAAAAATATAGGTAAACCTTTTTCTTTTCTAAAATTCCATGATTCCCTCTCCCCCACTTATAAACGGCCAACTTCTTTCTTCTCCACTTCACACATCAAAAAACATTTCATTCTTCCAAGATGTTCCCAAATATATTCCTCATATCAATCCCCACATCCTAGAGGCCATTATTGCTTCAAAAATCCAATCTATTAATGATTTAGGTTAATCTAAAAAAAGGTTGTCAAAAGAAGAGGTAATATAAGGCCCCAGCCGTAAACCTTACTTATTCTTGAGTTATTAAAAGATTACACATGTAGGATCTTTTCCGGTTTAGAGTTTTAGAGAATTAAATCATAAAACTTTCATTACATTCCACATATAAACAAAGTGGTTACATAAAGATAGTATTCTTCTTTCCCATCAATAGAAACATTTTTAAAATAAAACATGGATTCTTTCTTGACACTTCCTTGACACTATCATCATATTATGTACCTTTCCCTTGACCTGTGAAAAAAATTTCAAAAAAACTTGGGATGAGCATAAAAATCTCAGTAAGGGATATAAAAATATGTGGAAAGGAAACATGGGTAAAAATATACATAATAATTAAATCATACTTTACCCATAAAACATAAGCACTTTAACATACCTCATCAAATCATGAATAAATCATAGACATCATAAAACATAATGGTATCTTGAGGCATTCATAACATTCTTACGTAGGGAGTAACCCTCTTGGTTACGTTTGGAATACCCATCACAGTATATTCCCTAAATCTCTTCGGAGAAACATTAACGTTTCACTCCTTTGTGTTACCCAATGCATTGGAGAGCTATATCGGGTTCACCCGCCCTTAGTTTATCACGGAACCACCCATCTTCATAATAATGCCCCAGAACCTCAACATAATCGTATCACATAAAACATGCATAAAGGAAACATAACATTTCCACCTTTCAATCACAAGATATAAATACAACACATTTATATAAAAACATTATGAAAACCATTTTCAATACCAAGATAAAATAAAAGTAAAACGTGGTATTTATTTTTCTTTTAAAAAAAGGTATGGCTTGTAGAGGAAGTTGAAACTCAAATAATGGTCACGGCGGCAGAGAGGTCGTTGTCACCGCATACGTACGACAAAAACATTCCCAATTGTCATTTAGTAAATGCTTCGTATAAAAAATACTCCTTTTGAATAAACGTAAAAGTCAAACTAGTTTATACACGATATAAAAGAAGGTTGTGTATAAAACAAAATATGCCTCAATGAAAGGAGATTGAGACGAAGTCCCATACCTCAGGTCCGACATGACTCGATCGTTCTTTAATGTCCTGAATAATAAACTTGAGTTAATTTATACTTTCTTAAGAACCTTTTTTTATGTTCATTATTCCATTTATATCACTTATTTCCATGTCATGAACACTATGTAATTATTTAAGTTAATAACGGTCGTTTTAACGATCATTGGTACTTGAGTCAAAAATAAACCCTTTATAATTACAAGTTTTTCATGTATCCATTATATCCAGAATGGTATTCATGATGTAGATATCATATATGTCATATATATCTAGTACATGCATGCATTTATAATATTACATAATCATTTAGAGGTAAGGAATGAAATGCACCGTTCATGGAGACGTTAAGCCGTACGTACGCATGAACGCTACTTTCATTTCAATTTAGAATTTTATAGAATGGAATCATAATGATATGAAGGTATATTATAATTCTAGTGTAATATCATATATATAGTATCATAACTCCATCCTTTATACGTCTCACATATGGTATTTAACGAATCAAATCACTTTGAGGGGGCGGTAGTACGCACTTCCTTAAATGAAGATGTCGCGTTTACCCATAATGGGAACCATAAAGGTATGCCCAAAATGAAAAATACAGAAGCTTAAGGAAAACATAAACATATTATATATCATATATAAATATAGTGACATCTTAATGGCCACCTTTTAAGGTGTTAAAATAATGTTGAACAATCATCGTTTCGGGAGGCATAAATTCGCCATCCACAGAAATAGTATGTTCATTAACCATTAGATGTAGGTGTGTGTAAGTGTATATCGAATACTTCTTATAAAAACATCCTAGTATATTGAAGATACTGGATTTGTTACAAAATAAATGAATAAAAAGGGTTTAGGGGGTTGGAGAAGCAAAATAAAACAAAAGGACTCAAGTGAATACATTACCATAAAATCGGGTAACTCCCGTTGGTTTGATCTCAAAGGCTTCCTTGGGAAGACTTCTGCCCAAACTGAGGCTTCAAGGAGTAATAGAGGGAAGTGGAGAGACAAAATGGGCAGGGTTTGGCCGATCCAAAAGCTTTGGAAGTGTGGGTAAGGAGGTAGAGGTGGGGGCCTTTTAGAAGAGGAGAGGAGGGGCACTCTTGGAAAGTAAAGAAATGTTACTTTATTTTCAAATGGGTTTCGGATTTTAAAGGTCACACATTGATATAATTCGAGGATAATGTGATAAGGGTTCGAAATATACCCACCCAATAGGTTTTGGACTTGTGTAGGTCTTAGATTTTACATTATCATTCCATTTTATTTAAATCGTCAAATAATGAGGTCATCGCTGCATCATTATGATGTCATAAATAATTTAATTTATATAATGTCTAAATATTATAAAAAAAATACTATGATGTATAAAATATTTTTAGATTTCCAATGACTATTTATAGGCCAAAAGATCATTTATGTAGACAAAATTAAAAATATTTTACTTAGGTGATAAATTCTTTCTTAAATTTAACATTCTTTAAAAAATAAAAAGATAAAAAGTCACTTTCTCACAAAAGTGATTTCATGGGGCCCCCAAGTTTGGCACAAGGCATACCATGGTCGTCCATGAGACAACCAGTAGCCTTAGGACACATTTTGGTGTCATTTTTTGTTAGGAACCAGCCCTGGTCGACCCTGCACCGGTCACCCGAGTCGGTCCGCGACAAGTCCCGAGGAGCGTTCCCGATCCCCCCGGGATGGCAACAAGTGCCAGGCATTAAAAATTTCAATAGTTGGGAACGATTTCAGCCCAAACTAAAAACATGATCAAAATAAAAAATATAAACTAAACAAACAGACAAAAAAATAAAGACATAAACAAAACTACTCCACGACATACCTCCACGTGACCTCGCGGGTCACACCCCAACTACAACCAACGTCGCTCCCACACTGTGCGACTCATTCCAGGAAAACTTGAACACAAGGAACCTACAACTGAAATGATAAAAGATATGCGTGAGCACAAAAGTGCTCAGTAGGTGATCCCCACAACAAATCTCAAAGCACTGCCAGTAAATAAATAATCTACATATTCCAGGTTTGAACTACAATATATAAAAGTAAGCTCTCATAAAGTTTCACATCAAAACTAAAACTCAAGAAACTTACTTATTCTTTTCCAAAAATTATATTTCCTTTCATTAGTTCAAAACTCATTTAAAAAGCAAAGGAGTGTTACATTTTCAAATCTTACACAAAGAGAATAAAGCATTTTCATTTGAAAACCATTTTCCCAAAGTCTAACAGTATAGGCTGTGAAGGATGACTGAAAGTAAACAAGTAGAGAAAACAAGTGCATGTAAAGGTAAAAAAGCAAGGAAAACCAAGTGAAAGTAAAAAATTATCCATAAGTTATCATCAATAACCATGGGCGATCCTAAACATCCCTAGAAAACCCCTGGACATACTCGGGTTCAGACAACCGTCGGCATGGTACTCTATAGTCAATAACCAACTGGCCACCCTAACAGCCAACCAATGGCACGCCCCACAAGGCCTTACCTACCAAGGGGGGACTAACCCATCTAATCGGGGTTATCCATCAACCATCACTCGATTCTCTAAAGGATGCCCAGGAACCCACGGTGGTTTTAATAACGCTGTGTAAGTGGGAGGCCCTCGCCCGCGTGACTCATCTCACCGCACTTGCCAACCCCTTACACGGACATCGCTACACGACAACCCTCGATGGGAAGTCCCCCTGTAGAGATTTCCTCATAAGTACATATATATATATATATATATGTATAATCACTTCACATTTAATAAAGTGCCAATCGGGCTGTCATATCATTTACATTTTGACCATTTAATACTAAAGCATTTCTAAAGGAATATGACAGATGCCATTTTATTTAAAACTAGAAACACACTTAGAACTTTATTTAAGAAACCCAAATCAGTTTATTAAACCTAAAACACATTGGTTTCACAAGTAGAATCATTTTCCCAATATCCAAACGCACCCCACTTTTATCAAGAGCCAAACGGGCCTTTAATCACTTTTTGAAGGAATACTATTTCTCAAATGAAATCCAAAATTTTAATCACGCGTCAAAGGAAACCATTTTTCAACAACCAAGAACCACACTTAAGTTTCCAAAAATCATGTTTAAAGGTCACACGACATTTTCTCTAATCAAGGTTCTAAGAAAAACACCATTTTCCATAAACAATACACCTGTCATTTTACACACACCAAAACCGTTTCAAAACCCAATTCAACATGATCTTCATATTTCATAAAGAACTCATTTAGCAATATCACCAGGAAAGCACACACCATTAAAACCAAGAAAAATACTTCCATTGAAATACTAGAAATAAGCAGAGCAGACCACCACATTATAAATTACTACTTAATAATACTTTTAAATTTACTGAAAGAAAATAAAAGACAAGAAATAAATAAATTCAACATTTAAAGGAGAGTGCAATGGGAGACCTACCTCAGCTTGAAATCCAAACGCACGGTGTGTCTCACCTCCCACAAACGCACAAACACACGCACGTTGACGACCACAGTATCGTGAGGTTATCTCGCCAACTCGCCGCATCGAACGCACAACAATTAAAATCACATAACCACCGACTAATAATAATTCATATAAAAAATAATATATATATATCTATATATAGATATATATATATATATATATACACAAAAATATATAAACGTTGATATAAAATAATTGGGGTAAGAAACGAGGCAAACCTCACCTAAAATCGCAAACCGAACACGATGACGTAGAACACCCCACGGAGGTGCATACGCGCTCGCAAGCTGAAGACCTTCACGTTGCGGAATTAATCCGCCAACGTACTGCACAAAACAAACAATTAATCAACCTACCACAAAATATAAATATATATATAATCACATGACACAAAACTCACCTCGGCGTAGAGACGCGCTCGACCCACGGGGTCGCGCAACAGTTAAAGGGGCGGCGCGCACTGGAAGGGAGACCGTCATAGGTCGCGCGCTGATTATCGGGTGCGTCGTTGCCCGGCGCAAGACGGTGGCGGCTGGCCGGGCCACGGAAAGGCGGTGTGCGACCTCCCAACGGTGTGGCGGAGCTGGTCGGAGTGCCGAAAAGGACCGGGGAACGCCGACAGGCGGTGCCAGAGCGAAGCAAGGGTGCCGACGGAGATGGGGAACACCGGCAGGGTCACTAGAACAGGGCAGGGGCACCGGAACGACGCCGGACAGCAAAATTGGGTTGCCAGAAGGAGAGCCCGAGGGTTTGTCGGGATGCCGAAACGGCAGTAGAGGGTGCTGGCTCGATCGGGGCTCGCCGGAAGGGTTAGGAGGGGTGTCGGAAGGGGGTCGAGGGCTGCTGGCCAGTAGGGGGCTTGCCGGAGGTGCGGCAGCCGGAACGGGAGCCGGACGGGGGGTGCGACAAGGTGAAAGGAAGTTGGGCGGTGCGGGCCGCCGGACGCCGGAGAGGAGGCCGGAACAGGGGAGGTGCCGGAGGCCGGGTTCAGCGGGGGTGAGGCCGGCGGTGCAGGCCACCGGAGAGGGGGGGTGCGGGCAGCAGGCACCGGAGGAAGGGGAGGTCGGCGGTCGGCTAGAGGAGGCGGCAGGGGCATGACGACGGGAGTTGGGCACGACGAGGAGGCCGGGACGGCGAGGATGGGGAGCAGGGACGCTGGGAGTTGGTGCACCCGGGACGGCGGAGGGAGCCTTGCAGGGGCCAGGACGCCGGTGGCAGGGAGCAGGGAGGGAGGTGCGGTGGTCGGTGTGGCGATCTGCGGGCGGTGGAGGGCATCAGGGCGACAAGTCGGCGAGGCGGAGGGAGGTGGCTGGGAGAGGGGAGCTCGCAGGAGGAGGGAGAAGAAAAACGGGGGACATAGAGAGAGCGGGGGGGGGGGGGGGGTGGGGGGGGGGGCTGGGTAGATTAGGGTTAGAAAAAAAATATATATTTATATATCTAAGAAAATAATAATAATAATAATAATAATAATAATAATATAATAATAATAATAGTATAATGATAATAAAATAAAAATTAGTTAATTATAATAATTATTATTATTATCAAATATTTAAAATAATAAAATCTCTTATAAAATCACACATATATATATTTATACATATATTGATATAGATATATACCTATAAACATATAAATGTAAATTAAATAAACATATACATATATAATCATATATATAGACATAAACATATATAAACATATATGTTTATATATATAGACATATATATATATACATTAGTATACCCATATATAACCATATATAAAAATACTACAATAATGATAATACAGTTTAAATGGTAATAATAATAGAATATCAACATGAAAATTTTAATATTAAAATGTCGGGTGAACACACGGTCACCCGGGCTAAATGCACGGTCACCGCTAACGATGCGGTGACCACGCACCGGCGCGAAACCGCCAACACAACTAAACTTCAAAAAAAATTAATCCGAGACCAAGAAAGAAGAAAAAAATAATGACATCTGCGGTCGGGGTGTGACAATTCTCCCCACCACAGACACTTTCTGCCCCCAGAAAGTCACCAAGACAAAAGTCAGCCAAAATTCAAGTCTATGCCCAAACAGAACTAAAGGAACTGAAGAGAACTGAGATTCCCAGGATGACCTTACTCCACATAGGTCACACCCAACCCATTCAAAAAAACTGAGATTCAAGGTTGATGGGAGAACACAAAGGGGTTCTCCCCACCACAAGAGCTCAACTTGTACAGAAAATTTCACCATCTAAATAGAAAATACTAGGAAAGGGGGGTCGATGTGGGAACTCCCAACCGGTTGAAACCAACTCTTATAGCACGAGTGAAAAAAAACACCTTCGTCGAAACATTGAATCCTCGACTAGAGTCAACAAACTTCAACACCAAGGATAACCCCCAGAGAAATATTTAACCAAACATCAAATTGGAGACATGATCCATTGAAGTCCATGGATCATAACCACATCTGACAAGCATAGCTGACCTGAGGTCAAACCACACAAAGGTCGAACACACTCTTAAGAAATACACATGAATCAGAATACCACATCCACACGACAAGTATCCTTAGATTATCATAGAACAATTCCATCGTCACTTATAGAAAAAAAATGCATTTAAAACGCTGTTGAAAATTTAATAGCAGGAAAACAAGTATGAAATGGTTTTTAATTGTTCCACCATCAATAAGAAAAACCGAACCCGGACCAAGGCTTCACCCCTGGGAACTCTTGACTGTGCGCGAGCTTCACCCCAAGACCAGTGGTTGGGGCTCTGATGGCTGAAGCATCTTCTGCCTCACAGTCAGGTACTAATGTTCTCCCATCACGGCGTCCTCTTTAAGCAATGCTTCCTACAAAATTTATCCAGATGACCCAGACGGCTGCATCTATGACACTTATTCGTAGGGTTGCGACAAGACGGCTTTAAATGCCCGAAATGACCACACTAATAGCACACCACTTAACAATCTGATGAACTGGGAGCTGGGACCAAGGGGGATAACTCTTGAGGAACAGGTATCTCTGGTGTATTTTCCACACAAGAGGGGGAACTCTTACGAACAACCGGGGATGCTGGAGTACTAACCAACTGTGTTCTGGAAACCAACTCAGCCAAAAATGCTTCCTCCACCAGCTTCTCGAATCAAAGGTCTTCAGGAGGGAGGACTCGCTCCTTGATCTCTAGACGAAGACCCCCGGTGAAAAGAGAGACCTTCATGAGCTCATGCGATGCTACCTCTGGGGAAAAGGAAATCAGTTCCTTGAAATGGTCAACATATGCCTTCACCGTCCATTGGCCTTGTTGAATAAGCAGAAGCTCTCTCTTTTTCTCCAGTTTCACTTCCTCAGGTACAAACCGTTGGATGAAAATGATTTTAAAGACATCCCACATCATTCAAACTTGTGTTGATGATGGGGTAACCATCTTCCACTGGTCCAGAGCTGGACCCTCAAACAACCCCATAATTGCATGAACCTTAACATTATCGGGAGTTCCCAACGTTCTAAAGAAACTCTCCACTCCCTCTAGCCATTTCACTGCCTCTAACGGACCCTAACCACCATGGAGAATAGGCAAAGTCTGATAAGGACCAATCTGAATCCTTAGAGACTTTTATGGGCGGCATTTCCTGAGAGACATATAAAACACAAAGCCAAAACCAGTGTCAAAACAAAGCAACATCAATAAAAGCGCCTTTATTAAAAACAGTCAGTACAAAGACCAAACAAACACAAACACAAACCAAAATAAAATCTCTTTTTTTTTAAACCCCTTTTTATTTTAGACTTTAAAACCACCCTTTTTCAAGACTACTTTCCAAAACCAATACACTTTCAAACCAAAAACTTTCCTAAACTGTTTCCCCTTTAAAACCAATTTAGAAAACAAGGTCAAGCCTTTAATTTCAAATACACACCCAGGTAATCTCATGAACCGTTGCACATGTCTTCATCCACTGTCCAATAATACACGCACCAACACGCAATTTTGTTTTCCATGCATTCTCACACATGTGAAAACGTTCATAAAGAGGACCTGGGGTTTCATCCCGAACCATTATCGACCAACTTCAAGCAACATTGAATTTGAAATTCAAGAGATTTCAGTTTTAAAACCCATTTCGTACATTTAAAGTCATTTAAAATAAACCAGTCCAATTTTTCAAAAACCAATTTCATTTTCCAACAACGTACTCACACAGACCAAAACAAAAGCAGCATCCAAATTTGCATCAACCACTGGGGTGAGGGACTAGTAGTCACGCTCAACCTGGTGACATGGTAGTGGTCCATGTCCCAAGCCAGTGTCGACCACTAGGAGTAATTCAAACAGTGTACTCAGACTCCACATGGGTCACTACTCCATGTGAAATCATGACGTAACGTCAGCTTGCCTCCGTTGTCATCTCTCAATCTAAGACAAACTAGAAAAAGACAAAGACAGAATTCCTGGACTACCCCTGGCGACTCGAGGTGCGGGACGGGCGAGGGTTCATGACGTCCTTCCCGTACCTACCTCTCGAGTCCCGACAGTCCTAATATCCACCTACCAGACAACCCAAATAACAAGAAACTGCCTCTGAGACCATTTTTTCACGAACCAGCGCGGGTCGACCCTGAACAGGTCACCCGAGTTGGTCTGCGGCAAGTCCTGAGGACCGTTCCCAATCCCCCTGGGATGGCAAAAAGTTTCGGGCATTAAAAATTTCAATCGTTGGGAACGATTTCATCCCAAACTAAAAACATGATCAAAAGAAAAAATATAAACTAAACAAACAGACAAACACTAAAGACATAAAAAAAACTACTCCACGACATACCTCCACGTGACCTCGCGGGTCACCCCCAACTACAACCAACGTCGCTCCCACACTGTGCGACTCAAGCCAGGAAAACTTGAACACAAGGAACCTACAACTGAAATGATAAAAGATAGGCGTGATCACAAAAGTGCTCAGTAGGTGAGCCCCACAACAAATCCTAATGCACTGCCAGTAAATAAAGAATCTACATATTTCAGGTTTGAACTACAATATATAAAAGTAAGCTCTCATAAAGTTTCACTTGAAAACTAAAACACAAGAAACTTCCTTATTCTTTTCCAAAAATTAGATTTCCTTTCATTAGTTCGAAACTCATTTAAAAAGGAAAGGAGTGTTACATTTTCAAATCTTACACAAACAGAATAAAGGATTTTCATTTGAAAACCATTTTAACAAAGTCTAACAGTATAGGCTGTGAAGGATGACTGAAAGTAAACAAGTAGGGAAAACAAGTGCATGTAAAGGTAAACAAGCAAGGAAAACCAAGTGCAAGTAGAAATAAACCCAAAGTTAACAGCAATAACCATGGGCGATCCTAAACATCCCTAGAAAACCCTTGGACGTACTCGGGTTCAGACAACCTGCCGGCATGGTACTCTATAGTCAATAACCAACTGGCTGCCCTAACAGCCAACCAGGGGCAGGCCCCACAAGGCCTTACCTACCAAGGGGGGACTAACCCGTCTAATCGGGTTTAGCTAGCAACTGTCACTCGATTCTCTAAAGGATGCCCAGGAACCCACGGTGGTTTTAATAACATTGTGTAAGTGGGAGGCCCTCGCCTGCGTGACTCATCTCACCGCACTTGCCAACCCCTTACACGGACATCGCTACAGGACAACCCTCGAAGGGAAGTCCCCCTGTAGATATGCCCTCACAAGTACGTATATATATATATGTATAATCAATTCACATTTAATAAAGTGCCAACTGGGCTGTCATATCATTTACATTTTGACCATTTAATACTAAATCATTTCTAAAGGAATATGACACACGCCATTTTATTTAAAACCAGTAACACACTTAGAACTTTATTTAAGAAACCCAAATCAGCGTATTAAACCTGAAACACATTGGTTTCACAAGTAGAATCATTTTCCCAATATCCAAACACACCCCACTTTTATCAAGAGCCAAACGGGCCTTTAATCACTTTTTGAAGGAACACTATTTCTCAAATGAAATCCAAACTTTTAATCACGCGTCAAAGGAAAACATTTTTCAACAACCAAGAACCACACTTAAGTTTCCAAAAATCAAGTTTAAAGGTCACACGACATTTCCTCTAATCAAGGTTCTAAGAAAAACACCGTTTTCCATAAACAATACACCTTCCATTTTACACACACCAAAACCGTTTCAAAACCCAATTCAACATGATCTTCATATTTCATAAAGAACTCATTTAGCAATATCACCAGGAAAGCACACACCATTAAAACTAATAAAAATACATCCACTGAAACACTAGAAATAAGCATATCAGACCACCACATTATAAATTACTACTTAATAATACTTTTAAATTTACTGAAACCCAATAAAAGACAAGAAATAAATAAATTCAACATTTAAAGGCGAGTGCAATGGGAGACCTACCTCAGCTTGAAATCCAAACGCACGGTGTGTCGCACCTCCCACAAACGCACAAACACACGCACGTTAATGACCATAGTATCGCGAGGTTATCTCGCCAACGCGCTGCATCGAACGCACAACAATTAAAATCACAGAACCACCGACTAATAATAATTCATATAAAAACTAATATATATATATATATATATATAAAGATTTATATATATATACACACAAAAATATATAAACATTGATATAAAATAATTCGGGTAAGAAACGAGGAAAATCTCACCTAAAATTGCAAACCGAACACAACAACGTAGAACACCCCGCGGAGGCGCATACGCGCTCGCAAGCTGAAGACCTTCGCGTTGCGGAATTAATCCACCAACATGCTGCACAAAACAAACAATTAATCAACCAACCACAAAATATAAATATATATATAATCACATGACACAAAACTCACCTCAGCGTAGAGACGCGCTCGAACCACGGGGTCACGCGACAGTTAAAGGGGCGGCGCGCACCGGTAGGGAGACCGTCAGATGTCGCGCGCTGATTATCGCTCGCGCCGCTGCCCGGCGCAAGACGGTGGCGGCAGGCCGGTGCATGGAAAGTGGGTGCATGACCTCCCAACGGTGTGGCGGAGCCGGTCGGAGTGCCGGAAAGGACCGGGGAACGCCGGAAGGCGGTGCCGGAGCAAAGCAAGGGTGCCGGCGGAGATGGGGAACACCGGCGGGGTCGCTGGAACAGGGCAGGGGCGCCGGAACGACGCCGGAAAGTAGAAGTGGTTCGCTGGAAGGAGAGTCGGAGGGTGCGTCGGGATGCCGAAATCGTAGCAGAGGACGCTGGCTCGAGCGGGGCTTGCCAGAAGGGTTAGGAGGGGCGTCAGAAGGGGGTCGTGGGCTGCTAGCCGGTAGGGGGGGCTTGCCGGAGGTGCGACAGCTGGAACAGGAGCCGGACGGGGGGTGCGACGAGGCGAAGGGAAGCCGGGCGGTGAGGGCCGCCGGACGCCGGAGCGGAGGCCGGAACAGGGGAGGGGCCGGAGGTCGGGTTCAGCGGGGGTGAGGCCGGCGGTGTGGGCCGCCGGAGTGGGGGGTGCAGGCAGCAGGCACCGGAGGAAGGGGAGGTCGGCGGTCGGCTGGCGGAGGCGGCAGGGTCACGGCGACGGGAGTCGGGCGCGACGAGGAGGCCGGGACAGCGAGGATGGGGAGCGGGGACGCCAGGAGTTGGTGCACCCGGGACGGCGGAGGGAGCCTTGCAGGGGTCGGGACGCCGGCGGCAGGGAGCAGGGAGGGCGGCGCGGTGGTCGGTGCGGCGAGCCGTGGGAGGTGGAGGGTGTCGGGGCAACAAGTCAGCGAGGCGGAGTGAGGTGGCTGGGAGAGGGGAGCTTGGAGGAGGAGGGAGAAGAAAAACGGGGGAGATAGAGAGAGGGGGGGGGGGCTGGGTAGATTAGGGTTAGAATATATATATCTATCTATCTATCTATCTAAGAAAATAATAATAATAATAATAATAATAATAGTAATAATAATAATAATAATATAATAATATTATTATTATTATAATGATAATAAAATAAAAATTAGTTAATTATAATAATAATTATTATTATCAAATATTTAAAATAATAAAATCACTTATAAAAACACACATATATATATATATTTATACATATATATATAGATATATACCTATAAACATATAAATGTAAATACAATAAACATATACATATATAATCATGTATATAGACATAAACATATATAAACATATATATTTACATATATAGACATATATATATATATATATACATTAGTATACCCATATATAACCATATATAAAAATACTACAATAATGATAATACAATTTAAATTGTAATAATAATAGAATATCAACATGAAAATTTTAATATTAAAATGTCGGGAGAACACACGGTCACCCAGGCTAAATACACAGTCACCGCTAACGATGCGGTGACCGTGCACCGGCGCGAAACCGCCAACACAACTAAACATCAAAAAAAAATTAAACCGGGACCAAGAAAGAAGAAAAAAATAATGACATATGCGTTCGGGGTGTGACATTTTATATTATCATGATATTATTTTATTATCCTTAACTACCCGATTACTCAATAATCAAGATAATTAAAGATAATTACCGTTGTTACTATTCATAATGTCCAAAAACAAGAGTCTTAATTAAATAATTTGGACCTTCTGATTCCAAATATGTAATCCATTTTACCAAATTCCAAAAACATAAATTTCAATAATTTATTTAAAAATAATTCCCGTTGTCAAATCAAATAGCGAGTTTTTTTGGAACAATATCTATGAAAAGTTCGGCATTAGTTTATGACCAATTTCAAAGTGAAATTAATCCTAATGACTAACATTGGATTAAATGGTAAAAATATATTCAGATTACACTTTAGGACCAATTAAAAATATAATCTAACCATATAATTAAATTAAATGAAAAAGCAGTTTTGATGTAAAATGCAGTATTTTTCACTATTCATTAAAAAATGAACATTGTCAGAAAAATACCAAAAAATTATCCAACGTAAATTTCAATGTCTCAATCATAATGAATATGTTTATTTTGACAAATATATGTTATAAAATTGTCAAAAGTTTGATTTAAAAATGGTTTGCCATCAAAAGGCAGTAAAACAATCTTTTAAGAATATTAGTGTATTCCATGCTTAAGATTGGATTTATTATCATTTTAAGCCTCTAAAACACTATCTAATTCATTAATAGACATAGATAAAAATATCTATTATTCATTACTTACTTGAGATGTTATATCCTTCCCCCCTTTAGAAAATTGCGTCCCCGCAATTTATTTACTTATCAAATAAATGGGGGTACTTATCCCTCATTACATTTTCAGATTCTCATGTTGCATCTTTCATCATGTGGTTTTTTCACAAAACCTTTACCTAATTAATCACCTTATTCCGTAACACTTGCTTCCTGTGGTCAAGAATCTGGACTAGTTGTTTCTCATAAGATAGGTTCTCTTCCAGCTGAACTACCTCTAGACTCAAAACATGAGATGGATCTGGCATGTACTTTCTCAGCATCGAAACATGAAAAACATTGTGTACCTGAGATAAACTCAGAGGTAAAGCCACCCGGTATGCAACTGATCCAACTCTCTCCAAAATTTCATATGGTCCAATGAACCTTGGACTCAGATTTCCTTTCTTACCAAATCTCATCACACTTTTCCATGGTGAGACTTTGAGAAAAACAAGATCACCTACCTCAAAATTTAGATCCTTCCTCCTGTTGTCTGCATAACTCTTCTGCCTACTCTGAGCTGTTCTCATGTGTTTCTGTATCAGCTGAACTTTTTATGCCATCTCTTTTACCAATTCTGGTCCCATCAGCTTTCTTTCGCCCACTTCATCCCAATAAGCTGGAGTTCGACACCGCTCCCATATAACGCCTCAAATGGTTCCATCTGTATACTGGAATGGAAACTGTTATTATATGAAAATTCAACCAAAGAAATATGTTGGTCCAAACTTCCTTGATAATCCATCGAACAAGCTCTTAGCATATCCTCCAAGGTCTGAATTGTTCGTTCTGACTACCCATCTGATTGAGGATGAAATGTTGTACTAAAATTTAATTCATTACCCAATGACTTCTGAAGGCCTTTCAAAAAGATAGAAGTGAACCAGGGATCACGATCAGATACAATGGAGAGTGGAACTCCATTTAACATGACTATCTCTTTAATATACAAACGAGAATGTTTATCTAGGGAAAAATTATCTCGTATAGCAAGGAAATGAGCAGATTTAGCCAAGCGATCAACAATAACCCAGATTGCATTATTACCTCGATATGTCTTCGGTAATCCCACAACAAAGTCCATGGATATATTCTCCCATTTCCACTCTGGCACTGGCAAAGGTTGAAGCATCCTTTTCAGTAACTGTCACTCTGCTTTAACCTACTGACAAGTCAAACACTTCATAGTAAAATCAGCAATATCTCTTTTCATTCCATCCCACCAGTAATACTCCCGAAGATCTCTATACATCTTAGTACTTCCTGGATGAACTGAAAACGGAGAACTATGAGCTTCACATAACAAATCTCTCTTCAACTGTGAATCACAAGGCACACACAATCTCTTCCCAAATCTCAAAACGCAATCATTATCAATGTTGAATTCAGGAACATTACCTTTCTGAACCAGCTCTACCTTTTTCTGCAACTCACGGTCTTGCTTCTATGCTTGCTTGATTCTATCTGATAGAGATGATCTCACTGATACTTGAAACAAAACAGAAGAACTTCCTGCACCAACAACTTCTATGCCAAAGTTCAACAAATCCTTAACTAAAGGATCACATTCCAAACGCAACATTGCTAATGAAGCATTACTTTTTCGACTCAAAGCATCATCCACTTTATTTTCTTTTCCTGGATGGTAATGAATTGTACAATCATAATCCTTGATTAATTATAGCCATCTCCTTTGTCTCATGTTCAATTATTTCTGAGTGAATATATACTTTAAACTTTTGTGATCGGTATATATTTCACACTTTACTCCATACAAATGATGCCTCCAAATTTTTAAAGCAAAAACAACAGCAGCTACTTCCAAATCATGTGTAGGGTAATTTACCTCATGAGTTTTCAACTGACGTGAAGCATAAGCAATTAACTGATCATTCTGCATTAGGACAGAACCAATTCCTTTCAATGAAGCATCACTGTATATAACAAACTCCCCATTCCTGGAAGGTAGTGCCAAAACTGGAGCATTCACCAATATTCTTTTCAATTCCTTAAAACAATCATCACATTCTTTTGTCCAGATAAACTTAACACTCTTCCGAGTTAGCTTAGTCATTGGACTAGATAACCGTGAAAAAATTCTAACAAACCTTCGGTAATAGCCTGTCAAACCAAGGAAACTACGAATCTCTATTACATGTGTGGGTCTTGGCCAGTCTTCCACAACCTTTGTTTTTGCAGGATCAATAGTTATCCCATCTTTTAAAACAATGTGACCAAGGAAAGAAATTTGTTGTAACCAAAACTCACACTTGCTGAATTTTCCATACAGTTTCTTTTCTTTAACGGTTTGAAAGATAACCCTTAAATGTCTTTCATGCTCCTCTTTACTTTTAGAAAATACCAAAATATCATCAATTAAAACCACCACAAACTTATCCAAGAACTCATGGAAAATTATATTCTTTAAGTCCATGAATACAGCAGCTGCATTGGTTATCCCAAAAGGCATTACTACAAATTCATAATGGCCATATCTTGTACGAAATGCAGTCTTCAGAACATCTTCTTCCTTTACCTTCAGCTGATGGTACCCCGATCTCAGGTCAATCTTTGAAAAATACTGATCTCCCTGGAGCTGATCAAACAAATCATCGATATGAGGCAAAGGATATTTGTTCTTAACAGTGATGTTTTTCAACGCTCTATAATCAATGCAAAGACTCATTGAGCCATCTTTCTTTTTAACAAACAAGATAGGATCACCCCATGGTGATCTGCTAGGTTGAATGACACCTTTATCTAATAACTCCTACAATTGTTTCTTTAACTCTAAAATTTCAAATTGAGACATTCGATTTGGGGGTTTTGAAATTGGCTTAGCATCAGGAACTAAGTCAATAGTAAATTCAACTTCACGATATGGTATTATTCTAGGCAACTCATCAGGAAAAACATCAGGATACTCATTTACCACTGGCACATCATTAATCTGAACAGTTCCCTTGCTTTCAACAATATGTGCAAGGTAACATTCATTTCCATCTTTTACAAGTTTCTTGGCCTCTTGATATGTTATCAACAGTAAGGGTTCATTCTTGTACACAAACTGAAAGTCTTTCTGAAAAGAAACTTCTTTATCACTACAGTCAATCTTAGCATGGTAAATAGAGATCCAATCCATACCCAGGATAACATCAAACTCTACTAGAGGTAGAACAATAAGTTTTGCATGTACGTTCTTTCCACAGATAAGGATAGGAAGATTCTTATAAATTCTTTTTGCCTCAACATTTCCCCCAAGTGTTTTTACCAAAAGTTCAGGAGTCATTTCTTGAGATGGTATTCCCATTTTACTAGAAAAGGTTTCAGAGATGAAAGAATGTGTAGACCCCAAATAAAACAACACACTGGCATAATCTGAAAAAAGAAACAAAGTACCTGATACAACTTCATTTGATGGCCCGACATCTGCTGAAGTAGTTGCAAAGGATTTCACCACCCCTTTATGCATGTGGTCTAACTGCTTCCCATCACTCAAACTCTGTGTCGGACACTTGTTTGCATAGTTACCCATCTCATTTCACTTAAATCATTTCTCTAACTGTAAATCAAAGTTGGTCTTACCTTCACCTTGATCTTTTTCAGTGCAATCACGAGCCTTATGTCCCATCTTACCACATCGGTAGCACTTTACAGAATTCATAAGACATTCCCCAGCATGCCTTTTGCCACATTTATCACAAACTAGAAACTTATTTTTCTTACCATCATACTTTTTTGAAGAATTCTTACCTTTCTCATGCCACATCGGTCTCATCTTCTATTGGTTGTTATAGAACACTTGATCATTGGCAAACTCCATTTCCACCTTCTCAGCACATCTAACAAGATTTTCATAACTTTTAAACTCACGAGAAGCTAATTCCCTTCTATATTTTGGCATTAATCCTGAGTAAAAATGATTGATTTTACAATCAAGGTCTCGGATAAAATTTGGAGCATACCTTTCCAATCGAGTAAAACTTTCTTCATAGGCGGCCACTGATTCTTCCTCTTGCCACAATTCCAAGAATTGCTTTTCCATTCTAAGTCGAACAGCCTTAGGAAAATACTTCTCAAGAAACATACCTTTGAATTCATCCCAGTCAAGAGCATCAATATCATTGGCGTCCCTGATATTTTTAACCATAGACCACCACTGATCTGCCTCACCCTCCAAATGGTAAATTGCAAGAATAACCTTTTGATTGTCTGAACAGCCCATGACATCGAAAATCTTCTCCAGTGCTTTAATCCACCCTTCAGCTAACACAGGGTCAGATGATCCTCTGAATGATGGGGGATGTTGCCTCATGAAATGTTCCACTATAGACATGTTCCTCTGCGGTTGATCTGGCCGATCTCGTGCATGGATACCACCACCATTTATCGCTTGAGTCAACTGTTCCATTACTACAACAAACTGTTCAGTTCCAATTCCAACCATCTCAGGATGCTGATTCGAAAGGTTATTTCCTTTTGTATGCCTTCCTAGCACTGCTTCCCTATTTCCTCTGCGGAAAACCATTCTGAACAAACATTTCTTAGATGAAGCAACATGGTAATCTTCAAATGCTATATCATTTTAATTTGACCATAAAAAAATATTTTTGGATAATCATTTAATATAATTCTAACTCCTAAAGCTATCTAAACCGACCTTTGATACCAACTATAAGGCCCCAGCCTTAAACCTTACTTAATCTTGAGTTATTACAGGATTACACATTGAGGATCTTTTCGGGTTTAGATTTTTAGAGAATTAGATCATAAAACTTGCATTACATTCCACATATGAAAAAAGTGGTTACATAAAGATAGTATTCTTCTTTCCCATCAATGGAAACATATTTAAAATAAAACATGGATTCTTTCTTGACACTTCCTTGACACTATCATCATATCATTTACCTTTCCCTTGACCTGTGAAAAACATTTCAAAAAAACGTGGGATGAGCATAAAAAGCTCAGTAAGGGATATAAAAATATATGGAAAGGAAACATGGGTACATATATACATAAAAATGAAATCATACTTTACCCATAAAACATAAGCACTTTAAAATACCTCATCAAATCATGAATAAATCATAGAAATCATAAGACATAAAGGTAACTTGAGGCAATCATAACATTCTTACGTAGGGAGTAACCCTCTTGGTTATGTTTGGAATACCCATCATAGTATATTCCCTAAATCTCTTCAGAGAAACCATAACATTTCACTCCTTCACGTTACCCAATGTATTGGAGAGCATTATCAGGCTCACTCGCCCTTAGTTTATCACAGAACCACCCGTCTTCATAATAATTCCCAAGAACCTCAACATAATCGTATCACATAAAACATGCATAAAGGAAACATAACATTTCCACCTTTCAATCACAAGATATCAATACAACACATTGATATAAAAACATTATGAAAACCATTTTCAATACCAAAATAAAAGAAAAGTAAAACATGGTATTTATTTTTCTTTAAACAAAAGGTATGTCTTGTAGAGGAAGCCGAAACTCAAATAATGGTCACGGCGGTAGAGAAGTCATTGTTGCCGCATACGTATGAAAAAAAAATTCCATTTTGTCGTTTAGTAAACACTTTGTATAAACAAGATTAGTTTTGAATAAATGTAAAAGTAAAAGGGGTTAATACACCATATAAAAGAAGTTTGTGTATAAAACAAAATATGCCTCAATGAAAGGAGATTGAAATGAAGTCTCATACCTCGGGTCCGACTTGACTCGGTCGTTCTTTAATGTCCTGAATAATAAACTTGAGTTAATTTCTAATTGCTTAAGAAACTTTTTTAAGTTCATTATTCCTTTTATATCACTTATTTCCATGTCATTAACACTATGTAATTATTTAAGTTAATAACGGTCATTTTAACGATCATAGGTACTTGAGTCAAAAATAAACCCTTTATAATTACAATTTGTTCATGTATCCATTATATCCAGAATGTTATTCATGATGTAGATATCATATATGTCATATATATCCAGTACAAGCATGAATTTATAATATTACATAATCATTTAGAGGTAAGAAATAAAATGCATCGTTCATGGAGACGGTAAGCCGTATGTACGAATGAACGCAACTTTCATTTCTATTTCATATTTTATAGAATGGAATCATAATGATATAAAGATATATTATAATTCCATTGTAATATCATATATAATATCATAACTCCATCCTTTATACGTCCCACATATGGTATTTAACGAATCAAATCACTTTGAGGGGGCGGTAGTCCGCACTTCCTTAAATGAAGATATCGTGTTTACCGATAATGGGAACCATAAAGGTATGCCCAAAATGAAAAATACAGAAGCTTAAGGAAAAAATAAACATATTATATATCATATATAAATATAGTGTTATCTTAATGGCCACCGTTGAAGGTGTTAAAAGAATGTTGAACAATCATCATTTCGGAGGCATAAATTCGCCATCCACGGAAACAGTATGTTATTTAACCATTAGATGTAGGTGTGTGTAAGTGTATCTCGAATCCTTTTTATAACATCATCCTAGTATATTTAAGATACTGGATTTGTTACAAAAGAAATGAATAACAAGAGTTTAGGGGGTTGGAGAAGAAAAATAAAATAAAAGGACTCAAGTAAATACATTACCTTAAAATCGGGTAACTCCCTTTGGTTTGAGCTCAAAGGATTCCTTGGGAAGACTTCTGCCCAAAGTGATGCTTCAAGGAGTAAGAGAGGGAAGTGTAGAGACAAAATGGGCAGGGGTTGGCCGAGCCAAAGGCTTTGTAATTGTGGGTAAGGAGGTAGAGGTGGGGGCCTTTTATAATAGGAGAGGAGGGGCACTCTTGGAAAGTAAAGAAATGTTACTTTATTTTCAAATGGGTTTCGGATTTTAAAGGTCCCACATTGATATAATTCAAGGATAAGGTGATAAGGGTTCTAAATATACCCACCAAATAGGTTTTGGATATGTGTAGGTATTAGATTTTACATTATCTTTCCATTTTATTTAAATCGTCAAATAATGAGGTCATCGCTGCATCATTATGATGTCATAAATAATTTAATTAATTTAATGTCTAAAAATTATAAAAAAAATACTATGATGTAGAAAACCTTTTTATCTTTCCAATGAATATTTATAGTGAAAAAGATAATTTATGTAGACAAAATTAAAAATATTTTACTTAGGTGATACATTCTTTGTTACATTTAACATTCTTTAAAAAATGAAAAGATAAAATGTCACTTTCTCACAAAAGTGATTTCATGGGGCCCCCAAGTTTGGAACAAGGCATCCCATGGTCGGCCATGAGACAACTAGTATCATTAGGACACATTTTGGTGGCATGTTTTGTTATTATGATATTATTTTATTATCCTTAACAACCCGATTACTCATTAATCAAGATAATTAAAGATAATTATCGTCCTTACTATTCATAATGTCCAAAAACAAAAGAGTCTTAATTACATAATTTGGACCTTCTGATTCCAAATATTTAATCCATTTTACCAAATTCTAAACACATAAATTTCAATAATTTATTTAAAAATAATTCCCGTTGTCAAAACAAATAGCGGGTTTTTTTGAAACAATATCTATGAAACGTTCGGCATTAGTTTATGACCAATTTCAAAGTGAAATTAATCCTAATGACCACCATTGGATTAAATGGTAAAAATATATTCAGATTAAACTTTAATACCAATTAAAAATATAATCTAACCATAAAATTAAATTAAATGAAAAAGCAGTTTTGATGTAAAATGCAGTATTTTTCACTATTCATTAAAAAATGAACATTGTCAGAAAAATACCAAAAATTTATCCAATGTAAATTTCAATGTCCCAATCATAATGAATATGTTTATTTTGACAAATATAGATTATAAGATTGTCAAAAGTTTGATTTAAAAAGGGTTTGCCATCAAAAGGCAGTAAAACAATCTTTTAAGAATATTAGTGTATTCCATGCTTAAGATTGGATTTATTTTCATTTTAAGCCTCTAAAACACTATCTAATTAATTAATAAACATAGATAAAAATATCTATTATTCATTACTTACTTGGGATGTTACAGGTAATGTTTTTAAATGTGCATTTTTACATATTCTTCTAACTCTATCATATCTTATTAAATTATGATTATATAATAACACCAGAATAACTAATAAAATGAGATTTTGTTTTGTTAATGGAGTAACCAATATAAACCTCCACCAATAAAAAATGGGAAACTAAACTGTCGATTGTCTGTATGACGGACTCCAACCATGGGAACCGACGTTATTCATTTTCTATCACCTCCATGCATAGCTAGATATAATGATGTATTTACTTTTTATATATTAAATTTATTATATTATTTATTTTTTTAATTATAATATCACATGTAAACATTTTATTTTCATTTATTTTAAATTCAATAACATCACTCATATGTACGACAGACTACATCCTCACAAAGAGATGTGATTCATTCATCAAATTCTCTTTATAATAAAGGTAATCCAGGAAGGTTTGAAAATAATGTGTGATATATATGATATGATAAATATTCTATAATTCTTTTACATTATTTACCATTATTTTTTTAATCCATCTAGAAAATGGAAACAACAATCACAGGTAAGTACAACCTACCATCTCCGTGAATGATGTATTTCATTTTATATTTGCATCTTTTAGGGATTATACTAAATAAATATATACCAGATATATATGATATTAATTTCATTTTCTAAAATCTAGATATGTATGATCCTTGGTAAACATTTATATACCCTAAATAACAAATCAAAATGTACCCGAAAAATATAGTATTTATTCACCCAAACTGACTTTAACATATAATTATTATTAAAAAGTTAAAAAATGACATGAGTAAATAATATATAGTATGATATATATAATTATTATTTTTATAGATTTATAATAAAATTATATTTTTTATTTAAGAGGGTCAAATGTGTGTGAAGGGATTCAAGTCTTATGGTAATGGATTTTGGTCTCAATTTTTCTTCTTTGTGACATGCATTATGTTATGCACCGTTTTTCATTTATGAGGTGTATATATAGCCAATTTTACATTCAATATCAGGAATTTAAAAATTATAATGACATTTTAAATTTTATTTAATGTTATTATTTCATGGGTCATATGATTAAACGTTTCTAAGGTGGTAATGGTTTTATGATACAATTGTATCATTTATCCGGATTGTTTATGTTTATAAAACTAATGATGAAATAATATTATCCACCTCTTAGTATACTAATGAAGTTTCTTGTCCACTAGTTATTACATTATAATAAATGTTTCCCATCCTTTTTATATCTTTATGTAATAACGGCTTGAAAGAAAATTTTATGAATAAATTGAAAATATTTCCCTCATTGGCCAACACAAATTTTTCTTCCAAATCATTGATTTTTAAAAAAAAAGTTTTTAATAAAGTAGTATTTACTCTAAAAAAATTTGTTTTTATATTAACCTATTTATACTTTTGACAAAGTTGATTTAAACAGAGTTTTCCTATTATTCTCTAAAACATTCTTGTTTGGATGTTATAAAAAATGTGAAAGAAATCATTGTTTTAACATATATTTCATGAAGATAATTTTCCACCATCATGACCACAAAATGTTTTATAGATTACTCTATATTTTTTGAAGGTTAATTTCAATGAAAAATCATTCTGAAATAAATTATATTATTTATTATTTTATTTTAAAAATTATTTTCAAAGTTAAAATATTATTTTCCCCAAGAAATACACCAACTGATATTTCAAAAAAAAATCTCCATTTATGATAAAATATTTTGCTATTTCTTATAATTTACTAGGGATATGATCCAAGGAAAAAATTCATATTATTTTCCTTTATGTTTTTTTTATAATGAAAATATGTTTATGAAAAAAATATATCTTATATGGGTTATACCACGATAATACTATTTTGAAACCCACTTTTTCTTCCACAGGTTATAATTTGATAAAATGATAAAATGGTTATTAATCATATTTCATTTCAAAATTTCATGATATAATGAAATTTTTGTGAAACTAATTTCATTTCAAGGGTTTTAATCTGATGAATTTCTTATAATCTGGTGGCTCACATATGTATGATTTTCATCATGTTATGATAGGTATTTATATCTCTCTCCATTGAATTTGTTAATGATTGATATATAATGAGACAAATAGGACTAGAAATGGGAGTGAACCTCATTAAATACGGGACTCTATCCAATATGATAGTCTTTTGAGTGAACCTTGACTATTATGATAGGGTGTGGAGTGATCCCATTCCACTATGATGGTTTTGGAAATAATCCTTGCAAACAAAGGAAATTATTTTCAATGATAATGTGTATTCCACAAATAAATTTCTTATTTAAATGTTATGTTCTCATGGATCATGTTTTTTTATTCAATTATGGTTCATGTCTTATTAAAATTAATTAGTTTCTCCACGACACAGGTTTATGTTCTAAGATATAATGTGTATTGTTTTTAAGTATTATTCTAATGTTCCTGGTTCCATATATTTATGATAAGTTGATATATCACTTGTTTACCCTTACTTAGAATCTATAATCACTATTTATAATGTTACATTTAAACCTATTATAATGAAATTTATTTTTTATAATGTTTATATAAAGGGTGTTAGATATTAATAACATTGTAGGATATGATGTATCTTTCTTAGGAACTAGTTGTTTAGGTTTATAATTTCCATAAATCACAAGAATTAAATTATTTTTGTCTGGATAACTGTGTCATGTAGTGAATATTCATATATTAAGATTTCATATTTATGTATGAGAATTTTTTGTCATTATAGTTGCTATCAAAGAAACTTGTAGTTATCCTTTAAAATCTAGGATAATAAATCATCAGTGAGATCCTAAAGGATGTTTAACTGGATTAGTTTTAGGATGAGTGAATGTATAAATTTTTGGTAAAGGATAGAGTGACTGGTTTACATGAAATTACATCCGAGAAATGATATTAAAACTGGATGTGTTTATGATATAGAGGTACATAATGTTAATAACATTGAAAGTGGAATATATAGCTCAAATCCATCATCACCTAGTGTTGGAAAAATAGCCTTTTTTCACACCTAGTTTGAAAATCCCTTAGGATATGGTTTGGAAATTCAAAAACTATTTACAAACAATCATTAAAATTTTATGTAATGACCATGAAGGACCTAGGTTATGCTTAAGGTTTCAAAGATGTAAAAGATTGTTTCCTGGTTTAAAAATTCTATAAATAATGACTATGATTTTTCCCACCATGATTAATATATTTCAAAATGTGATTTTTGGTTTTATTATATGTAAGGAACCTAAATGAATCATGTTAAGGATGAATATAATGTAAAATTAAATGACTTTACTCATATAAAACTGAATGTAGTGGGTCTAGAATACAAAATAATATTTCTATTCTCACCCAAATTTCTTAATCTATAAATCATGATGAAATAAAAAATAGTCAATGTTTTTAACAACATTTTATTCAGTCCATCATTATGGCATCACTATTATTTAGTAATTACACTAATTCTCTAGTTATTTTGATATTTATCAATACCACAAAAAATATATTTTATATTCTCAAGTACTCAAAACATGAAAATGTCATTTTCTTTTCTATCCTATGGTTAAATAAGTGGATCAATGGTGGAATAACATGAATGTTATATGAAAATAAGATGAAATTTAATCCATGGTGTGGGATATGTTTAAGAGTTTATTCATCAACAAGTACATCACTCAAAATATTCACATGAAAATAGTGAAGGAATTCTTTGAGATAAAAAAGAGGGATGATAAATCATTGGGTCCATATGAAGAGAATTTTAAAATAACTATGAAGTATGATTCTATTTTTATCATTGAATCTAAAATTAAGGTTGATAGATTCATTAGTGGATTATAACTGTGTCTCCAATGATCATTGTTTATAAGGGATATCATTATCTATGAGGAAATCATTCATTTTTCTATCAAAAGTAGCAATCGAGACTGTGGTTACCCATGATTTACATGGTTTTGATAATGAAATTAATAGAGTTCAAACGAAAATATAAATACAATGGAGAATATATATGAGAATTACCTCATACTCAAAGTGTGGGAGGAAACATGAATGAAATTCTCTTTAGGAAACTACTAAATGTTTTAAGTGGGTGGGGGGTGGAATATCATATGGAAATTTATTTCCAAAGTGATGATAAGAAGATAACTACTGTTGTTAATATACAAAAGTTATTTAAAATTCAACACCCAAATATTCAGTGTTCAAAATATAAGGTGTTTGGGAAATTTGCTAACTAGTTCCTTTATTCAATGATTTTTGACGATGATTGACATCAAAAACCTCTTAAGTGAATGGAAAATGGGAAATATCATGTGATAACTAAATCTGACATTATGTTAAATAATGAAATGGTGAAAGTGACTCTTAATATCCAATCTATAAAAACTAATTTATTATTTTACTGTTGATCTTCCCATTCATTCATATATATATAATGTTCTAAGGGTATCAACATGCGATACATATTATTAGATGTAGAATGAGTAGTGAAAACCCTAAATGGTATGCTGATTTTATCTCATGTATATCTATAATATCTAGTTTATCTTTATGTGAATGTGACACTTACATATATTTTCATGATTAATCTAGATTAATATGTAATTATCATATAAATGGATTGGATTTATTTACGTAAATAACACATTAATTCCAATGAAGGGATGTCATGTTTGATATTCCAATCTATTATATGATATTACATCAGTGTGATGATAAATATAAACTCCCAATTGAAATCACATCCATTTTATAAGTTCTCATTTCTATTAAAAATGGAATTTATCTTATAAGGTTGGGGAGAAAATAAATATCAATTATATGCCTATTGTAGGAGTGTTTATTTATGTATTTGGAGATTATTTTCCAAAAATTCAACTAATACTTGCTATTGAGTTCCCAATAGAACTCATACATGGTACCATTCCTATTTAAAATACTCATTATTAATATCTTTGACTGTGTTACAATAATTGATGAAGAAACTCTAAGATAACCATAACAATGGATTCATTTAGCCTAGCATTCATCCTTTAAGTCCCTCTATTGTTTTGGTAAAAACAATATATGTATATATGAAACATTACATTTTTTCGAGAGATGAAAAACATAATGATTAAAAAAAGTTTTATCTACCCTATATTGATGGCCTATTTGATCAGATTTTTGAATAACTAAATTTATACATGATTGAACTTCATTCTAAATATCATAAATTAAGTACAATAAATTTAATAGACCGAAGATACCATTCCGTACAAGGTGTATATAATTTGAGGACATTACGATAACATTATGTAAAACTAATTCCCTCACTTTATTCATGGATTTAATGAATAGAGTCATTAGAGATTACCTTGATCATTTTTTGGAAGTCTTTATGGAAGATATTATATTCTATTCAATTAGCAATGAAAAGAATCAAAATCAGATGAGGATTATAATGATGTTACTTGGGAAGAAAAAACAAAATGAAAAATTTACAATTTCTGTAATTTGGACAAAAAATATATCATTTTTATTCATATAATCTCAATATAGGTATATAGGGAGATCCATCAAAGAAAAATGATATTGATTATTGGCCCAGGACAACCACAGTCATTGAAATAGATAGTGTTCTTAGATTAGTTTTATATTATTGAATATTTTAATGAATTTATCCTTAATATCTAATATAATAAACTTGTTAACTCTGAAGGTATCCATGTTCCTCTAGGCAGAAGATTGTGTGGAAAATTTCATGGAACTTAAGAGAATATTAGTCATCTCACATATGTTTAGCCAACCCTATAATAGAGAAGGGTTTTCAATATGTTTTGATTCTTATAAGAATGGAATTTTATATATCCATATGCATAATGACATGGTTATATGTTATCCCTAGTGAAAATGGAAGGTTGATGATAAAAATTACCCAAATCATGATTCAGAGTTAGCAGAGGTAATTTTTTCATTAAATATATTAATACATTATCATTATGATATAAATTTATGATTTATGATATAAATTTTGTTGTTTTTAAATATTATTCTCTTGTTCTTGGGTCCTTATATTTATGATAAGTTGATATATCACATGTTTACTATTATTTAGAATCTATAATCACAATTTATAATATTATATTTCAACATATTATAATGACCTTTATTTTTTATGATGTTTACATGTAGGGTGTTAGATATTAATAACTTAGTGGGATATGAAGTATCTTGCTTATGAACTAGTTGTTTAGGATTCTAATTTCCATAAAGCACTAGAATTAAATTATTTTTGTTTGGATCACTATGTTATATAGTGATTATTCATATATTATGATGTAATATTTATGTATGAGAATTTTGGGTCATTTTAGTTGGTATCAAAGCAATATGTAGTTATCCTTTAAAATCTAGGATTATAATACATCAGTGAGATCCAAAAGGATGTCTAATTGGAGTAGTCTTAGGATGGGTGAATTTATAAAATTTTGGTAAAGGATCGAGTGATTTTTTTACATGAAATTACATCTGATACATGATACTAAAAGTGGATGTGGTTATGATGTAGAGGTACATAGTGTTAATAACATTGAAAGGGGAACATTTACCTCAACTCCATCATCACCTAGTGTAGGAAAAATGTCCTTTTCACACCAAGCTTGACAGTCCCTTGGGATACGCTTTGGAAATTGAAAAACTATTTTCAAACCATCATGAACATTTTATGTAATGACCATGAATGACCTAGTTTATGCTTAAGGTTTCAAAGATTTAAAAGATTTTATCGTGGTTTATAAATCCTATAAATAATTTTTCATGACTATGAGTTTTCCCACCATTATTAATATTTTTCACTCTATTATTATTGGTTTTATTTTATGGAAGGAACCTAAATGAATAATGTTAAGGTTGAATGAAATGGAAAATTCAACGAATTTACTCCTATAATACTGAATGTAGTGGGTCTAGAATACAAAATAATATTTCTATTCTCACCCAAATTTCTTAATCTATGAATCATGATGAAATAAAAAATATTCAATTTTGTAAAAAACATTTTATTGATTCCATCATTATTGAATCACTATAATTTAGTAATTAATCTAATTCTCTAGTTGTTGTGATATTGATCAATACCACAAAAAATATATTTTCTATTCTCCAGTACTCATAACATGAAAAAGTCAATTTCTTTGCTATCATTTGGTTAAATAAGTTGATCAATGGTTGAATAACATGAATAATATATGGTAATAACATGAAATTTAATCCACGGTATGGGATATGTTTAAAAAATTATTTCTCAATAATTACTTAACTCAAAATCTTCACATGAAAATAGTGAAGGAATTTCTTGAGCTAAAGAATAGGGATGATAAATCAGTTGGTACCTATGAGGAGAGTTTTAAAATAACTATGATGTATGATTCTTTTATTATCATTGAATCTAAAATTAAGGTTGATATATTTATTAGTGGATTATAACCATGTATCCAATGATCATTGTCTATAAGGGATACCATTAGCTATGAGGAAATCATTCATTCTTCTATAAAAATTAGAAATGGAGACTATAGTTACCCATTAATTCCATGGTTTTGATAATGAAAGTAATATTGAATTAAAATGAAACTATAAATATCATGGAGAATATATATGATCATTCCTTAATACTCAATGTGTGGGAGGAAACATGCAGAAAATTATTTTTAGGGAACTAGTAAATGTTTTAAGTGTGCGTTGGAATGTCATATAGAAATTTATTTCCAAAGTGATTATAAGAGGCTAACTATTGTTGTTAATATACAAATAGTTATTGAAATTCAACACCCAATCTACAGTGTTCAAAATATAAGGTGTTTGGTAATTATGATAACTTGTTCTTGAATTCAATGATTAATGACGATGATTGACATTAGAAAACTCTTAAGTGAAGGGACAATTAGTAATATCATGTGATAACTACTTCTGACATGGGGTTAGATAATGAATTGGTGAAAGTGACTCTTAATATCCAATATATAAAAACTGATTTATTATTTTACACATTATCTACCCATTCTTTAATATATATATATATAATTTTCTAAGGGTATCAACATGCGATACTTATTATTTGATGTAGAAAGAGTAGTGAAAACCCTAAATGATATGATGATTTCTTCTCAAGTATATGAATAATATCTAGTTTATCTTTATGTGAATGTGATTCCTAGAAATATTTTCATGATTACACTAGTTGAATATATAATTATCATAGAAATGGATTGGATTTATTTACTTAAATTACACATTAATTCTAAGTAAGGGATGTCATGTTTGATATTCAAATCCATTAGATGATATTATATTAGTGTGATGATAAATATGAACACCCAATGGAAATCACATCCCTTTTATGAGTTTTCATTTCTATTCAAAAGGGAATTTTGCTTAAATTGTTGGGGATAAAATGAACATCAATGATATGCCTATTATATGAGTTATTGTTGATGTATTTCGAGATAATTTTCCAAAAATTATACTAAAACAAGATATTGAGTTCCCAATAGAACTCATACATGGTGCCATTCCTATTTCAAATACTCACTATTAAATGGCTTTGATGGTGTTACAATAATTGATGAAGAAACTCAAGGAGAACTATAAAAATGGATTCATTTGTCCAAGAATTCCTCTTTTAGATCCTCATATTATTTTGGTTAAAACAATAGATGGATCGATGCAACACTAAATTTTTTATCGAGAGATAAAAAATATCATGATTAAAAAAAGTATTCTCTACCCTGTATTGATGGCCTATTTGATCAGCTATGTGAATATCTAGATTTATACATGATTGACCATCAATGTAAATATCATCAATTAAGGTTCAATAAATATAATATATTGAAGATACCATTCCGTACAAGTTGTAGATAATTTGAGTTCATTGGGAAACCATTATGTAAAACTAATGCCCACATTATCTTTATGGATTTAATGAATAGAGTCATTAGAGATTACCTTGAACATTTATTGGTAGTCTTTATGGAAGCGATTATATTCTATTCAATTATAAATGAAAAGAATCAAAATCAAACGAGAATGATAATGAAGTCACTAGGGAAGGAGAAACAATACGAAAAATTTACAATTTGTGTAATTTGGCCAAAACATATATCATATTTATTCACATAATCTCAATATAAGTATATAGGTACATCCATCAATGATGAAGTCTATTGATTTTTGTCTCAGTACAACCACATTGATTTAAATAGACAGTTTTCTTGGATATGTTAGATATTATTGACTATTTTTCTTTAATTTATCATGAATATCTGATATAATAATGATGTTAACTCTAAAGGTAGCCATGTTCTTCTAGGCAAAAAATTGTGTGGAAAATTTCATGGAACGTAAGAGAATATTAGTCATCTCACATATGTTTAGAATAACCTATAGTAGTGAAGGTTTTTTAATATGTTGTGATTCCAATAAGAAAGGAATTATATGTACCATATACATAGTGACATGGTTATATCTTATCCCTCATGAAAATTGAAGTTTCATGATAAAAATTACCCAACACATGATTTAGAGTTATAAAAGGTAATTTTTTCATTAAATATATAAAAACATTATCATTATTGATAAAAGTGTGATATATATTGATAAAAACATTAATTTATATATTTATATAGAACGTATTGAATATAAATCATAGAAAATTTTTAGAGATGATTAATGATTAGGACTTCTCAATACATTTCAACCATAGGAAAGTAAAAAATATGGTTAATGCTTTGTGCTAAAATGTACTTAATATATTATTGATTTAGATGACCAAAAAAGATCCAATACTGATGAATTTTTAAAATATTTATTTATAAATACAAAATAAATGGTAGAAATTTATCAGTTAAATGTTAAACCATCAATCCAAGTGAACATAAAAAATTTGTAGAATGAATATTTCTTTTTAAAAATAATGATAGAAATATTCATCAGTTTATCTCAAATTATGATGGAATAATGAGGTACAATAACCTTGTATGTGTTCCATCCATACCATATTTTAAGGAGTTATTAGATGAAGATCACAGTTCTTCATTTTTTATATTTTTATCTTTTCGGGATTACACTAAATAAATATATATATATATATATGATTTTATTTTTATTTTTATTTTTTAAAATCAAGATATATATGATCCTTTGTAAATGTATGCATACCCAAAATAATAAATAAAAACGTACTTGAAAAATATTGCATTTATGACCCCAAAATGACATTAACATATAATTATTATTAAAAAGGTAAAAAATGAAATAAATAAATAATATACTGTATGATATATATAATTATTCTTTTTATCGATTTATAATAATATTATATTTATTATATAAGAGGTTTAAATATTTATGAAGTAATTCAAGACTTACGGTAATGGATTTTTGTCTCAATTTGTCTTCTTTGAGACATGTGTTATGTTATGCACCGATTTTCATTTATGATTTGTATATATATCCAATTTTACATTTAATATCATGAATTTAAAAATTCTAATGATATTTTAGGTTTTATTTTATGTTATTATTTCATGGGGCATATGATTAAATGTATCTAAGGTGGTAAGGGTTTTATGATACAATGTTATCATTTATCAGGATTGTTTATGTTTATGAAACTAATGATGAAATCATATTATTCATCTCTTAGGATACTAATGATGTTTCTTTTCAACCAGTTATTAAATTATAATACATGTTTTCAAATCCTTTTTATATCTTTTTGTAATAACTTCTTGAATGAAAATTTTAAGAATAAACTGACATTATTTCCCTCATTGTTCAACAATAATTTTTCTTCCAAATCATTTATTTAAAAAAATTAAAATAAAGTTCTAAGTACTCTAAAAAATTAGTTTCTAAATTACCCTAGTTATACAATCTAAAAAGTTGATTTAAATAGAGTTTTCATGTTATTCCATAAAACATTCTTGTTTGGATATTATAAAAAAGGTGAAATAAATAATTATTTTATCATGTATTGCATGGTGATAATTTTCCACCATAATGACCACAAAATGTTTTAGAGATTACTCTGTATGTTTCAGAGGTTAATTTCAAATAAACATAATTCTGAAATAAATTATATTATTTTTATTTTATTTTATATATAATTTTAAAAGTTGAAATATTATTTTCTCCAAGAAATACACCAAGTGATATTTCAAAATAATTCTCCATTAGTGAAAAAATATTTTACTGTTTCTTATAATTTACGAGGGATATGATCCAAATACACAATTCATATTATTTCCCATTATGGTTTATTTTTATAATGAAATGATGTTTATGAATAATTTTTATATTATATGGGTTATACCATGATATAATTATTATGAAACTTGCTTCTTTTTTCCACAGGATATAAATTGATGAAATGATTAAATTGTTATTAATCCTATTTTATTTCAAAAGTTCATGCTATAATGAAATGATTGTGAAACTAATTTCATTTCGCGGGTTTTAATATGATGAATTTATTAAAATTTCATGGCACACATATAAATGATTTTCATCATGTTTTGATTGAGATTTATATCTATCTCCATTGAATTGGTTAATCATTGATATCTAATGAGACAAATAGGACTGGACAGGAGAGTAATCCCAGTTCAATACGGGACTCTATCTAATATGATAGTCTAGCGAGTGAACCTTGACTATTACAATAGTGTGTGGAGTGATCCCATTCCAATATGATGCTTTTGGAAATTATCCTTGAAGATAAATGAAATTATTTTTAATGCTAATGTGTTTTACAAAAAAAATATGTCTTATTTAAATTTTATGTTCTCATGGATTATGCTTTTTTATTTAATTATGGTTCATGTCTTATGAACATCAATTATTTACTCCACAACACAGGATTATGATCGATTATATGAATTGTATTTTTTTTAAATATTATTATCTTGTTCTTCGGTCCGTATATTTATGATAAGTTGATATATCACTTGTTTACCCTTATTTAGAATCTATAATCACAATTTATAATATTAAATTTCAACATATTATATTGAAATGTATATTTTATGATTCTTATATAAAGGGTGTTAGATATTAATAACATAGTAGGACATGCTGTATATTGCTTATGAACTAGTTGTTTAGGTTTCTAATTTCCATAAAGCATTAGAATTAAATTATTATTTTTTGGATCACTATGTAATGTAGTGAATATTCATATATTAAGATCTAATATTTATGTATGATAATTTTTTGTTATTATAGTTGGTATCAAAACAACATGTAGTTATCCTTTAAAATCTAGGATAATAAAACATCAGTGAGATCCGAAAGGATTTTTAATTGGATTTATCTTAGGATGAGTGAATATATAAAATTTTGGTAAATTATAGAGTGACTGGTTTATATGAAATTACATCTGAGACATGATACTAAAAGTGGATGTGGTTAAGATGTAGAGGTACATAGTGTTAATAACATCGAAAGGGGAGTATTTAGCTCCACTCCATCATCACTTAGTGTTGGGAAAAGGTCCTTTTTGCACATCTAGTTTGACACTCCCTTGGGATACTCTTTGGAAATTCAAAAACTATTTATAAACCATCATGAACATTTTATGTAATGACCATGAAGGACCTAGGTTTTTCTTAAGGTTTCAATGATTTAAAATATTGTTTCGTGGCTTCAAAATCCTATAAATAATTAGTAGGACTATGAGTTGTCCCACCATGATTAATATTTTTCAAAATATTATTTCTGGTTTTATTCTTTGGAAGGAACCTAAATGAATAATTTTAATGATTAATGAAATGGAAACTTCAATGACTTTCTTCCTATAAAACTGAATGTAGTGGGTCTAGAATACGAAATAATATTTCTATTCTCAACCAATTTTCTTAATCAATGAATCATAATGAAATAAAAAATAGTAAATTTTTTCAACAACATTTTATTAAGTCCATCATGATGTAATCACTATAATTTAGTAATTACACGAATTCTCAAGTCACTGTGATATTGATCAATACCACACAAAAAAATATTTTCTCTTCTCAAGTACTCAGTACATGAAAAAGTCATTTTATTTTCCATCATTTGGTTAAATAAGTGGATAAATGATGGAATATCATGAATAATATATGGAAAGAAGATGAAATGTAATCCATGGTGGGGGATATTTTTAAGATATTATTCCACAATAAGTACTTCACACAAAATCTTCACATGAAAATAGTGAAGGAATTCCTTGATCTAAAGAAGAGGGATGATAAATTATTTGGTGCCTATGAGGAGAAATTTAATATAAACCTAATGTATGATTATGTTATTATCATCCAATATAAAAATAAATTTCATAGATTCATTATAGTATTATAACCTTGTCTCCAATGATCATTTTCCATAAGGGATATGATTAGCTATGATGAAATCATTCATTCTGTTATCAAAATTAGAAATGGAGACTGTGGTTACCCATGAATTCCATGGTTTTGATAATGAAAGTAATATGGAATTAAAAGGAAATTATAAATATAATTGAGAATATATATGAGCATTCCCTCATGCACAAATTCTGGGAGGAAATATGTAGGAAATTCGTTTTAGGGAACTAGTAGATGTTTTAAGTGTGGGGTGTAATTTCATATAGAAATTTACTTCCAAACTGATGAAAAGAAGCTAAATAATGTTTTTAATATAAAAAAAGTTATTTCAAATTCAAAAACAAATCTTCAATGTTCAAAATATAAGTTGTTTTGGTAATTATTCTAACTAGTTCCTGAATTCAATGATTAATTACAATGATTGATAGCAGCAACCTCTTAAGTGAAGGGACATTGAGAAATATCATGTGATAACTACTTCTCACATAGGGTTACATATTGATATGGTTAAAGTTACTATTAATATCCACACTATAGAAAATAATTTATTATTTTACTCTTGATATACCCATTGTTTCATATATATATATATATATATATAATTTTCTATGTGTATCAAGATACGATACTTATTATAAGATGAAAAATTTGCAGTGAAACCCCTAAATGGTATGATGATTTCCTCTAATGTATATTAATAATATATAGTTTATCTTTATGTTAATTTTATTCCTAGAAATATTTTCATGATTACTCTAGTTGAATATGTAATTATTATAAAAATGGATTGGATTTCTTTACATAAATTACACATTAATTTCAAGGAATGGATGTCATGTTTGATATTCCAAACTAATATACAATCTTATATCAGGGTGATGATAAATATTAACTCCCAATGGAAATCAAATCGGAAGGGCAGTAAGTAACTCTGGAAGGATCATTCCGAAGGTCTAGATTGCGCATGTATTGATGAATCAAGACACCGTTTAGGAGAGGGTTAAACTGTGTAAGTTTTCAATTATTGCCCGATTTGTGATCCCAAAAGGAGTGCGGCCTTGGAAATTTCATGATCTTACAAGAAGATTGTTGGAAATATGGGGCTTCAGTGACAGGAAGATGATGGCCATGGGGCGTGGGTTTTATCATGTTGTCTTCCCCACTGATGAATGCAAAAGGCGCACATGGAGTTTGGGTTCGGTTCCTCTACAAACTGGCTTCCTTCGCATCTGTGAGTGGGATCAAAATTTTGATCCCAGCTCAGTCAAGAATACCTTTTCCTAGGTATGGATACGTATTCACAAATTAAGTTGGCTTTATTGGCATCTACAAATCTTGTGGGATATTGCATCTTCTGTAGGGAATCCGATAAGTCTTGATCGAAAAACTGATAACCCATGTTTCGGAAACTATACAAGGATTCTTGTGGAGGTGGATATGTCAATGACTCTAGTGGAAGAGGTTTTTTTCACCAATAAGGATGATAGAATTAACCTTGAGATAGGGTATGAAAGGAAGCCGAAATTTTGTCTCAACTGTCACATTTTTGGGCACACATTATCTGTGTAGAGACCCGAAGCTTGATGTACATTGACATTACATTACATTTGCATAATACTTAGTACATAACAAAAACACACACACAAGGATCGTAATATTTTAGTGTCTTTTGAAACTTGGTATATATTCTTCTAATCTTGGTGAAAGATCTTCAACATCTCCCATAAAGATATTCCTTTTTTTATACCTAAAACCTTTCTTTATATCCTGAGGAAAAGAAAACATAAAAGGGTGAGCTCAAATGCTCAGTAAGGGTAAACAAATGAAATATCAATCACATCATATACATAAGAACATAACTTTTGGAAATCTTAACCTGTAAAAGAGATCATAATTTCATAACCTAGGATAACTCATGGCAGTGAAATGTAATCACAATAATCATAACTTAAAACATTAAACTTTGTGGCATACACACATAATCATAGAGAATCATTTCTTATTAGTCAAGACTCATTTCCAAGACTATCTTAGTGGACAAAGTCCCTTTCTGAACCGAGTCACCCTCGTTTTAGTCCTGTATCACTGAACCGGTATAACCTACCATTCCAGCCATGTCTATCTCATGAGATATAAAATCTTTACCCAATGCATTGGAGGGATATATAGGTCCCACCCATCTCATAATGATACCATTCTTATGTGTGCCACAAAATCATAAACCATACATCATAGCATAACCCATGTAATAAAAATGGGAATCTTAAACATCCTGAAATCATAAAAAAATTCATATAAGATAAAAGAATTCATAAATATAATTTCACCAAAACATAATCAAATAAATGTGATAATAGGGATAGAAATATAACCCTTTATTATCTTAGATGGAAAATAATTTTGATAAAACACTTGAACTCCATTCTTGAGGAAAATATCATTTCTGCTTCAAAAACACTTTTCCTTTCTTAACATGTCGTACAATTATAAACTAAAAGAAGTTGATTAAAAATAAATTTGAAAACTTTTAAAGGAATATTTTTGGAAATAATGTTTTAAAAATCCATTCATGTCTTATAAGTTAAAAAAACATTCTTTGTACTTTTGTTGGAAAAGTCAAAAAAGTATCTCGTAACGTAAATAAAAGAAAGATTCCTTACATACCATGTAGTAAAAGTCAAAATGGGTAAAAATTACTTTAAACATACATGAATACACTTTTATAAAACATGGACATGGATGATAGCAATAACCCTAGTAAATACTTATGAATAAGCAATCTCCGATAAAAATGAGATTTGCACAATTATCCCTTACCTTAGGTCCAATTTGATTCGTAAGTGTCTGAACCCCCTGTATAATGATTTAAATAATGTCATTGACTTATTACAGAATCATATTCATTGTTATGATATCATATATGGTTCACTTATGACTTTATATTACCCGTTCATTTGTAAATTTCATGTTAAAGAGAGTTTTGGGTAAAATTGATTCATTTGTCGTCCGTGTTTTGACTTGTAATTATTCATATGATTACTTAGATCATGATTACTTAATTCCAGAATATAAAACATGATTTATATATATATATATTCAGAATATACATATATATAATAAATCAGTAAATGGAAATAAATACACTGTTCATGGAGACGGTAGGCCGTACGTACGCATGAACACTGTTTTCGTTTCCTTATCGAGTTGAACTGAATTAAGTAGATGACATACATATATATACACATAAATCCAGTATCATTATTATGTCATATATTTCATCATTACTTATTATATATACTTCATAATCATTCATGAATGGTTAAAGTGGAGAATGAATTTCATCGCGTCGTGGAGACGGTAGTCCGTACGTACGCACGAGCGATGATATCGTTCTCATGATCGTGGGACTGTATTGGAGTGTATGTATACTATTTCAGAATCAATATCACTTTAAAATAATAATATATAGTTATTTTTTACACCATTATACCCATCCAAGTAAGGTGGTGGTGGAAAATAGATTTCACCACGGCGTGGAGACGGTATTCCGTACGTACGCACGCGCGGTGATTTTGTTTTCCGTAGGATGGATAGATGGTGAAATAGGATTGTTTCGTACTTATAATAACATATCATTATATGAGTGAAAATGATTTTATTACTTCATAATGAAACAACCTAAGAAGAAGAAGTGGAAGTAGAAATAAAGGTGAAAGAACCGGTAACGGAAATTACCTCTTCTTTGAAGCGCCTCTTTGAGACCTCCTCTTAGGGCACTAAAATTGGTCTTTGAGGAAGACCAGAACCTCTAGGATGTTTCTAGGGAAGTGGAGAAGAGAATTTGGCAGGGTTTTTTTGTGCTTGAAGGCTCAATGTTGTGTGAGGAAGAGAGGGAGGAGGTGCCCTTTTATAAGGGAGGAGAGGGGCACCTTTGGAATAACTAAATATATTATTTTATTATAAAGTCAAGTTGGGTTTTAAATAGCTCCAAATTGATTTATTTCGAGGCTAAGGTGGGGATGGGTCGAACTCCTCTCATCCAATAAAATTTAGACAGGTTTAGGTTCCTATTTTAACCTTGTCATTTAGATTAAACATTAAGTTAAATAATTTTACTTTTACCGTGTCTTCTTGTGTTCTTATACTATAAGGTTAATAAACGTACTATATCATGCCAAAATAACCCTAAGTTTTTTATTATTAATATATATAACCTTATATAAGTCATTTGGCCAAACCTTAGATATTTTGGAATAAAATAACAATTTATAATATAATATTTGTTTTAAACACTATTTTATGTCAATTTTGACACTATTTAGTAATTGATTTTTTAAAAAATCATAACAGAATGATAAGTTCGAAAAACGTTAATTAACTCAATACTAACATGTCATATTAACCTAGAAAATTAGTGTAATTCATAAAAAGTCTCAAATTATATTTATTTGGGTATTTATAACATCAATTATGTCAATATTTCATTAATAAGATAATTATTGCATCATCGTTTTGTCATACATAAATTAAATTATTTAATGTAGAAAAATTATAAATAAAATACCATTATGTAGGAAATCTTTTAATCTTTATAATTATTATTTATAGTCGGATTTATCTTATGTATAACCCCATATTAAAAATATTTTAGTAAATAAACTTTGATTTTAACTCTTTTAACCCGTCATTAAATAAATTAATAATAAATGTCCTAATCTAATCCAAGTGGACCTAAATGGTCATATTTTATTCCTAAGTTTTTTTTTTGGTCGAATTACACTTGTCCAATAGAATTAGGACATGTGTTAGGGTAATAATAATATCATTTCTACCCTTAATTACCATATTTACTTTTAACCGTGGTAAAAAAAAGTAACAGTTACTATTCACCAAAAAATTATTTTTATCTCATTGAACCACATTTTACTTACTGACATCAACCGTGTCTCTCGAATTTTTGAAATTCTACTCACAGAAGCGGTAAAATTATGTTTTATGAACAATTCGGTTTTTTTAACTACCACTTAGTGATTTCACTATTCATTAAAATTTGAAAGTTTTCAGAAAAATACCAAAAATTAGGTCTAAGCTATATTTGATATTATGAACTCAAAAATGATGTCTATTTTACCAAATTCAAAACATATCAGTTTCATTAACTAATTTAAAAATTAATTCCCATCGTCAAAACAAATAGCGTGTTTTTAAGTGATAATAACTATCAAAAGATTGAAACTTGTTTATAACTAGTTTAAATGTGAAATTACATCTAATGACCATCATTGTATTAAATTGTAAAAATATATTCTAAATATACTTTAAAACCACTAAAATTAATAATTTATCACTATTAATTATTTCGATTGAAAAAGTTGTTTTTAATTAAAATTTAGTAATTTCCACTATTCATCAAAATATGAAAGTTATCCGAAAATTACCAAAATTTCACCCTAAGCTAATTTAAGATATTACGAATCCAAAAATAAAGTCCATTTTGAAAAATAATATTTACAAAATTTCAAAAAGTGGTTATTACTATTCATAACGGCTAGTTTTAATAATATTTTAATAGCATATCGTTGTTTAGTGAAACTCGGTATTGCGTACTACACATGCTATCAAGGAAAGTCGTGATTGCGTGTAATGATAGGAAAGTCAAGGATGCGTGTTGTGCAAGCTCCTTTTGGTGTAGCGTACAACACAAGACATTAATGAAATTAAAAAGAATATTTCTCATAAAATCTCGGGGTGTTACATTCTACCCCCATTAAAATGAATTTCGCCCTCGAAATTCGTCGGGGTTATAAATGGTTTACTATTCGAAAGTTTCTTTAATCGAAACCCACATCGTAAAAAGGAATACCAAAGCCAATCTTTAAAAACAAAAGTATGAAACATAACGGTTACCCAAATAAACTAATCACTGGGTTTCCACATAGGTGAAAATATGGATATGGAAGAGAAATCTAACCATCATGTTCTGATGGAGAGTGGTAGAGAACATGGCTATGGAAAAGCTAGCAATCACAAATCCATAAATTTGTGACGATCTAAGGTACCATCTGATTCATCAGATATAATAGCACTAAGACAACATTTTTGGTTTTCAAGATCATTTCCCTAAAGTTGATGAAATTGGAATTAGAAGAAATACTTTCATGATTTTGGTATAGTCTCACCGTTTGACGTTCTTTGGACAATTTCCACTTCATCTCTTAAAGAAATGATGTTGAATTTTGTCATTCGTGATGTGTTAGCAGATCATGTGATAGAATGATGGGTCATTCCATCTCTTTCAAACAAAAGGTTAGCAAAAGTTATAAGTCCATCTTATGGTTAATCGTATATGGTTCCAAAAATGAACTTATACTTCATATATCATACCGCTTAATAAAATAAAACTAGTTTCTACTAACCAGGGACTTCCTGTAGGCCAGTGGTAGGCAATAAAGGCCAGTCGCACTTCGATTGTGGGTTCGATTCCCACAGCCGTGTCCGACGCGATGGGCTGTCTCCCATCCAGTAGGTTGTCCTTTTTCTAAAACTATATTACTATAACAACCCATCAATAATATCGAAAAAACATCTATCCTTAAAAAATACTAACTTATCTCCAACATAATCCATTCCAATCTTTAAGCTTATCCATAATACTGCAGTCCACTCTCATAACATACTGAAAATGATTACCATAGATTTAGTACCATCGTTGATCCCCATATATCATAAGATATGTTTTGTTGGTCACATTCCAAACATTCAAAGTACTTAATCATGTATTCTCTTGAATACCCATTGAACCTTAGTGAAAACATGAATGCAGTTAAAAGTTAACACCTTCCACATACCAAAATCCTCAAAATTCTATATACTCAAACCATGATATCACTTAGTCCTTATATCAATCATGAGCTCATGAATACTGTTAAACATTTCGTTTTCTCATTTTCCATTCATTATGCGCATGTCATCTTATTTCCAAAAATATCTCAATCACTTTGAATACCACATTAGACCAATACATAAATATTCCAATACTTTATGATACAACATTATTTTGGAATCCCATTACAAAAACACTTAATCATTCCACCACATCATTGTCATATTCAACATCGCCAATAGTGATCGCATGTGACTTCCCTTTGTCATTTGCCTTAAGCGGTTGCTCATGTCGATCATCACTAACCCTTGGATTAGGGCATTTATTAGCATAATTCCCCATTTCCTTGCACTTGAAGCATTGAAGTGTTGGTGCTGCGTTCTCTGCAGTGTTTACTTTATTCACATCATTAGAAACCCTTTTTCCATTACTTCGACACTCAGCTGCTCGATGACCTTCTTTTCCACACTTAAAACATTTTATAGTCCCTTTAAGATAATCTCCACCATGATTCTTTCCACACTTTGTGCATAAGGAAACATTAATCTTCTTTTCTCCATTATTTTGAGATTTCTCCTTGAACTCCATCTTTTTTTTCTTTTCAAAACCTTGAGATGGATATGTAACACCAACTTCCATTTCTACATTCACAGCACAACGCACAATTTCATCATAGCTACTGAAGTCTCTTATAGCTAATGCCCTTCGAAGACTTGGTTTTAAGCCACTGAAAAATCGATCAACTTTACTTTCAGGTTGGATGATAATGCTAGATGCATACCTTTCAAGTCTTGTAAAATTCACTTCGTATATACCAACAGATTCATCATCCTTCTGCTTCAGCTCAAGAAACTCCTTTTCCATCTTTGTTCGAAGAATATGAGGGAAGTACTTACTGAAAAACAAGTTCTCGAACTCGTCCCATTCCATGGACTCAATTTCATCTATTGGCCTCGTATTCTTGATAAGATTACACCATTGATCAGCTTCACCTTCCAAACGATATACTGCTAAGATGACTTTATCATGCTCAGAACATTGAAAAACTGAAAATATATTTTCAGTTGTACTGATCCATTGTTCAGCAACAAGTGGATCGGAAGACCCACTGAAAGAAGGTGGACGTTGCCTCATGAAGGACTCAATAGAATATTGTTCCCTTCTCTGCTCATTTGGAAGTCCAGAATGATTCATAGCTTGTGTAAGTATAGCAATAAGATTTTGCACTCCATCTCCCATAACATTTGTTTGTTCAAGAGGGAAATCATTGCATTGTCCATTGCATTGATCAACACGGTTCCTTCGGGTTCCAGCCATCATCTAAAACCCAAAAAGAATAGTGTGAGAGGGAAAAATCATGCTAGGGAAAACAACATAATAAAGGGGGAGTACCTTCAATATCTAACATCATAGGTTTAATTCTATGATCGTTAGCGTAATTCTAGTACTATAACCTATACGTATACTTAACCTTAGTGACATCCCTAGACATACCTTAGAAATATCTCTAGGGATCTCACTAACGTTTTCGCATCCTAGTTTCCAAAGGTTGACAAAACCTTTCCTCTGATACCCACTGTAGAGAACTGAAGCTTGACGTACATTAACATTACATTACATTTGTAGAATACTTAGTACATAACAAAAACACACACACAAGTATCGTAATAGTTTAGTGTCTTTGGAAACTCGGAATATAATCTTCTAATCCTGGTGAAAGATCTTCAACATCTCCCATAAAGATCTTCCTTTTTTTTATACCTAAAACCTTTCTTTATATCCTGGGGAAAAGAAAACATAAAAGGGTGAGCTCAAATTCTCAGTAAGGGTAAACAAATGAAATATCAATCACATCATATACATAAGCACATAACTTTTGGAAATCTTAACCTGTAAAAGAGATCATAATTTCATAACCTGGGATAACTCATGGCAGTGAAATGTAATCACAATAATAATAACATAAACCATTAAACTTTGTGGCATACACACATAATCATAGAGAATCATTTCTTATTAGTCAAGACTCATTTACAAGACTATCTTAGTGGACAAAGTCGCTTTCTGAACCGAGTCACCCTCGTTTCAGTCCTGTTTCGCTGAACCGATATAACCTACCATTCCAGCCATGTCTATCTCATGAGATATAAAATCTTTACCCAATGCATTGGAGGGAGATATAGGTCCCACCCATCTCATAATGATACCATTCTTATGTGTTCCACAAAATCATAAACCATACATCATAGCATAACCCATGTAATAAAAATGGGAATCTTAAACATCATGACATCATAAAAAAATTCATATAAGATAAATGAATTCATAAATAAAATTTCATCACAACATAATCAAATCAATGTGATAATAGGGATAGAAATAGAACCCTTTATTATCTTAGATGGAAAATAATTTTGATAAAATACTTGAACTTCATTCTTGAGGAAAATATCATTTCTGCTTCAAAAACACTTTTCCTTTCTTAACATGTCGTACAATTCTAAACTAAAAGAAGTTGATTAAAAATAAAATTGAAAACTTGTAAAGGAATCTTTTTGGAAATAATGTTTTAAAAATCCATTCATTCCATATAAGTTAAAAAAACATTCTTCGTACTTTTGTTGGAAAAGTCAAAAAAGTACCTCGTAACGTAAATAAAAGAAAGATTCCTTACATACCATGTAGTAAAAGTCAACATGGGTAAAAAGGACTTTAAACATACATTAATACACTTTTATAAAACATGGACATGGATGATAGCAATAACCCCAGTAAATACTTACGAATAAGCAATCTCGAATAAAAATGAGATTTGCACAATTATCCCTTACCTTAAGTCCGATTTGCTTCGTAAGTGTCTGAACCTCTTGTATAATGATTTAAATAATGTCATTGACTTATTACAGAATCATATTAATTGTTATGATATCATATATGGTTCACTTATGACTTTATATTACCCGTTCCTTTGTAAATTCCATGTTAAATAGCGTTTTGGGTAAAATTGTTTCATTTGTCGTTCGTGTTTTGACTTGTAATTATTCATATGATTACTTAGATCATGATTACTTAATTCCAGAATATAAAACATGATTTAAATATATATATATTCAGAATATACATATATATAATAATTCAGTAAATGGAAAGAAATACACCGTTCATGGAGACGGTAGGCCGTACGTACGCATGAACGATGTTTTCATTTCCTTATTGAGTAGAACGGAATTAAGTAGATGACATACATATATATACACATAAATCCAGTATCATTATTATGTCATATATTTCATGATTACTTATTATATATACTTTATAATCATTCATGAATGGTTAAAGTGGAGAATGAATTTCATCGCGTCGTGGAGACGGTAGTCCGTATGTACGCACGAGCGATGATATCGTTCTCATGATCGTGGGACTGTAATGGAGTGTATGTATACTATTTCAGAATCAATATCACTTTAAAATAATAATATATAGTTATTATTTACACCATTATACCCATCCAAGTAAGGTGGTGGTGGAAAATAGATTTCACCACGGCGTGGAGACGGTATTCCGTACGTACGCACGCGCGGTGATTTTGTTTTCCGTAGGATGGATAGATGGTGAAATAGGATTGTTTCATACTTATAATAAAATATCAGTATATTAGTGATACTGATGTTATTACTTCATAATGAAACAACCTAAGAAGAAGAAGTGGAAGAAGAAATAAAGGTGAAAGAATCGGTAACGGTAATTACCTCTTCTTTGAAGCGCCTCTTTGAGACCTCCTCTTAGGGCACTAAAATTGGTCTTTGAGGAAGCCCAGAACCTCAAGGATGTTTCTAGGGAAGTGGAGAAGAGAATTTGGTAGGGTTTGGCCGAGCTTGAAGGCTAAAAGTTGTGTGAGAAAGAGAGGGTGGAGGTGCCCTTTTATAAGGGAGGAGAGGGGCACCTTTGGAATAACTAAACATATTATTTTATTATAAAGTCAAGTTCGGTTTTAAATAGCTCCAAATTAATTTATTTAGAGGCTAAGGTGGGTATGGGTCGAAATCCTCTCATCCAATAGAATTTAGAAAGGTTTAGGTTCCTATTTTAATCTTATCATTTAGATTTAACATTAAGTTAAATAATTTTACTTTTACCGTGTCTTCTTGTATTCTTATACTATAAGGTTAATAAACTTACTATATCAAGCCAAACTAACCCCAAGTTGTTTATTATTAATATATATAACCCTATATAAGTCATTTGGCCTATCCTTAGATATTTAGGAATAAAATAACAATTAATAATATAATATTTGTTTTAAAAACTATTTTATGTCAATTTTGACACTATTTAGTAATTGATTTTTGTGAAAATCATACCAGAATGATAAGTTCGAAAAAAGTTAATTAAATCAATACTAACATGTCATATTAACCTTTAAAATTAGTTTAATTCATAAAAAGTCTCAAATTATATTTATTTGGGTATTTATAACATCAATTATGTCAATATTTCATTAATAAGATAATTACTGCATCATTGTTGTGTCATAAATAAATTACATTATTTAATGTCTAAAAATTACAAATAAAATACCATTATGTAGGAAATCTTTTTATATTTCTAATGAATATTTATAGTCTAATTTATCTTATGTATAACCCCATATTATAAATGTTTTAGTAAATAAACTTTGATTTTAACTCTTTTAACCCTTCTTTAAATAAATTAATAATAAATGTCCTAATCTAATCCAAGTGGGCCTAAATGGTCATATTTTATTCCTAAGTTTGTTTTTGGTCGAATTACACTTGTCCAATAGAATTAGGACATGTTTTAGGGTAATAATAATATCATTTCTACCCTTAATTACCCTATTTACTTTTAACCGTGGTAAAAAAAAGTAAAAAGTTACTATTCACCAAAAAAATTATTTTTATCTCATTGAACCAAATTTTACTTACTGAAATCAACCGTGTCTCTCGGATTTTTGAAATTCCACTCACAGAAGTGGTAAAATTACGTTTTATGAACAATTCAGTTTTTTTAACTACCACTTAGTGGTTTTACTATTCATCAAAAATTGAAAGTTTTCAGAAAAATACCAAAAATTATTCCTAAGCTATATTTGATATTATGAACTCAAAAATGATGTCTATTTTACCAAATTAAAAACATATCAGTTTCATTAACTAATTTAATAATTAATTCCCATCGTCAAAACAAATAGCATGTTTTTAAGAGATAATAACTATCAAAAGATTGAAACTTGTTTATAACTAGTTTAAATGTGAAATTACATCTAATGACCATCATTGTATTAAATTGTAAAAATATATTCTAAATATTCTTTAAAACCACTGAAATTAATAATTTATCACTATTAATTATTTCGATTGAAAAAGTTGTTTTTAATTAAAATTTAGTAATTTCCAATATTCATCAAAATATGAAAGTTATCCGAAAATTACCAAAATTTCACCCTAAGATAATTTCGATATTCCGAATCCAGAAATTAAGTCCATTTTGAAAAATAATATATACAAAATTTCAAAAAGTGGTTATTACTATTCGTAACGGCTAGTTTTAATAATATTTTAATAGCATATCATTGTTTAGTGAAACTCGGTATTGCGTACTACACACGCTATCAAGGAAGGTCGCGATTGCGTGTAATGAAAGGAAAGTCAAGGATGCGTGTTGTGCAAGATCCTTTTGGTGTAACGTATAACACAAGACATTAATGAAATTAAAAAGAATATTTTTCATAAAATCTCGGGGTGTTTCAATCTGATTGCAATAGGAATAAGTTTTGTTCCTTATGCAACATTCGAGGGCATAATGTTGGAAGTTGTCGAAGGAGGACTACTAATCAGGTTCCCTATAACCATGATACCAAGGGTAAGGCAGTGAATGATAAATTCGAGGTTCAGGGAGTTTCCCTGACCTCGAATGCTGACAATGCTCCCATTGTTGATAATGGGATCATTGAATCATGGAATACTGTGCAGGATCCTTCTAATGTGGTTCTTGCTGATGGTTTTATAGGTGCATAGGATATGTGTGATGCTGCTTTAATTGATGGCAAGCAGAATTTGGAAAATGAGGCACTTATAGGGGATGTCGAGCCTGCTGGTCAGGATTCAACAGGTCATGATGACCTTGGTCACGACTCCCATGGAGATAGGCATCCCGATCAAGGTAATGAGGGTTCTGGTGACCATATTATATAGGACTCAGCAACTCATGTTCCCCCTATGGGAGGAGCTCAACCAGGGTGCAATATGGAGGAGTCTACAGATGAATTATATCAGTTACCATTATCAAAGGTTGGTAAAAAAAATTACCTGCTACCTTAACAATGCCAATCAGTTCAGATAACAGATTTATCCCTCTTTCTGTTGATGAAATAGAATCTGTTCAAGCTGGAGATACTTCCAATGAATCAGTGGATGAGGATGAATCAGATTCTAAGAAATGCCTAGTTGGAAGCTATGCTGGGCCCTGCACTAGGTAGAGGTCAGCCAACCAATGAAGATAATGTTCTGGAATTGCCAGGGTCTTGGGAATTCGCCCACAATCAAGGCCCTGAAGCATATCATCATGACCAAAAATCCCATGTTATTGGGGATTGTTGAACCAATAATGAATTTTTTGAGATGGGTGTCCTTCAACTAGAGTGCTATTGGGTACTCCCTGATTTCCACCAATCATCCAGAGATTGGGTCTGATACTTTATGGGTGTCAAAACATAATAGTGTCATTATTGATTCTTTTCAGATTGATCAACAGGCAATTAATGTATTTTTTTGTCATCAGTCTAATTCCTTCTGTGTGACTTTTGTTTATGCATTCAATCAATACATCATAAGGAGTTCATTATGGAACACCTTACTCACCATATCTGAGAATATGCTTACTAGATGGATCCTTCTTGGCGATTTTAATACAATTTTGCGGCCAGAGGAAAAAACTGGTAGCAACTTTTGCAGAGCTTCATCCCATGATTTTCATCACTACATTGATCAATACAGATTGAGTGAAGTTCCCATTTCAGGTGTAGATTTTACATGGAGTAGATACACTCTTAATGGGAGTCAATCTAGTAAATTAGATAGGTGTCTGGTGCGGATAGATGAAAAAAGTGACACTTTGGAGGTTTCTAAAATGACCCTTCCAAGAACACATTCAGACCATAATCCTATCCTGGTTGACCTATGTTTTAGTACTGTGAGATCATCCCCTTTTCCCTTTAAGTTCAACAATGCCTAGATGGTTGTGCCAGGATGCATGGAAATAATAATGGAGGCATGAAAGAGTGATGTCACAGGTAGCTCTTTGCACATTTTGACTTCCAAGCTGAAAATTGCCAAAGCCAGACTCAAAGAGTGGAGTAAATAATCCTTCTCCAATTTTGAGAATGATATTAAAGGGGCTGAATCCAATCTGTTAATATGTCAGCAATGGTATATACATCAGGAAAATCCATCTCAAGAAGTGATACAATCTGCATTTAAGCTTGACAGCCACTTGGATCTTAAGGAAAATCTCGACCGGAATCAACGAAATGTCATGTGGATGAAGGATGGGGATAGGAATTCAAGGTTCTTTCATTGTATGCACAGGGAGAAAAAGATAAGGAGAACCCTTAAGTCTCTTAAGATTGATAGCCCTTTGTTCACATCTGAATATGAGATTGCAAACGTTGTGACTAATTACATTGAGAAGCTATTCTCTTATTCTGGGCAGAGCAACTCATACAAGATAATCAGATGTGTTGAACCGAGTCTGGATGAAAATCATAATAAGAAACTCACTGAGGTTCCTTCCTATAAAGATATTCACTCTGCACTCTTCTCCTTAAACATGGACAGTGTTGCTGGCCCAGATGGGTTCACTAATAAATTCTTTATGTTCTACTGGGACATTATTCATATTAAAGTAATCAATGTTGTCAAGGAATTCTTCCAGCATTCTTTTTTGACATTTGGGATGAACTCCAATTTCATGGATCTGATTACAAAGAAGGATAATGCACTGGATATTAAATACTTTAGGCCTGTTGCAATTGGGAACTCCATTCCTAAGGTTATTAGTAAGATCTTGGAAAGCCGATTGGGTGAAGTTACTAAAAATCTTATCTCTGCCAATCAATTTGGCATTGTATCCGATAGGAATATTCATAACTTCCTATTTACTGCTTTAGAATAGATAAATATTATGAGAGACAAAGTTCAAGATGTGAACATGGCCTTGAAGGTTGACATATCAAAGGCCTTTGACACTATATGGTGTGATTTCATATTCACAATCCTAAAGATGCATGGATTCTCAGTAAAATTTATTGGTATGGTCTCCTCCATTTTTTAAAGTGTGCATCTATCCATTCTTGTCAATGGATCCCCTAGGGGTTTCTTTCAATGCACTAGAGGAGTCAGGCAAGGTGATCCTTTATCTGGGATTCTGTTCTCCATGGCTGAATATTACCTTAGTCTGTGCCTGAATGATCTTGTCTATACTGGTTTTTATCATAGAATGAGAGTAGGTAGGAATTTCTTTGCTCCCTCACACTTACTTTATACGGATTCCATACTTCTGTTCTTTAAGGATAACATGAGAACTATTGCTTGCATCAAAAGTATTTTTTCACATTATGAAGAGGTTGCAGGCCAGGTGATCAGTTGGAATAAATCCTTTGTTGTTTTTGGAGAAGGAGTTCGAATTTGAATGAAAAATAGGGTTTCTTGTAATCTTGGTGTTAAAAGAGGGTTTTTTCCCTTTAATTATCTAGGGATCCCTTTGTTTTGGGGAAGGGTGAAAAGTATCCACTTGGAAGGCATAGTGCTGAAAATTACTAATCAGTTGGCTAGTTGGAAAGGGAAGAACATGTCTTAGTCTAGTAGAGTTTATCTTGTCAACTCGTTTATCACTTCCAGGTTTGTTTATTCCTTTTCTGTTTATAAATGGCCAAGTGCCCTTATTAAGGAATTAAGTGTTTTGATACGTAATTTTTTTTGGACTGGGAAAATACATCTAAAGAAACTTGTCACGGTTGCATGCAAAGATTGTATAAAGCCAGTGAATATGGGAGGAATGGGAGTTAAGAATATCAGAATATTCAATGATTCACTTCTTCAAAATTTCACCTGGAGACTTCTGGCCAAGCCTGATTACTCCCTAGAATTTCTTATTGGAAGGTTTGTTGATAGGTTACAAAACAAAAAGTGTATGTACTTGAAATATTCGGTTTTAACATCAATCAAAAGTTCATATTCTACCAACATGTCTCAGTATTTATGGTTAGTCTATCCTGATTCCTATTTGAATTGCTGGAATACTCCATGGTTGTCCTCTCCCATTAAGGATTCTACCATCATTCCACCTTCCTTGAAAAATATGTATATATCTGATATTCAGGGGAATGCTGCTGTCCATGACATCATTCCTAGTAATCTTTGTACTGAGATTACAAATTATGTCTATGTTGATACTGGTGTTCTAATCTGGAAACCTTCTATGAATGGATCTTTTTTCAACTGGGACTACTACAGGCTGATGTGTGGTGTTTCATCTGGAATTCCTTCGTGGGTGGAGGCTGTTCGGAGGCCCTACATCTTCCCCAATGATTCCATGCTAATCTGGAAAATCTGGAAACATCGGCTACCCATCCAATCTGCACAGCACGTACAAGCCTTACTCTTGCTCTGGTATGCTTATTCTGTTTAAAGGGTGATGAATCTTTCTTTCACCTATTTATACAGTGTGACTTTTCTGGCCGATTCTGGGTCCATTTGCAATCGAGTTTCCACTGATTCTTTAATTTATGCTCCATTGAGTTGCTGTTGTCCCCGGTTCTTCATTTGGCTCTCAGTGAACAGATTAAATACCTGCTTATTGCTGCTTCTGTTTCAGTGATCTCTTATATCTGGAAGTCTCGGAATAATATTGTGTTTAAAAATGGCAAGACCTGTTTTCGGGAAGGGGTTTTGATGATCCATCGAAGCATCAAACTTACTTCGATGAATCAAACCGGATCAATGAAAAAACGATTTATCTGACTTTCTTATTTTGAGAGCTCTTGGTGTTAGTGTCAGGGAAAGAAAACCAAGAGTGATGAAATACATCCGGTGGATTCCACTAATTTCTGACATGTTAAAAGTGAACATTGATGGGGCGGCCTCTGGTGCACCAGGTCTTGCTGGTTGTGGCGGAGTCTTCAGAACCCATTGGGGTTTCGTTAAAGGCTGCTTTTTCCATTATATCGGGCATGCTCATGCTATTAAAGATGAATTATGGGCGATGATTAAGGCCATCAGGTACGCGGCTCGTTATGGTTGGCGTTGAGTATGGCTTGAATCAGATTCCTCGGTTGCTATACAGATTCTGAAAGACTGATCCCGGAATGTTCCATGGAAGATGTTACATGTTTGGATTTCTTGTCTCAGTCGTGTTGACTGTTTATCCCTTGATGTTTCTCATGTTTATCGTGAAGCGAACCAGGTTGCGGATGCCCTCTCCAAAAGGGCTATCATGGAAGTCAGTTCAAGTTGGTCTTTTGTTTTTCCCAACTATTGTGACAATCTGGTTATGAATGATCGAGATGGTGTTCTTTATTCACATATTTGTAAGGCTCCCCTTTTCAGAGTTGTAATGAACTGTTTATCCTCTTCTTTAATAATTTTATGGGAGCAGGTTTCTTCCTGTCTCTCAGACCTTTTGGCTATCAGTGTTTTTTGATGTATTTCCAGATTATTGTCAAAAAATTCAACTAGAACGTGATATTGAGTTCCCAATGGAACTCATACATGCTTCCATTCATATTTTAAATACTAACTATTAAATATCTCTGATTGTGTTACAATAATTGATGAAGAAACTCAAGGAGAACCATAACAATGGATTCATTTATCCAAGCATTCCTCCTTTATATCCTCCTATTCTTTTTGTTAAAACAACACATGGATCGATGCAACACAACATTTTTTATCGAGAGTTGAAAAATATCATTATTAAACTAGTATTCTCAATCATGTATTGGTGGCCTATTTGATCAGTTATTTGAATATCTATATTTCTACATGATTGACCTTCATTCTAAATATCATCAATTAAGGTTCAGTAAATAGAAGATACCATTCCGTACAAGGTTTAGACAATTTGAGTACATTGGGATACCATTATGTAAAACTAATGCCCACACTATCTTCATGGATTTGATGAATATAGTCATTAGATATTACCTTGATCATTTTTTGGATGTCTTTATAGAAGCAATTATATTATATTCAATTATCAATGAAAAGAATCAAAATCAAATGAGAATTATAATGATGTCGCTAGGGAAGGATAAACTATATGAAAAATTTAAAATTTGTGTAATTTTGTCAAACATATATCATTTTTATTCATATAATCTCAATATAGGTATATATGGTGATCCATCAAATATGAAGACTATTGATTATTGGACATGGACAACCACGGTGACTGAAATTGATAGTTTTCTTGGATTAGTTAGATATTATTGACTATTTTTCAAGAATTTATCCTGAATATCTAATCTAATAATGATGTTAAATCTGAAGGTAGCCATGTTCCTCTAAGTAGAAGATTTTGAGAAAAAGCTCATGGAACTTAAGAGAATATTAGTCATCTCCCATATGTTTAGCATACACTATAGTAGAGAAGGGTTTGTAATATGTGTTGATTCATATAAGAAGGGAATTATATGTATCCAAATGCATAATGACATGGTTATAGCTTATCCCTCATGAAAATTGAAGGTTCATGATAAATATTACCCAACTCAGGATTCAGAGTTAGAAGAGGTCATTTTTTCATTAAATATATAATGACATTATCATTGGGGATAAAAGTGTGATATATATTGATAAAAACATTATTGTATATATTTACATAGAACTTGTTGAATATGAATCAATGAAAATGGTTAGAGATGATTAATGATTAAGAATTGTCAACAAATATCCACCATGGGTAAGCAAAAAATGTGGCTAGTGATTTGTGTTGAAAGGTTATATCTAGATTAATGATTAAGAGGACCAAAAAAGATCCAATATTGAAGAATTTTGTAAATATTTATCTATTGAAACATAAGAAATGGAAAAAATCTAGTCATTCTAAATTAAATGTAAAACCACATATCCAAGTGAACAGAAAATAATTTTAGAATGAATATTTGGGTTTAAAAATAATGATAGAAACATTCATCAGTTTATCTCTAGTTATGATGTAAAAAAATGTACAATAACCTTGTATGTGTTCCATCCATACCATATTTTAAGGAGTTATTAGAGGAAGATCACAGTTCTTGAATCCTTATTCATCATGTAAGTATAATGATGTATATAGACATGAATGATTATTATTAGTGGGATGGAATATTGATATGTGATATAGAGTTTCTATCGAGGTTCATTGTATTTTGTAAGTTAATAATGAGAGAAAGATGTCTAAGGGGGTATTACATCCATTACCGATACTACAATGGAAATGGGAAAATATCACTACATATTTTGTTGTCGTACACCCAAAAACAACTAAATGAAATAATTCAATATCTAATATAGATGATCTCCTTACAATGTTAGGATATTTCATCACTACTATGGAAGATTCTTCTTTGGAAAATATTTCTAGGATATACATTATTTGGTATGGTTTAATGGAGTACCATATTCAATTTTATTTGACCCGGATCATTAGTTTACCACAATGATCAAGTGATGTATTCAACGTGATGAAGATACCGAGTTGAGTTTCACCACAATGAATCATCATATAATAGATTTTCATTATTTGATAACAATTCTAACACGAGAAGATATGTTTCTATCTTTTTTTTATTTTACTGGTGGTTTGGATCAATAGTTCCCTCTAGTTCAGTTTTTATACAACAATAGCTATCACTCGAGCACTCGTAAGGCTCCTTATTAATCCCATTATGGAATGAAGTGTTGAAATCCAATATACCTGAATGAATATACCGAATGCAATCTATCTGGATATGATATAGATGAATAAATGTAAGAGAAGGTTTTAGTCATTCAATAACACATAAGGGAGACACAGTGATGATAGAAATTTTTTGATGATTAGGATTAACATTATCTAGAAAATGAAGATAGAGAAAAGTTTCTTATAAAACATTCTCCATGAAAGAAGGTTACATGATTTGGAAATAACGGAAAAATAAGACCTACATATATTTGTCCCATTGAAATTATTGATCATATGAGGATGGTAGACTATCATTTGAAGCTTCCACCAAACAACTCTAATTTTCATGATGTGTTCCATGTATATCTCCTTAGGAAGTATGTAGGTCACCATTCACATGTATATAAAATATAGGTCATACTTCTAGAGAAATATAATACTTATGAGGAACATGATTTCGAGATTCTAGATCGAAAGGATAAATTTATATGAAACAAGACCACTCACCTAGTAAACATTTTTTTGAGAAACCACATGTTCAAGAAAGAAACATTGGAACCAAAGGATATTATGAGGGAGATATATCCTCATATTTTTGAATTAGAGTGAAAAAATTTGATGGATAAATTAATTTTAAGGTGGGTATAATGTAAAAAAATTATATTTTACAAAAAATTAAAAAAAAATTCATCAATATTTTACGATACAAGAATCCACAAGTTTTTACGATCCATGACAAACAACTAATATTATTATTTAAAAAAAATTTACATAGACATTAAACATGGTGTTATTAATTTTAATAATTAATTATAAAATATTATCATCAGTTGTTTTATATAATGAAATAATATTGAAAGAATGTACTTAATTTTCAGAAAAGTTTGTATATGTTTTGAAAATACAATTTTGCCAAAAAATTATTTATTTTTGTGAAAAAATTATAAAATTAATTTTTAAAACATTTATAAAAAATATTTGAAAATAAGAAGATAATTTTATAATTCTAAATGTCAAAATTATATGAGTTTGTTTTATTTGTATTTTTTTTAATGAATAATTTTTCGATCAATGGTAAAAAATACTGGTTCTTATTGAAAATGTCTTCTCCTTTAAAGAATATATGTTGTTAACATTATTTAATAATGTTTATAAATGTGAAATTTGTTAAATAATATATTTAAAAATAAAATTTATGTTTTTGGAATTTATTTTATATTCAATTTTATATAATAACTTTTTAAGCTTTTAAACATTTTCTCTATGGAAAACCACTTTCTTATCACGTCTTGAAGATTAATTTCAGAAAAAAATTTCCCACCTCTTTATATTGAATTTAGAAAATTTGTTTATAAATTTTTATTCATAATAATTATTATAATAATATAATTTTGACATATTTTTTTGTCAAACTGAATGGTTAAAAAGAACAATACTAATTACCACAGATAAGGATAAAACAAGTTTGATAGGGGTTAAAATAAAAATATTTGTATTCGAATCAATTAGAAACTTGTTAAAAACTCATTTTATTAACATATTTAAACTATTAAACTCTTAATATATGATAATGGCTCATTTTGGAGACATTTTACATTTGGAAAACGTGGGTACACTTTATTCTTTCCAAAATGTATATGTGTGTCCTCTCCCCTAATTCTAAAAGGCCATCATCTATCTTCTCGACTTCACACATACAAACTCATTCTGTTAAGAAAATAAATTCCCAAATATATTACATAAATATATCCCCACACCCAAGAGTAAATTTTTAGATAAAAAATCCAATATTAAATTTCATTAGGGAAAATCTAAATTTATTGTTTAAAAGAGAGGTAATGTTCTCAACTATGTGTTTTAATTTTAATTCTTCTTCTAGCTACTTAAAATCTATATAAATTATTATTTTATAATAATTCTATTAACAACCATATAATAATATGTATTTCTGTTAATGGGATATCTTATATCCCTCTCCACCCCCTCCCCCCCACATTAAATGGGAAATGAAACCCTCAATCCTATGTATGGCAGAGCACAGTCTCACGAACCAATAATATCTATTTTCCATATACAATTATCATGGGTATAATGATAGATTTAATATTTATATATGATATATATGATATTATTATCCTTTTGATATTATAATATCACATATACCCTCTCATATATGAAAAAAAAATTATTATGAAATTTTAATATATTATTTACAATTATTTTTATTAATCTATTGGTAAAATAGATACAATGTCTAAGAGAATGTATGACCTACTATCTCCAGGAATGATGTATTTCATTTTCCATATCTACCTTTTAAGGATTAATATAAGTTAATAAATAATTAATATATGTTATATTTGTATCATGGTCAACAATATGGAAGTTGTGGGAAAATGTTCAATTTAGAATAATAAAAAAAAATTAAAAACAAACATGAAAAACAATGAAATTATTGAGTGAAAGTCGTAAAATAATATCTTGGTCGATTGAGAGAGAGATGGTTTTGAATTTTGAGTACGCGTGGCACGCGCCTCCTCCATCACAAAATCTCCCGAACGTTCCTTCCTGATGGTCCCTACTGTCGTTTTCGGCCCCGGCGGCGTTCGATCCCGGATCATCCTCTGTCCTAGCCTCAAGTCTGTTAGATCCCGGCTTCTCGGTTCTGTCGCAGGCGTCCGTTGTCGGCGTTCCCCCTTGGGTTCTTGCCTCCTGGGGCTCGTCTGAGCCGGCGTGTTCGGTCGGAGTCACTTCTCTGGATCCTGAGTTTTTGGATGCTTCGGGCAGGGCTATTGGTCAGCCTCTTCTGCCCAAGGGTGTTGGCGGGTCCTTCAGTGACCACCTGTGTGGGTAAGACTCGAATCATGCTTGCTTCCCGGCGGTCAATATACGGGAAGCGAAGGATTATTGGGAGCGCCACTGTGTTCTTCTGGATGTCCCAGTGTCCGCATTCTTGGAGGAAAAGTCTTGTTTGCAATGGACATTGGTAGCCCGTTTCGGATCGGCTGAGCCACCTCTCGCTGCTTTCCAGTGCTGGGTCGCATCTTGGAGGATCTGAGAGCCGGCGCGGACGTCGATGCTCCACAGGCACTCCTTCTGTATCATGCTGGCCTCGGAGGCTGATTTTTTCCGTTCTTGGTGCACGGAACTGTGTTCAGTGGGGTGTTGGCGCTTCATCCTTTCAAGGTGGTCTCTGGAAGTGAACAAAGGTAAGGAGAGTCCGGTGGCAGCGGTCTGGCTTTGTCTTCTTGGATTGCCTCTGCCCTTCCAGAATGAAGGTTTTCTTAAAGCAATACGAGATGCTCTTGGTGGCTTCCTCTGCACGGATCTTAGCACTTGTAGTGGCTTGTCTACATAGGTTGCTCGTATTTGCGTGGAATTGGACTTTTCTGGGCCTGCGCCGGAGCAGATCGATCTTCAGATTGCGGAATCCATCTGTTGGTTGCATGAAATCTCTTACATCATATTCCCCAGTTATTGCTCGCATTGCCTCCTACAGGGACACTCATTGCAGGTTTGTTGGTGCAGTAGGCTGAACAGATGTCAAAGATCCCCTTGGGTGGAAGTGGGGCGGTCCAAAAGGGACGTCTCGGTGTATACAGCTCTTTCAGAGGTGGGGCTGGTGGGGGATAGGAATTGCGCCTCCGACCAGACGTCAACCCAGTCGATGCGGGGACCAGTGCTTCATCTGCCCCCAATGATTGGAGATCCTCCTGAGTCATGCCAGGCAATTGTACTCGTTGTTCCAAGGCCATCTCATTCTCTGCAGCCTTTCCACTCTCGTTTAGTGCGGTCAGGGTTGCTTCTCTCGGATGGGGCCCGAGTTTGGAGGCTGGCTCTCGTACATGCACCCAAATCCGCGGGGCCTATGGCATGGCCTCCTCCGGTCGCAACGCTTTCGGGGATCGCCCCTTTTGATAATGCGAGGGATCTGGTCGTTGCCCCCCAAGCTAAGGGGCTGATTATTGAGGAGCTATCCTCACCACAAGAGACGGTTTTATCACTGGCTCCCTCAGATGGCACTCCCCCTAGGATCTGTCTCCGGAGGAGAGGTTCAACAATATCGCTTATAGACCGGGGTAAAGCCCTTCTTGACGATGATGTTCGCTCAGCAATCACTGCGGGCTCGGGGATTTGTGTTGGGTCGGAGTTTTTAAGATGCAACGAAATAAAATAAAACACCAAAATTATCGTGGTTCGGCGAAAGCCTACTCCACCCGAGAATCAGTAATTTTATTGTCAAATAAAAATTACAAGTCTCACAAATCACACACTTCAATTGGCGCAACAATCTCTGCTCCACTTCGTGCTTTATTTCAACCGCCTTCGTGATCTCAGGTTCCCCTCTCCGCTTGCAGCCACGCCGTGCACCGCACACCACTACTCGAGCCCTCAGCGTTGTGAATCCGTCAACGCTTCACTCCAGTATGCAAGGGCTTTGGAACCTTCAAAAGGCGTGCCTCCTCTATTGTCTGTCATGCATTTTATAGGCCTCCCTTTATTTTCAACCTTCCGCGTGGTTTAAATGCAGTCAAAATGAGATCCTATTTTTTAGGACAATTAAAACAAATATTCAGATTTCAAATCACCCCCCGAAAATAAATATTCCGTTGAGATTTTAAATCACCCCTCAACAATAAATATTCCGTTGAGAATTTAAATCACCCCCAACAATCTCCACCGTGATTAAAAAATCTGAATAGTTCACCATCATCATCCATTTTGACCATTAATGTCATGCCCAATATTGGCATGACCCACCACACCCATAACGGGTGTACAAATTCTCAAATCTGATGAACAAAATGTTGTGGCTCCACCGTGCCACGAACGACTGAAGCAAATGTCACATTCCTTTTCAAATATCCATTTGCAGACATATCCTTATGAACATCACCTGTAATGGTACTCTGGGGCCTCAATGAAGATTCACCTGCATGAATCAACTTGTATAGATTCCCAACTTTCTTCCCTTTGATCACGGTCATTACTCCTCGCATCACTTTGAGAACTCCACCGTCAGTAGAAAACCTAAAACCTTTGGAATTCAACATACCCAAAGAAATTAAGTTCATTCTCAAATCAGGTACATACCTCACATCCGAAAGTGTGCGAAAAACCCCATCAAACATACGAACTCGCACCGTACCGATTCCAACAATTCGACTTTCTGATTTGTTGGCCATTTTCACAATATCACCTTCATACTTCTCATAACTGTCAAAACATTCCCTTTTTGCACATAAATGATAAGAGCAACCAGAATCTAAAATCCAATCTGAATCATCCACATCTTCCACAGTTGTAAGCAATAAATCACTAGCATACCTCTCATCTTGAGTCACGGTATTCGCCTCAATTGTTTCTTCTATTGTTTCAGCTTCTTTTTCTTCTTTCTTCATTCGCTCACAGAACTTCTCACAATTTCTTCTCATGTGACCTTTTTTGCCACACTCCCAGCATACAAAATATCCTCTTGGTCTTGATTGACTACGATCTCTCCTGCTCCCTGAACCATTCTTTCGTTCTATCGACCTTCCATGATAGTTACGTCCACCAGTAACTGCAAAGAGCCCACTATTGCCTGATGATCCATCATCGTTGGTCTTTCGTCGAGTCTCGTTCATTAACAATGATGAAATAACATCATCCAGTTTCAAAGTGTCTTTTCCAAATAACAATGTAGTGACGAGATTGTCATACGAATCTGGCAAAGAACCTAACAAGAGAAAAGCCTTGTCCTCTTCTTATATTTCCACAGGCACCATGTTGCCTTTATCATCAGTTTTGATCGCCACAGAAGACAATTCCATCAAGAGTCTGGTGAACTCATCCAAATGGTTTCCCAAATCTCCGTTTTCTGACATTCGAAGACGATACAATCGTTTTTTCAAATATAAACGATTTGTCAGAGATTTAGATTTATACCTGGCTTCCAGCTTCGTCCAGATCTCCTCTGGATCTGTTAGATTCATCACCTCTCCTAATGTATTGTCCGCCAAATACAATTGAATGGTGCTCGTTGCCAAATCTCTCATATCTTGCCAATCATCAGAGCTAGTCTTCTCCGGCTTCTCTGATTTTTTCTTCAATGCTTTCACTGTCCCTTCCCGAGTCAAAATATTTTTTACCCGTTGTTTCCACAATGTGAAATCATTCTGCCCATTAAACATATCAATATGGACAGAAATCTTTGGACGTGAATCTCCCATAATTATTCAACAAGAAAAATGGATAACCTGCCTTTGATACCAGATGTTGGGTCGGAGTTTTTAAGATGCAACGAAATAAAATATAACACCAAAATTATCGTGGTTCGGCGAAAGCCTACTCCACCCGAGAATCAGTAATTTTATTGTCAAATAAAAATTAGAAGTCTCACAAATCACACACTTCAATTGGCGCAACAATCTCTGCTCCACTTCGTGCTTTATTTCAACCGCCTTCGTGATCTCAGGTTCCCCTCTCCGCTTGCAGCCACGCCGTGCACCGCACACCACTACTCGAGCCCTCAGCGTTGTGAATCCGTCAACACTTCACTCCAGTATGCAAGGGCTTTGGAACCTTCAAAAGGCGTGCCTCCTCTATTGTCTGTCATGCATTTTATAGGCCTCCCTTTATTTTCAACCTTCCGTGTGGTTTAAATGCAGTCAAAATGAGATCCTATTTTTTAGGACAATTAAAAACAATATTCAGATTTCAAATCACCCCCCGAAAATAAATATTCCGTTGAGATTTTAAATCACCCCTCAACAATAAATATTCCGTTGAGAATTTAAATCACCCCCAACAATTTGAACTAGGTCTAAATCCAGGATGTAGAAAGTCAGCAGCAACCACCACTTCGAGCACGCTATGAGTTCTGCAGCCAGTCCCATCATACTCTTCGGTCCATGATTACGTTACTCAATTAGAACGCCCAGCGCATTGGCGCCCGTGTGAAGTCAGATTTTCTCACTTCAGAGATTTCCAAGCACAAGGCTGTTGTTGTTGCTGCAGTGCTTGAACACAAACAACAACCCAACCGAATCGAGGAGTGTTCCAAAAACCTCAAAATTCAAGGCTTCTTACATGCTGATCCAATCAACAGTCATATCTGGATTTTTTGGCACCATCATTACAGTGTGGATATGGCTCAGGCCAGCAACCAATGCATTAATGTCAAGGTGAACCAAAGTCACCTATTTTTTTTGTGTCTTTTGTGTATGGGGGATGGGATCACACTTGTTGGGCGGAGAAGAAAGAAGTGATGGCAAGAGGGGGGGGGGTGAATTGCCTTTTAAAAATTAATTAACAATTTAAAATCAAAGTAAAGAATGCAGCGGAAATAAAAGAGGCAAGACACAAAGCTTGATAACGGAGTTCGGCTTAAACCCAAGCCTACGTCTCCGCTCCCAACTCAACCGTTGAGAGATTTACTACCGCTTGCTTTTTAATGGTTTTAGCAAGAAACCCACTAGACTTTAAGTTTAGTCTAGAACCTATTACAGCTTTCTTTTATTGGTTGAGCAAGAACCCACTTGCTTTTAATGGTTGAGCAAGAACCCACTAGCCTTCTTAGAGGTGAAGGCTAGCTCACCTATGATTCAAGCCTTTTAAAAGGTAAGGCTTGACTAACCTCTTCACACCTTGAAGGTGGTGTGAGAACCCAAAAGAGAGGATGAGAGAAAGAGATGGGGTTTGTAGGCACAAACCCAAAATAAAGCTCAAAAATGATAAAACGATAAAAACCGTAATGTAGAGAAGCCTTGGGCGCCAAAGGATTGATGAAGTTGATGAAGTGCTCTCCCAAGCTTCTATGGTGGTGCTCCTTGGATGTGGAATTGAGTTGGAGCAATTTGAGGTTCCTTGGAGGAATCCGCCGGAGGTTCGCCAAATGATGGAAAATGTGTCTGTTAGCTTCACAATAGTTCCGACAATGTTCCTTAGGCTTCTGGGGGTTCCTAGTCCTTTATTTATAGAGGGGGAACCCTCATATGGCATTTGGAGGTCTTCGGAGCCGTTGGAAAAGGCTTCGGAGCCGTTGGGAGGCAAGTGGACAAGTCTGGTCAAAGGCCCAACGGCTAGTTTGACTGGCTCTATCGGCTGACCGGTGCTAGGCCACCGGTTGGCCGGTGCTTGCAAAATGGAGGAGGGTTTCTGTCCAGGCGCCACCGGCTGGCCGGTGAGGAGGCCACCGGTTGGCCGGTGAGGAGGCCACCGGTTGGCCGGTGAGGAGGCAGTAGCTACACTGTTCTGGCTGGGTGCCACCGGCTGGCCGGTGCTGAGGCCACCGGTTGGCCGGTGCTGAGGCCACCGGTTGGCCGGTGCTGAGGTAGTGGCTCAGCCTTCTGTCTGGGTTCCATCGGCTGGCCGGTGGTGAAGCCACCGGTTGGCCGGTGGACATGAAAACAGTCCACTTTGGCTTCTTGCTTTCTTGGCCCAATTCCTTGGCCACCTGAAATCATTCCTATCATCCAAAAACACTTAAAACAATATTAGATAAATAACAGAGTGATTGTGATCATGAAAATTAAAGCATGAGGGGTTCGAGAGGTACAACAATCTCCCCCTATTTTGATGATCACAATCACCAAAACAAGCAATGTAAAAGATTGAAATGAGAGGCATGCTTTAAAAAATAAATTGAAAAGTAAAGCATGAGAAAAAGATTTCTCCCCCAATCAACCAAGAATTTACCGGTTCGCCGGTGGACATGAAAACATTCCACTTTGGCTTCTTGCTTTCTTGGCCCAATTCCTTGGCCACCTGAAATCATGCCTATCATCCAAAAACACTTAAAACAATATTAGATAAATAAGAGAGTGATTGTGATCATGAAAATTAAAGCACGAGGGGTTCGAGAGGTACAACAATCTCCCCCTATTTTGATGATCACAATCACCAAAACAAGCAATGTAAAAGATTGAAATGAGAGGCATGCTTTAAAGAATAAATTGAAAAGTAAAGAATGAGAAAAAGATTTCTCCCCCAATCAACCAAGAATTTCTCCCCCTTTGTGATTATCAAAATAGCACGGGGCATAAAACTTGATTGAGGGAAAACGTTGAAAAACGAGATGGAGAATTTAAACCAATTGAAATTTTTGAAATTTGAATTGAAAGTTTTGAATGAAAATTTTGAATGAAAATTTTGAATTGAAAGTTTTGAATCAAAAATTTTGAATTGAAAAATGCAAAAAAGCTTAAACAATCCTAACTCCCCCTAAATAAAAACAACAAATCACCGGGGAGAGGTGTTTGGAACCGAGACAAATTTTGGTCCAGTGAGACTCGCTAAAAGGGATTTTTCAATCCACACTTGTCTAGTGGCGGGTCTTCTCCTAAAAAATTCATCATTAAAAGAAATGGTTTTGGGCCTTCCATACCGGGCATTTTTGCAATCGCACTCATAGATTAAGTGCCCAGGTTTTTTGCAATAATTACAAAATTTAAATTGAGAGCTCCCCCTTACAAAAATAGTTGGAGCATGGGAAGAGGAAGCTTGCTTGGAATAGCCAACCCCTTCGGTGGTTCTAGATATGCGTTGGGAACCAAGCAATTTGGTCAAATTTTGTTCCCCTTGGATGAACATGGCAAGAGATTCCCTTAAATCTTTGATTGTTGATTCCATAGAATCAACATCGAGAAGGTTTTGGATCTTGAGGGACAACTCTTCCTTCTCTTTGAGAAGTTGTTCTTTTTCGGAAGAGAGTTTTTTGAAATTCTTTTTTAAAGCTACAAATTTGGAAGAAAGTTCGTGAAAACCTTCCTCCAATTGATCTCTAGCATATTGGAGATCCTCATAAGATAAATGATTTAAAGAATTGGAAGAACTAGAGGAAGAGGAGTCGGAATAGGTTACCTCATGAAATGCCATTAGGCATTTTTTACCGTTGTCACTTGAGGAGGAGGAGGATGTGGAGCTATCACTCCATGTGGCTTTGAATGCCTTCTTCTTTTCCTTTTTCTTGGCCTTTTTCTTGCGGGATGGGCAATCGGGCTTGTCATCGCCTTTAGTACCTTCATGGGTTACTTCTAAAAGTTTCCAAATTTCATAAGAAGATGAGAAAGTAGAAATACGATTAAATTCATTACGGTCTAACCCACAATGAAGAGCAATCATGGCTTTGCCATCAAGTTCAAAATTCGCAATGTCTTCGGGGGTCCATTTGGACTCATCCTTGTTAGAAAAAGAAAAGCCTTGCATAACAATTCTATATATAGGATAGCCAATACTTTTAAGAAATGTAATCATGCGAGTTTTCCAAAAAGTGTAGTCGGTTCCATCAAAGAATGGAGCACGACCCAAAGAATAGCCTTCGGGGGCGAAAGAGGTTGAAGCCATCACAATGGATCTTTAATTTGAAACCGGTTAGGGTATTACTCAAATTTTCCTCTGATACCAATTGTTGGGCGGAGAAGAAAGAAGTGATGGCAAGAGGGGGGGTGAATTTCCTTTTAAAAATTAATTAACAATTTAAAATCAAAGTAAAGAATGCAGCGGAAATAAAAGAGGCAAGACACAAAGCTTGATAACGGAGTTTGGCTTAAACCCAAGCCTACGTCTCCGCTCCCAACTCAACCGTTGAGAGATTTACTACCGCTTGCTTTTTAATGGTTTTAGCAAGAAACCCACTAGACATTAAGGTTAGTCTAGAACCTATTACAGCTTGCTTTTATTGGTTGATCAAGATCCCACTTGCTTTTAATGGTTGAGCAAGAACCCACTAGCCTTCTTATAGGTGAAGGCTAGCTCACCTATGATTCAAGACTTTTAAAAGGTAAGGCTTGACTAACCTCTTCACACCTTGAAGGTGGTGTGAGAACCCAAAAGAGAGGATGAGAGAAAGAGATGGGGTTTGTAGGCACAAACCCAAAATAAAGCTCAAAAATGATAAAACAATAAAAACCGTAATGTAGAGAAGTCTTGGGTGCCAAAGGATTGATGAAGTTGATGAAGTGCTCTCCCAAGCTTCTATGGTGGTGCTCCTTGGATGTGGAATTGAGTTGGAGCAATTTGAGGTTCCTTGGAGGAATCCGCCAGAGGTTCGCCAAATGATGGAAAATGTGTCCGTTGGCTTCACAATAGTTCCGACAATGTTAATTAGGATTCTGGGGGTTCCTAGTCCTTTATTTATAGAGGGGGAACCCTCATATGGCCTTTGGAGGTCTTCGGATCCGTTGGAAAAGGCTTCGGAGCCGTTGGGAGGCAAGTGGACAAGTCTGGTCAAAGGCCCAACGGCTAGTTTGACTGGCTCTACCGGCTGACCGGTGCTAGGCCACCGGTTGTCCGGTGCTTGCAAAATGGAGGAGGGTTTCTATCCAGGCGCCACCGGATGGCCGGTGAGGAGGCCACCGGTTGGCCGGTGAGGAGGCAGTAGCTACACTGTTCTGGCTGGGTGCCACCGGCTGGCCAGTGCTGAGGCCACTGGTTGGCCGGTGTTGAGGCAGTGGCTCAGCCTTCTGTCTGGGTTCCATCGGCTGGCCGGTGGTGAAGCCACCGGTTGGCCGGTGGACATGAAAACAGTCCACTTTGGCTTCTTGCTTTCTTGGCCCAATTCCTTGGCCACCTGAAATCATGCCTATCATCCAAAACACTTAAAACAATATTAGATAAATAAGAGAGTGATTGTGATCATGAAAATTAAAGCACGAGGGGTTCGAGAGGTACAACAATCTCCCCCTATTTTGATGATCACAATCACAAAAACAAGCAATGTAAAAGATAGGAATGAGATGCATGCTTTAAAGAATAAATTGAAAAGTAAAGCATGAGAAAAAGATTTCTCCCCCAATCAACCAAGAATTTACCGGTTGGCCGGTGGACATGAAAACAGTCCACTTTGGCTTCTTGCTTTCTTGGCCCAATTCCTTGGCCACCTGAAATCATGCCTATCATCCAAAAACACTTAAAACAATATTAGATAAATAAGAGAGTGATTGTGATCATGAAAATTAAAGCACGAGGGGTTCGAGAGGTACAACAAATCTATGGGATGACCTGAGTAGGTTTGACCCAGAGCCTTTCCCGTGGATCAGGGGGTCTTCAATATTGTGGCGGACCGGATGGAGAGGAATGGCAGGGACTGTTTCACAGAACAACCAACCTAGCTTTGAACCAGTTAATGGTTTTGAAGGGGCTCTTGGATCACGTATATGTGGGAGATAACTTTACTTGGTGCAACAACCAGAGGGGGAATAACTGATCATGGAGCAATTGGGACCGCTGCCCGGCTAACATGCATGCCATATCTGCTTTCTCCAAATACAAAACTGACACACCTGGTACGAGGTATCTCTAATCATTCGCCACTTTTGGTATCTATATCTTCTACGCCGGATCTTTAGGAGAGGTTTCGGTATACCCACGTATGGTCCCTCAGTATGGGCTACCAGGATCTTGTTAGAGCCTCATGGGAGGAGCCCTCTAAAGGTGATAAGTGGAATGATCTTCATAATAATATGAGGAGGTTGAAATCAAGGCTCCAAACGTGGTTGAAAGATGTTATTTCACATGATTGGGAATTAGAGGCAACCATGAAAGAAGTCGAATGCCTCGAGTACCGGCTGGAGGAAACATGGGATGACCACGACTTTGAAGAACTTTGGGAAAAAAAAGAAAAAGATGGAACACTTGCTGCTTAGACAGGAACGACTGTCCTGGGAAAGGGTGAAGATTAAGTGGCTTAATGAAGGTGACAGAAACACCGCTTTCTTCCATTCTTTAATTATGGAGATGAAAAGGCTGGTTAAGCCTAACATCATGTTAGAGGATGGCTCTTTTACAAATTATTGGGACGTCATTGGAAGCATGGCCAATTCTTTCTTCTCTGAACTCCTCGACGACCCCAATGATTTAATGGCCAACATGCATCCCTCGGAGGCCACATAGTTTTTTGAAGTGGTTCCCAATCACGTGTTTGATCAGGTCAATGACATATTATGGGCCATACCCGACGAGAAAAAGATATTGACAACATTAATGCACCTGAATCCCGATTGAGCGGCGGGACTAGACGATTTCCTTAGATCCTTCTATAGGTCATCCTGGGATATTGTGAAGGAGGGCTTAATTGAATCTATTCAAGACTACTTTAGGGGGGTGGACTACCGCATGTGGCATGTGCCACTACACTTGTGATAGTTTATAAAACCAAGAATCCCACTGATATTTAACATTACCATCTAGTGAGCATGTGTACTACCCCTACAAAATATTGGCCAGTATTATCAACTCCAGAATAACCCCTCTCATTCTGTGGTGGGTGTCCTTAGAGCAGCATGGTTTTATCAAGGGTTGGTTGATTCAGGAGGCAGTGGCTCTAGCATAGATGATTCTTAGGGACATCAATTTCAAAACTCATGGATCTAATATGGCCATAAATATGGATATTAACAAGGCTTATGATCGTATGGAATGGAGATTTATCCATACGGTTATGGCAGGTATGGTCTTTATTCCTTGGAACATTGATCTTATTTTTAGGTTCTTTAGTTCTGTATGGATTTCGATTAATTTCATGGGGAAATCATATGGGTTTTTAAAACCAACTCGGGGCCTGAGGCAAGGGGACCTGATATCTCCGAGTCTTTTCATCATGGTTCAGAACGTTTTGAGCAGACACATCCATAGAATCATTGGAAAGGGTGACATTTTTCCTTATAGAAGGAAGTTGAATGCTCAGAGAGCGTCCCATCTGATGTTTGCTGATGATACCTTACTTTTCATGACTGCCTCGAGCCATTCCATTCAGGGATTGAATAGATTTTTGGAGGGATACTTCCATTAAAGTGGGAAACTCATTAACAATAACAAGATAAGTTTCTTAATCTCTAGCGGATGTTCCTCCCGATATATCTCTACCGTGAGCAACATGTTGGGCATGGAGCGAGGGGTTTTACCTATGGATTATTTGGGTGTTCGCATCTTGTCCGGAAGAGTTCACTTTCATGAATTTGATCCACCCCTCAACATGATCCATGACGGGGAGATTAATTGGAAGAACATTTATCTATCCTTTGGGGATCAGATCACACTGGTCAATAGCATGCTGCTTGCTACCCCAGTTTATGCATTGCATGCGATTATCGCCCCAAAAACAGTTATCAAGAACATTTACAGGCTTATGGAAAAGTTTATTTGGGATCAGTTTATTGAGGGAAAAATGAATTGGGTCTCCTGGAACAAGATGGTGTAACCAGTTGGAGAGTTTGTTATCGATGTGTGCAATCATGCAGATACCCGACACTACATGCATGCAAAGCTCTCATGGAGTATTTTGGAGCAGTGCTCGCCTTGGGGGTTAACCATGCACACCATTGTCTTGGGACATCATGAAATAAGGGAGGACCAATACTCACTACTTGGTAAGTTCATGGGCCCCCTTGTTGACGACCTCCGACCATTGTCATGTTGGATCGTGGGGAGAGGGAACCTATCGTTTTGGCATCAGAACTGGTGCAGTGATTGTTTAGGCTTCCCGGGGTGCCATGTTCCCTCCATTTCCTTTTGGGAAGCGAGTAGGATCCCCTACTTCATCAAATCAGTGTTGAATAAGGATGAGAAAGTGTTTTTTGATCTCATTGAACTCACACTGGACATTGAAAGATATGTTTTTACACCTTCTCCATCAGGATTTTTCTTGTCTAAAGATTGTCGACGTGCCTCATATGTTCAGACTCATGCGAACGAATGGGATGAGATCACCGAGGTTAAGAGCATCCCTAAAAAATACAACATTCTCACTTGGAGGATAAGGAATGGAGAGGTACTAACTGATTATAATATCAAGAGATGTGGTGTTAACCTTGCTTCTATGTGTGTGTGCTGAAGTCTCACAGTGAAGAGAGTTTGAACCATCTGTTTTTCGAAATCAAATGGGCACGGGAGGTATGGTTTTATTTTGGGGATTTCACTGCCTTTTCTTGGAGTAGTATGGATGATCGTCAATTTCTGGTGAAATGGTACCATGGATCGGGAGGCGAAGGACCAGAGAGGCTAGCCCGAATAGCCCTACTACAAGTCGGTTGCTGGTGTTTGTGGAGGGAGAGGAACAGAATGAGGCGCGAAGGGGTAAACATGTTGGCCGAGGTGATCATCGCGTGGATGTGGAATCTGTTAGTTGATCTGATCAGGGTGTTTCAGAACTGGAATAAATCCCCTTCAATGAGTTGGTTCTGCTCGGTGTATAGGTTTCTCAACCACAACGAGAGAGGGAACAATTGGGTTTGTTGGCATCACCCTCCAAACGACCTGAAGCTAAATACAAACGGGTCATGTGTTATAGGAAATATAATTGGTGGTGGGGTGGTGTGCGACACTAGTGGGTCTGTCTTCATTGAATTTACAAACAATCTTGGACATGGCTCTTTATTGACGACAGAAGCCATGACAATGCTTATAGGGATGAGGTTATGCCGACATAGGGGCTTGGTTATTACGGAGGTGGAAACAGACTCATTGATTTTTCACAATTCTATAAAAGACAGTGGAAACCCACCATGGGAGATTGAAAATATCATTAGGAAGTGTAAAAGAATCCTCGAAAAAAATACGGAAGTTTCACACAGGTGGAGGGAAGGGAAAAATGTAGTAGACCATCTGGGAACACTGGATTTCACTGGCTCAGAGAGTTTGTGTGTTCCTATAAGGACTAGCCTAAATCCCCAAGAATTGAATTTGATTAGAGGGTATAACCTTAGTCTCCATTATTACAGCCCCCCCCCCCATAGGATTGGGTTGGATTGTCTAGTTTATCCTTGCCTGTTTTACTTTCTTCTTTTCGTCCATATTTGATTAAAAAATTTCTTTATGATGATTTACCAAAACATTACTTTAACATCGAATTGTTACTAAACAGGTAATAAAAGCTAATAGATAAATCTTAAAAGATTTTATATATAAAATAATAATTATGTAATGTATGTATAATAAGCTTAGATTTAATATACTTGAGGTTCAAATGTGTACCAAGGATATCAAGACATAATATAAGTTATTTTTGTCCCAATTTTTCTTTTTGGGTCATACATTATGTTACTAACATATATTATTTTATGAGGTGTATACTCATAGAGTTGGTGTAATATGAAAAAATATTTTTTACATTAAATAAATGAATATTCAGTAAATTAAATATTAATAAAACTTATTATACATTGTTCATTTCATAAATGACTCTAATGTAATAATTTCCAAAAGTATATATGTTGCATTGATAAGGTCATAGAATTTTCCTCACTATGACGAGAACCAATATGTGATATAAAAATATTATTAAATAATGATCTTTGGTTAGATAACATACTATGATGGGAAAAATAATACATTGACTATAAGGTGTGATTAATCTTAACTAGATGATAATTCTTCTCATGAATATCACACTTTCTAATCTCCAAGATGAAAATTATGAGAACTGACCATCCGATATGAATTATCCATGTCTTGGTGTCATCATATATTCCTCTATATGAGACTGTGTAATTTTATATAGACTTTAATATTATCATTGATATATTTCAGGACTCACACACATAGTTTTACTGACCAAAACTTACATGGAATGTGTTGGTGGGAAGAAAGGTATATTGGGTGCATCATGACTGGCATGTCATTAATGGACATATTGAGGATGGATTTATCCCTTCCAAATTTATGTAAGATAATATATCAACCATTTAATTTTAATTTAATGGTCTCCCTAAATTCCATGGCCTGGGTGCATAGACATGTTTATTTCAAATAGTCAAAGAAAGACGTATCAAGCATGTAAGTTGTCGACCCATATGTTAAACTTCCTTGTTGATATGTTGAGATAAAGGGATTATATTACATAATAATCATTTTTATGTGGTTATAATCATTTTGATATTATGTTATTTATCTGGGGTTCTTTTACACATAGATATATATTAATATTGGACTCTAGAAAAACCCTCATAATGAAAAAAATAAAGAATCCTAGAGGCCAGACACAAGTTGATTCTACTAATCTTAATTAAACTATATATGAATTCACTTATTTGAATAAATAGTATTCTTACAACTAAGGAAGAATTTTATTCATGTTTTATAGATTACTAATATTCATTTATTAATAAGAAATTATTTTTTATTATTAAATAATTTATTTGAGTATTTAAATATATATAAATAATTTATTCACTATATTGGGAATATAATTTTTATAATATTTATTGAATATTTTGATTAATATTTATTCACTGCATTGTGAGTAAAATTTTTATTTATGAATTAAATATTTAATCAGGTGTCCAATAAATGTTATAGGAATTTTGATAGTTCAAGACCGAGTTTTTTGATAACTATTAATTAACAAGATGGTTTAATAAAAAAATTTATAGTGCAAGTTGTTGCTAGACATAGATTATTATTATTATTATTATTATTATTATTGTCAAATGGAATGCGGATTATAAAAGTTTTAAATTTCATTCAGTTGATGGCATGTAATTAAATAATACATTAACCTAAACCCAATCTATATAAATAGAAGGTTATATCTATTATTTAATAAATTGAATTTAAAAAATAGAGATTTGTTGTGCAGAATGAATTCCCTTTTCCCCTCCTCCGTCTCTCTCCCTGTCAAGAATGATAATTTATAAGATATGTCTTCAAAACAGAATAATAAGTGACCAAGAACAAAAAAACATGACATTAGATTCATTGGACTAACACCCAAAGACAGATTGACATTTCTCGGAGATCACTGGATCATTTTTGGATTATTGCTAGAGGGATAATACCATTATATCCTTATAAGATAAGTCAAGGAGATTAGAAAAGGTCTGTTGGGATGATCGACATCATCAATAATGAATGGTTCCTAAGGGACTGTAATAGATTAATTAAATATTTCTTAAATTAATCATAAATTTTTCATGTAAGATCCCTCATCATGATTTCGATCATTGAAATATTAAATGATATCTTAATATATCTCCCACCACCACACACATATCCACCTATCAGAACCATAATGTGGCATCAGATGTGTCATGATTAAATTCATAATTATTTATTTCATTTTTGGTCTATATGGAATTGTGCATATATTTTCATTTCATTTCATTCATTATTTAATCAATGTATAATTAGAATATCATGAATATATAAATCATGTCTATTTAGTGTTTCATTTTTTTAATTTCTTAATAAGATATAAAAAATGACCAGAGATACCATCGTGATGTTCTAAATATAGTTCCAATAAAACTAGTTTACATAATGTGTATTTAGAGTGCATGTCATGTACCCATATGCGTTATGATTGGATTTGAAAATAAATTAATTACACAGGGTGCATTTATTTCACACCGTATGTTGAAAGGCACAAACTAGTACATGAAATGTAGATACAAGACATGTAGTTGGAATGTACATGTCGTGTAGTCTGACTGAGTAAACATACCGAAGCCTCAGCCGTGTGACTTAGATACATGAAAACATAGGTACACAACATGTATCTAGATTATACACATCGTGTAGTCTCCCAATTATTATAATAATTAAATTACATTAAATTTAAAATTTGAACATTAAAACAATAATATTATTATTGAAACATATTTTTTGTTTAAAAATTTAATATTTTTTCTTAATATTTTAATTATCAATTAAATTTTAATAATAAATAATTCATTATTGGGTTTTCAATATTTTTGACATGAATATGATAAATGATGGTATTCCCCAAATATTTTTTGAGGATAATTAATTTGGAATATAATTATTTAATTAATTTAATTACACTAATATTAATAATAATGATAGAATGATGAAAATCATTCTATCTAGTTACCTTTTCATATTTCATTAATTTATAATTAATTATGAGCTTGAGCCAGGCCTTTTTATGTTTTGGATTCTTTAATTTGACTTATTAAATCAGTTCTTCAATTTATTATTATTAAATTTCTTATTATGGAATGTGAGTAATCTATCCCACCATTGTTATGCTAGACATTTGTGTCTATGAATATTTTTACAATCCCCCTTTAACCGTTACTGAGATTCCGCTCACCTATGTGTGGGTTACAAATACCTGTAATTCATGGATTGTCCCAATACATGTGGATCTAGCTCATGAAGGAACCATTTGGATACCAACTTAGATGATTCATAGGTGGAGAGGATGAGTGTTGAAACTCATTCCATGACTGATAATATGAGTTAATTCCACTAGTTGAAAGAAGTTTTTAATATAGGCTCATTAAATCAATCATTATATAAATATAAAAATTTATCCTTTTACATTATTTATTTTATTTATTTTTATCTCTCTATAAATTATTAATTTTATGTATGAAAAACATAAATCACATAAATAAATGAATTCATGTTCCAATATACAATTTGTATAAATGGATTATGCTGGAATTTTTTTATCCAAAATGGTTAGTTAATTGTGTCAAATCAACTTATATACTAACAAGGCATGCAAATGATAAAATAAGGTACAATTTATTCCAAATAAATTAAACCCCTAAACCTAATATAAAGTCATACTAAGCCTCATATTACTTGACTAGGAGAAAAAAATCAACAGAAATAAGTGTTTGACCAACCCATATTGGGATACATTCTTTTAAAAGGGGAGTTATTATGAATGTTTTCGGTTGAAATGAAAATTTTACATTAAGAGGAGTAGACATTTGTATACTTGGTGAAATTTATATTTAACTTTTGATATAGTCTTATTCAAGATATTAGGATTAGGGAATTCATTTATTGCTATAAGGAACTAAAATAATGTAGTTTCCAAAGAACTAGCTAACTAAATACCTTAAATTTGATTGACCAACCCTTTCTGGGGTTATTTTAAGGGGAATTATGATCCATTATAATATTATTTTGATGAAAACAATCATTTTGAGGTCAAAGGAGAGGAATTTTGGGGCGTGATAAAATAGTTAGATATTTATTGAAATTAGAAAAGTTATTATATCTCACATAATTTATAAGAAAGAAAAAGTACTAATAATCCACTCATTCAACTATAAAATAACATGGAAATATCATCATTCATATTATCCCTTTGATCACTGTTATAGAATGAAAACATAATAACTGAATGTAACTATCATTATTCGTTTAGAAGCCATCAGGTTGTTCTACACCCTAAAAAAAAATATTACATGCTAGAATTAATAATGTTGAATCCATGTGATAAATAGATGAGTGATGGAGAGTTAAATTTCCATAGAAAATATTTGAGTGATGTGGCAAATATTTCAATGCTTGATTCTTTCATCAATTACTAGTGAAAACATCATGTCTCACAAAAACATGGATGCATATATAATTCTTGATCACCTCTATAGTCTATACTGGGAGAGAGGAATACTAGAATAGTTTGAGATTTCCATGTCACTATTTTAGATAATTATTTGAGAAGGTTACCTATTTTGGAATCATGTAGTCATTCTAATTGGCTATATTGATCTTGTAGGGGTTCTAGGGTTTAAACTCCATGGATAACTGGGAACCCGTCTCCTTTAATAATCACTTCCTCATAGCTTCTCTATCTTTTTTGTGGATTATAATATGAACAAATTAATAACTCTCTTCCATATATTATCAAAATTCTTCTCAATAAATCAAATGATATGATGTGTAAAAATTATTTTGTATTTATGGTGAACAAACAGAAAGGGAGATTGAAGATTTATTTTCCAAATCTTCTTCACAACCTTTCAAGAAGGGGATGATCAAAGGGAAATCAATGTAATATGATGTAGTCTATTTTTTAAGTTTCAAAAAGTTACCCTGGGAGAAAAACTACACTGTTCCAAATAAGAAATGGGAATATTCTAGTTCATTTTTTATTATGTTAAATTTATTTGTTTTTAAAAATTGGATTTTCGATTCAAAACTTGGCCCTCACATAGTTATTTAAGTATAAAAACCAATTAGATTAATTAATAATGTCAGAGGGGAGGTAGATCTAGAAAAATGCAACAAAGCTAAACATACTACTAAATATATTGGGGAATACAACATCCTTTTCCTACTAGAATATTCATTGTTTTGAAAGGTTGATATTATGTGGAATCTTTTCAAACTTATTTGTTTCTCAATTTCAAAACTTGTTACTGATGTATTTGTTATCAAATTTGGGAATAAATAAATCAAAATTTAAAAAGATATAATTTTTTCATTATATGGAATATTTAAATAATGGTATTTATTTGTTGGATTACATAAACCATGTAATAGAAATCAATAAGAAAGGTACTTCACTTCACTAAAACAATACAAGAATTTTGGAATCACTAGCTAGGGCTTGTATTTGAAAATATATTGTCTAAATTTTATCCATATGGATATTTAAATTCATTTGAACTAAAACCACTTGGATTATGTCTTGCATGTTTAAAAAGAAAAATAACTAGATCCCCATTAAGTGGTATAGGTGAAAGGGATTGAGATCATTTTAAATTAATTCATACTGATGTGGGAATACAATTTTCTGTTAAATGAAGTGGTGGGTTCTCTTACGTCATAAATTTTACTAATGATTTTTGTAGCTATAGATATGTCTACTTAATGAATTATATGTCATATTATTTGGATAAATTTAATGAATAAATAATGATGTTGATAACTATCTAGGTATAGAGATTCAGAAACTCTTTTCAGGCCATGGTGGAGAATATATTAATCAATACATCATTGATTACATATAGGAGTTTGGTATCCTATACCAACTCACTACTCCTTATAAACCATAGTCGAATGATGTTATGGAAATAGGGAACCACCCCTTATTGCATATGGTGATATTATTGATGATTCCATTGAGTATTAAATTATTCTTTTGGGGACATTCATTACAAACAACTGCAATCATACTAAACCTTCTTACAACTAAATAGATAAAATTTATTCCATATTAATGTTAGTGTTGAAGAAAACCATGTTGTCAAATTTACATTTGTTGGGTTATGAAGTGTTTGTTAAGGACTATTTAAGAATAATACTTACACCTCCAAGATATAAAGTGTACCATTAGAGGATACCACAAATAAATGGAGGCATATGAACTATATGACCTATAAGAAAATTGTAATAGTTTCAAGACATTCCACATTCCATGAGAGGGAGAAAATATCTATGATATAGTGGTAGAAATATCGAAATCGATGAAGTTGAGGCACATGGTACATAAATTTTAGCAATGTAATAGATTCCCCAAATCCTAATGGATGAAGAACTAATTTTTGGGACCCAAGTACTACGTAAGAGTAACATATAGGTCAGAGAACTGCAATGGTATTGTTTTCTATTCACTGAAGATTGTAACTCTATATTAGTTTATAATAATGTGACTGTAACCTATATTGATGTATTAAATGACACATATGATTCCATGATTCAAAAATCCATAAATTAGGACATTTATTCCATGTATCAAAATCAAGTGTGTGTTTTGGTAGATCCTCACATGGATGTAAATCCCATTGTTTAAAAATGGGTATTCAAGAAGAAAGTGGACATAGAAAGACAAGTGAGTACCTATAAGATGTGATAGCTTTCAAAAGGGTTTAAATAGAATCATGGAATGGACTCCAATGAATCCTTTTCATTATTTTAAATGATGAAATTCAAAATAATTATACATTCCCTTGGGTCTTTCCATAAATATGGTATTTAGAAAATTGATGAAAAATCAACCTTCCTTAACAAGAACCATGAGGAAGATATATATTTGACTCAACATGAAGTGTTTTTGATTACAAAAGATTCAAAAAAGATGTGAAAATTGAAAAAAAACTTTTAAGTATTAAAGATATAATGTATTTAATGGATAATTCATTTTTATGAAGCCATAAAAGACTTTGGGTTAATAAAGAATTAGTTTCATCCTTATGTCTAATAATGGTTTACTGGGATTTAAATTATTTTCTTATTAGTATATTTTGAGGTCATATTACTCATTGGAAATGAAACACCACTCTTATAGACTGTTAAGACGTATTTGAATAAATGATTATATATAAGGGACTTGGTTGAGCCAACATATATTCTTGGTACAAGGTCCATCATGAAATATCCGTGTGGTTTATTGGCCGATGTCAAAATACAATCATTTCCATGATACTAAGAATATTCAGTATGGAACAATCCAAGAAGGTATTTTTTTCTAGCATCATAAGGCATCTATATTTTGAGGAAAATTTTCTCAAGAACATGATGATATATATAGAATGTAAAGGATTCAATTTTCATCAGCGCTTTGGTTAGTTATATATGAAACTATATATAAAATTCTAGATGTTGACTATGCCTTGTGTGGTAGGAAGATATAATGATGATCAAGGTGACCTCCATTGAATTGAAGTCATGTCTATCTTTAAGTATATGAGGTATACTAAAGTTATGTTCATGGATTTTATATAAGATTAATAACTAGTCATAATAGGATATGTAGAAGCTATTTTAGGAACTAAAAATATAACATGAAGTCACATATGGGATACATATTCAGTTCGAATGGAGGATTCTTGAGTTCAAAAAGCTCAAAGTAGGTTGTGGTCACATATTCTACAGTAGAGGCCTAGTATATTGATAATAATTAGGTAGATGCAATGATGTATAGATTAATAAAAACATCTAATAACTCGATTCTGTACCCATAAAAAAATAACCAATCACATTCCATTGTGATAATAATGCAGTGGTGGGTCCTGCAAATGATCCAAGGTCACATTAGTAGACAAAAAAGATACCATAAAAGTAGCTTCTCTTGAGTTATTTTTCAAAGAGAGATGTGGTTGCAGTTAGTGATATTTCCGAAGAAGACAATGTGGTGGACCCCAATTTTCTAAAGCCATGACTTAGTATAAACATTATTACCACGTGAGTTCTAACAGACAGAAAGTTGTAGGTAGTTGGATTTAGTCCAAGTGGTAGTTATTTAGAGTTGGTATCCTATGATGAAAGGTATGTACATTTATTACAAGTATATTCAATATATTTATATTAAAAAAATAAATTTACATATTTTTAATTGTCCTATAATACTCTTATATAATTTTCTTCTAGAATATAAATCACATTGATATAGTTATAATATCCCCCTTCTAATATGATAACATTCAACTACTATGAACATATTCACAATTAATCATTAGTGGTTATATAATGTACAATGATGTGAGTTATAAAACATATATTATCTAGTGTGATTACTCATCATTGGATGAGTAATCTTCTCAAGAATGTTTTACATGGTAGTCTCCATGATGATTGATTATGAGAAAAAACCCTCTAATAGAAATTCCATATTATTTCGTGTATTAATATATTCATATATACAAGTGTGTGGAATAGCCCTTCAACACTGAGAATGTGATTGATTAATTTCAAGACTAAAGCACTATGATTTATGGAACAAAACCTTCATGAAAAAGTTTGGTAGGACGCAAGGTATGTTTAGCATTTCACAATTGACATGTCATTAATGGATAAGTTGGGGATGGGTTTTCCCATCCATATTTATGTAATCAGATAACTCAACCCCATTATTGGAATAGAACCATCACCCTATATTCCATGGACATAGTGTACCAATGTGTTAATTTCATATAATCGTGGAATTATGTATCAACCATATCGTTTGGTGATAAATATATGTAACCTACATGATGACATATTGATATAAAAGGATTACATTACAAAATGAGTGTTTTTGTATTACTATCATCATTGCGATATTATGTTATTTCTCTTGTGTTCTATAACAAGTTTATAGACTATATTAATTGAATGTAGTAAATCCCACTAAATTTCAATGAGAATTAATCCTAGAGGTTCACACACTAATTATTTTGGATTATATATATTATGTTAAATTTGAGTTCAATAATTCTAATAAATGTTATTTTCATGAGTGAGGAATTTTTTTTAATTTTTATAACAATAATAATATATAGATAATAAATAATTATTTATTAATTAATATTTTTTATTCAGTTTTGTGAATATATATATATATATAATATTTATTCGTAGGATTTTTAATAAAATAGTTACATTATTATGTGAATATTTTATTAAATTTTGATTTGATGGATTTTGAATAAAATATTTATTTAGGGAATAATTATTTATTTTGGATTTGAATAAAATATAAAGGAATATGAATGAAACATGACTATGTTCAGTGTTAAATATTAATTAACAAGTTAGTTTAATAATATTTTTTATTGTGCTAGTAGAAGTGGACCACAAAATAATAATAAAATTATTATTATATAGACTAAGGATTATTAATGTTTTTAAATGTAATTTAATGAACAAAATGAAAATAAATTTTATTTTAAAATAATCCCTATAACTACAAATAGAGAGTTATGTCATCTGTATATTGAATTGAATATTGAAAAGAGAGAATGTTTACGCACACCGAATTCTCTTTCGAATCCTCTATATCACAACCTATCAAGTACTAGAAAGTATGATATCTTTATTCAAGACTGATGAGTGATGAATCCATAATAAAAAAATGAAATTCATTTTATTTGTAGTGTTATCGCACAGAGATATGTGAAATTACTGAGTGATAATTGGAGCATTTTTTGATCACATCTAGAGGGATTCTACCATTGGATCATCAGAAGCACAATGAAGGCAATATGAAATTTTATTCTTTGTTGATCTAAATCGCCAATGAAAAAAGGATCATAATCCAAGTTTATCTTTCCATATGATATTACATATATTAATTATTCTTTTTATGGGAAATATCCTTGATCTTGGTTCCATGAATTAAAATTTTAAAATAAATAATAATATATCTCCCACAACCATACGATTCCACTAGGATTAGAAAAAACATATATACATTCCATTTTCCAAATAATATCATGATTTTATTTATTATAATTATATTATAACTATTATTAAATGTTTTTATTTTGGGTGGATTATGATTCAATGTTTCCATAGTGGTAAGAGATTAATGATAAAATCTCAACAACTATGGGGATTTTTTATGTTTAGTCCCCTAATGATGAAACTTTGTGATCCATCTATAACGAAAGAGTTAAATTTTCATATACTCTAATTATTTCATGATAATTGATGTTTTCATTTCATTTTATTCTCTTTATAAACTACTTATTTGAAAATAATGTTTTTAATAGAAATCGACAATATTTTTTGATTTTGTCAAAAATCCTTTTCTTCAAATTCGTGTTTTCTAAGAGAATGTTTTAAATAATGTATATGCAGTTTTTCAATGATTTTTTAAATATATTTTACACATTTGTTTATTTTTAATTTTTTTTTTAAAATAATATTCATGTTGTTTTCTTGAAAATGCATGTTTGTATATGACTAAAAATTTTAATGGAATATTCATTTTACTGTGTATGAAATGAAAAACATTTTTTCATCATTACCACATACTATTTTTAATATTTTTCAATACATTTTAATGTATATTTTCAATGAAATGTGATTTGAAAATATGTTATATAGTTTTTTGATTAAAAAGTATCTTTAAATTGAAATGGTTATTTTCATCATGAAATGTTCAAAGGGATATTTCAAAATCATTTTCTATCGATGATGACATCCTTTGGTGTTACCATTTCTTTTTTAGGGATATAATCCAAGTATTACATTCTTAATATTTCTCTAGAGGTTTAATATTAATATGTAATTTTTTTTATGAAATCATTTTTCTTCCCCGGGTATTACGATGATAAAATGAAAAAGAATTTAATTGCTTATTCCATAGGTTAACCTTTGATGAAATGATAAAATGATTATAAAATATGTTAATTTTACATATGTTATGATATAATGAAATGACAATGAAAACCATTTCTTTTTATGGGTTCATATATAATGAATATTTTATTATCATGTATGAATTTCATTATGTGATGGGTGTTACCTATATCTCTCTATAATGCACTGTGTAAAGATTGACATCACATGGGAAAAATATTATAGGTATGGGTTGAAAACCAAGTTCAGTAAGGGATTATATCCACTAAGATACTTTTGGGAGTGGACTCAGAATAATATGATGGTTTGAGGATTGAAACCATTAAACTATGATAGTTTTTGAAACAATCCTTGACTACAAAAGAAATGATATTATATGGTTATGTGTATTCCTTATATCTATGTTCTATTCTAGTGTTATGTTATAGTGGAACAAGTTCTCTGATTCAATGATGATTCATGTATTATGAAATGCCAATATGTTTTCCATCACTCAATTTAATGACCTATGATATGTAGGTTATGGTTTTAGCATGTTATTACCATGTTCCCATAACATTGTTCTCTTGATAAGTTGATATCACCCTTTTTACAGTTATTATGTTTTTGATATCACCCATTATTATGATTCTTTTACCCATGTTTTGATTAATGGTGTTATATATTATATGTCTAAGAAGGGTGTTAATTATGAAGATCTTAGTTAGAGATTGTATATATCACCTATAAACTTGTTGTTTTTGTTTCAATGTTTTCAATGGACCTAGTAATAAAAAATTCTGGAATGTATAATTATTTTATGTAATAAACATTAAAATATTACAACGTAATATTTATTATGGGAAATATAATTTCTTTAAAACAAGGTTTTTTTGGACATGGTTTCATGTTAATAAGATTATGTGTTGACCTAGATTTCATTTCCAAATGATTGGGTGAGGGAATAGTTTTGTTGAATTAACATAATAAGTGAATTTTATTTTATTGATACATTTTCATAATGTTATAGGATTATGTTTTCTACACATTCCTATATCTATGTTTTTCTCTCACGGATCATGTTTGTTGATTTCCATTATGATTCATGTATTATGAACTACCACGATTTATTCTACGAATCAAATTTCTGAGATGTTCTATATAGGGTTTGGTTTTCTAATGTTAAGATCATGTTCTCATTTCATTATGCTCATCTAATGACTAAGTGATAATTGATATCACCTTTTTCCCTCACAAACCACTTGAGATAACCTTTTATAATGTTTACTTTCCCTTGATTTTAATAATGGTTTAAAGATTGTTATGTCTATAAGGACAAGTAAATGGGGAGAATAGTTAGTCATATGTTAAATATATTTAATTAAAAAATAATATGGTGTATCTAGTCTCCAAATAATCAAAAACATCAAAGTCATATGGAATGTTTTTGGGAAATGTATAAAATATTAATCTAAAATGATGAAATAATTATGCCTGAAATTTCATGGATGGTAAATTTGATATCAGAGAGGAGTTTTTTCAGTAGTTAGATACCACGATTTAAAAAATTTAGTGATAACCCTAAGGATACATAAATGTAAATGGAAATTTCTTGGAATTCAGTTGAATGATAGAGGAAGTGGTTCATCATAAATTGCATCCCTTTCTAGATATTGTAAGTGGGTGTGGATTTGGTATTGCTATACCTAGGGGTAATAACTATAAAAATATTACAATGTTATTTGAATAAATCTTCACCTGGGTCAGGAAAATAGAACTTGCTGCAAACCTGGTTTAACAATAACAGGTGATATGTTCTTGAAATTCACAAAATCATTACCAATCATCATGAAAGATTTTAAAAGATGATGACCTTGAATGAAAATAGTTAAACATAATGTGTCATTTATTTCAAATAATGTTTCATTAGTTAGACATTATATAAATGGTTTTTCCTGATTATGTTGTTTTCCTCTTGGATATTTATTATTCATAATATTATTTTTTTATTAAATGACTACAAATAAATTTAATCATATAAAAAATGAACTTGATAGCCAATGCAACAACCATAAACATGACTAACCTAATGGAATAAATGATGGGCTGAAATATTTTTGAATATTCTCGCTAAAATATATCAATCTTTAAGTGGTAACATGTCTCATGTTAAACCTATAAAATTTCCAAGGAGGGGGAAACATTGCAATGAATCTTTTATCTTAAAACATCCACCCTACTTAAATGGGACATATAATACATTAGTTTTTGAGAAATAGATAAATGTGATGGAAAAATATATTTTCCATTTATCCTTTATCAAACCCTGAAAATGTTTTCAATGTTTTTTATCATTAAGTTGGAAAATAAGATCAATTATAAAATATTATTATTAAATTAAGTCAAGAGGATGAAATTGACTCAATATAATGGGATGATATTAATGGGATATTTTTCATTAAGTACTTACCTAAAATTTTATTTACCAAATAGAGATCGATTTTTTTGAGTTATGAAGATGGATGATGAATCCACTGGTACCTATGACGAAAATTTTACATGTATTAAAAGAAATGCATATGGTTTAAACATAAATCTTGAAAAAATTGACTAATTCAAAAGTGTTTTAAAATTATGTCATAAAAAGAAATTATCCATAATGGATTTTGGAATCTATAAAGAAATTTTTTATGATCACTAAATGTGGTTATATAATAATGAGACCCTAATGGATCATGTGATAAGAAAAATAAGAATGATTTTAATGGATGTTCTAGTTTTATATCACATGGGGGGAATAAAATGTTTCAACCTCATATTTTTTAAAATGTGGGTAGGATTGATCAGGTGAATGATTTAATGGTGGAGAAATGAGTTTCAAGTGTGACAAACCTATTAATCAATGAAAATATTTTCAATGTAGTTTTAAGAATACTATAAATGATAGGAATGAATATAAGGTACAACAAAATATAACAAAAAAACTTCAATTCTATGGATTAAATAATTTTAGGAGTTATTTGAATAAATTCCCAAATCCAATGGCTAATAAATATTATAAGACATTTTAACCTTGGAAGACACTATAACAGTGATGTATTATGAAATAAAAATAGTAGATGTGAATTATAATAATTATGGTTCGCTTATCCTATAATCTAGAGTTAGGGATCTCATGTTTGTTTTTTTTACAAAGGATCCCTATGACAATAATATTGTTCATCCTTTAGTTAAATTTGATGTTCTTCTTAGAAATTATTATCTCCCTCTATAATGATTTTAGAATAATGATATCACAGATCATATTTTGAATCAACCTATTATCATCTAATGGAGCCAGGATGAACTTGGTATTACAATAGAAGTTTTTTCTTATATAGAATATTATTTAGGGAATAAATGGAAAAAGATATTTTGTATGAATAACAGATTTTATTTTGAAAAATAAATTTTGTAAATTCATTTTAGTATGATTATTTATGAATGATTGAAATGATTTCAAGGAAATTATCATGTTTATCATGGAATGATGTTAGAATAAATAATTAAAATATTTAGGAACAAAATTTGGTCTGACAGATTTTGGAGGATACATAAGGTTAACTATTTATGGAACGGTTCATGTTGTGGAGTTTGTTATGTTGCTGATGTTTCCAATAATAATAATTTTTTTAAATATATTTGATAACTTGTGAGAATTATTTTTATTTTAGTAAATATTTAATGACACGAAGAATAAATTACCATTATTTTTTGAATTTAATATATAATAAAGGAAAATTTTAGTGCTTCTGAAATAAAAGAATTATCCCTTTAAATTCATTTCTATGGGTTAGAAATGAAGTGGAAATTGATCAATTCACAACCGATGGATGAAATAGTTATTATGGAATAAATAGATATGAATTAACTATATTTTATTTTATTATGTATCAATATAGTAAAACAACCATCAACTTTAGAAAATAAAATTTTAAATAAAACATTTATACATTTATTTTCATTTCATTCGAATCAAAGGTCTTTTCACCCATCATAGATATATAGATTAATGGTGGTTAATTTTTTTCCATACCATGTTCTATATCACAATATGTTAGTCCAATATTTCTTTATACAATATGCACATATATTGTTTACCAATAATATTATACTATTAAAAAAGAGTTTTTTTCTTGATAACATTAGTGTTTCCCATTCCCTCATTCTATGTGTATGCATTATTAACCATTTTAATGACATCAGTTTTCAAAATAGAATATTTAAAATATAAAACCCTTTATTACAAATAACATGTTGTAATTTATAGGATTTTGTTTATTAAATAATGAATAATTTAGCACCATGATATTTTAATAAATAATTTTTTAAAATAAATTTAATTTCTTCAAAAGAATGAGTTATAAATAATATCTAGTTTAAACGAGCCATGAAATATTAGTAAAATATTATTATTTAATGTGATAATTTTAACCAAGTTATTAATTTATATAGTATGAATACTATTAATAAAATTATAAAAATTATATGGTTTGTACATGAAAAAAAATCATTGGTTATTAATTGATTAGAAAGGAAATTGAAAATAATTTTAATGTAAAATAAATTTTCTTATGAAACAATACTATTATGTCTTATCTGTTTTTATCTTAATAAATTAAATTCATCACTATTATTGTAATGTTTTAATTAAATTTATATATTATTTATTCACTAAATTTTAACATTCATATAATATTTTTTCTAGTAATTAGATAACAATAAATTTTGTTTAATAATAAAAACTATATTTTTTAAAAATATGTTTTGGCCAAGATATGGAAATAATTTTAAAATTATTTTTCCATTTATAAAAGGTATTTTTAGAAAAATTAATTTTTCTCAGTCAATGTATATCAAATACCTCAACATATTACACCTATTAATTCATTTATATTGATAAAGACATTCCAAAATCGCTTCAAAACATACTTATCCATTTTTTTTGGAGATTCTAATATTTAATAAAGGAAAAACCAAGGGTCCTTATTAAGAGATCCAAAGTAGGTTTTTCTAGGTGAATGTAATTATCATCACAAAGCTCTTTATTTTTAATTCATATATTACCACCACAATTCATGTATTATTAATTAATATATTGTAAAAAATTATATGAAATATAAATTTATGGTATTATGATAATACAATCACCTATATCAACTTATGCTTCTATCAAATGTGAAATAAAAATGTCGATCGTGTGTGTTGTGGACTACCGCCTTGTGAACAGATTTAATTAATTATCCATCAAAAACATTAAAGGATGGATATAATTATTTATATAATTCATTTATATCATATATATGAAATAATAATAATATTTTAATTATAATATAACATTTATATTATGACATTCTAATTTTTAAGAAAATCATAATGTCGCACATGCTTACGTGTAGACTGTCGCCTATATGAAGCTATGAGATTGATTTTTAATTTCATATTCACATGGGTAATAATAAGGATGTAATTAATGAAAATATATTATTTATATGATATAATAATATTTCTATAAAGTTTAATTTTTATTTACTAATCTTTTATTCCATATTCAGAAAAAAATTGAAACATTATTAATCCGCATATACGACATATCGTCTCTATAAATGGTGTCGTTCATTACTAATTCTATAACTTTTATGGATGAATAAAAAAGTCTTTATAGTTAATAAATATGATATTCAAAACATTAAAAACATTATATATATATATTTTAATGATGAAAAAATTTCCAGGTCAAAAACTACTAAACTAAAAAATACATGGAAAAAAGAAGTAGTTATCACCCAAAATAGTAAATTTTATAAAGAAATGTTAATAAATGGATGACAAAATGCGATATGCAAATCATACAACATATTATAAATTTGATTATGTTTTCTTAATATATTTATATTAATACAATATTTATTTTACAAGAGTTTTGAAAATTTATGATGGTAGTAGAGACGTGTCCTAAGGGGATTTGCATCTAACTTTTATTTCTTTGAGAAACATGCCATATTCAAAAAATGTTTATTTTATGTGGAAATTATAAAGAAAAATAATGAACTTTATAATGATTTATATTTATTTTACAGTTATATAAATATCTATCTATTTTTATTTATTTAATGCGGCGTAAGAATAAAAATTTACAAAAGGTGTCCTGAATTTTTGTCTCACTTTTATATTTGTGAGACAAATGTCATATTAACCACGTATTTATGTAGTGAGGTATATATATTTCTCATAAATATAATTTATTCTTATTATTATGGAGGTTATGGAGATTTATTTATCAATATAAGTTTATATATTTCATATTTCTTTTGATTCAAACGTTACCAAATTGATAATTGTTTTATGATACAATATAATTATTTATGAGAATTGTTTATGATTATGCTAATACTGATTAAATTTTATAATATATCTCTTATAAAACCAATTAATTATTAATCATCTATTTATTTATGGAGAATAAATGTTTTACTTTAATTTTCCTCACATTAATACTAATGATATGAAAATAAAATTATTAGGGAAATCTAATATTTCACCCCCTTCTTCAGAAATTCATTTCTCTTTGACATACATGATTTTAAAAATGTTTTAAATAAATTTTATACTATTCTTCAAATATTTTCTAAATTATTTTTTAACACTGATTTATTTATACCAAAATAGTTTAAAATCAATCTTTTTTTTTATTTTTTGGATCAAGATAATTTTTTCTTTTTACTGAAAATGGTAATGGAATCATTGTTTTAACAGGTACAACAAGAATTTTATTTTTCACCATCATTGAAAAAAATTTATTTGAAGGTTCCATTACATGTTTCCAAAGTTATTCTCAAATAAAATATTATATTTAATTATTTTTAAATTTTATTATTTTAAGAAAATTATCTTAAAACCAAATGGATATTTTCCTCAAAAATGTTTTAACGATATTTTTAATGAAATTATATTCTTAAAATACAATAACCGTAGGTGTTTCTAATTTTTTTTGGGTATATGATCCAACCAATTGTACTATCTTGATTCTTTTCCAGTATAGTATATGATTATAATTATTAAATATTTATGAAATCCATTTATTTTCCATGGTTTTTACAAGTATTAACTGATATAATGTATATAAAACCTCATTTATTTTTACAGGGTATGATATAATGATATGATGAGTTTTTAATGAGTTTCTAGAACACATATGTATGATATTTATTATGTGATAAGTGGTTACACTATAAACTGAAGAAAGTTTGATCCATTATAAAAAAAGATGCGTGATCATATAATAACTCTCCAAAGCTTTGGGAAAAGATGGATAACTCGTGAGTTAATTTTTTTATCTGTGAAACAAATTACAAGTTTACAATGTTACGTGTGGACTAGTATTAACGTTTATAAAATTTTTTGTGGACCTTGTTAAATGTCAAAATGGTTATGTGTGGAACAATTTTCATTTCTATAATGTAATGTGTTGACCTTATTTCTTTCATATAAATTTCTCTGAGGACTTGGTTTCATTTCAACAAGAATATGGATAGACCTAGATATCCTGTCAATAAGATTATATGAAGTCTTAATTTCATGTGCATAACATAACTAGTGAACATGTTGCTATTTTTATATATTCATAATCTTATAAGGATATGTATTTCTATTTTTCAGTTTCTATTATACTCTATCATGACACATATTCATTAAATTCCATTATGATTCATGTCATATGAAATATCAATATTTATTCAATGAAATTGGATTATGATATACGTTATAAAACACATGGTTTTCACATGTGAAGTTAATGTTATCACACCATTATAATCATGTGATAACTAATTGTTCCTTGAAATCACCATTTTTTACACTAACTACACATTTCATGTATTTTTTATTAGGATTAATTTCACTATGTTTTTAAGAATATTTTTATGTGGATAATTTATTTGAAGAGTAACAAATTGGGAGATAATTGTTGGATAATTTAAAGATATTTTAAAAAGTAAAAATATAGTTTATATATACTTAAATGAAAATAAATCAATATTTTACATAGTTATATATTTGAAAATTTTATTGAATATTCATCAAAAAATATAGAATATTTATATATGAAAATCATGGGTTATTATACAACCCCTGGAGGAATGTGTAAGAACCCGGTTCTTATCTTTGAGGTGCAGGCTTCTTCTTTTTTCTTTTCCTTAAGTGTTTTTAATAAAATATGGAAAATGGGGAAAATACTAAATTTTGGAAGTACATGCCGTGTACTTTTTCCACACGTTGTGTACTTCTGTCCATGTAGGGATGAGTACACGGGGCGTATAGCCATGTCGGCTGCGAAGGGTGTAGGAACCGAATACACGCCGTGTATTGGTCCTTTACACACCGTATAGTCAGTCGGCATGCCAGAACTGTAAGGTGGTGGAACAACCTCCAGGTGGGAGATAGTACACACCGTGTACTCAGGAGTACATGCCGTGTACTCATGTCGACAGATGAACAGTGTGGAGGTACCGCCAGTGGAATAGTTAAATGAAGGAAGTACATGCCATGTACTTGGAAGTACATGCAGTGTACTTTGTTTTTTTGATTAAATCAGGTAGTAGCCTCCCCTGTTCACAAGGAATGCTTAGAACCGGAGGAAGGAGTGGGAGTGGACAACCGGACCTTTGGAGATCCACCGATCGAGCGTCTGGAATTCGATTTCTCCTCGGATGATCTCGTTGGAACCGTGCGGGTAAGCCCTCTTTTCTACTAGTGTGTTGCTTACCAATTATTCTCCTAATGGGATTTATTATAGGTTTAGAGAGTTTTGTTCTTCATCATATCTACACCATTCTTATGCGTTTCTAGAGTCGACATTCAGGTATACAGCTTGTTGGCGTATAAGGTAGGTGTCTTGGTGTTTGTTTTTCTACTGTCGTGTGTTTTGTGCCACGAACCCATGTTGGGGTGTCGTGTGGCTAAGGCCGTTGCTATATTAAACACATAGAATTTAATAGGTATTTAATTATGATATTAAAATACTGGTTGGGATTGTTTCTTGGATCTGGAACCACCCCATGGGTGTATTCCACTGTTTAGCCGTTTGGCCAGGATACCCAGGGGTATGCCTTAAAAGTAGTAATTGTAGAATTCCCTCAAGAGGAATTGCTTGTTTACTGCATTTTTACATGTTGGGCATGGCCCGGTTACCTGTTAGCTTAAAGGCAGTGTTGTGATTAGCCTATGGGCATTATTCTACTTAGTCTGTGGGAAACTTCTTCCGTGCCTGTGGGAAGATGATTCTATGCCTATGGGAGACACTAATTACGCCTGTGGGCAATATCCGTCTGCCTGTGGTAAAATTCATGTGTTGGTTTCTCTTTACCCAAGGGTGGGAGTTTACATGTCTGTGGACATTTGGATGTTTACTTATAATATTCACTGTGGTGGTTTTTTAAATTAAATGATTAAAAATAATATTAAAATGGTAATTTAACTGTTTGAGTTAGTTACTTTTTAGTATTTCTTACTTTATTGCATTTTACTATTGCACACTGCATGCTTACACATAGTTGGGCATGGGCCTTTGGTGGGTTCCTACTGGGAAATTATTTCTCACACCCTATTTGGGTCACACTTTTCAGCCCAAATAGATTATGTTTCTACTGGTGTGGATAGGGGAAAGAGAACCTATACAGGTACTTGACTGTTACTGAGGAGTAGGAGGGCATGGGACCGAGCCTTGGCTCATGATGCCGCTGCCATCTGTTTTGATTTGTTTTGATGTACCCTGCTTTTCGTTGTACTGTATTGATGTATAACATGTTTTGGATGCTTTCTTATAACTTGTGACATGTAGCATCATTATTTATATATTTTTGTTATATCCAATACTGTTGTTTATTTCAGTTGTGTATAGTTTACTGCTTCCGCTGTTGTCATAAGTTTTATTCTGTATTCTGCTGCGCTACACTTTGACAAATGAGGGCACAGTTTCCCCACTATCAGACCGGGGCCCTCACTTCTAGTCAACAACCTCTAGAATTTGGGGAAATGCGTTTGAGGTCACGTGGCGAACCAGGTTTGGGCACCCGTTGCATGGCACCCGGGTCCGGGACGTTACAAAGTAGTATCAGAGGGAGGTTCTTTTCTTTGACTTACTATTTGGAGTTTTAGTTAGGGATAGGAAGAATGGTAGTTGGTAATAAGATGTGCCCAGACGTAGCTAACCCGTGTACAGGGAAAATCCAGTCTATCTCGTATTTTGAAATTCTTCTGATGTTGAAAATTTTATAGTTGATTTGATTTCACCATTGGGTGACACACTTGTGATTTTGCTGTGATATTTTATCTGTGGGTTCTATTTAGTTTCAACTCGATGAGATGTGGGTATGAAATCTCATGCATCACATAGGTACATGCTAGATATCACATTCCATGCATAGTTTCCATGCCATGTAGGTACATTAGAAATTTCATGTTGTTGTGATAGTTGTTGTGCTAGAAAAGCATGCTATTGTGATAGCTACTCTGATAAAATACATGCCTTGTGATTGGGTAATTTTTGTGTGAGTTGTTCAGATAATGGATGCCAAAATTTGGTTTTTGGGGAGTATGGGCCCCCATTGACCGGAATTTGGTGGATGATTGACTATTTATTAGTTATAACACAGATAAGATTTCAAACATCTATTCATGTGGAGTATGGGCCCTCATAGGCCGGAATTTGACACTTAGGTGTTGGTTTTTGATATTTTCTACGTTCTGGGGAAGTTTCTAAGGCATACTGTCCGGAAACCCAATATACACGCCATGTAGTATTTTTTAAACACGCCGTGTATGTCCTTCTGTTTGGGAAGAAAAATGAACTTTTTAAGTACACGCCGTGTACTCTGAGTACAAACCATGTAGTCTCTTCCCATGTCACAAACCGTGTGGGAGGCGACACGGGGTAGGGAAGAGCTTGGTTGAAACCCTCCGTGTACCAGATATACATGCCATGTAGTATTGAACCGGAGTCCGACCGTGTAACTAACAACATGGGCCGGTGTAGTCGTTTCTTGAACATGTCGTGTCAATGAAGAACACGCTGTGTAGTGTGACTTGGGGACCCGGCCGTGTAACTAACAAACACAGGTCGGGGAAATCCTTTCATGTACACTCTGTTTGTATATAGAATACGCCGTGATGGTTGAGCCGCCTATCTGTCCATGTAACTAACAACACGGGTCGATAAACTCCTTCACAGAACACACCATGTCAATAATGTACACGCTGTGTAGTGTGACCTGGGGACTCAGTCGTGTAACTAACAACACGGGTCGATGTCACCGTTCCTTGAACACGACATGTACCTTTGGGACATGCCGTGTAGTCTTGTCCGAGGACAGAACGTGTGGACTTAGCCGTGTGGCATGGAAACGGGGTGATGTACACGCCGTGTGCTGGTGTAACACGCCGTGTAGTTTCAAGCTGAGTAGTCGGCCGTGTCACGGATGACACAGGAAGTTGGAAAATAACACCATACACGTTGTGTAGATTATATAAACGCTGTGTAGTTTTTTCTCAACGGGAGCCGCGTGGCTTAGTCGTGTATAAGGACCCGGGAAGTGGAAGGGGAAGTCAAGTACACACCGTGTAGTCATTGTACACGCCGTTTAGTCTTGTTTTGAAAACCATAAAATGCCATCTTCCTTTTATTCCCTTTGTGGTTTCTTCGTTTTTGGTCTTTGATATATCTTTAATCTAAGGCATGTTTTGACCTTGTAGTGTCATGCCACCTAGATGACCACGCGTTGTTCGCCAGGAGAGTGGCGACGAATATACTCCGGAGATGGTGGGCCATGTGCTAACTGTTGATTCTCTATTAGATCTAGATGCGGCGCTAGCTGTTATACCAGACATAGGTACATAGGCATAGTTTCGTGAAGGCTTTATGTGGTTCATGCAGACCTTTCAGGGAGCACCGTCGGCTCCCACATCTATGGCTGAGCTTACACGTATCTTCCAGCAGCAGCATCCGCCTACATTTTCAGGGGATGGCGGACCACAGGCCGTAGAGTCTTGGATGGGGTCGATGAAGATTATTTTCGAGCATCTTTAGATGCCTTCGGGGTGGAGGGTCCAGCTCGCGACATATATGTTGCGTGATTCCGGTAATAGGTGATGGGATCTTACCACCCAGTCATAGAATCATAGGGACATGGCGTGGGAAGACTTTCAGGAAGTCTTCTATGAATTTTTCTTCTCGGAGATGCTGAGAGCATATAGAGCTCAAGAGTTCATGAATCTGCAGCAGGGCACTATGTCAGTGATGGACTATTATGATCGTTCCACCGAGCTTCAACGCTTTGCACCCATGCTGGTGGGTGATGTGACGTTGAGAGCTAGACATTTTGAGGGTGGTATTCGGAATGTCATCCGAGCACTAGTGAATGTCTTCAGGTTACCTACTGTACACACTATTGTGAACCAGACACTGATCATAGAGAGGAACGTTCGGGAATCTAGTGGTGTGGGTCAGGGCGGTTCAACACTAGTTACTGGTACTTTTTCTGTTGGCAAGAGGAAGAGATAGGCGGACTTCTCTCACGTCGGTAGTACCGGTTAGAAGAATGTTTCAGGTGGCCAGGTTATGTGCTACCAGTGTGGTAGAGAGGGGCACAAGAGGCCATAGTGTCCATGATACCTAGTGGAGTGCCGAGCTTGCAGCAGGATGTGTCATCTGCAGCGCTTTTGCAGGGTGTTTCCACCGATGACTAGTGAGAGGGGTTCTGTGCAGACTCCACGAGCGGGAGCGGGACCAGTGGTTTCTTACCAGTCCAGAAACTGGAATACGTCAGGGCGTCCAGACAGAGATGGTGGTCGTGGCTGAGGTAGCCAGACACTAGGATCATAGAGGCAGCAGGGCGGGACAGCTCAGGGTATCCATGCTATGTTGGAGGGCCGCGGCACTAGGTAGGCATATGCAGTGCAACAGACCTAGTAGGAGAAAGATACCGGACCTTCTACAGTCATATGTACTATTTTAGTAGCTTTTGTCTTATCTTCAGTACTTTTTGATACAGGTGCTATGCATAGTTTTATATATGTACCCATTTTGGAGAGCCTTGGGCTCTGTGTTTCTTCATCTTCTGATATTATGACACTAGACACTCCGTTGGGGACTAGAACGGCTGGTGTTTGTCTGTGAAAGGAGTAACCCCTTTAGGTTGGTGGGTGCCACTTCCTTTGGGACCTCTATGTCCTGGAGATGTCGAGAAATGACGTCATTATCAGGATGGAGTGGCTGGTTCCCTTCCAAGCCTTTGTAGACTGCTATCGTCATAGGGTGAGTTTCACGTCACCAGAGGGCGTAGAGTTTTTATACAAGGGCGAGTGGGATGTTCAGGCGAGTCGAGCTGGAACAGAGCATCATGGGCAAGGTGGAGTCACAGCCCAGATTGCGAGCTTATATCTGGATGATCAGGGGACTTGTTAAGCAGATTTCCCTCTAGTTGTTGATCATTTCAGGGATGTCTTCCCAGACGACTTTTTTGGTCTACCTCCAGAGCGAGAGGTGGATTTATCCATTGATCATGTTCCAGGAGCAGCACCGGTGTCCATTCCTCCATATAGGATGGCTACACCTGAGTTGTAGGAGCTCAAGAGGCAGTTAGAGGAGTTGTAGGAAAAGGGATTTATCTGACCCAGTACTTCTTTTTGGGGTTCTCTGGTCCTTTTTTCAAAGAAGGTGGACGGTACCCTCAGACTTTGCGTGGATTATCAGAAGCTAAACCAGTTGACGGTTAAGAACCAATATCCCTTACCGAGGATTGATGATCTTTTTTATCAACTTCATGGAGCAAGAGTGTTCTCTAAGATTGACCTGTGATCAGGATATCCTCAGCTGCACATGAGGCCATCTGATATACCTCTCACGGCTTTCAGGAGTAGGTATAGTCTATATGAGTATACGGTTATGCCGTTTGGACTCATGAATGCGCTAGCATTTTTCATGGCACTGATTAATCATGTGTTCCATCCGTATGTTGATTCTTTTTTGGTAGTATTCATGGACAACATCTTGGTGTACTCTCACACTTGACACAACCATGCCACCCATCGTGAGAACATATTGAGTACACTGAGGGAGCATCGACAATATGCTAAGCTCTCAAAGTGCCACTTTTGGATGGACCAGATTCACTTCCTAGGTCATATCATCTCTGAGGCAGGAGTTTCAGTAGACCCAGAGAAGGTGAGAGTAGTGGTGGGAGCAGCCTAAGAATGTGTTCGAGATACAGAGTTTCTTAGGGATGTCTAGTTACTAAAGACGTTTCATACATGACTTCTCCGGCTTAGCAGCACCATTGACAGGTCTGACTAAGAATGGTGTGAAGTTCATCTGGTCAAAAGCTTGCGAGATAGATTTTCAGGACCTGAAGTGAAGGTTGACATCAGCACCGATCCTGATACTCCCAGAGCTGGGGAAGAGCTATACATTTTACTGTGATGCATCAGGTATTGGGTTGGGAGCAGTGTTGATTCCGGGCAATCGAGTAGTTGTGTACCGGTCTCGGCAGTTGAGGCCACATGAGAGGAATTACCGGACACATGATCTCGAGTTGGCCATTGTTGTTCATGTATTGCACTATTGGAGACATTATCTATTGGGGGAGCATTTTTTGGTTTTCACCGACCACAAAAGCCTCAAGTATATCTTTACTCAGCGTGAATTGAATCTGAGGAAGAGGAGGTGGTTCGAATACCTACGGTCCTTTGAATTTTAGCTTTCCTATACACCTGGTAATGGTAATGCAGTAGCTGATGCGCTGAGCAGAAAGACTCAGATACAGGCAGTGCAGAAGGCCAGCGGTGAGTGGCAGCTCATGACCTTGTTCTCTGAGATGCATCTGGAGGTGTAGGACAGTCAGGGGCAAACATATATTTCATCATTACCTGTGAATTCTACCCTCCTGGATAGAGTGAGGATGAGACATCTATCTGATACAAAAGGCCTAGTTCTACGGGAGTCAGTGGCAAGTGAGGACCCTCCTCCTAGTTGGACGTTAGGCGATGATGAGGTTCTGCATTTCCATGTTTGATTGTGGGTTCCATGGGATATACGCGAGGAGTTGATGCAGGAGTTTCATGCTTCATCTTGGGTAGTTCATCCCGGGGTTACCAAAATGTACCATGACTTGAGACGTCAGTATTGGTGGCCGGGTATGAAGAGAGATGTAGCTGGTTTTGTTATGAGGTGTTCCACCTGTTAGTAGGTGAAGGTAGAGCATCAGAAACTAGATGGGCTGTTACAGTAGTTACCCATCCCAGAGTGGAAATGGGGCGATGTCACGATGGATTTCTTGACTGGATTGCCAAGTTCACCTTGTGGAAATGATGCCGTGTGGGTTGTTGTGGACAGAATCATGAAGGTATCTCACTTCTTGCTGATCAAGGATACTTTTGGTGTTGACAAGCTCGAAATTCTATATATCAGATAGATCGTACGTCTTCATGGGGTCCCTCATTCTATTGTTTCTGATAGGGAAGCCCATTTTACGTCTCATTTCTGGTAGAGTTTTCAGAGGGTGATGGGTACATAGGTTCTTCTGAGCACAACCTACCACCCTCGGACCGATGGCCAGTTAGAGCGTACCATACAGGTGCTAGAGGACATGCTGCATGCATGCGTCCTAGACTTTGGGGGCTCTTGGGAGAAGCATATATTCTTAGTCAAGTTTGCCTATAACAATAGCTTCGAGGAGACTATTGAGATGGCACCATACGAGGATTTATATGGTAGGATATGTCGTTCACCCTTGTGCTGGATAGAGGCAGGTGAGGTAGCTTTATTGGGGCCACAACTCGTGCAGGAGACTTCTGCACAGGTCTAGTTGATTCAGAAGCAGATGGCTATCACACAGTCTCGTCAGAAGTCTTATGCTGATTGCCGCAGATGACCATTGGAGTTCGTGGTCGGGGATCAGTTTTTTCTATATGTTTCACCGAGGATGGGACACAATCAGATCAGGAGATAGGGTATACTTTCACCACGGTATGTGGGACCATTTGAGATTATAGAGAGACTCGGGTTGGTTTCTTATCGGTTGCGGTTACCGCAGCGGTACCACACCATGCACGACATCTTCCATGTATCTCAGTTGTGTCACTATCTTTCAGACCAGTATCACGTCTTCCATCCTGAGGAGGTTGAGCTGGAGGCAGATGCGTCCTTTGAGGATCATCCAATTCGTATCGTTGACAGAAGCACGAAGGTTCTCCGAGGTCGGTCAATTCCTCTTATACGGGTGTTATGGAAGCATGACCGAGTGCAGAATGAGACATGGGAGCAGGAGGCCGACGTACGTGCTCAGTGGCCTGAGTTGTTCACAGCTATATCTTCTCCACCCTTGGAAGGACAATTCGGGGATGAATTGCAATAAGGGGGGAAGTTTGTGAGAACCTTATTTTTATCTTTGAGGTACGAGCATCTTATTTTCTCTTTTACTTAAGTGTTTTTAATACAATATGGAAAATGGAGAAAATCCTAAATTTCGGAAGTACACCCTGTGTACTTTTCCCACACGCTATGTACTTTTGTCCGTGTAGGGATGAGTACACGGGGCATGTAGCCATGTCGGCGGTGAAGGGTGTAGGGACCGACTACATGCCGTGTAGTGGTCCTTTACATGCCGTATAGTCAGTCGGCAGGCCAGAATAGTAAGGTGGTGGAACAACCACCAAATGGGTGACAGTACACAATATATACTCAGGAGTACATGCCGTGTACTCATGTTGAAGGGTGAACAGTGTGGCGGTGCCACTAGAGGAACAGTTAAATGAAGGAAGTACACGCCATGTACTTGGAAGTACATGTCGTGTACTTTGTTTTTTTGATTAAATCATGCAGTTGCCTCCCCTGTTCACAGGGAAGGCTTAGAACCAGAGGAAGGAGCGGGAGTGGACGACATGACCTTTGGAGATCTACTGATCGAGCATGTGGAATCTGATTCCGCCTCGGACAATCTCGTTGGAACCGTGCGGGTTAGCCCTCTCTTCTCCTAGCGTGTTGCTTACCAATACTTCTCCAAACGAGAGTTATTTGAGGTTAAGGATGTTTTGTTCTTCATCATATCTACGCCATTCTTAGGTGTTTATAGAGTCAACGTTCGGGTATACCGGTCGTTGGAGTATAAGGTAGGTGGCTTGGAGTTTTTTTCCAACTGTCGTGTGTTTTGTGCATTTTTGTTCCACGAACCCATGTTGGGGCGTCGTGTGGCTGAGTTCGTTGCTATATTAAACACATAGAATTGATTAGGTATTTAATTATGATATTAAAATGCTGGTTGGGATCATTTCTTGAATCCGGAACCACCCCGTGGGTGTGTTCCACTGTTTAGCCGTTTGGACAGGATACCCGAGGGTATGCCTTAAAAGTAGTAATTGTAGAATTTCCTCGATAGGAATTGCTTCTTTACTGCATTTTAACATGTTGGGCCTGGCCCAGTTACCTATTAGCCTGAGGGAAGTGTTGTGATTATCCTGTGGGTGTTATTCTACTTAGCATGTGGGAAACTTCTTCTGTGCCTATGGGCAGATGATTCTGTGCCTGTGGGCGACACTAATTATGCCTGTGAGAAATATCTGTGTGCCTGTGGGAAAATTCCTATGTTGGTTTCTCTTTAACCGAGGGTGGGAGTTTATGTGTCTGTGGAAATTTGGCTGTTTACATAGAATATTCACTGTGGTGGTATTTTAAATTAGATGATTAAAAAGAATATTAAAATGGTAATTTAACTAGTTGAGTTAGTTACTTTTCAGTATTTCTTACTTTATTGCATTTTACTATTGCAAACTATTTTTGCATGCTTACACGCAGTTGGGCATGGGCCTTTGGTGGGTGCCTACTGGGAAATTATTTCTGACACCCTGTTTGGGTCATGCTTTTCGGCCCAAATAGATTACATTTCTGCAGGTGTGGATAGGGGCAAGAGACCCTATACCAGTACATGACTGTTGCTGAGGAGTAAGAGGTTATGGGACTGAGCCTAGTCTTGCAATGCTGCTGCCAGCTGTTTTTCTGTACCCTGCTTTTCATTGTATTGTATTGATGTATAACATGTTCTGGCTGTTTTCTTATAACTTGTGACATGTAGCATCATTATTTATATATTATTGGTTATATCCACTGCTTTTGTTTATTTTATATGTGTATAGTTTACTGCTTCCGCTGTTTTTATAAGTTTTATTCTGTATTCCATTGCTCTACACATTGAAAAATTAGGGCATAGTTTCCCAACTATCAGACTTGGGCCCTCGCTGCTAGTCGGCAGCCTCTGGAGTTTGGGAAAATGCGCTTGAGGTCACGTGGCGAACCGGGTTCGGGGCACCCATTGCGTGGCACCCAGGTCTGGGACGTTACAGAATGATTACTGGAATTGAAGGTGATGGAAGAAGGTATTCCTTAGTCCATTATATGGAATCCTCTTATTTTTATTCTATTTCATTCAATTATAAGAATCCAACTGGGTAATTTATATATTAAAGGGTTAGAATAATCTCATCATAGAAATTACCAATATACATAACTAATAATATTTCAAATGGTATTTGAATGTCACTGAACTAGGTTATGAAATTCCATAGAGAGTTAAATCCACAATTTATCACATGAAGAGGTCAGTGGAACATTTCCATTGAATTATGGACATGAACTCATAATATAACTATCATAGAAGATCTACCAAGCAATTAGGGGAGGAAGGGGAAACGTTTTTCAATCCTATAGTGGTAGGACCTTAATGTGTCCATATTTTTCAATATATATTATAAAACTCTTAATGTGCTCAGGATTCTAGCATGGGTGTGCACTTGTGAGAGAAATGTGTGAGTAGATACTCTAAATCACAAGGGCCATTGAATTTGAAAAAACATTGAGTGCCAAAGTTCTATGGTAGAGGGACTTAATCCACCATTTTAGGGTTAACATTATTTATTGATGTATTAAGGCTCACTATGTTTCCATGTAATTGTGGAGAGTAGTAAGGGAACTACTCATCTCATTCTAGGAGGCAACCTCACATATTTAAATTCTCAATAGTGTGATAACTCTTGAAGAAAATTGATCATGGTCTGGTGGTTAGAATAAATATTGATCGACTTTATAGTGTGTCATATATATATTATTATTTTTGGTCGAGTAGATATTCCATCATCATCCCTAGTTATATAAAATATTGTTTCTAGCTAGCATAACTCTAAAATGGTCATGAAAAGTTTAGTTGGAATGTCATCCCAAACAAGGGGAATCCACAGAGGATGTTTTTTTGATATTCTATTAAAAATAGTGCTCTTTGATAAATATTTTGATCATATATATTATGGTTTTTGTCTCATTATCATATAAAAAATGTGAAGTCCTCGCTATGACTGTATACTTTCGAAGGTTCTAGAGATTGTTTAGGAGTGATAAGTGGGGGGGGGGGGAGATACCCAAGGAATATCTCCGATGATAGTTGTGTAGACTTCTAATAATGTTCTCCTATTAGTGTGAGTCCATAAAGGGTGAATCCTAATAACATTAATCATTGTGAATTTACATCTATTTATTTTCTAGGGGATGATGGTGAGAACATTCATATTGGTCTAGATAATAGTAGAGATTCATTGATATAAATAATTGTGCATGATTCATGGATCTATAGACAATGTCATAGAGGAGTGAATATTAGGCCGGAATAAAACCAATAGCCACTAAAATGAATTTATAGAGAATACTATTCAATAATCTAAAATATGACTATGATACCATCAGTGTGTGTTCACAGAATCCATTTTCAAATATTCACTGATTCGACACACTAATATAATATATGTGTTGTGAGTCAAAACATTATACTTTATTTACTAAGAAGCTACAGGATGAGGTAATATGGGATCATAAGTTTCCAAAACATGACCAAAAACTTTTCAGCGTCCAACTTATCCCATATTATATCATCGTCATCGTCACCCTATTCGAGAGGGTATCCATCCCTATAGTCACTCCCCTCTTCAATAATAGTTTTGTGGGAATACCAAAGGGGAATTAATAAAGACCTCTTATATTGAAGAACACTATACATGAGAAGCACCATATAAGGTAGCCTTTCCCTATGAAGAGGAGACCCTTATCAAGTTTTCTATTTTTATAGAAATATCCCCATGTAAGACATGTGCCCTATATCTATGATTTTGGGAACCCAAAAGGGTACCTATGGATATACCAAGTGTCTTTCATCATATGAAATCATTAATTTATGCATGGGTACCTCCCCACCATCATCATATTTGAATTTCAAAATGATGTCGATGAAACTGATGGTGATTTCATGGACCATCACTAAAAGGATAACAAAAAATCATATATGAATACATATTTACTATAGTTACATGGGACTATGAGGAAATTTATCTCTAGAATAAAAAATTTCAGTTTCTAAGATCCTAACCCTAGGTGTTGTAGTAGATGAGGAATAACCATCTTTTTAACAATCCGCTGTGGTCTAGGAACCATAATGGCTGGTGGTGATTATCCATTGATCCATCGTGAGAGATCTCCTAGGTCAGGGTGAATGGTCCATGATCACGAGATTTTGGGAATCAATTTTAGTATTTATATATGAATTATAGTTATTGATATGATTTGTTTCTCTATAATGGATAATTATAGGCTCACCTCAAGTAGGATCATCAGGAATGTATGCTTCTCTAGTTAGATGATGACACCCACACCAATTTTCAATGGTATCTGTAGTCCATATAATTAACCAAGAATGCATGGGGGATGGACGAAAACTAAATTTAATCCTAATATAGAGCTTCCCTTATGTGGTGGTTCAAATTTAGGGGATTATTGTGAAACATATGTAATCAACGATAGATACTATTTTTCTAGAATGAACATGTGCCTTCCCATTGCATTAGCATCCCAATTCCAGATCTAGGGTTACTATAATCAAAGTGATATGAACTTCTTCAAATATAGATGGGTGAATCGATACTTATGGAATCAATATCTAATGGGAACCCTCCCTAGGGAATGTTGAGTGGTAAATGAGATTACAAAACACTTGTACTATTCCACTATAAAGATGCTAAACTAAATTACAAATAGTTTGTGGTTACATTATTACAATTGAACTAGATATAAGAATTCAGATCCCAAAAGATCATATACTTAAGTTGTATTGGAAACTAGATACATACACGATTCACACTTTATATTAGTAAACATAAAATAAAACTTATCATTTTCATTCAATACAACCTTATTCCCTTTAGAATATTCATGCATATCAATCATAAAACACATAATAGCATCATGGAGAAAGGAAACATAATAAATATGTGATACTAACATCTCATTAAGTGTATGAATACCATGGGAGCTATCGTTTATAAATAATAAACAATAGATAATGTAAGACATACATCTAAAAAGAAATTACATTTTAATTAATGAAATTAACCATGATGAATAATCTGAGAGGAATGAATGATGATTATATAATTACAAACAAAGAATCACATGATCCCCAAAAATTCCCATGAATATTAAAACTAATCACATATAAATCAATAACTAATATCACAGTGGGGAGTGTATGTTGTTTAAAATCAGAAACACATATTAATGTACTTGTTGAAAGCCTTCTATGTTAAATTCCTAAAGAAACATCAAAATACCCAATATAGTTTTTTTAATGAGACATAATAAAGAATTGAGGGGTTATAGAAGGCCCTTCACATCACATACAAATTCAAATTCATACCTCGTATGAAATTTATTAACCATAACAAACATAATTTTTTAATTGAAAAAATTTCATATGGAATACATTCCTGAATAAATAAACATAATCATTGAAAATCCAAAATAATATGGTAAACAATATAAATGCATCACATCTCTATCTATGTGATAATTTTTTTTGTTTTTATCATAACAACTTATCCCTAGTAGATCATAATAAAAATAAGTTTTTTTGTCATTGAGGAATAGAAATACCCTAAAATTATCATCTAAAAGTCATGGGGAAATACAATTTTTACTTGGAAAATCATATTTAAAAATATTATAATATTAAGATATGATTTTTCATTGAAATTTTCAATGAAATTATATCATATATGATTCAAATAAATGATTGGTCGTGATCGTTGGAAATTATTTACAAGCAATAAAAGTTAGAAAACATTTCTTTCACGCTATTGTAAATGGGTAAAAAATTACCCCATTCAAAAAATGATAATAATATTCATTTGAAACCATTTTTTTAAAAGTGAAAAATTGTTAAATATTTATTTAATAAATAATTTATATAATTTTACAAACATTATTTAAAAAAATTCAAAACATTGATATGGAAGGGAAATGGTTTTTGACCAAAGAAATAAACAAAATACAATATCTATTAAAACACATTTTCAATAATTTTTATTACGAAATAAGGATAAATCATACTATTATATGAAAAGTTCTGTAATAGGCATATTTTTATAAAGAATATTTTTTTTATGATATAAATATAAAACAATACCCCAATGGGATACATAATCATAAACAATCCTAAATAATGATGAGAATGAAAAATAAAGCCTTACCACTTTGGTAACTTCTAAATAATAACAACCAATAAGTAATAACATAAAATTAAAAAATTTATAATGTTAATAAAAATATAATTACTATATAACATATCAAATTTATATATATACACCATAGAAAAAAATAAATGAGTGAATAAAACCTATGTCTCACAGAAGTAAATGTGTGTTGGGAATCCCTTTCCTCATGTATGATTTCCATCATACATGTCCAAACATCCTGTATAATAAATATTGATTTATTATAAATTTATAATAGATAAATTATAATATATATAATACCATATAATATTTAATTATATCCTTTTATCAAACTATTATAAATAATTATTTTTAAAATCAATTTAGGGGGGATAACTATATCATTTTTCATGTATGTTTTGGTTCAGTAGTTTTGGTCCTTGTACTGTGATCATGTATTTCCAAATATATAATATTAATCATAATATTAAAAAAAATATTAATTATATATATATTTAGGGTCATCTATAAGAGTTATAAAAGAAAATTAATTACACCGTTCATGAAGACGATAGGTCGTACGTACAGATGAATGTTGTTTTGATTTTTCAAAGGATGAAATGAAAGAAAGGTAAATAATAATTAAACCTTAAATTATAATTATTATATCATATATAAAATATATATTCATAAAATATATCATTATTACCATCCATATAATATGGAAATTAAAAAAAATAACATCACTTCATATAGGTGGTAGTCCACACATTCGCACGAGCGATGCTATTGTTTTATAGTGGAAATGATGGTAAGAGGGTTGATATGATATTATCAATCCATAATTATAATTTTTGAATAAATATTATATAAATAAATATTCAACTTATCATGAAAACAATCCAAAAATATGTTGAGGAAAATATAATTTTTTCCCACATGGATACAATAAGTCATACGTACACTCACATTATAATTTCACTATTAATTTAATGAAAAAAAGGATAGATAATTTTGGTTCCATATTAATAATATATTATAAATATATTTTTGATAGTGATTTTTTTAATGGTAAATAAAATATATATTTATGTGATAAAAGAATATGTAAAACTAATAATTCTATCAATTAAGGATATTATGTCTTCTTGGAAAGAACTCAATTAGATGTATTTTTAATGACCCTAGGATAAGAATTTTTGGAATAACCTAACAGAAAGGATTTTTATAGGGGATTTAAAATAAAAAATTTATGGTTGTTAAATGAAATAGGTCTCAATGTCGTTTGATGATTATAAAGGTTAGGTTCCCTTTTACAAGTGATGGTAAGGGTACTCTTGAAATTTATTAAAACATTAAAATATAATAGAGACATTATATAGGAAAAACACATCCCTAAGACCAAAAATATGAATATAATAATAAATAGGGTTTAAATACAATCATCAAATAATATATAGACATGTTTAAGTGATTTTTTAAACCATATCCTTCAGATATACCCCTTAATTTACTTATTTTAATGTCAATCACACCAACATATTTTTCACTCTTAAAGGATTATAGTTTTAAATATAATGTGAAAATTTGATAATAAATGGATAAGAGATTACATTTTTGACCATATGATATCATTATTTTAATATATAACTTTTTTAATTTTTTTAATAATTCAATATAATAATATTTTCATAAAATATCATCAATGTCAATTTTAAGATTATTCATATAATTTGACATAATATATATAAATATAATCATTGAATTTGAATATAATACTTCAATAAAAAAATATCATATCAATAGAGAAATTAATTTTAACACTATAATAGAAGAATATTATATTACTTTTAGTATTACTGAATCCATTTATTTTGTTTCATTAAAAATTGAATAAACATAGTAACATTTTTTATAAGCATTAAAGGTAATAATATAATAATAAAAAATTAGAAATAAATTTTCATAATGAAATTATTCCTCAATATCACAATGTATTTTTATATTTGTTATTAAATTTAGTTTTTCCAAATATGAACACATAATAGATATTTAAAACTATGAGAGTGGAATTTTGTATCTTTCATTGATATAAATACTATACTGGTAATTTTCATTGAAATTTTCCATTAATGAAATTAATTTCAAGATTATATATATATAGTTTAATTCCCCAAGATAAATTAACTAATAAGATGTAATATTATGACCTCATAACTCATTTTTAACCTATGAAAACCTAATTTACCATTTATTATTATGATAAATTTTATCAAGGTTACTATTCTTGTTAACCAAAAAAATTGGGACTATTTAAAAAACTTAAACCTATTTATTACAAATATGGTATAAATTTTATCGAATTAAATTTATATATGTTGGAGAATTTAGATTGAAAATAAAGACACCAAATGTGATAAAAATAGATTTTCATAAAAAATCAATTTTATGTATAATTTTTTAATAATATATTCAATCATAAAATAAATTAATGATAAATTTATTTGATTATTCATAATATAATAGAACTAAATTTTTAAATATTTTTTATTATATGGTTCTCAATATATTCTGGAATAAAAAATACTATTTTCAGTAAAAATAAAAATCTTTAACTATTCACCAATAACGTAGTCTTTTTAAGAAAACATCCAAATAATTTTACCTAAGATTATTTTTATATACTCATTTTAAAAAGATATTATATATATTTATATATATTAAATACTAATTATAATATTTTATCAAAAAATAAATAAAAATAAATTTTTATGAAAATGAATTTCTATTGAATAAAATTATATATATCAAAATAAAGTACTACTTTCCTAAGAAATAATAAATGAAAATTTATTGAGATGACACTATATATATATATATTTCCTAATTTGGTAAAAATAATTCATATATTCAAATTTAATGGCTAGGAAATAATGGTCATATTAAAATAATTAAATTCTCAAGTTCGTTTCATCTCTGTGTTGCTTGTCTTATAGGATATCAAAAAAAAAATTCTTCTATAAAAATACAAAGGTTTTACATTCTCACACAATAAATAAATTTCATCCTTGAAATATTAACAACTATTTTATAATCATGGTTTGATACATGAAAATACCTTTTTAGAAAACCCACATTATATAAATGGTAAATAAAACTTATTCATAAATAGATAGAAATAGAAATATGAAGTTCATCACAAAATTTGGTTTCAAAATAGAACTGCATTAGTGGGAAGTGAAAATATAAACATGAAATAGAACAATAACACAAAAAAACTGATAATGAGTGATAGAGAACATGTTCAAGAATAATTTGAAAAACCCAAAACCCGAAATATGTAATGGGTGAAGATACCATTAATTCATTGAAAAAAGTTGTAATGGGATAATATTTTAGTTTAAGATAATTTTCCTAGAGTTGGTTAATTCATTTTCTATAGAGAGTTATAATAAAAGTTAATATACATAAATTAAAAGTTTAATTTTATCATTTAATAAAATTTAAATCACAATCTAATCTATCACTCCAAATGATTAATATTCAAGATCAATTTTTTATTATTAAAGAACATAAATTAATTATTAAATAATCATAACATTACTAAAATTATTGGAATTTATTCCTTGAATATTAAATTATTATAAAAAACTAAAATAGTTTAAATAAGTTATTTAATAGAAAATTAATCTATAAAACCTCAACAATGTCATAGAATGTTCAACTTAATCCATTCCATAAATTTCTAATGTCAGGAACATTCCAAATTATGTTTTACAAAATTCAAAATAAAAGTTAATATTAACTATAAAGATGATCATAATTTTCAAAAAGAATATATTTTAATAAATTGATCTCATATTCTCCTGAAACATGATAATTACTATAAATCCTCAAGGAAAACATCTATTATTCTTGATATTATCTCAGTCCAGATTCATTAATAAAAATATCACAATATAAAGTATATTTCATAAATCAAAAACTGTTGTAAAATACATCATAATTTACCTTGGACTAAAATCTCTATCCATTTTCATGGACAATAATATTATCCCTTATAAACATTAATGAATCATTATGAACATATTAAATTTTTTATTTATCTTTTAAAATTATTCTACAAAATATATCCTTTAAAATAAATAAATAATATTTTCTATCAGTACCATTCAACAAATGCTTTCATACCAATGGAGAAATATTTTTCAGATAAAATAATTTCACATTTCATGATTATTTTAAAAATTTATCATTTTTAGAAAATATAATTGAATTAAATTATAGAATCACATTAATTATGAAACTTAGGTGTTAATAATGGAAAATGTTTTACCTTCATCCCATTGTTTCGTCTGAGATATTTTCCCTTTAATATTGGGGAATTTGTTTTTTTAGTTCCCCACAGAGTAATATTTGAAACAATGGGATATATAGGATTATTTCTTATTCTTACATTCATCTTTCTAATGTTAATTCCCTCTAAACTTGATGTAAACTCCCATTACCTTCATTAACGTACCATATTATTTCATTCCAAAATTATCACATGTGGGAAAATACTTTTTTCCCTTATTCCCCTATACCTTTTTTTATTTTTCATCCTCTTATTCACTTGATTTACTTTAGATCCAGAAGGAATGAATAATTCTCCCTCTACCTAGATGGCACATGATACAATATCCTTATATGATGAGAATTTTCAGTTGACTAATTAATATCAATGTATTATCTTAATCCCATCCAAGAAGTTGATATTTCTATTTTTATTATGTATATAACCAAAAACATGCCCCAGTATCAATGTAAATTTCTCTTCATTTTTTTTTTTCATATTCTATTTTCCCTAAGAAATATGAATTATATATCAATATTTTATCATAGACCATGGAGAAAATATTTTTCCAATAAGTTTATCTTTAAATCATTCCATTTAGTTCTCTTTATTTTCAAATCAAACCTTTTGTTTTGATTCAATTACCACTACTAATCTCCAACCCCAGATTGAAGATAAATTACCTAAAAACCATATCACTTTCATTACTTCCCATAGTGAGGAATAACTTATCTTTAGAACTTATCCACTGATTAGCTACAAGTCGATTTTTAGTCCCATTAAATGATGGAGTTTTATGACTCATAATGTGGTATGAAATATTTATAAATAATTTATGTCCTCTAGGATTCTTTATATAATACTTTTTATAAGTCAAAACCCGAGTTAGCTTCCCCGATATTGTTATAATTTATTCATCTGCTTCTATAACTCCATCTCCATCTTCATTTTCATTCCCAGGAGAAAATCCCTGCATTGATTATTTACATTAATAAAGTTCCAATTTCTTTCACTAGTTTATATTTATAAACAATGATATAAAAAATATTTGATTATAAAATTTTGGAACAAAATGTGTAATCCAAAATATAGTGAATCATTAATCATAAATTGATGAAATTACTCATAGAAAATTTCGTAATCATATTTTTTTTCACTGGGAATGTATTCAAATGATAATAATATTTATAAATACCATAATATGGTTTGTAAATAAAATATAAACTAACCCAATAATGTACATTGGGAGTTTCAAACCAGATTTACAATAAGGAACATTATCATGTACCAGGTGATAATCGATTCAATGATTTATAGACCCTTTTTAGAGTTATTACCCAATGTTAAATCTATGTGAAATCCAAATATATACTTAGTATACTAATTGGGATTTATTTTAAGTAAATACACATAATCTTTACCTTTCCAAATATTTACGATGTAATATTCTAATTAGACATACCATCAATTTCATTCATAGCGTTATGGAACTAATCGATGTATTCCATAATATATATTCAATGGTTTCCATGATGCATTCTATGATACCAAATGAATAGATCTTAACCCCTATAGGCCATTGTTCATAGTTAATTAATTACATTAGTGCTAGAGAGATGAGATTGTATCCCAAAGGACCAAATAGTTAAGTATTCATTAAAACCAGATACATACTTGAATATTACATTAAATTTTTAAACATTAAATGTAATATTTTATTTTCTTTGAGTACACCATTTTTACCTTTATAATATCTACATATCAATAAAAACACTTCTTAACATTAGGAGGAAAGGAAATATAATAATGTGGTGAGATTAAATGCTTCGAAAGGGTATGAGTATAGTGGAATATATCATGAATAAATAAGACATAATCAATATGTTACGGTAACTATATGATAAAACATTCCATTTAAATTAACAATATGAGAATGAATAATAACATGGAAAAAATAAATGATTACACAATAATGATATATAGATAATCATATGACCTTGAAACTTATCAATTGGAATAGAAACTAATCAATAAATCATGTGGAAATTAATAAATAATATCTTATGATGTAATGTGTTAGTACATGCATCATAAACATAACATTCATGTATCTTTCCAATACATGTTACATAAAAGGTAAGGGCTTGGAAAATTCTCAATCTTATTTATTTCATGAGACCTAACAATTCATATAGGGGATATATTGGGACCCACCCATTAATTACTATGTCAACTAATTTCCTCATATTAAAGGGGAGAAATATAATCAATGTAAATATTCGTATTGAAAATACATTCTATACAAGTTTAATATATTCCTTTACCAATAAACATAATAATAAAACAACCATAGTAATATGGTGAATGAGATCAAAGTAGTATTTTCCTTGAAAAGAAATCATAAACTTTCGAGATAAATAATAAAGATGGTATCACTACAACATAAACCTTCATGATCATAATTTTAGTAATGTTTGTTATAATTGATGAATATTACAGAAATAATAATATAATTAAAAACATTATTGGGGAAATAGCATTTTCTATTGAAAACAACTATTGAGAGTTTCAATAATATTTGGAAAACCATTTTATTTGTAAAGAATCCTAGAAACATGTAAATTAAAATTCATTGAAATGATATTTCATGATATTGGTAAATTCTGTACAAGTTGTATATGTTAACAAAACAATAATTCCACACCATTGTAAAAAGGTAAAAGGGTACCTTCTTTGGAAAATGTTAATAATATTCCTTTAATTTATTTTGGAAAAAGTCAAAAAATGGGTCACTAGTTCATTATTAAATAATTTTTATAATTTTTAAAACATTTCTTAAATTGTTTTTTGTAATCATGGAAATGGAAGAAAAATAAATTTCGATCAAAGAGATAAATAAATTCATATATTATTAAAAACATTTCCTATATCTTTTTAAGTTCCATAGAATGGAAATTGTTATTATTTAATGTAATTTTTGTAAATAAATATATGTAAAAAAAATTTATAGGTTTTATAATTTAAATATAAAAAAATTATCACAAGGGAAACATAAAGATAAATAATCTCAAATAATGTTGAGATTATTTAAAAAACCCTTACTACATTGGTAACATTGGAATAATAATCCCCCTGAAAAAATAAAATAAATTGAAATTTTAAATACCATTAATATAAATATATTCATGGTTTAACATATTAAAGTAAAATATATACATTATAAAAAATAAATAAGTGGTGAATATATAATATGTCACACAAAAGTAAATGTGAGACGAGAAACCCTTACCGCGGGTCTGGTATCCATTAAACTAGTATGTACCTCATGTATACTAATTATATATTTATTATACATATATTCTGTAACCATAATCTTATATTCCATAACATATATGATTTATTTATAACTTTTTATCACATTTTTATTAAGAATTATAAATTACATCACTATTTTTGGTGATAACTAATTCGTTTATCTTCTATATTTTGATTTGGAAGTTTAAGTCCTTTCCCATTGAAAATGGTTAATTTATCTAAATAATGTTAATAAATATATAAAAATAATATATATTAATTATATACACATTAAGTTTCACCCATATAATTTATTAATGTAAAAATAAATTACACCATTCATAGAGACGGTATGCCAAACGTTCATGTGAACACTCATTTCATTTGTCAACAAAGTGACTGAAAGTATAGTAAACTATAATTTTCCTTTACTGAATAATTATAAAATAATATATATTAAATATATATTAAATATATACTTATTAAAATCTATTTAAAACAAAAACAAAAAACCAATCACATCGTTATTTGGAGTGGTTTTCTATACATATGCACTAGCGATGTTATTGTTTTCCAATGGATTGGAGGGTAAGAAGGTATAAATGATATTATATTTGTATTCAAGTAATAATATCATAAATATCATATTTAAATATTAAACTATTCATAATACCCATTAATATAATATGATGATGAAAATTAATGGTATCTCTACATTGAGACAAAAAATCATATGTGCACTCAAGCGATAAATTCATTTACTATTTTATGAGAAAAAGGATGAGTAATGAGTGTTTACTAATAGTAATAAAATTTATGATTATTTGTGATTCTTAATTTATAATTTTATGATTAATAAAATATATTTATATGATGTAAACGAATATGTAAAAAACCAAATTATCGACTAAATAGGTTATCACTTCTTTGAAAGAACTGCTATATACCTCATCTTAATGACCCAAGGTTTAGTATTTTTGAAATTATACATTATCAAGATTGTGTATATAGTATTATTTATGATAATTTTGTACGTTTTTTAGGATATATTGGGCTTAATGGGGTGTGAAAAAGAGAAAATAGAAGTGCTCTTTTATAAGTGATGGGAGGGGCACTCTTGGAATTTGATAAATGATTAAAATATAATAAATAAATTATTAGGATGAAATTACTAAAAAAGTTTATGTATTCAATGATAATATATTGTGGGGCTTAATTAACATTAACAAATAAAATTTGGATCTGATTATATAGTATTTTGAACATTATCTTTTGGTTTAACCCCATAATTAATGAATCTTATCATTAATCATTGTAACATATTTTTTCCCATAAAAGGGTTATAATTTTACATATAATGTCATAATTGGATCATAAATTCCCAATATAAAAAATTTTATACCATATATTTTCATCATTATACTCTTTATATATTTTTATGTTTTTTACATACCATAATAAATTATTATTTTGAAAAAATATCATTAATGTTAATTTTGACACAACTTGTTTTGATTGACTTAAATGATAGAATGAAAAAATGCTAATTTGAATTTAATAGATTAACATAACAACAATATGTCATATTCAGCTATAAAATTCATGGTATGATATAAAATATTTAAATTATAATACATTTCATATTTTCAATATATTTATTTTATATTTTTATGAATTTAATAAATATTTTGTCGGTGTTTCATAATAATTTCAAGGAATTATATACTTTTTAAAAATTAGATATAAATTTCCTTCATGAAATTAATTTAATTAATATAAAAATAAAAATCTATATTCATTAATAACATTATTTTTCCCTTGATGAATATATAATATATATTTAAATATAAGAGATTTAAATTTTGTAACATTCATTGATTTAAAAATTATATTGGTCAATTTTATCCCCATGTTATATTTTTATTTAATTCACTTTTGTAGATAAAGTCTAAAACATCCAAGTTCCAAAATGAATCATAAAACACTATAGAATATAATAGAATTATTGAAATCCAACTTTAACCTATTAAACACATCTTACCAATATAATTAAAAATAATTTATCAGTTACCTTTTAATCCAGATCATGTTTAATTGGGTATTCTAATTTATATTTCATTTTTTCCCATGTTTTCATGAAATACATTATTGTTTTCATCTTATCATTGATGCCTCATGTTAGAATTAGATGTTTCCTTTCGATCTAAACGCTATTCTATGTGTCTTTTTCACTTTAATTGGTCTCCCTTTAATCTATTCTGCATCCTCCTCAGAATCATGGATAATTAATACCATGTCCAATAATTCTTCCTTGAAGTTCATAATAAGATCCCAATCTTTTTCCTTGGAATATTCTTTTGATGTCTAATATAATCTAACCAGGTTCTCTAATGATACATTTATGAAATCATTATCCTTTCCTAATATCCCTTAGACTTTTCTTTTTTGATGGATATTTGATCCATTTTTTGGGGTAAGTAGGAGAAGTCCTGGCGTCCTTTCAATTTTTTTCCTTTAATTGGGATAAACCTCTCCAAGTCCCAACATTATCTTTATTCCATCCATCTCCTCTCTTTGGGTAGTCATCTGCAAAATATTTCTTTTGAATTTTCGTAAAAAATAAATCTAGAATACTCATCACTATACTTTATTGATTGAATGGATTCTCTTCATTAAGGTAATCTACCCAAGATGTATCATGATTTCAATCATTCCCTTGACACACCAAGCCCTTAAATCAGTTCACAAGATTACTACTTGGAACTTAATTATGCTTTGTTTTCACCCCAATGCATTATTATTATAACCAATGATCCTTGAGACAAGTTTCACCACCATCCCATTCCATATGAGGCACATTTGCATGACTAGGTAACCTAGGCATTGTCTCTAGGGATCCCTCTCTTCTAAAGAATACATTTCATGCCCAAACTATATCCACATATGGAGTAGGATTGGGGTATTTGTTTCTATTTTAAAAACTTCATGTATATCATGCCACATTATTTACACTTAAGATAGACTCTCCTTGCACCTCATGATTCTGGTCACACCATATTATTTAAAATACATCAGCCACTTTTGGATCTAGATTCATAGTGAAAATTTTTACAAAAGGAGGACCATCTATGGATGAATCAACAAGAAAAATTTCTATTGGAATATTTACCCTAGGAATTCATGTTCCCAACTTCACTACTGCAACCTCCACCTGATGACTAGGCTTCAGCCATCAATGACACGTTGACAGATGATGAAACATTTTTTTCAATACCAAATAGAAATACAACCTGGATCCAAACATTACTGGTTGTTGACACTGTAATTAATCTCCATCTTCAATTGAAAAAATCAAAGATAATATTTGAAACAAATATTTGAACACATATACAAGGAGTGACCGGTTGAAAAATTGGTCTTGTTCTAATATCAGAAAAAAAATTGGCCCATTAGATTACATAGAATCCAGATTATCAAAGGGTTCTGAAATGGAAGAGGGTTCTCTAGGAAATGGACCTAGATTTACATTGCTGGAGAATCAAACCACATATAGAAATAATATAACCACAAATTATTAAAAAAATATAATTCATTTTAGATTCAAGATTCATTGGACCACTCTTTAATCATATATAACTAAGAATTATAATGAACCAAAATATTCTTATTATCGAGAATCCCTATAATAGCTCGATCATGTAAACCCCAAGAGTGAAATAAAAAAATATAGAAGAAATATACCAAGGGTATATGATTATTGAATTAAGCTAGCATGGTTAAATCCAGAAGGGTTAGGGATACAATTAACTATAATGAAGAAAGTAAGAGTTGTGGTTATCCTTCAAATAAATTCAAGACTAAATGGAAAATAGATACTGGGGGAAGTTGAGGAAGCTAGTCGAGGTTATCGAAGGGAAGGAAATCATGCTAAATGAGAGTCAAATAAGTTCCCTATTCTCAAGGCAGGAGGGACCAGAGCAACGCCCATCGTCACCTAGGACATACTAGCTGCTGAGTGGGATGAAAGCGAATGAAATCATAATATTCCTTTTTTTGATAAACATATATGATGATATTGCCTATTTTCAAGGAAAATGTGTCAATTAAACTAATTAATTCCATAATTAAAGTTATATGGGTATAATTCTCTATATTCAATAATAATTTGGTGGAAATATAATGACCTCTTCAATTATTTTTAACCTTTATTTAATTTATTTACCCTTATCCATATAGATAAATTTTACCATGGTTACACCTCATATCGACCAAAAATAAAAGGGGCATATTTACAAAACGTAACATTCTAATTCATAATATGTCATTCATTTATCAAACAGAATTTTAACGACTATGAGAAACTAATTTCAACATAAATGGGGAAAACATGATATAGATCAATATTTTTAGAAACATTATTTTAATGTATAATTTTTTTACTATATTAAATAATGAATATTATTCAGAGGAATTTAATTATATAATTAATAATATAAAAGGACATATTTTAGAAACAATTTAAAAAAATTATTTTTGAAATTTTGGAAACAAAAATACAGTTTTTCATAAAAATATGTATCTTTTACCATTCAATAGATAATCAATATTTTTTGAAAATGGAAAACATTTCACCGTAAACTAATTTTCATATAATCATTTTAAAAATTAAATTATTTTTATGAATTAAAATTTATTGAAGTTTAAGAAATTAATTATAATATTTTTCACAAAAAGAAATAAAAAACATTTTTTAAGAAAATGTATAATTGATGCATAAAATAACATTACAGAGAAACTAAATGATTATTTCTTAAGAATTAATAAATTAATTTATATTGATTTGGTTATATATATATATTTCATAAATCAGGTAACCCTTTTCAAACATTAGAATTCCTCAGATAGTATATAATGTTCTTGTTTAAATAATAAAATTTTTGGGTTCATTTAAGACCCTTATTATGTGTCATGTAAGTTATCAAAACTATCATTATTCAGTTAAAATCATGGGGTGGTAAATCCAAATATTATATATTGTGTATGGATGCATCAGTTTTAATTGATAGGGGATCTAGAAGTTATTAGTCAACAGGGGATGTTTTCCCCTATTGATTATTAGTTATCAATGATGGTTGTGGGGAAATATGCATCAATATACTCATATGAAATTACCTAGGTATTGATTATTCCTTCATAATTTTAGTAGTGAATGAGGCCATTGATCACCCTCATCTGCATCTCTTATTTTAGGGAAGGGGGTATAGGTGTCTGATAGCCATGAAAGACAGCTTCATTGGGGAAATAAAGGGAGGATGTATAGAAGTGGTGGAAGCATATTTTACTAGTGATGTGGAAATGGAACCTACCAGTTTTCTTATAGGATGTATTTTATACTGATATATATTTTAATTGGAATTATTTATATAATTTTTCATAGTGAAAATAACATCAGAAGTGTTCCTCATACACCACCCCTATTGGTAGGGGTAGGGGTACCCTTCTTAGTATCTCTAGTGGTTGGAATGATATATTATTCATTGAGCCCAAATTTGAGTACATACCTTGAAATTTAAACATAAATTGACCATTGATCATCCTCTTTCTTATTCAGTATTATTTATTCATGTATTGTTCACCATTCTGATTAAAACACATATCATTAATACAAAATAATTCATGATTTATTACATAACTAAACCCATAATAAAATTTCATAACATCACGAGGCCTATGGTTTTTGGGAAATAGGGTATATAGAACATTAACATGAAACATTAGTATAAAAAAATACTAAAAAATTTCAATACAATCACATAAATTTCAAAAATTATTCTAATATCTAATGAGATAACCTAGGGACACTCATATGAAAATGGTGTAAAATCAACCACATCACGAGTGTAATCAATCCAAAACATGATGAAAGTAATTAATTTTTTTCTAAATTTATATCAAGGAGACCTAAAATGGATGATAATTATAAACATAATCATCGAATCATAAAATAATATGATAACATCAAAAAAACATATGAATTTAGAAACAACATAAAACATGATATCATAATCATACTCAAAGAATGACTACTAAAGAATAATAAAATAATTTTCTTTTTATAAACTTCCATACATAATTAATGGTATATAATTAGGAAAAAACATTACCCAATTCAATGGAGGGATATATAATTATAGGTCCACTCGTCATATTTATATCATGTATATGCATTATTGTGCTACAAAGATGAAAAACACAAGAAAAAATTTCATCACATTTAATCCCATGGTTACAGAGTGTGGGTTACATATATGGAAGTCTCAAATATGTGAAGGATATTTTAATCTAGGTGAATATCCAAAATATGAAATAAGGATGGTTTTTCAAAATACAAATGTTTGGAATGATAATCACTGGATAATTTTAGTAGCATTGTGGGATTACATATAGGTTCATAGAAGGGGTTAATGATAGTGGGAGGAGGAATCTAATTACTTGGAAATAATCAAGAATGTAAAAGTTATGTGTTAAAACATAAAACAATGAAAATTTGGAAATCAAAAGGAATGAGACAAATAATGCGTTTTATAGGAAAAGAAGAGAGGGAGATCCCAGACTTTGAGAGGGTTCTTATAAAATCTTTATATGAGCTTCTTAATAGATTCAAAAACTCTTGATAGGGAACGAATAAAATAAAGGCATAATTACTTCATTCAAAAGGGTTTTGATTGAATATGAGTGGGAAAATGGATTGTTATTTATAGAAAAATATTATTGAATTAATTATTAAATTGTAAAAACAAGTTTTAGACTCTATATGATAAAACAATGAAAACCACATACCTTCCTTGGGGTATTACCGTTATTAATTCTAAATAATAGGGATTTTAAATAATTTAAAATTATAGGGACTGAAATTCATAAACTAATTATATTGGAGATGTGAAATTACCTTTTGTTTATAAAGAATCGATTTTTAAACATTAAAATATAGTACAGGTTTTAAAGAATTCATTAACGGTTTATAAAATTAATCCAATAGACTAGAAAACATTATTTTCAAAGGGTAAAATAATTTTTGTCACACAATATATTTATAGTATTTATTAAATCACTTTTGGTATTTTATGATGTCATAATTAATATTTTATTTTTATATTATATTAAATTTTAATAAAAAAATGGACCATATTTGAAAAATATAAAAATTTCACTATTGGATAATTTCAATTTGATTATTAATAAGTAATATTTATTTGATCAAAATAATTTTATAAAAATGTATCTTTTTATTTTTAATAAAAATCCTTATTTACTTAAAAATACTTGTTCTTCTGATATTTACAACATTCTGAATTTTTTAAAAATTACATTGGACTTATGTAAATTATTGTATTATTTTTATTTAAATAACTATTATATATTTAAATTATTTATTTAAAATATATTTTTCTGGAAAAATCCTTGAATTTATAAAAATAGTATCGTAGTTAAAACTTTATATTTACCCAAAATATATTCTTGATTTCTTTGGGTCAAAATATACATTTTTTCACACTCATTGTATAATAATGGATAAAGTAATGATAATAAGAGAAAAATATAATAATTATTTTACTATAATGAAAATATGTGGATTTACATTACTATGTTCTATTTAAAAAACCATTAAATACAACACTGTGCACACTAAGTGTAAGGTTTGGGATGGTGAAACTTTCTTGGGTTTTTTAGAGAATATGGTTTGGTTTGTGATCTTTATAATATTTCATGTATCTCATAAATTTTTTTAACATTTATTTAGTTATTGGATCATAGATTTGGATAGGTCTTGAGTAAGTCTCACTAATACCATATCCACAAGAAGCATTGATAAATGGGATGCATAGGGTGCAATCCAACTAGTTGAGGGAATCACTTCTTCGGCGTGTCTAGTGACGGACTGGGTTTTCTTAGGGTGGAGTCATTTCTCCCCGATGATCTACAATATTCTATTTTGTTGAGCGGTGGTGATGATGATTTGTTGTGGTTTTGGAACTAGAGTGATTGGTCTGTTTTTGTTCATTGTTATGGCGATGTCACTTCTGTAATGGTGTTTGAGCTTGTTGATGTGAGGTGGGTGGTTTGTTCTCACCGGCGCTGTTGGATTTGTGGTGGTGTTAATGATCAGTGGTGTTCTGCGGAGGAGGTTCCGGCGACGACGCTTCCGATGGTCTTGCCGGCGACCGACATCGGTTATGTGCGTGATGTGATGCAGTGTTATGGCGTTTGACCTTTAGTCATGGCGATGCAGTAAAGGCAACGTCTGATGATGGGTTCAAGAACCTAGGTGTGGCGCGTGGCGTTTGATGTATGTGTTTCTATTTGAATTTGAATTTTGAATTCTGTATTTTGGGGAATTTTTATACGGGTACCGGGAACCCATAAACCGACTTTTGAAAAATGAAAAAAAGGTTTCGCTATTTAATTAAAATGGAATTTATTGTATAAATGTTTAATACATTACCTTCTCCCCCAATCATAAATTTCACCCATGAAATGTCATTTAATCCACTAAAACATTTTATGGTACTTCCGTTTCATCACCTCTTCTAGTTCCCATGTATCTTCATAAAACTCCCGGTACTTCCTCTATACTATGACCATGAGAGATGTCTTATTTCTACAAAAAATGTCTATATAATTAAATATCATTAGAATATATTCCTTGTATAAATGATTTTTCTCTACGGGTATCACACCTAGATTCAGTACACGCAAGAATTTTAGGATTTTATTCCTCGAGAGGGTTATATAAAAAACATTATGTACTTGATATATAATAGATGGGACTTCATGTTGGAAGGAACTAATTATAATGTGACCAAGGATATCAAATGGGATTCTCTATCATGGAATAACATTTCCCCTCTTCCCTATGCCGATGAATTTATTCGATTGTGATACCTGAACGAAAAATTTATTTTTGACTTCAAAATCTAGGCATCCTTAATGATTATTGGAATTGATTTTATTTTGAATTAGTGTGTATTTAAAATGAAACTAAATTGTTTGAATATTATCTATAAATTCTAAAATAAGATCAGTTCACAAAATATTATACTATTTAAATTCATCCTAACATCATGGATTCCTATAACTCTTAGTATAAAAAGATTCATAAGGCGTCATTTAAATATTATAATAAAGACAATAGTTATATGAGAACTCAACTCTAGGAATCTGTTGATCCCAACATCCATGGAAATCCATTTAAATTGATCTATGAATATCCTTTATAGTGTGAATGTTCCTCTCTGAATAACAATCTATCTATGGGTGATAATTAGTAATAAAACTCATCTATGTATCTCAACATACTGAAGGATTCACTAGAAATATGAGGTAAAACATTGATCTTTATCAGATATAATTGAGTGTGACATTCCATGCAGTCTTTCCACTTCCTTTAGGTGAATCTCTTAATGTTGGTTGATAGAGAAATAATCATTGATTGCAATGAAATGTACTAACTTGATATTGTGATTGTCTTCCACCACGATGGTGTTATTCACTTTAGATTTCCCAAGGAGTCATAAGAAGAAATACATGGTTATGTTTTCCCATTTACACACTGGTATGTGAAATGTTTTTATTGTAACGTTATAATTCTATCATTCATCTTTGACGATTTATCATTCAAAGAATCGAGATACACATTCAGTAACCCTGTTTTTATGTTATCCACCTAGAAAAGTTTCATTAGATATATATACATATTAGTTATTCCTTGATGAATAAAGAAGGATGAGATATGAACATCATCCAAACGTTCAATCTTCAATTCATGGGTTTATGGGTCAAAAATATTAGTTCCAAATCTTATAACTCATTCTTATGAAATATTGAAATCTAGAATATTCACTTATTTTTTGGTATCTCCACATCATATTTTTGACACTCCATTATCCTATAATTAATGAATGTATTATTAGTTATTTGAGAATGTTATTATATATATACATGTATTATTCCCATTACCACCCATTTTAGGTCCACAGAGATTGTATACCATTAATTTATAACCAGGGATAGGATTCCAGGATCCATTTTACTTGATGAATCTTCCACTTTTTTCACATTCTCTGGTTAGTAACAGATTCGAAAATAATAATCCTTTATATGATCTAACCATCATATTTGTCAAATATTGATATCCTTTTGTGTAAATATATCATTTTGGGTATCATTATATGTATATATTTTATAATTCTCCCCATAGTGACAATGTCAAAAAAATTCAATGTGAAGATTATTGTATCTAATTCCAGATCATGTGATGTGTAGTTAAGGTAAATGATATTATTTTGGTGAGAGACATATGTTATCAGATTGTCATATTACATTAGTACCCAACCTATTATTTTCTTGGACACATCATGGTAAATCAAAAAACCATCCCCAGTGGTGTATAATGTGTTAATAGGTACAATGATTAACTTCTTCTTTAAATATTTAGATATTTCCTCACAATCATATTTGCAAAATGTACACTCACTCCCGAGTTACCTTTGTTAGTGGGAATTAAAATCATGAGATTTTTTATACAAATAGAGGATAGTTCCAAAACAAGACATATAAAATGTGTTTCTCCATTATATATTTCATTCTAGGACTCCCATAAATTGTATTTTTTTCATGAATCCAAAAAATTACCTTTTCAGATGATAACAAACCCTATAATTTTTACTTACTCCATCCCATAATATAATTTAATTAAAATTCCATAGAAATATTACATTCAAAATTTCTTCAGTGTTGTATTAAAATTATCCTCATGTTTTTAATTTCTCTTATGGTAGATATGAATGTCAATTGTAATCACTACCATAAATTTTTCAAGATAATACAAAAAAATTCCATGAATTAATTTCATGAATATTGTTGGAGAATTAGTGAATCTAAAAAGAATCACTATGTAATCTTACTACTTGTACCTTGAATGGATCCACTAAGATGTCAGTATTCCTCACATTTACATCACAATATCCCGGTCAATGATCTATCTTAGAGATTTATTTTTATTCATGTTGCTGATTGAAAAAGACAGTAATTGATAGAAGATGTGATTATTATTTATTATGGTAATGTAAAGATCACTATAATCAATATAGAGACTCATTGAACCATCATTATTCTTGATAAATAAGAATGGCTCCCCTTGTTGAAGCACATGGGAATATAAACTATTTATCCAGATTATCTTGTATTTTCGTCATCATCCATTCATGTTTAATAGTGTCAATTATATATATATATTCTTGGATATTGAAAAATCTCCATGAATATGATTAATTTATAACTCTAACTTATAGATTATTGGAAGACCAATAAATCAATCAATAAACACATTGGCATATTCCCTTACAATGTGCATGTTACAAATGAGGATCTTGGTCTTAGTCTCCATCATTTGAGATATGAAATAATTCTCATAAGGAAATAATATCCATAACTGAGATGATGATATAAAAATATATAATTATATTCCTAAATGAAAGTGTAAATTTTGAAATGATGATTTGTGATATGGAGGGTATTTTCCACATCTCTTAAATTTCTATTGTCTCTGTTTATGTAAATCAAATCCATACCAATAATTTCATTGAATTTCACTCTGGGGAGTATCAAAAAGTTTATTAGGATATTCAATAAGAATATATAGATTGGGGAGAAGTTATATAATAGGGATGTGGTAATTGATCAATTTTACATTTTCACATATAACTCAACTTCCATGTATAGAGGTGGTGTTTAAATAGTTTTACTAATCATGATTCATATGAAAGAATGTATAGAACCATAATAAAAAGATATTTTTTCTATTCATGAATGACTAAAATGTGTACCTATCACCACATCATAATATGGATCCACCTCAATAATTGTGATATAATAATACTTCCCTTCATCACTAGGCCTTAGTGGTTGTTAGAATAAGTTATTTCCACAACCCATGGCATAGTAAATTGATTTGTTGGGAGTCCTTACTAAACGAAATTGTAATATTGGATTGTGTGATGAGGTTTGAATGAATCATCACTTTCCTCCTTCACTGTATTAGGTTTCTCCTATCAAAAATATCTATCTAGGTTCCCTCTCCCACACAATATATTCATTTACTTATTTCCTTTAAGAAATTTATAGGATGATTCTTCCAACAATTTTGATATATGGGATGATGGAAATTCCATCCCCTATTGTATTTCTCTATCATACCTCAACAATTTAAATAAATTACCCACTTCCTATATCTATACCTAAAATACCCTAAAGATTCAATGATCCACATTTCGACTTTATGGGAACATCAAATAATTTTATCATTTCTATAAATTTCTCGAAACTCTAATATATTTTTAATATAAATTTTTTACCACAAAAGAGGTGTTAAACTCTAATTTTAGGAGAGTTAACCATGTTAATGAATATATTTAAATTCTAGTGAGGTTTTACTTATACTTACAGGTGGATTCATTATCCTTTTTTTGAGCACCTAGAATGAACTCTCCATTTTATGTCAGAGTGTATGAGGGAAAATATTTTGAAACTAATATTTCCCTAATTCTATAAACACCATATCAAGTATCTCTTCCTCAGTAAATGAATTTTTTTATCAACACCCACCATAGATATGATTCTCTTTCAGTATGATAAATAGACAAAATTACCTTCTCTTTATCGAATCATTAAATTATTGATTGGATCCTTTAAATGGATTTGATCTAAAATTTCTTCATTATTTTATTAGATGATCCATTAAAATTTCAATATCTTTTTCACATAAATGTACAAATTAAGACATTCATTTTCATTATGGGTTTTGGATGATGTTTGTATTCGATCCCTGATATAATTAACAAATTTTAATCCTAATGTTATTTGTTCATACTCCCATCGGGTTTCCTATATCATTTTTATGTCTTCCTATTTCCCCTCACATTGGTTGTTTAATAGGCTTCTCTTACTTACATCCAATGGATAAAATAAATGGAAAATTAGGGATTATAATTTTAAAACTACTAGACTTAGAAAATTGAAACTATGAATAATAAAGTGATAAATCATTAATGATATATATTTCATAGAAAATGAGTATCTAGGTTTCAATATATTATATCAATGATGTATTTCCTACCATAACATCTTATGTGAAATTTTGATCCCTTAATAATGGTTCATAAGGATGTTGTGAATTTAACAAATCATATTCCTCATAAGTGTCAAACAATATGTGAATTAATTCCTACTTTTCATGCGCAAGGTGAGATTTATTCAAATCATGATGCACCTTTTTTGGTGTTATTAATCCAAGGTACAACTTCATCAGTGCCACAACCCTATATAGTATCCACACATGTATTTGTTTTTGATTCAAAACCACTTAATATATACATTTTTAGAATTTAGGTATGCATTCATATTTTTAGTCTCATTCCAAAGGATTTCATTATATTTTTCTAATCCTATTAGTAATGAACCTAACCCCTATTGAACAATATTGGTGCCTTACATTAATACATTAGAATAGTTATAATACACAAATCTTAGAGGAATATTCCTATTTATAGTTTTTAAAACTAGATTACATACATGAACATTACATTATAACATTAAATGGAATTGAATATGGTAACTCCATGGGAAATACCCATAAACACCTCGATTATCCCAAAAAGTGATTTATAATATAAATCATTGAATCCTATAGAAATATTAAAGATATGAAAGGAGTTGTATCATATGAAAATTAAGGGTATGTATTACATTTAAAGATAATATAAACAATATAGAATGGTGAATTACTAAAACATATTCCATTAAAACATAATCTGGAGCATAATATTTCATGAATAAAAGATGAATAAATAATTCCATATAAATACTCTCATGAGAAATTATCTTAACAATATGTATTATAGTAGTTAAATACTCCCATGTATAATAAATTAATAATGTCATAATTTGGGAATGAATATGACCAGATTTTAAATATACCATCAAGGCCTCAACCAGGATATCTGAAAATAAATGGTTAAGGTCACGGTCAAACCCATATCTGTTTTAGGTCGTGAGACTTATCAATTCCTCAAGAAGCCAGAGAGGGTCCCCCTATACAAAAAAATAGTAAAATTAATTCCTTGTATGAATTGGTTTAAACACTAACAATATATACATATGAAATGTAAATAAATTCCCCCAATCTGTAAACATAATCAATAACCATTCTGAGTCGTATGGTGAATGGTATCAATATAGCACATCAAAAATCAAACAGATCATAAACCATTTAATAAAATATGGGAGATTATAATCATAATATATGAGTCTCAATAAAGTATAAAATTCAACATAGGTGTCGAAATAGCCTAAAATACTCGTATACAATCCTCAGCAAATTTTTAAGAGAAATAACCGTTTTACATTCTAAAAAAGAGTTATTTTAGAAAAATGAATTTTATTTTTCACAATTGTTTATATAAGACAAAAAATGAAAAAAATTAATATTTTCATTACAAAGGATATGATTCTAAAAAATAATGGTTCCTTAAAACATACTATGTATGGTACATGAAAATTTTAAAGAAATTGACATGTTCCCTTTAATCAGGCTTGTGTTTCGGGATGAATTGAGAAGGGAGCCTTGTAAAACATGAATATACCCATAAAAGAAAAATGAAATGATATTTATATATTTTTTTATTAATTTATTTATATAATTTCTATTAATAATATAAATTCAATGATTAATTATATTTGTGTATATAGTGAAAAATCATAACCTGAATGAAAATGGAGGTTCAGGAAGAAACCCTCACATAATGTCTAAAAGTATTATCCACTTCACCCTAATATCATAGATAATCCCATTAAATCAATTAATTAATTGAAAAAAAATTTATATCTGTATTTTATTTAATGTAATTTTATTAATCTAAATTATGTTCTTATTGATGAGTTATAATATACATTCTTATCATTCAAGAGCATTGGTTTCCTTGGTTTTCATGATCAGTTTACTTGTGTATGAGTATGGATGGTCATGTAAAAAGGTAATAGATATCCATATTTTGGTTTATATGTTATTAATGAACATACAAAAGACCAAATGTTTATATAAGTCATTTTTATATTTGGGGTGAGAAAAATCATTATATAAGATATTAGTGATAATTCTTTAGATTATTTTGTCTGTTTTTAGATGATGTCAAACTAGTTTGGTTTTATTAATTAACATCTTGAATATATAATGGTTATAGAACATTACATTGTATGTAATAAAAATATTATAAATTATTTCAACCATAAAATGTTTTTCCTGTCTTTAATTGAAATAATTAATGGAAATTTAGAACTCTTGGTCCATTAATGTGATAAATCCACCCCCATGGACAATGTCATCATTTAAAGAAATAAACGAGAAGGAAGAGAATTTATCAGTGATTATTACCAAAATATAATTAAAGAATAGTATATATAAGATATTGGAGAAGAAATTATACTTTGGGATAGAGAGGTGAGGATAAAATATAAAATGAAAAGAGCATGAAAATAAATTAAAAGAAAATATGGAGGTTTTTAACTCATGATTCTCTCCCACTTGAGAACCTCCTTAAGGTGAGTGGTTTGGTATTTTTTTGGGTCCAAAGGCTCATAGATGCAGGGTAGGGATTGCGAATAAATGTTTTATGTCTTAAATCATGTAAGGACTAAGGATAAGTGTTGGTGAGAGGTTGTAATTATAGTGGAGGAGCGATGTGTTTTCTCATTTTTTTCATTAGTTTATTATTTTCTCCCAATAATATAAATAGTTTTAGAATTATCACAAAATATATTAAAAAAATTATTGAATGTTTTATATTATGTTTTTTATATCATCGATGACTCATGTAATATGGTATTTAACTTATAATGAAATTATACCATCAATTATCGCATTTTACTATTCACAAAAAATTGAAGTATTTAAGGAAAATAAAAAAAATTCACCTAAATTTGTTTTCGACTTTTAGAATTAAAAAATTTACTTCATTTCATGAATATAATTTTATAAATATGATAGATTTAATTTTTAATTAAAATTATCATTTACTCAAACAAATACATATTTTAAAATTGTAAATGATTTTATTACAACGTTAAAAGTTAAGTAAGGTATCATAAAATGATCTCAAAATCCCAAGACAACGAAAAATTATTTATTAATATGTTTTATGAAACTATATTTTCTTCTAAATAATTTTTTTAAGTATAAAATTATAATTAAATATTTATGACTTATAAAAATACCAACTATTAATAAATTATTTATGAAATATTTATTTAATTATAATCTGATATAATTAGATCATAATTTCATTATCACGATTTATAAATTTAATTTATAATTACATTGGATTGGGTTCTATCCATTTGGAAAATTTTCTATTCATAAGGGTCATATATTATCCATAAGGTTAAGTTACTGTTTCATCTGTATATGTTCCTAGAAACACATCTTATTTCATTCATTCATAATTTATAATGTTTATATTATGTTCTCTATGTTATTATATGTGTTCTATAATTTTTGAAATTCTTATAATAATGGAAATTTAATTTATTGAATTTTCAATCATTACAATCTTCCCTCCAAGAAATATTTCATACTCAAAATATTCAAAATGTCTCCACATAAATTGATTAGGGTGGTTATTAATCATAACCTCCTATGGTTCCCATATCCCCTATTTAATTTTATGATTTTTAAAAAGAACCTTTTCCAGCCATGTCTTCAGATTCCTCAACACCTACTCTCTAGTGTATAGAATCCAGATAGGCTCTTCATAGAATGAGAAATCAAATTCAAAATTCTATTTCATCATATGTGGGAACCTGAGTTCGGTATGGAATTTAATTCCACAATAAAGATATTTGGAACAAATCATGAGGTTTGTAAGGGAATTGTGGAATTACCAAAAAATAATCCAAATCCATAATTTTATCCATAATTTATAAAAGGTAAGATGTACATGGGGGTCAGTTTCCATTTCTTACCAAACCAAAAAAACCTATACGGAGAGAGACCTTTAGAAAAACATGACATCCCACTTGAATGTCCAAATATTTCCTTTTATTATCGATATGGATCCTTTTAATAATTTGAGCTACAATGATATGCGTTTAAATATGAATTACCTTTCACATTGATTCCTCCATAAGCTCATGCCCTAATATATTTCTTTCACCAAATTCAACACAACAAGTGAGTGTACGGAATCTCTTTCTATAAAATGATTCATATGGTTATTTTTGAATACATTAATGGAAACTATTATTATTGGAATAATCTAAAAATATTAAATACCAATCCAAAATTCCTATAATGTAATGTGACCATGATCTAAACATGTCTTATAATGTCTGAATGGTCCTTTCAGACTTCTCATCAACTTGAGGATGATAAGAAGCACTCAAACAAAGCATATTATCAAAACATTTAGGAATAATTTTATATAATTACTCTGTAAATAATGGATCATAATCATAGGTAATTTAATTATGTTATCCAATTATGTTTTATAACATCAATAATATAGATTCATGTATGGTTATCCAGTGGAAAATCTTACATTATTGAGAGGAAATGCGATTATTTAGTAAGCTGGTCAAAATGTAAAACATATTGCATCATTTTTTCTTGGTGTTTTGGTAATCCAATGATATAAATACATGGTGAGGTTATCACATTTCAACGTAGGAATAATCAGAAGTTTCATGATTCATCTAAGATGATGCCATTCATCCTCTACCTGTTGACATACTAAACATCTCAAAACATAATAAAAAATTTCTCGCATCACATTATCCCACCTTAAACGTTCCTTAAAATCATTATTAATATTAGTTCTATCATAGTGTATAGATATATTAAGTCTATGGTAATTATCCAATAAATAAATTTTTAACTAGATTATAGTGGGAACCCGATGTCTCTTCCAAAATTTCATATTTCCATCTTCATACATTATGTCTTACAACTTCCCATATTTCAAAGGTTTAATGTTTTTTGAAGAACATCATCATCAAAATTAGAACATTTAATTATTTTCAATAAATATGGTTGGGAAACCAAATTAAATGGTAATGATGTTTCTCCTTCTTTGAAAATTCTTATTTCCATATTTACTAGATTCATGACCAAAAGATCCCTTTCAATCCTCAATTTGTTTAAACACATGATTCTTCATGCTCAATGAAACTGAAACATTATTTTTCATACATTGATGACAATGTATTGAAAATCGTAACCCTTGAGTTAATGAATACAAATCATTTTTTCATGTGTTCGTTATTTAGGAGTGAAGATATATTCCAAGATATTATGACTATTTTTATCTCACATCATTCCCCATAGTGATATTGTCACCATATTTTCAGAGTAAATATTATAAATGGTAACTAAATATCATGAGTTCTATAATTCACTTAATGAGTTTTTAACTTCCTTGATTCACAGAAAATAAATCTATCATTCTACATAAGTTCCCAACCAATTCCATTCTCTAACTCATCATTATAAACCAAACATCCACTATTTCCTTACGGTATAGTCAAGATCGGAGAATTCACTACTCTATTCTGTAATTATTCAAAACATTATTCATGATATTTTAGCCATAAAAATATTACACCATTATGAGTAATATTGGATAATGGGTTTGCTAATTAAGAATATTTTTGAATGAAACGATGATAATAACATTATAAATCAATTAAAATATGTACCATAGTAATGTTCATTAGTGTAGGCCATTCCAGAACTCTCTTTGTCTTCAAAAGATCAACATATATTCCATACTTATAGAAAATATGGCCAAGAAAAGAATATCTTAAAATCCATAACTCACACATCCTAAACATCCCATATAACTCAATTCATCAATGAGTCTCTAGAATAAAACAATGTGGTTTTCATTGTCCACATATATTTCGTAAGATATGATGATATAATAAATAAATACTATAAAAAAATCTCTACGATATTCCTTGAAATTGGGTTTATTAGATCCATAAAAAATAGTGTGAATTAGTTAGTCCAAATGGAATTAATATAAACATGTAATGTCCATCCTTAGTTCAAAATATTGTCTTTGGAATATCTTCCTTCCTCAAACACAATTGATGATATCTCGATCAATGGAAATTCTTCAAAATTATTAAACTAAAGGAACATGACCAAATAAATTATCAATGTATGGAAGAGGATAGTGTTTCTATTTTATAATCTCATATATTTATCTATATTAAATTCATTGACATATTGATTAATCATTATAACCAACAAAGATAAAATGTTTTCCCTAAGGAGAAACACTATGACAAATAAGTCCCTTGTCAATCTATTCCTATAGTAGTTTCATCAGATCCACTAATTCTACTATGGCCATTCTATAAGGATAATTTGATATAGGTTATTCACATGGAATTAAACCAATTGATAACCCATATTCCTTATCTACAAGATGTCTAGGTAAATCCTATGTAAATAAATCAATATATTCTCACACATAGGTACATATTAAATTTTACGTATTATTTCATAATCTATGGATGATACTATCTCTTCATATGCAATAATTTCATTTAGATGTGCAACTGGAGGTTGATCTAGATAATAACCAGATGATTATGTTTATCCTCTGAAGATAAGGGACTCTATAACTTCCTCAAAAATAGTTACTTCGTTCGTATTCCAATAGATTTTATCATTATTATTTTAAATCCAATACATTCCAAGGATTATATCAAAATAAAGAATTGGTAGGATGATAAGATTTTTAACTACAAAACATTTATGTGTTATAAAGGAGACTGAACATCACATATTTTTTAAAGTGATACAGTCAGTAGGTGTTTTGACTAGAAACTCCTTTATTAAATCAAAATAGAAATGTATAATTTTCTTGAAAATCTAGGAAGATATAAAAGAATGCGATGATGTAGAATCAAATAAATCATTTTTTATGTTTGAGGAAATAGTTAAAGTACGTCCAACAACATTATTAAGAACTCCATCCTTGGAAGTCCGAATCACATAAACTTGTCCATACACCCATGGCATTATATTGGATAATTTTCATTTTCTCTTAGAATAATAATTTTCAGTGCCCCATATCCCTATAATATTATCATTGATTATTGGGTGATTTATTTGTATGATGAAATCATATAATTAGTGGCATATTTCTCAAAACATATAAAAAACTTTAATCTCTTTTAAAATACAGAACCGAGTTGTTTATTTATACAAGTATCACAAATTGAAAAATTCCCTTTTTATTATTCCTTTTAACAATTATTTCAAATTCCATCCTCTTATTTTCTTTTTTCCCTTAAGATCATAAGACATAGAGATTTATTTCCCTATCATGATAGAACATGAGACTATATGTTCATATGAAGAGAAATTTTGGGACACCGGTGAACTTTGTAGAAATGGTTTTATGTGATAAATAAATTGATAAATCACACTCATTGGATTATATATATCGTCCAAAAAATATCTTGATAAACTTGTATGGTTTGATTCATAATAGTAAATGTTTTCATCTGTTTTCCAAATCAGTCTCATGAATTTCCTCTCTATATATTCTTGTTATTCACGATGGAAATATTTCTCTAATTAAATATCCTTAAAATACTACAATAAAATATTTTAAATTTCTTCCACCTCATTTGTGTTTAGAATCAATGAGTAACATTGATCAGTATATATATGGAGTCCATAATGTTTAATGATAAACATATCTATTTTATTACTTCCCAAACTGATAAATATATTCATTATAGAGAATATCCTCTACTCAACAACAAATGATTTTATTGTCCCATTGAATGATGGAGGCTATTGTCTCATAATAATTAATGAAATTTCTCTTCTATGTTGTGGATCAGGATTCCTTATATAGGTAAGGTTATTGTTCATAACATGATTCAATAGTCCCAGAATAGTTATAAATTTCTCATCTCCATTAAGAGCTCAAGTACCAACATCATTATTTTTCATAAGAGGAAAATCCCTATAGGGGATACACACATTGATACTGTTTCCATTCTTTACACTATGAGACAATTATAAATAATAGAAAATGCTAAATTAGGTTATGAATCACAATACATAATTTAATACTATAAATATAGTTAACATAAATTGAAATATTATGGATATAAAATCTCATAATATTAATATTGATTTCTTTAGGTACATATTCACGTTTAAATCCTTCATAATGTTTTCTATTGAAAATATGAATTATCCTAATAATGTCCCCAATTATTGTCAAGCCAGGTGCATAGTAAAGCCTGTTCTGGGGTACCGGGTTATACTGAGTCAGGCTTGAGAAACCTTTTCAGCATTTTACCTCTACATACTCCTGTTCAAGAACAATATCAACTTATAGAATCTAGAAAGGTATTTGTTGCTATGAGGACCGACAAAATCTCTACATTACAAAAATTCTAGGATATTCTTATATGATCAACCTTAAAATCTATAATATGTTTATATTCCCTAATCTATGATATCTAAATCTAGTTTCCAATATTCCTAAAAAATATTGTCTGATACAAACTGTAAAGACCCTAACCCTAGTATCCCAAATAAGGTGTTTTACTTTATTACATTAGTATAAATAAAAGACATGAGTCCCAAGGGACCATTCATATCAGTATTTCAAGAATCATGATTATATATTTGAACATTAAATTATAACTTAAAATTAAATAAAATACATAAACATCATTAGAAACCCCCATAAAACCCATGATTATTCCTCCATGTCCTTCTTTAAATATCTGATCACATCATGGGGGGAAAATAAAATATATGAAAGTGGTGATATCAAATAATTAGTAATGGTATGTAATATAGTATAAGCTAGTAAAAACCATATGTCATTGTGAATTGTGAAGAACACTTTCCATTAGAACATATTCTTGAGCATAATATGGTAAGAATAAAAGAAGAATAAATACTTCCATATAAATAATCACCTGCAAATTTATCTTAATCATTTATATAATACTATTAATTTATTTTAATGGTTAATAAATTACTAATATAATAATTATGTAATTAATATTAAGGACATGTAAAACATACCATTGAGTCCTTGACCAAGTCATCTAAAAATAAATGGTTAAGGCCTCAGCCAAACCCATATCTGTTTTTTCTCATGAGATATACTGATGCATTTAGGGGATATAGCTGGCCCTAAACATAACATAATTATTTCAATGAATTAATCATATAAATGGGGTTACACATAAACAACATATACTTAAGAAATGTAAATAAAATTCCCAAATCTGTAATCATAATCAATAAACATTCTGAGTAGTATGGTGAATGATATCAAGATAACACGTCCATTGTCAACCTGATTATAAGACATATAATAAAATATTTTTTATTACAATTATAATAGATCAATATCAATAAATCATAAAACTCAATATAGGTTCTTAAATATATGAAAATACACTAATAAAATCTCTGAAGATTTCTTGAGAGAAATACCCCTTTTACATAGAAAATAATTGTTCTTTTGAAACAATATTTTTTATATTTCATAATTATTTATATAAAACTAGTAAGGAAAAAATATAGATTATTCTGAGATAATTAGTGATTTTCTAAAAATAATGGTTTCATAAATCAGATAATGGGTGGTAATTGAAAATTGGTATGAAATTGAGACAATACTTTAATAGGGTATGTACATCTGAAATAATTGAGATGCAAGATTTGTAAAACAAGAAATTTTAAATAATGTAAAGATGAAATGATATAGATAAATGAATCTTAAATGTATAAATATAATTTAGGGGATTTATATAAAATTAATTGATAATTACATTGTTGTATAGAGGGAGGAATCATAACCCAAATGAAAAGAGAAATTTAGGAAGAAACCCCTACCTTATGTAAAAAAGATTTCTGCACTTGACCTTAATGTCCTAGATAATAAATTTAAATTCATTAATTAATTGATTTAAAACCTTTTTTAAAATTAATTTTATTTTATATTGTTTTATTGAGTTCATTTATGTTATTTTTTATAAGATATAAGATACAATTGTATCATTCGGGATTGTTCGTTTCTTTGGTTCTCATGATCAGTTTACATGTATATGAGTATAGATGTTCAGGTAAAATGGAAATCGATATTTATAATTGAATTCATATGGTATTAATGAATATCCATAAGATTAAATGGTTATATAAGTCATATGGTTATTTGGGGTGAGGACGAATAATTAGATAAGATGTTAGTTCTAATCGTTTATATTATTTTGGCGGGTATTCAATAATCACAAACTAGTTATATTTTATTAAAATAAAGTATCTATAATGGATCTATGTAGGAAAAAATACATATATGGTAATTTTTTTAAAAATAAAAGTTGTTTTATGACAATCCTTTAAAGAGTTAATGGAAATTGAAAGCTCTTCATCCTTGATTGCAATAAATCAATACATCAAAAACAATGTTTTCATATTTAGAATAAATAGTTAGGGAAGATAATAGATGATGTACTATTCCCAAAAAGAAAATGAAATTATATTATAAAGAAGACACTTAATAAATCATGTTATATTGGGATAAGGACTTGAGGAGAAAATAATAAATGAAATTAATAGAAAATATAGAGGATTTTATCTCTTGGTTTTCACCAAAATGATAACCTCTTTAAGAGGACTGGTTTTGATCTTATTTTGAGACCAAAGGATCATAAACATGGGTTAGGTGTTCATAAAGAGTATTGGGAAGATATTTTACCATTATAGAATTTTGGAAGGTGTGAGGATAAAAGGTGGTGAGGGTGGTTTTTATATTCGAATAGAGGGGAGTTTTCTCACATCTATATTCATTATTTTATTATATTTTCTAAATACAATGCAGATTTTAATCTTTATAACAGAACATATGAAAAGATATTTTTTTTGAGATTATTATTCTTACATAATCGATGAATCGTGGAATAATGTATATTAGCCTATAATGTATTTATACAAGAAATTACTAAACATTATTATTCACTAAAAATGCATGTATTTTAGTCAAATCCAAAAAATTCAACCATACCATATTTTAAATTGATAATTACAAAATGAACTCCATTTTATGAAAATAATTTTATAAATATGAGAAATTTAAAATTTAATTAAAAGAACCATTTACTAGAAAAATACATATTTTAAAATTATAACTCATTTTATAAGCCGTTGAAAATTTAACAAAGGTCTTATAAAATTATCTTAAAATCATAATCAAAAAATATTATTTAATGAATACAATTTATTATAATAAATTTTCCTCTAAATAATTTTATTATTTATAAAATATTCATTAAATATTTATGACATAAAAGATTACCATTACTTAATAAATATTTTAATATCATTTATTTAATTATTCGATGATATAATACATTCATTTATAGTATTTATATATTTATATATAATTTCAGCGGTGATGTCACAATTCATTTGGCCAATTTACTCTTCACAAGGGACATATATTATTCATAATGAAAAGTTACTATTTCATCATTATAGGTTCTGAGAAATACCCGTTATTTCATTCATTATTCATTTTTAATTTTTTACTGTGTTCTCTTTGTGATTTAATGTGTTCTATAAAATTTAAAATAATAATAATAAGGGAAAATTCAATTATAGAATTCTGGTTCATTACACTAATTCCCATAAATATCCAGAGTTTTTTCATAAACCGTCCCCCGGGGCCTGTGACATGACTACACCAATCCCGCCTTCTATAGACCAGGGGCTGACGACTAGCAACGAAGGAGTATTCCCTAAAACTAGGAAGGCATTTCCTTTATAACCAGCAAGCACACGTAACCAAGAACATAACAAGATACAAGCACAAATGGAAAAAGGTTCCAGAATACAAGCACAAATGGAAAGTACAAGTACAACTGTGATACAATACAACTAAAGTAAAGGAAAAGTCAGTCGTTGGGTCGTCCTCTGAGGTTCCTACCTGACGGGTACGTTTAGTTCGCCTCCACGACACTACACATCCACCCATCTCTTATATGTACCGACACATTGTATGGTCTACCTACAGGTATCGTTCAGTCCTAGTACTCTAAGCCTCGGTGAGCGTTGTCCGTAATCTGTATCCAACACAACAAGGTGTAGGAATAACCCTTGCAAAGGTGAGTATAAAGATACTCATTTGGGACCCCGAGACCCTCTAGGTCTCACAAAATCCAACAAGGACAAAACACAAAGTATGAAATCAACAGATAACCTTACTAAGGTATATTCCCATACATATACCTAAGTTATCAAGTAATCCATATCAATCATGAAAAAAATGAATAGGTTCTAACTTAGCTCACACTAGGATTTATTCTAGCGGTAGTGTTAAGTAACATTCCCAATCACAACATCGAACACATCGGCTGCTAGAGAACTCCTCCTATATCGAGTACAGTGGTCCTGCCGCGTCGCACATAGGTTCTTGCCACTACCCTTGGACTACTGAGGTACTCCTCCTATCGAGTAACATGGGACTGCCTCATCACACAGAGGCACTCCACACCATGGGTCTGTTGCATCACATAGAGGCGCTCCACCTAATGTCCTACAGAGGTACTCCTCCTGTCGAGTACCATGGTTCTACAACGTCACTAAAGCACTCCCCATTGTGGGTCTGCTGTGTCACCAAGGCTCTCCCCATGAGGCCTGTTTATTTACTCCGAGTCAAAATGGTCAGTAGTCGTCAAGTCTGAGCCAGCAAATGGGTTCCCACACTAAGCTTTCTCGCCTCCGAGAGGATCCGCTCCAAAAGCTATTGGCCGATACTCCATCTTCCACAAAGTCCAACGATGATGTATCTCTACGGTCTGCCGCGTCTATGGGGTCTCAACATAATAGACGTCGCGTTAATCGGACGCTCTGTCTGTGAGTTATTAACCTTTTAGACCTAGGGGACCGGTTGGATTTGTTCTCGATCCAACGAGTCCATTCCCCATATTAATCCAAATATCAGTGGGGTATCACTCAAAGAGACCGTCTAGCTCAAATATTTTTAGCACTGCTGACGGTTCGTCTAACGGACGTCCATTGCCGAAGTTATGGCCAACAGAAAGTAAAATGGTGGTAGTGGGTCCGGGTTCGGTCGGACCCAGGCCGACCCGGCCCGGGCCGACCCTGTTCAAGTCAACCCGCCCCAACCCATTGGGTCTGGCCTGGCCCGTTAGGTTCGGCCCGACTCGCTAGGTCCTACCCGGCAGGCCACGAGGGCCCATGGAGAGTGTCGTGAGGGAGGCCCGGCTGAGGGGTGCCGCCAGGGTGTAGGGAAGCTCGGCTCAGCCTCGTGCGGCTTAGGAAAGAACAACATGAGACTGTGGGGCAGTGGTCCGACCGCGGGTTAGTATTCTTTCCACAGGTAGGCGGTCCGGCTGCGGGTCGATGGTCCGGCCGCGAGATGATTTACCGGCCGCGGGGTGGCTATCCGGCCATGCGAGGGGCGGCGGTCCAGCTGTGTGGTGGTGGTTCGTCCGCGGGCTGGCGGTTCGGCCACAGGGCAGCAGTTCGGCCACATGGGGTGGTCCGGCCGCGGGTTGGTTGTCCAGTCACACGAGGGGCGACGGTTCGGCCACGTGAGGGGCGGCTGTCCAGCAACGGGGCGGCAGTCCGGCCGCGGCCAGGCAGTCCGGCTGCGGGGCTGTGCGTTGGCCATAGGGTGGCACCTCGGTCATGGGGCGGTGCGGAACCGCAGACAGTGGAGAAGTCCACAATCGGTGCGGAGGCCGCGGGGCGGCAGTGGCGGCCGCGTGGCGGAGCCGTTGCATCGTCAACTTTATTGCGGTCGGCGGGGGTGTGGGCCACCATTCTTGTTCCTCTTCATGGTTGGTCGATTTCCTCCAACTTCATGAAGAACACCAAAATATTTACGGAGGGTTTGGCCCATGTTGGATTGTCCCATACCCTCCGTGTTAGGGTGGTAGCATATGGCTCATCTAAAAAGAATAACGTCATGCTACAACTTCCCGCAACGTTTCATTCCCAAACCGCAAAAGATACCAAGGTAAGAATATGGGAAAAGTATTATCATGAAAATAAACCCCCTACATCATTTTCATGATGACCTTGGCATAGGAAGGCAGTACGCTCATTGATTATCCATAGATGAAGATGTCCCACATTGGAAAAAGTCCCAAAGAAGAATGTTAAAGGAGGTCGGCATTCTTCGTTGGCTGAGCGTTCTTCATTGGAGGGCTTTCCCCCAAGTTCTCCCAATCCTTCTTTGCAAACACTTTTCCAAAAAATGAATAGACAACCAAATAAATTATGTTTACTATTTAATTTGTTGGCAGTAAAAGTTGGGTTAATTAATTATAAATAATAAATGGGTTGCATTGGCATAAAATTCAAATTGGAGGATACCACAGGTTGGCACAATTAATTAAGGAGGGTTGGATCAATTAATGTGGAGGAAGCTCAAGAGGATCTTCCACATTAATGAGGGAGTTGATGAGGTTTGGACCTTGGGTGGCCCCCACCACCATAACCTCTCATGGAAGGATAAGGTCTGGTTGTCCCCACTTCTTAACTTCAACATGGAGGGTGGTTACAACAAAATAAAATAAAACGTGTGTTTATTTTATTTTATTATTTCCATAGAAAACCCAAAATTATCTTTCACCCTCGACCAACTGTAGTCAAGGTGAATGTTTTATGAAGTGAATACTGGCACTGTGAGTTCAACGGTTCCCTCATATTTCAATTCCGAGCACCGGTTCAAAAGTTATAAAAACTCGCTCGCACATTAACTGAACGTAGAAAAAAAATGTCCAGAAATTAATTTCGGGAAATCCATGCCTCAGAATCCCATGTCGTCAATTTTTTTGGACTCATAAAATTCCCATTTATTAAAAAAAAAATTTACATGTAAATTATGGGTATTTAAATTCTCCCCACCTCAGGGCACTACATCCCCATAAGACACAACTCAAACTAGGTAGAAATGTAGTGGTACTGAGCACGCATATGAGCCTCCCACTCCCATGTCCTCTCCTAGAGGTTCCCAGGGTGCTAGAGAACGCACACCAGAGGTATCGACCATCCACAAAGGACCTACTCCTATCATTCCTCAATCACTACTAGAACCTCCGTAAAAGTCTCCCCATCGTCGACGTCTTGCTCTCTATGGTCGATGATGTGAGAAGGGTCATGTATATAGCTCCTCAGTTAGGATACGTGGAAGACGTCATGCACCCAGTGAAACTCAGGTGGAAGAGCTAAGTGGTATGATATCTCACCAACTCTACTAAGAACCTGGAAAGATCCGATGAATCTGCGAGATAACTTGCTGCCTTGGCCAAATATCCGTAAACCTCACGGAGGCGAGACCCATAGAAAGACATGGTCGCCATCCTAGAACTCAAGATGTCTCTGTCACCTATCGGTAGATGACTTATGCCTGCTCTGTGTAGTCTTCATCTGGTCCTGGATGATTTGCACCATCTCTATGGTAGTTAAAACCATCTCTGGTCCCACGAGTGTCAACTCCCCTGGGTCAGTCCAGCACAAAGATGATCTCCAAGGTCTCCCATATAATGCCTCAAAAGGTGCCATTCCAATGGTTCAATGATAGATTTTGTTGTATGAAAACTCCACCAAAGGTAAGTGATCCTCCCAACTACGATCTAAGTCGAGGACACAAGCATGCAACAAGTCCTCTAGGGTCTAAATGGTCCACTCAGTATGTCCATCCGTCTGAGGATGGAAGGCAGTGCTCAAACGAAGCTGTGTCCCGAAAGCCTTCTACATCCCCTTCCATAGCTGGGAAGTAAAATGTGCATCACGAACAGAGATAATCTTGGAGGGTGATCCATTTAACCGTACAATCTCCTACACATAGAGTCGTCCCAAGATCTCTAGTGAATTCTACTCTCTGATCGGTAGGAAGTGGGAGGACTGGGTGAGTCGGTCAACGATCACCCAAATCGAGTCATGAACTCTGGATGTACGTGGAAGTTATATCATGCATTCCATGGATATCCGATCCCACTTCCACTCTGGGACCTCTAAAGACTGAACCATGCCTATTGGTACCTGATGCTTTGAGCTCACTTGCTGACAAGTGAGGTACCATGAAACAAACTCTGAAACTACTTTTTTCATTCCCGCCCACCAATTTTGTCGTCCGAGATCCTGGTACGTCATCACCATTACTAGATGTAACGCTAGAGGGCATGTGTGGAACTACCTCAACACTTCCTTCAGAAGTGACAATGGTACCATTGTATGTCCTCTGAAGAGGATGACCTACTTCCCACCTTCTAAAAATTCATGAGGTGCATGTCTTGTAGATATTTGAGCATGTCGTGTCTCACAGTCGGTGTCCCCACGCTGCACCTCCCTGAATCGTGGAAGAAGTGGGGGAATGACTGTAAGAGACTGAAGAAAAACTGATCCATCTCTATCCACAAAGGATATATGCAAAGCAGCCAGGTGCTCTTTCACCTAGCCTAGCAGCTGTATTCCAGATATTCTACTAAGTGCATCTGCTACAATGTTCCCCTTCCCAGGAGTACATAATATCTAGAAGTTGTAGTCCTAGAGGAACACAAGCCAACATCATTGTCTCAACTGTCGAAAACCATATGTGATCACCACTCGATCCTCTACCAGAACACATTCATGTCCGGTCCCTGATTTGTCGCAATAGAATATGTACCCAACTCCCTCCTCTGGAAGCCTTAATATGGGGAACTAGTCGGCCTCTGCCTCAGATCTTGAAAACACCATTGGCATTTCTCTGACCAAAAGAAGTGTTTCCCCTTCCTCATCAAGGATGATTGTGGTGCTGCAACTCTAGAGAAATATGGAACAAATATCTGGTAGTATCCAGCCAATCCCAGGAAACTTCGTACCTCTGCCAAACTCCTAGGTGGCTCCCAAGCAAGTACCACCTCAATATTCGTTGGATATACTACAACTCCAGCATCCGTTATAACATGTCACAGAAAGTGAACCTATCAGATCTAGAACTGTCACATCAAGAGATTACCATAAAGATGGTGCTCTCAGAGTGTGTCCAGAAATACCTACAAATGATAAGCATGCTCCTCATTAGTAACCGAGTAGATCATAATTTCATTGATGAATACCACAAAAAAGAGATCAAGGTATGGCTGAAAGATCCTATTCATGAGTCCCATGAACACTGCTTGAGTGATTATCACATAGAATGGAATAACCAATAACTCATAATGGTTGTACTGATATTTTCAGTCCATCTTATGCACATCCTCTTCTCGTAATATGATCTGGTGATAGTCTAATCTGAGTTCTTTCTTTAAGAACCATCGTTCTCCCTTCAGCTGATCAAAAAGTTTGTCAATCATTAGAAGTGGGTACATGTTCTTCACGGTCACCTGGTTTAGGCACCGATAGTCAACACAAAGCCTCAAGCTATCATCCACCTTCTTGGCGAAGAAAATAGGGGATTCCCAAGGAGAAACACATGGGCGAATGAATCCATTTCCCTGCAAGTCCTCTAACTGTACCCGAAACTCACGAAGTTCCGCGGGATCCATCTGATATATTGGTGTAGATATGGGTGTCGTCCCAGGGTACAAGTCAATGTAAAATTCCACCTCTCTATGAAGAGGTATACCTAGGACATCATTACGGAAGACATTATCGAATTGGTACACCACAACAGGAGAGCATGGACTATCAACATCAACAGCTCTGAGGGTAAGGCTAGCCAATTGATGAGTTATCGAGTCTACTCTCCTCCGGGTAAGTCCATCATGCGCTGCAAAGGGTCCCTTCTCTCCGGTGAAGATAAACCTGGTCCCATCCATGCGGACACACCATACATTGTTCCTAATACAGTATATATAAGCATGGACTATAGATAACCAGTACATATCCAAGATGGAATCATAAGGCCTCGACGCTGTTACTAGGAGATCCCAGCCGAAGGTCTCACCTCCTAGAGTAAGCTCACAGTACATGAACCATTGCGTAATTGTTGAATCTACTCTTGTAGGAGTCCCTAGCCGTAAGGATTGAGGAAAAAAATCCATCAGAATCATTGAGCTCTGAACGAGGGTAGTGGCAATAAAATAATGACTGGAACCTATTCCTATAAGTACTACAGCTAAGGTGGAGTAGACATAGATCATGCCTCATATCATCTCCAGAGCACCATGATCGTAAGCCTTAGCTGCCTAGAGATGAGCTCTCCCTTTTACAGCTACTCTCTGCGGTCGGGGTGCACCTCTTGTTGGTGGTGGTGGAAACATCTTAAATCATCTTCCACTGCCAGCTACACGGCCAGCTCTTCTGTCATGTCCGCCTGCTCCCTGCGGACCTCCTCAGTCGAAACTATGTCTCTACCTGGGCAGTCCGTCGACATTATACTGATCATTTGTATGGTGGGTTAGACAGTCATGAGCCATGTGACTGCCCACCACTTGTGTAACACTGCCTGCTCATGGAATGACTGGATCTGTCTCGTGTGCCCCACACAACCGATCCAGAGTCATGCGGTCTTCCACCTATAGGTCTGGTCCTCTTGGACCTCTGTGATATATGTCTTCTTCCAGCTACAGAAGACTCTGCTACATGATTACTAGTAGTGGGTCTCGCAACTGGTGACTGCTCGGCAAGGAAAATATCCACAAAGAGGACACTCTCGAACACCCCTGCCTGCGTCGGGATGCTGAGTGAGATCATTGAAGCCCTGATCTCCCACATGAGCCCTTGATCAAAGGTTAGGGCCCTGAATAAAGGGTTTCACACCATATCAGTGGAGTAGTGTGAGAGGTCACTGAACCTCACTGAGTACTGAGCTACAGTCATGCTACCCTACTGCAGATGAAGAAGCTCATGTATGTGCACTACGCGAAGAGTGGCTGGGACAAACTCTACCTGAAACAAGCTCTCGAAGTCTACCTAGAGAAGCGCCACCTAGACGTGAACCTGGAGCACCAATCTCCACCATTTTTCTTCTTCTACTTGTAGAAGGATTGGGGAAATGGTCACCATGAGATCAATTGGTGCCCCTATAAATCGGAAAACTCACACCACGACCTCCTTCCAATCCCCAACCGCATGTGGGGCCGTCTCTCCCTTGATCCTAGGTGGCCTCTGGCACTGAAACTCATGTAATGTGCTCAAGGGGTGAGCAACATCTGCTACTAGGGCTGGTGGCATTGGTGGGCCAATTGGGAATGTTACTGCTGGTGCCTCTAATAGAAAGGGCCTTGAACTGAGGCCTTATCGCTCGGTGGGATATTAGTGCATAAAACTCTCAGAACTCTAGCTGGCTTTCTGCGTGGATGCATCATTAAAATTAATAGGTGTTCCCCGGTCAATATGTTATACTTGGTGAAATGAAGGTTATGCCTAGCGAGGTGACTCAAAATATCACAAAGAAAAAATTTTGAAACACACACGTAATCAGTGTTTTCATGCACTTAGTCAGAAATCAGAAGTCAGGGTCCTGTGTATGGATACGTCGGCAGATGCACCATCAATAGATTCCATAAACTGATAACAACACTCACTACACTTAACACTATTGACATTAAAAGGAAAGATCAGAGTCTTTTGTTTTGGTGTTGAATTGACTCCTATGATACCGATTTTTCACTACTCGTCGCACGAGGCCCGTGATGTGAATACCCCAAGCCTGCCTTCCATAAACCAGGGGATAGAGACTAGCACCAACGGTGGATTCCCTAAAATTGGGAAGGTATTTCCTTTATAACCTATAAGCACATGTAACCAAGAACACAGAAAGATAGGAATGCAAGTAAACTGAACTGTAAAAAGAGTTTGGGCATTATGAAAAAGGGGCCAGAATACAAGCCCAAATAGAATGTACAAGTAAAACTGTGATATAATACAACTGAATAAAAGGAAAAGTTAGTTTTTGGGTCATCCTCTGAGGTTCCTACCTGAAGGGTATGTGCAGTTCACCTCCACAACACTCCACGTCTACCCATCTTCTATGCGTATCAACACGCCGTATGGTCCATATCTAGGTACCTTCCTGTCCTAGTACTCTCAACATCAGTCAGCGTTGTCAGTTTTCTTCATCCAAAACAACAAGGTGCGGGCATAGCCCGTGCAGGGGTGACTATAACGATACTCAGTAGGGACCCCAAGACCCTCTAGGACTCACAAAATCCAACAAGGATAAAACAAAATGTATGAAATCAATAAATAAACTTAATTAGGTATATTCCCATACATGTACCTATGTTATCAAGTAATACATCCCAATCATGAGGAAAACACAGAGGTTCTGACTCATCCCACACTAGGATTTGTTCTACGGGTAGTGTTAACTATCATTCCCAGTCACAACGTCGAACACCTTGGCTGCTGGAGAACTCCTTATCTATCATGTACAATGGGCCTACCGCATCACAGAGAGGTTATTACAACTAGCCTTGCACTACTGAGATACTCCTCCTATATAGTACAGTGGGTCTGCTGCATCACACAAAGGTGCTCCCCACCGTGGGTCTGCCACATCACATAGATGTTCTCCCCCTCATGTCCTTCGGAGGTACTCCTCCTGTCAAGTATCGTGGGTCTGTTATGTCACTAATGAGCTCCCCATCGTGGGTCTGCCGCATCACCAAGGTGCTTCCAACTAGGCCCGTTGAGTCACTCCGAGTCAAAACGGACAGCAGTCGTCAAGTCTCAGCCATCCACTGGGTTCCCGCACTAAGCTTGCTCGTCTCTGGGAGGATCTGATTAACAAGCTACTGGTTGATACTCAAACTGCCACAAAGTCCCACAAATAAGTATCTCAAAGGCCTTCCAAGTCAAATGGGACTCAACGTAACAGACTGCGCATCAATTGGACACCCGTTCTGTGAGTTATTATCCTTTTAGTCCTGGGACCCGGTTGGATTCGTGGTCGATCCAACTCGACTATTCCCAATCATAATCCAAATCTTAGAGGGGTATCACCCAAAGGGGCCATCTAACTCCAAGATTTCTACCACCGCTGACAGGTCATCTAACGTATGTCTGGTGCCAATTTTGTGGACAAAAAAAAGTAAAAGGGTCGTAGTGGGCTCAGGTCCGGTCTAACCCGGTCGGACCTACCCGGACCAACCCAACCTGGGCCGGCCCGTAGTTCGGCTCGTCCCATTAGGTTCGGCCTCGGCCCCGCTGGGTCCGTCCCAACAGTTCTCGAGGGCCCACGAAGAGTGCAGCAAGGGCGTCCTAGTCGAGGTGTGCCATGAGGGTGTGGGGTGACTCGGCTCGGCCCCAGGCGGCTCGGCCGAGGATAACATGAGATCGCGGGGTGGAGGTCCAGCCACAGGGGGGAAGCCCAGCCGTGGGGTGGCGGTCTGGCTGCGGAATGAAGACCGGCCATGGGGAGGCTGTCCGTCTGCGTGAGGGGCGGCAGTCTGGCCGTGGGGCGGCGGTCCGATGGTGGGCTAGAAGTCTGGCCGCAGGGTAGTGGCCCACCCACGTGGCGGTGCGGAGCAGCAGATGGTGGTGGTGGACATGGTCAACGCGGTGGTCATGAGGTGGCAGCAGTGGCCGCGGGCCGAGGCCATTGTTTTTTCACCTTCATCGGGGTCGACGGTGGTGCCGGCCGTCGTTATCATGCCCCTTCATGGTTGGTCTCCATCCTCATCCTTCGTAAAGAACACCACAATATTTGTGGAAGGGTTGGGCCATGTTGGTTTGGCCCATACCCTCCATTTTAGGGTGGTATCATATGGCTCATCAAGAAATAAAAACATCAAGTTACACCTTCTGGCAATGATTCATTCCCAAACTACAAAAGAAACCAAGATAAGAATATGGAAAATTATTATCACGCAAATAAACCCCCTACCACGTTCTCTTGATGACTTTGGTGCAAGAAGGTAATACGGTCATCGATTCACCATCGATGAAGATGTACAATGTCGGAAGAAGTCCTGAAGAAGATGTTCAAAGGAGGTCGGCATTCTTCCTTGGTGGAGCGTTCTTCATTGGAGAGCTTTCTCCCATGTTCTCCTAATCCTCCTTTGCCAACACTTTGCCAACACTTTTCCAACAAATGAGTAGCCACCCAAATAAAATATTTTTATCTATTTAATTTATTGTAATTGAAAGTTGTCTTTATTAATTGGCAATAATAAATGGGTTGAGTTGGCATAAAATTCAAATTGGAGGATACCAAGGGTTTGAACAATTAATTAAGGAGGGTTGTCACAATTAATGTGGAGGAAGCTCAAGAGGGTCCTCCACATTAATAATGGAGTTGAGGAGGTTTAGAACTCAAGGTGGCCCCACCACCATATCCTCTAATCGGAGGTTAAGGTCTGGTGGTCCCCACTTCTCAACTTCCATATGGAGGGTGGTTACAACAACAAAAAACGTGTGTTTATTTTATTTTATTATTTCTACAAAAGAACCCAAAAATTATCTTCCACCCTTGACCAAATTCCATCGAGGTGAAAGTCTTCTTAAGTGAATTATGGCGCTATGAGTTCAATGGTTCCCTCGGATTTCAATTCCTAGAACCGGTTCAAATGTTAGAAAACCCCGCTCGCACATTTATTGAATGTACCCAAACAAATGTTCAGAAATTCATTCCAGGCACTCCGGGCCTTAGAATCATGCACCGTCAATTTTCGCGGACTCTTAAAATTCCCATTTATTAAAAAAATAACATGGAAATTCCATCTCTTTCCAAGTTTCCTCTAATAATAACTATGAAAATCCATATATTCAATAAACTATACTTGATGATTTATTATATAAAGATTCAAATAATAAATCCAAATGATTATAAGGAATAGTGTATTGAGGGTTTTATATAAAAAACATATTTACTTGAAATATAGGTACAACAACATTATTTAGAAAAACATAAAAACATTCCCTTATATTCCAAAGATTTGTTTAATATTGCATGAGATCACATGGGGGTGTAAATATGAAATATATGTGTTTTAAAGATGTGTAACTAAATAATTAAATGGTAAAATAATTAAATTAATAAATATTAGTAAAAATAAATATAAAGGATCCATAAATGTGGTTAGAACCAGAAACATGATCATCTATGCATAGAATAATATTATAACATCAAGTAAAAATAGGAACTTGGAAAAGGCATACAACAAGGCATCATAAGAATATGTCAATTATAAGAACCATGGAATCATGACATAATTTGATTAAGATAATATACTATGAACAATTCATTGAACAACATTGTATGAAAACATCACCCAATTCATTGGATATATATATAATTTCATTCCCACCTATCATATTTACATATTGGTCTTGCATTTGTGTGTATTATAGATCATACAACATTAGAGACCATTTAATTACATTTAATCCCCTATTTAAGGAGTGTGGGATGCATACAAGTATATCCTCAATCAATGATGTATAGATCCATCTAGGTGAAAACACTTTATTGGAAATGGGAATGTGTATTTAAAAAATTGAAATTTGGTCTGGAAAATCAAAGGATAATTTCAACGATATAATGGGTGTACATAAAACTTAATATAAGTGGTTAATGAGAGGGAAAGTAGGTGTATAGTTAAATTGAAATCATCATTAATGTAAATGGGATGTGATAATATAAACTATAATATAAACAATTTTGAATCAAAATTCATGACACAAAGAATGTTCTAGATTGGAAAATGAGAGTGATACCCCTTACCTTTATAGGGAGCATCTAAAGGCTTAATTGAAGCTAATTAATATATTGGTAACACCATAGGGGTGTTATAAAGGGAAAAAATTATAGTAACATCATTCTTAATGAGTTTAAAGTTATTAATTGTGGGATTATAGGTGGGTATTTATTGTAAAAGAGGGGGAAATTTATTGTTAATATCTAAACATAGGTTTTGGACTCTGTATAATAAAATAATTAAAAATAAAAACCATAAAATGGAATTTTCAAATAGACTCTAACAAAGATTAGTGGGTTTAAAAATTATATACATTAATGAAAAAAATCTTCTAAATAATTAATTTGGTGATTTGGAAGTGAGTCTTACTTTTAAATAATTTATTTTAAAACATTAAAATATAATATTTGTTTTGAAGGATTCATTAAGGGATTATATAATTAATAAAATAACTTAAATATTATATTATTTATAATTGAGAACATAATTTTTTTATTGGAAACTGTTGATATTATTTATTATATCACTTTTTGTCTTTTATGGTGTCATAATACATACATTATATTTATATTATATTTATTTTTTATCAAAACATTTAACTATCTTATAATATTATGGAAACTTCCCCCTTGTATAATTGTGACATGGTGATTTAAAAAATAATAATGATTTTATAAAAATAATAATGAATATATGATAATTTTAACTTCCACATAAAAATCCTTATTTAATAAAAATACAAGTTTTCATGTTATTATCAACTTTTTGAATATTATAAAAATTGGAATAGATATTGTTAAATAATTTTATCCTTTACATTTTTTAACTATTATATATTAATAATATTATATAAAAGTATAATATTTTTCAAAAATTTCTTGACATTATCAAAATAATATCTTATTTATGAGTAATAAATATTTTCAAAAAACAAAACATTGATTTCTCTATTAAAAAATACTAAATTTAAACAAACATATTTATAAACATTAATAAAGTAATGAAAAATATTGATAAATATATTAATTATTTTACAAAATAAAAATTATAAAAATTCATACCACTAAGGACTAGATACATAATTTTGTATTACACCAGTATATACCCAACGGGAAAGGTGTGAAAAGTGGAAACATTATTGTGTTTGTTTGATGAAGATAGTTTGGGACATGGGATTTAGAAGTAAGAAGTTCTCTCATAAATTTTTTCACTCATGTTTCGGTTATTGGGTCTCATTTTGGGATTGGTCAAAGGAAAATACTAGTGCTATCTCCCATGAAGGTTATGATAAGTGGGTTTATTGGGTATGATTCTACTAGTTGAGGCCATCATTTATTTGATCTGTAACTGTTCGATTTTATCATAACACTTAATATATAGTAATAAAAACATTCAATATACAATTTTTATGTTATAAATTGTTATGATACCTAAAGGTATTCTATAAATGATAACAAATATTTTCTAATGTTAGAAAATAGACAATATTGAACTTTTTTTCAATTCCAACATTGGATAATAATAAGTCTGTACATTTAAAAGGGAATTTCATTTTAGGATGATTGCGTTGATAAAATTTATGTTGGTAAATCACAATAGTGATAGTTTCTAATATCTATTCTTTTGATATTATCCAATTATACACATCTTATCACTATTAAATGAGAATAAATTCACATCGAGTTTACCTTTTTCTTTTTTTGGACCATTGAATTTTCATATATTGCATGCCTTTAGGATTTTCTATGAATTGGGTCTGATATTAATTCTTTTCCAAGAAATGTGGCCTCATAAAAATGGGGAGATGATCTTGGTACCTTTATCAGAACAAGATTTTGAGATTTCATAACCTTACACTTAATCACATTTCATAGATCAAGAATCCATCATAGATTTATTATATGATCATTAATATCTTATTGAAGATACATTATTGTAGATATTGGTTAATTACATTAATTCATTCCTTGGTTGCATGAAAAACATGTAGTCCACGAAGATGAGTACTATTAGGGAACCAGAATGGTAGTGATGAACATTTCATTCTAGGATTTAGTAGATTTTTTATATCATTCAATGATTGAATTGATTGGCTTCTTTGGACAATCAAATTACACATTGTAGTTGATGTAAACCAAATCACAACTAGATCTATCTCCAAGGAATAAAATTCATATCTTAATAAAAAATAGTGTATAAATATGTTAACTAGAGAAACCAAATGTCATAAATATAAATCATTCATCTTCATTGAAATTATCTTGATGAAGATCATGTAGAGAATAAGAAAAAACTATCATTCCTAAAATGGTGGTACATTATCCAATGGTTATATAAAAACTTCTTGAGGATTACAAAATTATCAAATGGGTGATAGAGACTTCATGTAGTGATGAATAAACATCAATAATTGAAATTATATTTGGCTGGAAAATTTTGTCTCATACAATCCACACAAATCGATGATCTATAATATGATATCACTTCATCCTTTCATATGCATCATTAACGCACTTTGTTGAATGAATATTAACATTTATGTGAATAAACATGATCCATTTCCACCTATTATAATGTTAATTAATTAAAAAATCATGGAAAGAAAGGAAACATCCACAAAAATATTCAAATCATTGTTTATTATCCAATCAAAACTAATGTAGAGATGGATTTTTTCAGTCACATATATCATAAGAACCCTGCAACAAGAATGGATGTCGAGGATGATACAAAATGAAACACTGCAACATGGTGCATCCCAGTTTATTTTACATCCAAAAATATCTCACATACACAAATATCCGTTTAATTAATTATTATAACACATAACAAATAATTTTGAATCCATCCATTCATCTTTGGATATTATTTCGTCAAACTCTCTTCATTTTGGAACATATACAGAGTTTAAAACATAATCCATTACCATGGTACTACTTCTATGACCCTATATGCTTTAATAATTTTGATAAAAAATGAAATCCATATTCCATATATGTATAAAAATAGTGGCCTCTAGTTAAGCTTCCTAGATACTCAGGCTACTATGGGGTTTGGTGTGATCTACAGAAAAAAAATATTCATATATATATTTGAACATATCTTCTAATAGTTTTATAATATATATCATATATAGATATATAAAATCCCTTAATCCATGAAATAAAGCTACCACTAGACATGGATCATTTATATTGTGTATAGACCTCTCATTATTATTTGATTCTTTAAAAAAACAGTCCATGTAAATGAATGTGTCATTTATCTAGCGGATTTGTGCGTTAAATGTTAATTATCTATAAAGTAAAGCGCATCAAATCTAAAGAAACTAAAAATATACATTCAATTAATAATTATAATTCAATCAAGTACCATGTATATTTTATCTTTGTATAAGTGTAAAAATACTATCTTGGTTCAACTAAAATAGATGACATGTTTAGTAACATCCCCAACCAAACATTAATAGTCAAATATTATATAATGACATGCATAAGTATGGAATAAAATTAAGATGTTTTTTCATTCTCATTATCTCACTAACCTCATGTAATTAACGTATTTATATTATACACAACTGCCTTAAGTGTATCAATTATTGTTTCACATTCCATGTGATTTACCTAGATGGATTTATCTAAGTATTAAGTCCCTAAATTTTACACAACGAATCAAGCCTTCATACTCTATATACAACCACTTTTAATGAGAAGAATTTTCTATTCATTTTATTTTAACAAATGACTACAACCCATAATACTCCATAGTTATTATTAGTGAGGGATAATATGATGTTAGATTTTGAAGGGACAACATCATTCCATCATTCGTATTTTAAAAATTAAATTTGACAAGAATGGTAATTTGATATTTTATTTTTTATAATAAAAGGATATATATACAACTATTTTATAAATACCTTATGTATCATATTGAAAGAGTATCACCATTCCAATCTTGATCCAGTTGCGATAATAATTTTATCAATGGATTTTCTACATTATTCTATGTAACAACACATAAGATCATTACATCACCAATATCAATAATATCTAATATAATATATTATTTGAATAGTATTTATTAGGTCCTTTTGGGTTATCGAGGATCCTTAACATGATATAAACCTAATTGTTGCTATAATATAGCACAATTTATCACTCAATGATAGGAAGTACATTAATTTTTGTAATTAACTTCTTTATCAAAACATCTACCTTAATATCATCTAATATAGTTATGTTCTCTAACACCATTTTTGAGTCCCAAATGATTTATTTTCTAAAACACTCTTACTTAATAACTATACAATAAAAGTAATACATTAATCCTAATTGTGATTTCATTTTATCTTTGTCAAATTGTAAAATATAATATATGTAACACCTTACATAGATCTCATCCTTTCATCTAAAGACCAAGAACATTTTATTATTACTTCTTATGTATTTAAGTAGGTTGTTTATATTAAACCAGTTACCCTCACTTATATTGTATTGTTATTTAATTATTATGAACAATAAATAAGAAACATCGGGTGAAGTACACAATATGGAATACATGATAGATACTGTGGAATAAACATAAGGAATTTTATCCATCAATTATATACCTTTGGATGGATCCAAAATCATCCTAATATTTGTTCTATGGAAATCCGGTGAAGTACCCTTCATTGATTTATCTTTTCTAAAATAAATTTTTCACTTGACCGATATATAATTTTTGAATCATTCCAAAAAAACTCAACTTTCTATCTCTATAGAACTCTATAATGTATATATAGAAATATTCCTTCATGTCATTCATCAAAAAATATATTACCAACCACAACATCACATTGTTAAAATTAATGACATCATTTTCTTTAATTATTATCTCACAAAGGTACAATATCATAAATAATACTATACACCCACTAGACTGCATGTACCTATAGAAATAATTTAGTTTACTGATGAAACCGTACTATTTTATTGAATTATCAAAAAATATATTACAAATATGAGAATCATTATTTATTCTATAAATGGACAATTTTAAATTTCTATCCTAGGTAGACTCTTTTGAAACTTCAAATCTATAGGGATGTATCATCTACCCAACATCAGTTGAATTCCCATTAAGAAAATAATGTTTAACATCCATATGATATATATAATATTCATAATTATTATCTATGGATTGAATATATTAAATGAACTTTATAATTTCACAGGGTGAAACTATATCCTCATTGTTAGTATGATTATTTTTTTTCAACTTGTTACCACTATGAATTATTTATAGGAAGATACTCAGGAATTCATTCATGTTTTTTACCAAATACCTACTTATACCCAACAATTTATACCCCTTCAGGTGCATCCACCATGATACAAATATTGTTAGTGTACATATAAATCATCTCATATTCTATAGAATATAAACATTTTTCAAGATGATAAATATCAATGGAATCTAGATTGGTTGTAGGTTCATCACTAAGGAACATTACATCACCATAGTTTTCAATGTGAAATCAATTTATCACAAAATATTAATGAATCCAACTAGGCCTTTGAGGTTATTGTGTATCCTGAGTCATATCATATTCTACAACTCTTTATAAATCAGGCTAAAAATTCATCTTTAGTAAAAAAATTATTTTTTTGGTATTTAAAATATATGTGATAAATTTTTTGCCCAATGACACCTCAACTCATACATTCCATCACAAGGACATCCCCCGGCTATAATAACTTTGTGTCTCATATGATTATAAAAAGTAATATCCCATAATATCATTAGGACAATTAAAAAATAGGAATATTTTAGGCTTAGGTTTAACTTAATCTAAATCTAATAATTGTAAGAATAATTCACAATAGTAAATCCTCATGAAAAATGAACTTTTATTTTTCCCATACCAAAAATCAAATGGTGAATTTATGACTTAATTATATGGTACACAAAATAGTAATAATGAATTGTTTTTGAGATCATAACCCTATAATTAAATATAGAGATCACATAGACTCATCATCAACAAAATATATTCAAAAGGTATGATTCTTCCACTCAAACACATCATTGTATTATGGTGTTCCTAGATGATTGAGTTATAAAATAATTCCACAATATCTTGAATAGGTTATAAAATCCTAAATTAATTATTATACCCCATGAAATTATTTGATAATTTTAATAAATTATCACAGTTGATTTTATACTCCTTTTCAAAACACTTTGATATTTTAAAAAATTTCAAACAATTTTTCCATCAGAAATATATATCCATACCAAATAATACCATTGGTAAAAGTAATGAGGTATAAAAATCCACCATTTTCTTATGTACTCCATGTACCACATACCTCACTATGTGTAATATTAACATGTATGCTATCCCTCTCACCATTTTTCCCAAAATATAGAATTTTCCTTTTTTGTAAGAAACAATTTTCAAAATTCTGAAATGATTCTTATTCAAATGAGTCGAACAATCTATCTCTATGGTATGTTTAAATGTGTTTATAATTTATATATCAGTTTTGATGATGCCAAATGTGGCTGGGATTAGCATAAAACATTCCCTTCATCTTTTGAATGTTATAAAAAGAATTTTCCATGTTCAGAATATATAAATCATTCATTATATTCCAGATTCATCATTAACATTATATATTGATAAATAATTGTTCTTATTAATTAATGAAAGTCCAATATTTTATAAATAATATATAATATCCTATTCATGTTTTTAGTTGAAGCATAAAAAAATATTTAAATTCTAGGACAGATCTACATCAAATAATCATATCATAGGAGTTGGACAACAATTATGCAACTATTTCACCACTACTGACACAAAGATCTACTTTACCCTCAGTAAATTCCATCCAATCTCAGAGTCTTTTTTCATCATATATGTGTGATGTGTATATGGTATCCAATAAACATTAGTAATTATTATTGGAATTATTCTTCAAAAAATCATATTAAATTACTTTTAATGTTTATCATTTAGATTACTTCTCAATACTAGATACAAATTTTGAAATATTTTAAATTTCATAAATATTAATAGTCTAAAAATGATTTTGATTAATCATTACACAGTCTATAATGAATACATATAAATGAATATGTATCATGTATTATATATTTTCATTTTTTAATTTAATATGAACTTCTTCCACTGAAAATGAAGACCCCAAATATCATATACATTAAGTGATATAAGATAAATATTACATGATAACTTATACTGTTTGGTTAATGTAAATTACCCATAATTATTTAACAATCTCATTATTCTAATAAAAAAAGTAATTTTTCATGGATACATAAGAAGATAACCCTTGATCCATGTCCATAATATGGATAAAATCAATTACATTTCTATAATATCAAAACAATTAGGGCTTCCCAATTTACATTAAACAAAAAAAATTCATAAATACACTAACAACAAAAAATAAATGGATACTCATTCTGAGCTTGAAATACCCACACGATAATCTAATGTAACTTACAACATACATACATTATACAATATAAAACAAGGGTACTCTTTCTATGATCGATTATACCTCATTGAATTATGGATGAATTCACATGTGTCCATTTAGATCAAATAATTAACGTTTTAAATAAGTTGGTTTTCATGTGTCAAAAATTTAATATACATAACATTCATATTAAATTCCTAAATATTACATATTATGTAAAAATTAACTTGTCACATTTTATTTACTTTACTATATGAATGGTTCTAATTTTGTAGTCTTGTAATCCCTATTCCAACAACCAAATTAATGTATACCCACCACATTAATGTTGAAATAAATACACAACACAAATTTTGTTCTTATTAACTGAAAAATAAAATCTATATAAATTGAAACATATCTGAATACATTATTTTCATTGGGTTCATGAACAATTCATGTAAAGTTATAGAGATATAGGATATTGAAAATTCAAAATGAGTTTTCCTAAAGAGATATACAGTCAACCAAATCTACTTCTAGAAAAAAGAATAATCCTCCATGCTAGTAGGTGGTCAAACCCTAAGTCCCTTGAACTAGGGAGCCGAGGGAAGAGTTATAATCTTCATAACCCTAATATCCAAATTTCGCAACTTCAATTCAAAAAGTATCTTTGATATCATAAATCAAAATAAAAATGGAGGTCATGTAAGATGAAAACTATGATTTATGATATAATAAATAGTCTTATATTTAAGTAACTATCAGAAAAATAATTTAATAGTTAAACTAAATAATATGAAATATTCATATTTAATAACAAATTTACTAACAGGAATAAAAAATGAATTTTAAAAATATAAAATACAATTTCATTTATATGCCAAAAATGAATCGCAAAAACTATAAATAATTTATAAATTAGATAAATCTAGAATATAATAACATTACATTCAATGTAAATATGAAATATTTAATATAAACCTTATATGGAATTTGGAATATTGGTTAAATATTTAATCATATTGATCTTAAAAAACTATTTTTCTCTAAAAAATATAATTAAACATGTCTTACCATTTTATTTGATCATTTTTAAATTAATTAATAATAAAAAATTCATTTATAAAAATATAAACTACCCCATAATTGAAATTATAATGTATACACCTTTAAAAATTATTTCTCATGATTACAAAATAGTAATTTTATTTTTACATCATAAGATATTCCATATAATTACAGAAAATAGTTTTTTCAATAATTAAATTTAATATTTATAAATATTTTAAATGCTTAAAATCATTTAATTAATTATTACAATATAATTAATTATTTAATGAAATATTTATAAATATAAATTTCCAGAATTAACATTCATAATTCATTATAAAAAATTTATTAACTACTAAAATTGATAATTTAGAAACCAAATATTAAAAATATTTTAAATTTCTTCAAAGCTATCAAAATTCCATGGTATAAAAACTCAAGTCATTCTTGAGTGAAGAACAAACATGAGGAACTATTCACTATGGTGAAGGGAATGGTTCATGGATAATCCACTAAAGAATGACAATTTTCATCAATATTTCATAGAACCTAGAGAATCTCTGGGAAGAACTGCTAGAGTCGTCACTACATAGTGATTTCTAACATATGGTAATTTCAAAATCACTATAGCTACACCAAATGTTCCATCATTATGTGGAATATTTACCAATTTTGAAAAAAAAAATTAAATAAGTTTAATCTTGAAGAAAATCACTTTTATATTAATTATGGGTTTCATTGGATCATCTAATGACCCTTGGGGTAGAAGATGACCAAAACAAAGAAGGGTCAATCAATAAGGAATCAGACACATAAAAGGAAATAAAAATAGAGTATATAATTTTCACAGTAGGAATGACCTAGAATGTATCACATCCCCCTCTATTGTTTGGGTTATCTTTATGAAGATCACAAGGAAATGTAGATGAAATCCTTCTACCTCTGGGGGAAACTGACCAAGGGATCCATGAAAAGATTGTGAGGACGTCGAAATTCTGAAAAGGATGCTAGAAACTTTTCGGAGTGAAGAATAAACTTTAGGACATGAAGAGAGAATTGGACAGATTAATTATGTCTTTTACACACCAAACTAATTGATACTCAATAGTAGGAGAGGATTTCATCCACTTATCGATGTCATCAATTATCATTATTTAATTAGTAGTTTTGACCATGTTAAAATAATCCCTCATTCTCAACATCTTCAATTGTTCATTAAATGAACACATCAATGAATGAGAGGCTCAATAGATAGAAAAATAATCTCCTTGATTCATAAATAATGATGCATAGTTTAAAAATGATGTGGAACTCATGCAAATCGCATGCATGCTAAAATGTGAATTACTATTGACCACAAAATCACTTGTTAGAGCATGGCATGTTGGATACCATTTTCATTCACATATAATTGGTGTATCTTGGTTATCTTTTACTGGAAGGAAAAGGTGACGGGGGTGGTATTGATCATCATAAATAATTGGAGAAATGGAATTTTATGTTTTTCAAAAAGGGGTTGTGGTATCGGGATCATCACCTAAGAAAGTGAGGTTCATTTCAAACTTTTCACATTGTGTATGATATAGTTTTTAAGGGAATATCATTCTTATCACATAGTGAATCTTATGCTCATCACAAAGGGCATCTTAGGCTCTTCATATAGGGTTGAATGAGGAATCATAGCTAAATTTCTGTTGACTAGTAGGAATAATCCCAATTATTACAACATTTGATTCACACACTCATATTAGAAGGCGTTCTTTTCTCATTAAATGAGGAAAATAATATCTTGATTTTTACCTAAGGAAAAGTGAGATCTAATCCCATTTTCATCACATATGATTCTTATGTTCATCAGATATGGAATTTCATGATCATTACATGCGGAAAAAAATCATTATCTTATCATATAAGGAATGTGAGGAGTGATATAATTCTAATAACATGTTATTATTATCCATATTAAATTAGTCATCAAATACTCATAATACATGGAATCATGGTATCATTAAACAAAGAAGGATTGTGATTTCCTCATGCTCACTCCCTTAGGGAGGTTTGGTTTTTACCATTCTTATCACATGGGATTTTAAGATCATCACATAATAATAAAGGTATCTCCACATCATTCTCATAACATGCTGGTATATTATGCTTTTAAATTATGGGAATGTCCAATATACTAGTTATATTTTGTATGTAAATTTTTAAAATTAATATGTAATGGATAATAAACATATTCTGATAACATTAGGGTGAGATAATTTTTAACATCTAATGGGGATGATGATTGGATTTTTACTCTCTTAAAAGTTTAACATGATTTGGATGAATACAGCCATGGTGGAACATGAATGTGTTAGTGTTATTGGAATCATCCTTAGATAGGTTTCTTATATATAATGTTATATAAGGAACAAATCCCACATATTTTTTAGTACACAATTTATATTCATGTGGTAGGAAAAGTCTATACAGTTTGACATCATTCGATAAAAAATAATGCATCAGAAAATAGAAGTAAATAATGGTTCGATTGGGGATTTATGAGTTATAATGATTGGATACTTCTTGGTTGTTGAGCTGATATGTGTTGGGATAATTATAATGTTATTTTCATTTATTTTGATTTATTAGAAATGGTTCTGGATGTTTCATATCTCATTTTCAACATGAGAGGACTGCAGATGAATTACTAAAACTCTGGTTTTGTGAATAAAATTTATATAATTTAATCAATATTGGGTGGATGAGAGTCCCTGGCTCATCATCATCCTAGAGTATTATCTTCTAAAAGGAATTAAATTTTTTGTCTTATCAACAATTGTTTTCATAACATTGGGGTTGTATATAATTATCAATTGTGTATTTAATGTCCTACTAGTTAAAATGGTGTTCTAAATTGACGTTAGTTTCATGAAAGTATAATTATGTTTATTCGTATTCATTAAAGGGGTTTTATGATGAAATGTTCATAATATTTCAACGTATAAGAATCCATTTATGTTTATTATACTTGTGTTAATTTTAGTAGTAGAGGTTTCACTTGATGAATGATTTGATGTCCCAAAAATATTAGACCGAAGTTGAAACCCAAAAATGGTGAGATGAGGATTATTTGTTGGCCTAAATATCACAAAATTTCTTATCTTCACAACAAAATGTTTCATGATCACACAACTCAAGCTATATAAGATGATATTGGTTATAGACTCATGCAAGTCGAATTAGATGAAAATATATCCATTGTTTCGGAATTACTTCTTTTTGGTGTCATTCCATTAGTAAAATTTTATGAAGTAATTTTTATCCAAAAAAATAATACTACATTAGTGGTCCATGAAATGGATCAATAATCATTTCAACAAAAGAATAATATAATTTGGAAGTATTCAGTCTTTAGGAAATTTTCTTAGACATACAATGTTTTGGTAAGAAGATTTTCCATATTAAAGTACATGGTAGAACCATTTAATAACACCTCACCTTAGTAGATTAATAAATATCATGTGACCGTTAGTGAGTTGATTTTTTTTTATCTATTTACACTAGTGAGTGTAGAAGCATGTTAGAGTTTTATCACTAGAACCAACAACATTGTACATTCAATTAACAATATATTGATTAAAATGAATATTTTTAAACATATTAAAATGTGTTGATTGTTCCTATATATAAAATTAATATGATAATTCCAATATAGTACTTATCACATCGAATGGTTATAGTAGTTCCATGAACTAATGAGAAACTTGAATTATTATGAATATAATCATATAATTAGTTTTAATTGTCAAGATAACATCATAAAATACGATATAGATGATATTAACTATTACATATATGAGACTTATAAGACATTGAGACTTCTTGTCATAATGTCTGCACTCGGTAATCTCTATGAGTGGAGGATATGAGGATAAAACTTATAAAATTAATTCCATTTGTTTTATATTCTAGTATGTAACACTATACTTGACCATGAGTAATATTCCTTGTACATAAAAATATTATTAATTCCTACCATGATCCATGTACATTGATGTATTGAAAAATACTACAATGACTTATTCTCATGGAGAGGTAGGATACAATATTTGTGCCACCAGTGATATAGAATTAATTAATAAATTAATAAATTATTTTTCCATAATTGTTTTATTGAAGAAGATATCATGTGAAATTTCCTAAAAATTGAACCATATGATTCAGTCCATGAATATGGTTGTTTATTGACATGATCATTTCAAGTAGTAATACAATGATATAAAAAAACATATATATTACTACCACATGTATGAAACATGATTGATAAAATATGGAGTCAAATATATTATATTAAATTGAATGTGTTTATGTAAGGTCTTAGTCGTTGGAACATTAATGTATTTCTAAAGGATGGCTTTGACATGTTACTAGATAGTGATCTTGTACCTTAGGCTGAATTCATTAATGAAGTACAAAATATGCCTAAAGATTCAAACAGTAATAGTATCTATGAACATAATTAAATTCTCTTATAATTTAGTATTATAATAAATATTATTCTTGATAAAATGAAATAATATTTAATCAGATTATATTGATTTCATAAATTGAATCAGCAATTATTCGAGTCTGGAATATATCTAAGAGTTTAATATTAAATAAATATTACATTCTTCATATAAAATGTAATATTTTTGGTCTATTGTTTTATTATCTAAGTAATTATTTATATAGTTATGTAAATAAAATAAAAAACATTTTGTTTTCCTACTGGTGAATATATAATAATTATTATTTTTATAATGATTAGAATAATGATATTTATTTTTAAATCAATGTTAATTCAATGTGGAGGTGGATTAATTAGCTGAGTTAGGGGTCCAACTAAAAAGTTATATTTTTTAACATCTATATATATATATATTTATATTTATTTAATGGGTTATATTTTATTTTTTTTAAGATAACGCATGACATGGAATATAATAATAATAATAATAATAATAATATTTTTAATGGGATATATTTATTATTAACAATTAGATAAGGGTCTATATACAATTAATAACTCTCTGAACATAAGTATATTTTAAAATTATATCATTTTATGGGATAGTGAGAATTATTATACACAATGGGATTAGCTTAAGTGAATATATAAAGAGCGCTCTAGATAACACAATATATGATCATCCTCCTTCCTCCCATGAATAATAGAACTATTGATTAATCATTAAAGATTTAATTCAATCTAGTAAATATTAATAAGAAATGATACAAGATAAAGTGTTCTATCAATCTACCACCTAGATATCAAATAATGATACTATAAGGTTTGTCGAATATGTATGGATATCTCTTGATGTATTACACTTTGTATAATTTGATGCAATAATGATATGACTAGAATATGAACAATATTCTTCAATAGATAATGAAATTATACAAAGATAGTAACTAAATAAACATTATTTATCAATTATATTTGAAAATATCTCCTTTGAAATATTATGGGGTTGTTATTCACCACGTTCTAAGTATTTATTTTATAAATTTTATGAAAAAATTGAGCCATTGGGTTTATTACTTATATTTTTCCCTAAAGGCTCAGATATATATTAATAAGAATTGGCTAAGAATAGATAATGAAAATTATATTATATCATATAGTGTTTCTAGGGTATCCAGTGAAATTATATTATTTCCTAGTATGTAACTCAAATTATACAAAAAATATTCTGCTCAACCACACTAGAAAATTTTGTGCTAATCACAACATATCATTGTGGTATCATTACAAATTTTATATTATTATATTACATGTATCTAAAATCATCTAGAATAAAACATGATGGGGTTAGAAAAAATGTAAATTAATTAAAAATCATGTAATCCTATATGGTTTTGACCCTATGTAAATAGAAGAAGTTATGTGGTCAATGTACCCATTGTATATTTAATTATGTATTAACAAAAACAATACGTATTGGATTAATTCTAAAAAATGATTTATATAAGGGATTTTCTTATATTTAGATAATTATAGACACTCAATAACGCTTTATTACATACATAGATTATATGGAATATCTTAAATTGTGTAGTATGGGTGGGCCATAATAAATGTCATGCCATGAGATCAATTTTTTATTCCTTGTAATTCATGTCAGATCATGTATGGTACATACAAATGTTATCATTTAATGTCAAAAATTCATATAGAAGAAAAATAAATTTGTTAAAACTGAACTATATGACATTTAATAGGTTTTACAAATCATGTGATGTAGCTTTTACCATAAATTACAAGCCAAGTGATTTTCAAATGGTCCCATCGAATAAAATGATCAGATTTATAATTTTTGATAACATTTTACTACTACCCACCATGTGTAGTTTTCATATGTGTCGTGTACCTAAATAAAATATTTAATATTAAAAATCATGTATATTTGTGGCATTTCATGTGATAAAAAATGTACTGTATACAACATGTCTTGACCCATATAACAACAATCTTTGTAATTTTGTTTCCATTCATGTATGGTCACATTCCTATACACAATGTTTTAAATGTGGGTTCTATAAAAAAACATAAAAGATAGTTTTTAATTACCATTTCATATATACATTGAGTTATTCTTGATGTAATTTTACTATAATATTGTTTACATATTTTTGTCAACTATTTACATGGTAATTATAATTCCAAAACACTATAATACCATATCTGGGGAAATACATTATTACATTTTCCTAATTACAACGAATTAAACCCTAAATGGATAATTAGTTTAGCAGTTTTGGAAAACTAGATTATATTAATGATACCAATATAACATTAGGATGTTGAAAATAATTCAGGATACATAATAAAATGAAATATAAAATATCTAGGAATGATCATTAAAAGATTTATTCTTCATATCTTTGGGAATAGAAACAAAATAAGGGTTATCTAAAATTCTCAGTATGGGTAAGCCTACAACAAAAGTAATCATGAATATGTAAGAATAAAAATTATGGAAAGGTAAACAATGAAAAACAAACTCCATTTAAACAAACGGGATAAGGCATATCAATATGGGAAAAAAAGTAACTAAAGACATGTGCTATTTAATTAAATAATTGAGAATGAAAAACATCCATATATATGTTTAAATCTAAAATCACATGGATAGAAATAATAATAAAAAAATCATCAATAAATTAAATGCTTAATTATTAGATACCATGTTTCCAAGATACATTGTACCTTTACTGTCAAGTCCTTTCACAAAAATGTTTGGGATATCAGGTACAAAACCATCTTACCTAACCAACTGATTCATCTCATGAGATGACTGATGCATCGATGGACTTGCTTTAATTATTACCCAACCCATGACATACCAATATAAATTATTCCATATATATCGAATAATCCATTTAATTAATAAACAATTTTCCATATCATAATGTATCCAAATTGAAAAAATAAAATAGAATTATCATTAATTCTCTAATGGTAGATAATTACCAACATGGTTAATTTTCTTTGTTGAAAGGAAATACCATTGAAAATCATTAAGACAATCTTGTGGAAAACTATTATTAATCATTCCAAATTATCTCATACCACTTTTAATCATTCGAATCATAGGCCCCGTGAATGAATAAGATTAAATAAAAAATACAATATCTATATAATATTGGGACACATGATCTAAAATTGAAAATGATCAATATATATACAATATAAAATAATTAAGTGATTATTATTACATCTTTCTCACTAATGTAAAAAGTGAGAAAATCATACATTACCTTGTGTCTTACATATCACTTGTGTCTTTATATTCCCAAATAATAAACTAATTTTCGTTATTTACTTTCATTAAAAAAAATTTATGTTTATTTATACTTTAATTTCACTTATTAAAATCTTTCATAACACTACTTAAATAGTTTTAATTATGTCAGGTATTTTCACAAAATTTAGTTCATGTGTCAAAAGTGATTTTGGTCGGTCGAAAATGGTCAATGGTGTCATTATATTGACATATATAGAATAAAAATCAATATATAATTATCATATTTATATATCAATTTATATTTTAAAACAAATCATGAAATATGGTAATTAAAACTGAAACATCATTACAATAATGGATATGGTAGGTCATACGTGCACATGCGTAACACTCCAATTTATCGATGACCATTATGGAAAGAAGGTAAAAGAATTTTTATTTTTTATTGATAATTATGCGATAAATACCATGTTATTTTAGCATAAATACATATATATAGAATTACTGTGATGTAAAAGGAATCACATCACGTCGAGGAGGTGGTAATCCACATGTCAATTAATGACGTTATCACTTTTGTATTGTGTGGAAAGTGTAATAAAGAAAATGATATATTTTAATAATGGTAATTAAATCATTTATATAATATATATGTCATTTATGTCTAATTTTTTAATTAACCAGACCTATAATATATTCAATGTAATCTTTTAATGTATCACATCTCTTTGAGTAGAAGATAGTTCACACACCCACAAACGATGTTATTATATTTACACCCAATAGAACACATAAAGGCATGTGTTATATAGAAATTTTATATGTATGAATATAGATTAAATATAATATATATCATATAAAAATAGGGTGTCCATCATAATTCCCAACCATGAGAGTTGATAAGTAAAAACTAATGACATCATTTGGAAGGAAGTAGTTATCTATACAAGAATGGTAATTTAGTTAGCCATATGATGTAATTTTTTGTTAGAATAGGTCAAACTATTATAAAAAAAACTAATGGTATTTAGGTTTCTTATTGTTTTAAATAATTATTTAATAAAAATAAATTAATGGGTGGAGAAGGAAATAAAGAATTAATGTTTTAATCAAGAATATTACATCTTTTGGGGTAACTCCTTTTGGTTTTCACAAGGGGAGTTATTGGTTGGATTTATACTAAAAATGAGTACTATTGTTTGAGGAAAGGGATTTGGGGACAATATTTGGGTAGATAATTTATGATAAAATGTGCCTTGAGATGTGTGAGTAAGGGAAGAGTGATTAGTGAAGGAGGTGTGAAATTCCTAAAAATCGATAAAAGTAAATAGTATTGGGAGGTATGTCTTATTTAATGTGATTAAATTTTTTTTAAATAATGGACTAACTGAGAAATATGGTAGAGACATAATAATAAAATAATTTTTAACATTTTGTTTCTTTGTAATTATGTTTTATTGTTTTTTTCATTTTAGTTTTTATTAAAGTAAGCACTTGTCTATACTATATAAATCAAGCATTAATACTTAATTAAAGTGAGATTAATTAGACAATATAAACAAAATAAATTATAAATATTATATCTAATTTAAAAATTATAAATCCTATATGTTTTAGAAATAAATTTTAAAGCAAGAACATTTAATGTGAAAAAAAACTTCTTAAACTCAAACAATACTGAAAATGTTTTTACTATCAATGGGTCAATATGTTAATTATTAAAGATAAATTTTAACATTATTGTACCATAATTTATAATTATAAAAATTTAAAAATAAATTCTCTGAATATTAGATTTTTAGTAATTTTAATATTTTTTAAAAAATGTCATTTATTTTAAAATAAAAATAATGTCAATTTAGAATTTAGTTTTTAAAATACTAATTTAAAAATTTAAAAACATTATTGAATTTAAAAATATTAATTTCACATTTATTAAATATGATATATTCATTAAAAAACAATGTATCAAAATATTGCGATAAATTTACTTTACTTTTAATGTTTTTAACATCATTTATTTTATTTAATTATTAAATATATAATATATATGTTAGAAATTGGTATGTGTTTAATGTAATTATATAAAATATAAAAAAAGTTAATTTACCATGACAAAATAAATAAATTATCTTTCAATATACTTTTTATATCAGAATCTATGTAGCTTCTTCCATACTCTAAACTGTTATAAGTGTTAATGGTAAGAAAGGTTCCTTTTTTTCATTTACCTTCCATAACTAATTATATATGTCAGGGTTATGGAATCATTTCCCAATAACTCATAAAGATGAAAACTAGGGTTATTTTTTTGTAAATATTAGTTGAAAATTTCTTTTAGAAAGGTTTCTAGGTCAATTTTTTCCCAAATATTACGGTTTAGTCCCTTGTTAAGATTATCTTTACCTTAATCACTATAATTAATTTTAACTGCATTCACAAATTTTTTAGGTTGAAGTTTATCATATTGGACTAGAAATAAAGTAATGATTAAAATAGTTTACTTATTTTCTTCCATGTACAATCATTAGATGTTGTAAAATTAGATTTAAGGATAATACCACATACATGGAGGGAAAACCGGTTTTTAATTTTAAATTGTTCAAAAGATCAATATGTTTTTATAACTAAATTAAAAAAAAATGATTATAATGACATAAATTGAATTAAAATATTTATACTTGAAAATTATTAAATATAAATACAGTTTTAATTTATAATTTATAATCAATAATAAATTTAAAAAATGTTTACTTTTAATAAAAAGGCAATATGTTTTTACTATTCATAAAAAATGAGACATCCCAGAAAAATACTAAATAATCAACCTAAGATTATTTTGGAATTTCTTATTGAAAAATGATGTTTATTTTGAAAAATTAAATTTATGATTGTGTCCAAATTTATTATTAATATATTTATACCTCTAAAAGGTTTTAAAACTCTATCTTGTGTGAAATAAAAGAATACTCAGTGTTGTGTGCACTGTAAGCTTAGAATTATGTTTCAAGTAATGAAATATAGAAAATTAAAATTTTTATTTTTAAATGAATATATTTTAAATTCTTTGTATGTTACATTCTCCCCTACTAAAAAAATTTATTTCCACACAATTTAATCATGATATTTGTAATTTATGGGTTTATATTTAAAAATAAACCATTTTTGAAAAACACAAATCGCAATTAGGGTAAATAAAATATATTATTAATAAAAGGTATAATAAAATTTATGTTCACCAAAAAAACTATGTTTTCAAATAGGATAACATTACATAAAACTTTTACATGAATGAAATATTATACTATCAAATTATGATAAATAGTGATAAAGAAAACTTTTATCTAAAAGTTGATTACCCAAAATCATTTAACCATAGATATGAAAAATGTCTTTGATATCATAAAAAATGATAATTTTTTAATAATTTTTTTTCAATACCATTTTTCTTGTGATTAAAAATTCTTTCTCTCCCTATGAATATAATAAAATATACATTTATATTTCATAAGCACAATATTATCATTTAGATGTTTCTTAAACTATTTATACTTCATTTTATATCATAGGTTGCATCATAGAGTGATATAATATATAAGTTTATAAAACGTCATCCAAATATTAACTTAAACCATTTCATTGATGTGTATCATTTCCAAAAAATAATAATCCATCACATTATAAGGAAGGTTACTAAATTTTGAAAATGAACCTATCATTAGCATGTTATCTATATGATGTAGATCTTAATTGTCATATTGAAAACATGTTAATGCCTTCATCATGTATTATCATGAAAATATGTAATAAATTGAGTTGCCATAAAACTTTTTAAAACATGAATTCATACTTATTAATTAAAACAAATGTTATTGGATATATTACCTAAATCCAAATGTGTTTTAAACCCCGTCAATGATAGGAAAACGAATGTTATCAACCAATCATTAATCAATTATAAGGTAGTATGTAATATCCAATCTAATTTATCCATATCAATCATATATTTATTACATCATCATTTTTTCAATATTAGGAAAATGTTAAGGGTTATATTTCCATCGACCTTGTATTTTCCAAAAGTGATCATCTTTACACTAAATCAATTTTCATGGTTTTTGGTACCAATGAACAAATAATTATAAATCATTGATGAAAAAAATCTACAATAATGTCCTTATATATTTTATAATTCTAATGACTAGTACTTCACTAATAAAATACTCAAATGAAATAATTATTGAATCCAAACAGAATCATATAAATCATTACTCCTCATATAATATAGTATAAATAGCATGACCATTATCCCGTAGACTCTTTTGAGGTAAATTCAATTGAATGGTGAGATATTGTTTTTTGTTGGTTCCTACCTCCTTTAAGTCAAATAAATTTACACTAAGAAAATTTTTTAATATAGTAAATTAAAATCTTGGTGGGATCTCTCTCCAAACATCTATCATGCTGACATACCTTTTAAGAGACTATCAGTGTGATTATTTCCACAATTATTACATGTGAAAAAATACTTCTTTTTTCCTTATTCCCATTATCCATCATTTTCCAATATGTATTATTCTTCTCAAGAATCGCTCAAACTCCATTAAACATAGATAATAATATTTGGTCTAGTTAAAACATGACTCAATGTCCTCATGTGATGATAATTCTTTGGATAATAATTCTAAAAGAAAAGACAATTTTAACTCTTTGGATCGTGTGCATAGGTGAGGTTCACATTCCTTATATAATGCACCACTTCTAAATGGAATCATAGACTTCATTATAAATTATCCTTATGAAACCTTTTGTATAATAAAAAAACTAGTAAAATACTTAAAATACATTAAAAAATTATGTTTAACTTAGGTCATAATCCAAATCATGGGTTTTTGGGATATCCTTCTATAATTATCCATCATTCCTATCATAATTTTATATTATCTGATCTATGTTTTCTTAATTCTTGTTACAAAATTTCTACTAAACAGTCTTTGATACCAACTATAACGCACTGACCCCCCGAATCCTAGATCTAGTTCATTATTTTATTACATTGGTGTGATTACATGGAATCAAATATTAATGGACTGATTTGTTTAGCAGTTTTGGAAAAGAATATTTCAAACATGATCCTATATTACATTGGGGTGTGTAAAATAAAATATGAAAACAAATTATAATTAAATAAAATAAATCCTTAATATATCATTAAAATATATATTATTCATATTTAGGGGAAATGAAAAAAATAAAGGTGAACTCAAATTCTAAGTGAGGGTAAGAATACAATGGAAGTAATAATTAATCAATAATAATAAACTATATGGATAGGTAAATAATTAAAAATAGATTACATTTAATCAAATTAGATAATTCATAATCAATATGTAAAGTTAAGTAGTTAAATAAATATTTTATTTAATCAAATAAATAATAATGAAATGCATCCGTAGAAAATGTCAAATAAAAAATATCATGTGTAGTAATAACAATAACTAAATTATCTATTATGTAAATGGTTAATTATTGGAATCCATGTTTCCTAGATCCATTGAATCATTAACATCATGATCTATCACAATAAATGTTTAAAATATTATGTAAAACACATCTAATTTGGTCAACTTCTTTATCTCATGAGACTACCAATGCATCTATGGGCTTGTTTAAATGGTCCCCAACCCGTGTTGTACCAGTTCAAATCATTCCTTATATATAAAATAATCAATTTAATTAATAAACATTTTTCATAATCATATAATATTAATATTTTATAAATAACATATATATATATATCAATAATTCCCAAGTGGTGTATAAGTAACAACAAGGGTTGTTGATTTTGATTATGGGAAATACCATTGAAATATCATTAAAACATTTTTGAGGAAAATAATATTTAAATATTCTAATATTTTCCATAACATTTTGAAACATTCAAATCATATGATACATGAAGGAATAAACATAAAAAAATCAATAATATCATGATAATAAGTATATTAATGATATAACATGTCAAAATAGAAATGTATACACCATAAAATATAATTACGTGGTTAAAATGATAATTATCTCACATATTTAAAAAAGGTGTGATGTAAATCCTGTACATTGAGTCGGACTTTTCAAGTGTGTATTTATATTCTTCAATAATAAACATATGTTACTTATTTACCTTCATCATAAAATTTTCCATTTTTATTATTACTTTTATTACACTCATTACAATTATTTATACAACTAATTAAAAAATAAATTTTATGTCGTGTGTTTTGACCATATTTGGTTCATGTGTCAAAAACAAATTGGAATGTAGACTATGTTTGAAGGGGTAATTATATAAAAATATTTAGAATAATAATATTGAAATAATGATCATATTTATAAATCAATTAGTAAATTAAATCTAATCATGAAATATGGTAGAGAAAAAAGAATCAACGTCACAATAATGGAGAGGGTATGTCGTATTTATGCATGAGTCATATTCCCATTTTACAATGACCATTATAGAAAGAAGGTAAATAAATTTTTTTCATTTAAAAATTATAATAATATCACAATTACTTTTATATTTAGTCCTATATACTTATATTTTTAATTATTGTGATGTAAAAGGAATCGTACCATATTGAGGAGGCGATAATGTACACGTCCCTAAATGATGTTGTCATGTTTTAGTGTGTATAAAGGGTTATAGAAAATGATATATTATATTCAAAGAATTTTAATTATGACTTTAATATCATATAGATATAATTTATTTTATATAAGTTTAATTAAACCCATCTTTAACACATTTCAAGTATTTTCTGAATGTATAACATCACTTTGAGGAGGTGGTAGTCCAAACTTCCACAAATGATGTTATCGTATTTACACCAAATATAACTCATAATGGTATGTGTTGTATAACAATAATATAAGTATTATGAAAACATATATATTATATAAATCTTATAAAAATAGGGTTTTTATAATAATTACCAACTATGGTAGGTTATAAGGGAATAAACGAATGACATCATTTTGCAAGATAATAGTTCACAGTAAACAAATAGTAATATCGTTACCAATATTTTAGAAGAGTGTGTAGGTTTAGGTAGAACCATTAACAAAAAAACATATCATTATATTGAGGATAAAAATGTTTTTATATAATCATGTGAAAAAAGAACTACATAGGTGGAGAAACAAATTAAAAAATAGATATCTGAATAATGTTACCTCTTTCCATGTAACACATTTTGGTTTTCACCATGGAGATTCATTGTTTGAATATATTCCACAATTGTGTACTCTATAATTAGGGATTTAATGTTATCATATTATTTATTTATATTTTTGATTATCCAAAGTGGCCATAGAGTTGTGAGGAAGGGGAAGAGAAAATGCCTTTTATACTAGAGGTTGAGTTGATTTTTGGTAAATACTAAAAGGAAAACACTATTGGGAGGAATCCCTTACTTTGTATGCTTAAAAATGAAAAACTAATGGATTAAATTATATTAATAGTCCATAAAAACTCACACCACATAAAAAAATTAATTTTTTTATCATTTTTATTCTTACTCATTACATTTATTTATTTTTATCATTTCAGTTTTTATTAAAGTAACTACTTTTCTATACTAATTAATATCACAATTAAGAATAAATTAATGTGATATTAAATAGAAAATATATAACCAATTAATTTTAAATATTATATAAAAAATTCAATGTATATAAATATCACATTAGCTTCAGCCTGGTTGGTGAGGACTTCTTAAATGCATTCAGGTTACTCAAAATCAAATCTAGGGGGAGGAATAATTGGTGGGGGTACTGTAGTAGTACTGTAGCATGTATTGTACCAATAATGTAGTAGGTACTATATAAGGGACTTTAGCAAGTACTGGTTAGCACTATAGTAGCCGAGACTATTCCCCCATTTGGGCCTTTGGGCCAGTTATTTGGTCCCCGAGTCCTTTAAGGCCTTCAGGCCACCAAGGCCTTCGAGTCAGTAAGGCATTCGGGCCACCTTAAGGCCTTCGAACCACATTAAGGCCTTCAGGAAACCTCATGGCCTTTGGTCGACCTTATTGTAGATGAAAAAAAGAAAACCTACAAAGAAAAATCTATAGAAGGAGGATGATCAAGGAGTTTTCACTAAAGTAGATGCTAAACAGATTACAAGAATTAGAGGGTACAATACCTTCCATCGGGACTTGTTTATGCATGCATGAGAAAAGCCTATCTGAACAGCCATGCAAAGGTGGAGAGCTGATAACACAATTAATATGTTAGTTAGGAGTAGTTATAAGTTATTTGTCTGGGTTATATGTAATTTCTGAAACCTACGGGCATTGAATTAATATAAGGGCTATCGGCCAAGTAATACTTACTCTTACTGGACCCATAAGGGTACCACCTCACCCCTTGAAAGTTGGATTACAAAAAATGAAAAAAAATAATGGCCATCTATCCATTTGTGGACACTGTATATATACATTGTTTTATGGAAACTAATTTTAAAAGAGGGAATGTAACAGGAAAAAACACTACATTAACCTGAACTATCCTAACAATGTGTTTAAAATACATGGGTCAACATGTTAATTAAAAAGATAATTCATTCAATTATTTGAAATTATTATATAATTATTAAAATTTATAAATAAATTGGAATAATATAGTACTTTTATTACTTTTAAATATTTTAATAATATATAATTTTGTGTAATGTATCATTAATGTCATTTTAGAAATTATTTATTAAATTTTAAATTAAAAATAAAAAAAATTATTCAAATAAAAATATATTTAGTTCACGTATGTAAAAAATGATATATTCATCTAAAATATTATTTGAACACAGCTTTTAATTAAATATACATTATATTTATTTATTTTCACATCATTTATTTTATTTAATTATTTAAAAAATATTCCATGATTTTTTATTAAGAATTTCACAAAATTATATCATCCATACAAATTAATGATAATTTAAAATTATAAATAAATAACTTAAATTGGAAAATAATTTTTATAACTAAAAATATATTGCTTCTTCTACACTCTAATAATTTATAAATTTTAATGCTAATGGAGGTTCCTTTTTTTATTTTTCTTCACATAACATATTATACAGGTCATATTTTATGGAATTGTATCCCACTAACTCATATAATTATAAAGAAAGTGGGGATATTAATTAAATAAAATTATCCAATATATTTTTTAAATGGTTATATGTCATTTTTGGACATTAAGGTTAAGTATTCGTCCCTTTAAAGATTTATTTTACTTAATTGTTGCAATTAATTTCAAAAAAATTACTAATATTTTTTTTTCAAAAAATGAGTTGATATTACTAGAATATAAATGTTATAATTATTAAAAAATGTAATTTTTTTTTCAAATTAAATAAATATAAGAGTAAAAAACAAATTTAATGTTAACCACACATATGTGGCGAGAAAGCTGGTTTTTAAAATGAAAATGTTCAAAAGTTCATTATGTTTTTAACTAAATTCAATAAAAAATTATTCAAATGAAATAAATTGAATTAGAATATTTTTTATTGATCTATTTTTACTTTAAGACCTAATTTATAATATAACATGACATTAATAATCATTTAAATGAAAAAAAGTTTTGAACTAAAATACATTATTTTTCACAATTCATCAAATAATAAGACTTCTCTAAAAAATACCAAATTATCATACTAAGGTAATTTAGACATTAAAAATTAAAAATGCATTTTATATTGGAATGTAATATTTATAAAAGTCTAAAAAATTAGTTTTAAAATACATTGTCCATTAAAAGGCTGTAAAACTCGGTCTGATGTGTAACCCAAGCTTACTAAGTGTTGTTTGTAGTGTAATAATAACATTGTGTTTCATATAAAAAAAGATATAAAAAATAATTTTATTCTATAATTAAAATAATACAATTTTTTAGTTTGTTATAGTAATGTTTTTAAGATATTATTCATATCAACGAGTTGTAAAGTTTCCCAACCATAATGAGAACCCAGAGATACTATGAAAGTAATCATAAAAGTATGTCTTATAGTATAAAAACATCATAATTCCTAGACATAGATGATATCATACTATCAGGTGTTTGAGGGACATAATAACCAAGACTTATTCAAATAAAGTTATCACATAGTGATATTGAGTATATGAGATCATGAGAACTGAACCTCCAATAGGATTAACATATTTTTCACGTGTCATTGGTTATTATTATCTATAATCATGGGTATTAGTCACTTGAATTCTTATTACTATGAATTATTACTATTTGATAACATATATTTATGAAAGTGAAAAACCATTGAGTGTATGTAGTAGAGATGTAGCCTGTCATGTGTGTGTCATTACTGGTATGTATTTGGTTTAATGATCAAGATAGAATTTTTCAATTCATAAAATAAGATACATCTCAAGCCCATTTGACTTTATGGTAGTTACATTAGTAAATCAAAACCTATATTTATTGAAGGTATATTTATATATTAATTTAATGAATAAAAATATAAATCAAATCTGATGATAAAAATTATGTTCCCTGCATTACAAGATATTTTTGATAATAATAGATTTCATTGCATGGTGTGTGTGTTCATATTAGCAGTTTTCATTTATATTAGTATACCTTATTATTATAGAGGCATTGAGGAGTTGATAGACTCTACTACTCATCTTTGAGTATCTCACACTGCTATTGAGACAAGGGATTATAGGTCCACAAGTGTATAATATTGGAATATGTAGTATATTCTTATGAATAGTAGTTAAAGACATGGTTGGCCACACCCTAAGGTGAAATATATGTTCAATTTTGAGCTAAAAAATGAAATAAATAAATTTAATTTTTTTATTTCATAATAACTGTATTTAATTCATTTATTGATAATATTCATAAGTTTTTTAGAGAATAAATATTTAAAATATATAACAAAAAAATTATTATTTTAATATTCAAGATTCATTTAAAATTTGTGGGCATGACAAGTAGTGTTAGTTAATCACATTTATCATTAAATATATCAATTATGTTAGAAGTAAGCGTTTAAAATATAAATGATATTCATTATATATTGAATATGTTATATGATGTAATTTATGTATTATTCCATAGGTAATATATATTCGATCTAAATGAATCCAATTCTGGGAGTATTAACAATGCATTTTAGGAGAGATGGATCTCTAAGTCAATAAACTATTCATACACTCAAAATTAAGATCTCTAATGTCATACCACTTGTTTCCTAGAGATATAGGATTCTTATTCTTGGAAATGATTCAGGTTTTCCTTTTTTTTATTGATAAAATAACATTGTGGTTATCATCCGGATATTGAAGCCATCATGGATTCTCCATGTTTGATCCTGAATTTTGATGACATGTTTTCCTACAACATAAAAACAATTTGTGAAAAATCATGTGGAATTCCAAATTATTTCCATTTTTATATGGTAACTAATTATGAGAGTAAAGAATCAACGCATTCAATATCAAATAAGGTATTTTTTCAGTTTAATTTTGCGCTTAAATAATTTTAGGTAGGATCGGTAGGTTGTATACTAGGCTATGTGTTGAAATGATGTTATAAATTTAAACCAGAAATAAGTATTTTAAAATCATATTGTCTCACACTATTGTAGCATACCTATGAAAAATAATTAATATCAATTAGAATGTGTTATTAGGATTTGGAAAGTAATGAAAAAATAATATAAATTTGGTGGTTTTTGTGGTCATATTTAAATACAGTAATTAAAACACAAATATAGGTGGATTTTCCAACTACAAGTTTAAGACATACAAACTATATGTAGTGGTGTGACCTAATACCTCATTATAGTTTACTATAAGGATTATTAAAGAGGTAAAAATGTGGCCAGATCATTAATTCCCCCTCCACCATTGCCTCAAGCACCTTCCTCGTCGAGGATCACCTCAAGAATAGACTTTCAAACATCCCAAGTTGGTCTAATATAGTTAGGCTCCTCAGGGCCCAGAAATAACCAAGAACCTTTTTAGTGGTTTTCAAGCCACACATGGCCCGACATGTTATTTTAATAATAATAAATTAACAATTTTTTAATGATTTTAATTTGTTAAATATTTCTTCTTTTATTTTGTTAATTAATTATAGAGAAAGGTATTTTAATTCATTTTCATTACTCTCAAGTAAAAGTTATTGTGAATTAAATTTTATTATGCATTTATATTCCATTTAAACTAATATTCTTCATTTTATAACCAATTATTGTATGAAATTTAATTTAATGTTTTACTATTGCAATTACATACAATTATTGTTATAATTCATTTACTTTTTATGATTTTCACATAAAATATCACCAATTTATATGCGTAAGGATATCTATGTTCAATAGTGATTCCCCACGTGTGTATTTTTCTTCAAATGAATCCCTCACCTATACATGAGTAATTAGAAAAAAAGATGATGATGAATGGAGACATTAATTATAATGATATTTGGTGATGTTTTGCATAATATTTTGATAAATTACACAATTATGTGAGCAACAAAACAGGTTTTACATGGACCAAGTAACAACCCATATGAAAATAGTTGATCCATTTACACTCAACAGATCAAATTATTGTAAATAATAAGGGGTAGTAATGATATTTATTTACATATGAAATGGTTTTTTAGTTTTCAGAATAATTATGTTTAGGAGATCACATCTTATAATAAATATACATGAATTTCTAAAATAAACTAAAATATGTTTCATGTTTTATATTTAATTAATTTTTAGGGTGTGATCATAATATCATATTATGATCATATTATGTATAAAATTATTTCATTCAATGAGAAAAACAAAAACACATTAATGTAAGTATTATGTCCTTAAATTCATTTCGTCACTTAAATTTGTAACAAATCAAGAGTGTGAGGTGATTATCAGGCCTAGTTGTGGGTCCCCTATTCCACTGGGAGTTATTATAAGATCATTGGGTCAAATTAAATATAATTTTATTGGAATATGTAGTCATAGCTAGATGTGACATCTTTAGATGCATTAATTCACCAATAAAATATTAATCATTGAATGATATGGGACCCTGATCTACAGATCGAGGAACCTAAATTTATTGTTCTTGGCCAGCCAAAATCCCAACATGAGACACACTGTATAGTTGTGTATATATATATTTGACTTTTATTAGAGGTCTTAAGGTACTTTTCCACTAGATTACTTAAGCGAATGAGTTTTAGAAATTATATAGTATATTTATACTAGGATTTGATAAAAATAGCAGGGGACATTTAATTTTACTAAAATATATAATGAATATTTATCAATAATAAATATTGTAGTACTAATATTCATATTTTTATTTTTATAGAAAATAGTATGTAACCCCATAGAAATAATATGGACAATATTTGGAAAAGAACATGTTATCACTATAACATATTTTCTACAGTGGTACTATCACTTATGTATATTGCTACAATATAAAAGAAAATTCTATTTTTTGGAGTCCCTACTATATAATAAACATTCCCATGAATAAATCATGGATGATAAATATGTAAACAAGATACTCATGAATTACGCATATGATGTCTACTAAAGTTAAATTTTTATTAAAACAACACTTTTGTCGAAAACAAGTGAGAAACCAACAAGTGAAAACATACATCAGACATTAAAGCATATAACATAATTCATAAAGACCGACTTAAGGCAATTAGACACGACATCCCTAAACAATTTCGAAGAATAATTTGTTACCTCTATATCCGGTTCGGCTGTGATTCTCACTTCAAATTGAGAAACCAATTTGTCCCATGCTTGCAAGAAGTCCTCCACTGTTATCTTCTTCTCATTGTACCCTCTCATCAAAATTAAATGTTGAGTGTTAATCCAATCGCTTTGTTCGGTGTTGGTATCCACCTACATTGGTCTCCCGTTCATCCTCTCTACATCCTCCTAGGAAGCATGAATAATCAAAACTGTATCCAGAATTTCTTCTTATAAATGCATATGGAGGTCCCATGAATCTTCCTTGGACACCGCATCCACAAATGACTGTGGATCTGCCAAGCACAACAATGGATATTTGGCGAATTCAACCTCTGGTCCAGATAACACATGTATCCCCTACTCCCTATCATCAGTCGAGACCATACTCTTCATTACCTCTGCTTCAACCACATGAGACTTACGACCCTCAGAAGGGATATGCTCCAAACTACTAGAGACCAAATCCATATTTGTGTTCAAAGAGGGGCCCACTGAGTTGACCTCTGAGCCATTACACCCTTCATTGCTTGCCGATATGGTTACTATAGTCTTTATAGTATTCGAGTAGTCTTTACGGGGTCATGGTTGTTTCCCCCCCTCGAGAACCAGGAGACATCCAGTCAAGAGGTTCCCTTGCTTCCCTTTCCATGATCCAGGTCGAACTGGAGCCTCCTGCTCATAGTCCAAACTTGTTTTGGGAGACCCCATCATGAACACTATCCTCCTCATCTTCTAGCTATCGACATCCAGCCTGCTTTCATTTCCATCTTGGGATGACAGTTTTCCATCCTACAGGGTCCTCATTTTCATTCCCTTCCAAATTCTGGGGTGAGAAGCGATTGCGCACCGGGGATGGCTTTGCAGCCTTCCCTAAACCGGGCACCCGTTGACTTGGAGACATTGCCTCATACATGTTAGAAAATTGAGAATCCTTAAGCACCCTAGAAGCATCATGAGGGTTAGCACCACCATGAATACATGGATGATCAGACTCCTGAGGTTGAAACCCCCTTCCTGCCTGAACATTCTCAGAAAAAGGAGCAGACTTGGAGCAGGGGCCTCCTTAGGTCTGTTCTGTCAGCTTTGGTACACCCAGATCATGAAACAATCTAGCAAAAATGTCATCCACTCTCAGGTCTTGAGGACTCCACTTATCCGGCTTATGCAGGGAAGGAGGGACCTCCACACTTGGATCCAGACCTTCAGTGTCTAAGCCCACACCCTCCGGTGCAGTGAGTCTCCTTGGACAATGCCTACAAGAAGCCTTCAGGTGACCCAATTTCTTACAGGTGGAACAAAAATTGACCCATGATTCGTAGACCACGAGCTATTTGCAACGGAATTCCGCACCCACTATGATCCATACAAACTCAGAAGGAAAAATCGATACATCCACTTCTACACAGACCCTTGGATAAACCAGATGACAGAGGGAACATGATGAACTATCAAAGAAAATAAATCTACCCATGATATCCCCAAGCATGACCAAAATAGAAGTGTTTTGAAACGGAAGCGGGATATGAAGGAAACTTACCCAAATCACAACCAAAGAGGAGTCACACTTCATGTGGAAGTTGTAAGACCACCGAAAAAGGAAGAACTGGGATCCATTTCAGCTGCGAGGTGTGCTGGACTAGGCCTTGATCAAGTCCACCTCCGATTTTAACCAAATCATAAAACACTTACTATCGAGTAACCCTACAATCTCTCTTACTTGCAGACCCCAGCACCCAAAAATAAGATGATCAAAAAAGTCCATTGAAGGACTCCTCTGCTTGAAGCGAGCAACCAACGTACATTTCAGGAGATCCGAAGCTGCGTTGAATTCATAGGGAGAAATCAGGAGGTTAGGGTTTCCATTGATCAACTAGATGAAATGGGATTTAAGAAGAGTTATGAATATTATATTCATATAATAAAATCATCATTTCTAGCTAGTTTCTCCAATTTAATTAAAATTTATCAAAAAATATTATAGAGAATAAAATTTAATATCTGTTGGGAAAAGTTATCTAAGGAGATGAAAATTTAATGAAATAATAATATTTAATTTTTAAAGGGAACAATAATAAATTACCCAATAAAATTCCAACATCATGTACAAATCCAAAGGGAACTTCAAAACATATTATTTTGAAACAAATTTTAAATGGTGAGAGAACTAAACATGGGGTTTATTCATTGACATATGTTAAGAGAGGTTACTGTAATGTAAACTGTATTGAAATCAAGATGAAGCATGTGAAAGATTCTACATCAGGTATATTCCTAATTAAATGTGACAATTTATTAATACATACTAGTTATTAGATAAAATATGTCACATGTATATTTTTTTACCGAAATAGAGTGTCCCTGGAATTCAAGAAAAAATAATAGAGGTCTTGGAGAATTCTCCAAGCAGTAGAGAATGGATAATCCCTATATTAGTGGAGAGAAGCACAAAATTTGATTTCTAAAGGAATTGTTCTTCTGAAACAATAATTGTGTTTTGAATGATATTATAAGATTTAAATTAAATATTATTTATTTTATTTCATAAAAAATAATATTTTAGTAATACATGAAAAATTTCAAATATATAATGAATATAAATTGTAAGAAACTAAAACCCAGTCAGTGGAAAAATAATTTATTTCCTATTATAACAACAAGTAGTTTTCAAGGATATAACTAGTATAATATTTAGATTCATTGGATCAAAAAATAGGTATTATTATAACATATAGTAACCTAGTTATGGAAAATATTCATTTTTAAATAATTATAATCAAAAAATGTTTAAAATCTAGCTATCTAGGGATCGTAGACTATTCCAAGGAGAAGTTAGAGGTAAATTCCAATTTTTTATGAGATTAATTTATGACTTTTGTATAATTAAAATGGAATGTAAGGAACATTCATGGTTAGAATATATGTGTTGCTTCTAGAATAGGATGTGAATAATATCTCAACCATTCATTCGTCAATAACTAAAAATGAAGAGTGGAGTAATTCCTAAACTCATATTTCATTATTCACATAAATGATATGATGTGAGTAAATAGAGGATCAGTGACGTGTCATACATAAATACATTGTTCATTAAAATATATTTTGGAGAAATTATTTATTTCAAATTTCTTAGTACATATCATATTCACTATATTATTAATAGGGGCATCAATTATGTGATATATAATCTTTAAAAAATATTAAATTATATTTTTAAACCTTTTTTGTAAATAGTGTTGGTAACCCATAACCTTATTCCAGTAATTAGGTTAAATAGACATCATATTATTAATAGTTTGAAGTAAATACATTAGGTCACTAATCCTATATTTAGCGACATATATTCTTTTATGCCTATGTTAATAAAAACAATTCATTGAGAAAAACACAAAGTGTATCTACGTTAAATATCCTAAAGTTCATTATAGATTTTACATAAAAATTTGAGATATAAATGTTTTAGTAATGTGATTAATTATGTTTCAATAAAGGGTGAAGATATTTTTTTGGTTTAGAGGGAGAAATATTGATTTTAGTGATGTTATTGTATAATATTCACAATTTTTTGGGATATTAACCTATTCCTCAAGATATCAGAAAATAGAAATATAGAAGAGACCCCAAATATAAAGGATTATTAAAACCATAGTGGTGGTTATATTTTAGCTTGGGATGGTTATAATTTATTCTATGAGAATAATAAATCATATGATAAATATGTAAATGAAAATTTAATTTATTTAAAATATTAAATGAATTAATCAATTTGATTCCATATATAAAAATATTGGTTGCATTTTGGAAGTTTCTCCAATTTATGTAATGTTAGTGGTGGTTATTCCGGAGAGACTGCCCAAGGGTGGAATAGGAATGGAACCAATAAGGCTACATTTTTTTGTCCATTTCATCAATAAAAAATAAATTAGAATTACACTTTTCATAGAAGTTTTTTATTATCATGATATATTGGATTATATTTCATGAACACCATTTGAGTAAGGTGTATACACAATTCAATCATAAATGGTAGATGAAAACATTGAATTCCAATAAAAAATTATGGTGATATAGATCCATTTATGAATTAATTAATTATTTTTATCATGGAATATTTTTTAAATAAATTTATACCAATTTTATACAAGTGGTTCATTATAGTTCCACGTTTATCTATGTAAATTTATAGCATCATAAAAGTAGTTTTTTTGTCTTATAAAGAGTTAATAATAGATTTATAGTACATCTAGAAATATTTTATAAAGTAAAAAACCGATTTCTCTCAAATAATATTTTATTAGTATTCAATAAGATTTTATTCTCTAATTCAATGTATATACACTATCAAGTTATTTAAAAAACGAGTTGGACAATTTTGATAGAGTTTTATTACCAACATCACATGGTATAAATATCTCAAAAAATCCATTTATAAGACAATGGAGAAGATTATTATTGTGAGTAGAATTGAATAAAATTTATTCATGGATATATCATATATTTACTTCTATTTATTTCATATCATACCTTCAACACAAATTTTATGGTTGGAAAATATCACTTAAATTCAAGAGAATTACAAAGGATGTGGTCAGATATACCTAGATGTACTTGATCAAGTACATGGGATATATACCTTGTACCTGAAGAGGGATATAACATTAGTTATAAGGGGATATAAAATAATATTTATATATATCAATATGTTCATATATCACAGTTATTCTATGGTAGTGAGAAAGATAAGGTCACTCAATCTACGGTTAGACATGTCTAAAAATAACGAGTATGTTTTTTCTTCTAATGAATAAAAAGAAGTTGTATATGTTATTTAATTATTTATTTCAGTTATTGGAATAAAACAGAAGATTCTAGCAGATAACTTGATTATAGTTAAAACATTGACTCTAATAAAGTGGGATTATTTTAAAAGAGGATTCCCAAAAACCAACATGAAAACTATTTTCGATAAACATATCATGTATTCAATGAGTTATGCATGATGTATTCTCCCCATAATAGTGTTTATAGGATAAAATCCACTATTAACTTGGTAATCAACGTATTTTATTTACTATATCAATAGGTTACAGTAATTCATATCTATAGTGAGACCCTAATGATAATGTGATAGTGAAGTTAGGTATATGTCCTATGGTTAGATACTTAAAACTAAATGGAAATATATGAGGTATGACTATCAGGTTTTGGGGGATCATAATCATTGAGGCATTAATTTATGATTTTTTCACTCAATGATCTTGAGTAAACGAAATCACAGGGATTTACCAACCAATAGGGACACCACATGATCCATGTGTCATTGGTTATTCTTATATATTATCATGTGTATTGGTCTCTGGACATGATATCAATATTAATGTGTACCAATTGATTTCATACATTGATTTATGATGAAAACAATGGAATTGATTTTATGGAGTTTATCTTATGTTGGGTATGTCAATGGTAGTATATGTTTTGAATAAGGATCAATATTGTATTTTTCACTTTATAAAGTTAGTGATATCTCGGGCAAAGTAGACCAGAATGGTTGTACTGTTATCAAATCCATGGAAACTATGATTGAAGGTTAGTCTCTCATGTACGTTCATCAATAAAAAAATAAATAAATTATGATGACACAAAGTGTGTTTCTTTTTTATGAGATATCATGAGATAAATAGATTAAATTATGACATAGGTATTCATGGAAAAGGATTTCGTTGCAATGATTATTCCTTATCTCTTTAGGTGCTCGGAAGGGTTTCTATACGCAGACCCTTGTTATGGGTTGCAGTTATTTTTATTTATACAGGGTCATAGCGGTCACACATTAATCATATTCAAAAGAGTTACCTATTCTTATGAATAGGAATTTATGACATTTTGGGAACCACAATTGGGTATAGGTTATATATGGATTTGAATGATCGCCATTAAAAAAATAAATTCATATTATTTTATTTTAGAATAATTGGTATTGATTGTATTTATTTACAATATTCAAAAGTTATTCAGTTAATGAAAGGAAAAAATATTTTATTAATGAATGTTATTTAAATATTTAGGGTTTGTTTACTATTTTCGTGTATATTAAGTTGATTAATTGAATCTATTTTATCAGAAAATATATTTATTATATTAAAGTTTATTAAAAATAATTTAAATGACATATATTACTTTATAAATATGTTATAAGATGTTTTTTAAGTCTATTTCACCATGTTAAATATAATTTGGGGGCATGGATCAATTCTATGGTGCTATAACTTCTATATTTATGAAATAGGGATCTCTAATTCAATGGACTATTCATTCACTTGGATTTGAGAGCTCCTCTCCAATCACTCTTGCATCCTAGGGAGGGAACATGTCCATTCTATGAACTGATTTATTTTTACCTATTTGGATAAAAATAATTGTATAGAGGTTGTTATCAGGTCCTCAAAATCATTTTTGATTCTCCACACTAATATTTATAGATTTTCCAATCATAAACCCGCATACTTTTTATATATGAGTAGATGATCTAAATGGATCCATAATCAATTAATTTGAGTAACCATTACTATTGATGAACAATAATCATTAGCATATAACAATAAACAAAGGTATTTGTTTGATTAAACTTCTTCTGAAATATTTCCTTATGGGATCCGTGCATTGTATTTTATATCGTGCATCATCAGAGAATACTTTATAATAGAGAACATGAAATTAAAATTTAAAAATACCTCCATTTAAAACTTCATTAGAGTGTTCGTCACTATCAATAAGTATATATCGTGCATCGTATTCTGTGATATTACAAATAATGTATGTGAAGCTGAATAGAAGACAAAGTGTTGCCTCTAATAAAAGATATGAAATTAAATTTTAGACTAAATTTAAAACTAATCATAACGTTACATGTCATGTTCCATATTGATACCCCCTATATACTAAATAATTTTAAATAAAATTTAGTTACATAATATATTAATAATTAAGTAGGATGGGAATATTTAAGACTATTTGGATGTAAAATAATTACACAAATAAATTATTAGTTAATATACTGATTATTTATTTATTTTATATATTTTATATTAATATACTATTAACTCAAATTAGTTCGGGATTTTTTAAATTTTTATTCGTCACATGCTTGTATGATCATGATCTTGATCGTCTAATGATTATGTTGGGATTATATTAAATTTAATATTTATTACATGTGTTTTATTATATAAGATTGTTTTCATTTTGTTAAATATGAGGATCTAGGAATCATACATCCCACCTTTTTTATATAATGACTTGTGTGTCCATGGATTCTTTTATAAATCTAATACTGTAGGTTCCCCTCACCTATGACTGATTAAACACATGAAAAATATGGATCTACAAGGAGAGTGGTATTTGAGGACCTAATCCAAGGTAAAACCAACCAAATAAGAACAATGTTTCAAATCTAGAATATTGCAACTCAAGCTAACTTCATTTAAATTATTTAATCCCCTTGAATCTAAGGTAGGTTTATCATCCACTTAATAAACTAGCCAAAAATAAAATCCAATGACCATGAACGTTTTTCTTTTATTCTGTCCCAATCATGGTTATTTATTAATTTTTTAGATTCAAGATTTTTATATGATTCAAAATTATCTTGTAAAGAAAATTAGACAATAATAATTTTAAAATAAATCAAAATAAATTAATCATTCATATATTATTATTTTATACATAGTTATTTAATATTTGGAAATCAACATAATAATAAATCATAATGTAAAATATAATGAAAAAAATTATTCATTAGAAAATAAAATCCCTCAAAAAATAAAAATTATAAAAAGCCTTCAATAACTTATGTTATTAATGAAATCATTGTTGAAAGTAATTCTTTCGAATTCATCACGGAAATTTAATTTTTCCATGTTATCAAAATAAATGTTTTGGTCAAATAATCCATGTTGGAGTAAAGGTTTTATTTACTAACTAAGACATAGAGAACTTGGAGGAGTATAAATATAAAATCTTTTTCACGATTCTAGTAAAGTGGAGTCCACTCCACATATAAAACACACTGGGTTAATGTTGTTGGAAAGACTACCACCTAAAATAATATCAAGTAATTTGATAAGGACATTGTCTAGGTTATATAATGTGGAAAATGGATAATTAAAACTATAATTTTCATGAGAAGAGATATATTATTTCAAATGTTATGGCAAATTGGGAACTAATAAAATAGTTATAGAAAATTCAATAATATTTATTGAAACACCATTTTGGTAAAAAATAAAATTGTTTAAAATATAATTTTATTTATTTGTTGAAATCATAAATAATATGACCTTTATATAATATCTGTGATAAACATTGGTGGCTTAATATTTTGACCAGTACTAACCCCCATGATAAGAGAGACAACATGTGCATCCCAGTATTCTATGTATGGAAGTCTTAAACGATGGAATCCCTTTTTTATCCACAATATAACATTTTTATTTCCAAACACATTTAAGGGGATGCGGGTACCCTCACTTTAAAATAATTAAGCACTAATAGATATTTCATTTTTATGACCAATTTTAACCAATTAGAATAAAAATATATATTTATTATCTGGAGAATAGAGTTTACCTATGTTCCTAGATTGTCCCTCAAGATGTCTTCATAATTTTTAAGATATATGTCCCAAGACTTCATGTATTTATCCATGTTAATCATCCAAATGTTGAAACCTCTAATCAGGATGCGTTTGTTCCAATCAATCCATTCACTTTTCTCCTTTGTAGTTTATATTCAAAGCATTATTCCTATAATTTGGTTGATGAATTACTGCAGTGCCTTAAAATCTAAGACATTATCCTCCATATCTTCATCTATGTGCAAAATAAGATCCATTTGTTTCGTCACCCAGTAAATATATTTCTGAGATTCCAATTGAGTTCCTGCCATACGCTGCTACCCAGGAGGATGTGCAACTCACACCTCCTCACACTGAAAACTAGTAGGATGTGAAACCTTTGCTGGGGGAGGATCAGAATCAACAAAGGGAACCTGGAAAACACCTAAATTAAGTAGACAATCATCCCTTTCACGATTTCTCTCACCATTAACTACCATAGAAAAAGGTTTACCTTTACATGGGGACCTTCTCAGAGGAGAACATGGTATGTAGGGGTAGTCTTTCCTGGGGTTATTCCTCTAGGTATGCTGGATAAATCATTCAGAATCTATAATTGTATTTTTTTCCCTTCCTTGAAGAGATTCTACAATAGTCCTCTTTAATCCCTACTTCTATGGACTTACTAGGGGTGTCTGAAGCTAAGTCTATAACCACTTGATAGACCTACACTCCCCCAGAGGAATCCACACCATGGTCAACCTCCATCTCAATATCTTCACTAGGGGTATGGACCCCACCTTCTCTGATCCCATAAACCTATTTTTTCGAATTAATGAAACTACCTCTAGATTTTAAATTCCCAGAATGGGAAGGATTTTATTATGTGGAATTAATTGAAATGGAAGGACCACTTGGCATTGCAATGTCATGCCCCATGTATTGAAAATTCATAAGCGTGTCATCTAAGACCAATCTTTGTGGATCCTCATGAATTTCATTATCCTTAGAAGCTAGTTCATTAATGGTATATTCCTAGAGTGGAACCAACTGTATGCCCATACCAACATCCAAGTGATTCTCCCTCTCTATGTGACCCTCCACTTCTTGAACCATACCTCCAATCTTGCTGACCCTTGCCCTCCATTTATGAAACACAACTAAAGAGAAAAAAAATCCAAAATCCTTTTTCAGATGGTTCAAAATATCAAAACCCACTTTTGGGTTCAGTTGAGAATCCATTTAAGCCTTTCACGGAGCCTCTACTCTATTTCCATCATTCTCTTGCACTGATTTCCTTTGAATACCCCAATTACACTTCAAATTCGTGGAGATATTTGTGACTCCCAGTTCTAAATTCACTGGTACTTTCTCTTTCTGAAGAAGGTGATTATAATCATCCTCCACATAAATGTTAACGCATTAGGGAGCTATAGGTGGTCCAAACTCTATCTGAGTAGCTTTAACAACCTGTAATGATGAGAATGGATACTACGGTAAATAAACGATATGTTCCCAAATCATTGAAAAAAATAGAATAGTCTGACCATGGATCAAAGATTACTGATTATCTACACTGATAACCCTTCCCCACTATGATCCAAATACAATCATAATGTGTCCTAAAAGCATCCACTTCCACACATATACATGGGGAGATAGATGAGACACTGAGTTGGTTCGTCTATTTGAGCACAATAAACACCCGGCCACATTTACAAGCATTTGAATAATTGAGGGGATTTGAAAACGAAGATAAAGACCTGGAAAACATACCCAAAGAGGGATGGTCGGTGTATAAAATTTCATATGAAAGTCATATGACCATTGGAATAGGTAGAATCGAGATCTGTTGCATGTGCAAGGAGCTATGAACCATTAAACAATCACATCCTCCTCTGATATGATGCCATCCATAATATTATAGTTTTCGTGAAACCCGACGGTTTTGTGTTCCTATAAACCCCATGAATAGAACAAAAATATGTCAAAAGCATCAATCTATGGATGACTGTTCATGAAGCGGGCCACCAAGGTCCTATTGCGGAGCGATGAAGCTTCTGAGAACTCTATGAGAGAAAGGGAATGATTATTGATTCTGATGTATAAATCCGGAACTATATGGAAAATATAAATTGTAGGGAAAGATGATAGGAAGGTCGAGTTTGAGAATGGAGAGAAGGTGGTATAAAATATAAATGGTCTGTCCCCCTCTAGTGGGGGAGGGACTGGATCTACAGCCTTCACCGCCTAGATCCTCAAGAAGCTACATGATGATTTGAATGTGTAAACCATGTTGTCTCATATATATGATTATTATTATGAATTTTATGTATTATATATGTGAACCCTTGGATAAGGTTTCCAAGTTTGACAACATTTTATCATGATGATTAACTATATTGAGTGTCTAGATATTCTAGTTTTATAGATACCAATGTAATTATGCAACAATCTTATGCTTTCTTCACTTCCTTAGAGTCTGACTAATATTATTATGAATTTAGAAATTAAAAATATAAGGATGTAAATTCAAGATATAATTACACTTTGTCTATAGGTGGATGATTATATGATGAATAAAACCCATTAGTCTTTAAGAAGAATAATATGAAGGGGAATGAAAATTTTTCCAAGACCAACTCTATGTCTATGGCTCCTTTAAGACTCTTATCCAAGAGAAAGTGGACCCATATACAGGCTAAAGAATAAGAGGTAGTTTTTTCATGTGGAATAAATGGAAAATAAAAGATTACTACCCCTCCATGAATAATAAAGGAGGATATTTAGGTTAATTTTTTATCAAATGTAATATTTTAGTTGGTATAAAGTGGGTAGCAACAATTGCTTTTGATACTGAAAATTATATCAAAATAATGAAACCTAGAAGATTCAAAATGTTTTCCAAAGGTGAGGTGGATCTTCAATCTGAAAATTGAGTATCATTTTATCTACTTGATATTGGATAATTCCTTTAAAATTTCCCAATGGGTTTAAGTATAGTCTTAAATAACTTTTATTATGTGATATTTTTTTCCAAACAAATTATATATTTTTTCAAATTTTCACATAGATGGTTTTATTTTCATTTTTTATAATTGGTGCTAATAATTTCTTAAATATTTAATTTTTTATGGTGTTAAAAATTTAATAAATGGTCATTCTATAATAGAATAAGATAACCAGGTCCTCTAAATCAGCAATAGATCATGATCAAATAACTCATATCACACAATGTTTTGGCACCACAATTATGGTCATATACTTAATAAATTATTTTTACATCTACTTCAATATTTTTATTTATTTTCATTTGAAATAAAAGAAATTTATAAAATTTATTCTTTTTTATAACGAAAAATGTTCAAGTATCAATTTAGTGGAAATGGCGAAACAACTATAAAAATTCTAAAATTGACTCATACATATGTCTATGGACCATTTTTATATGAAGATAAAATTTAATTCTCATTGTTTATAATATTTAATTATTACATTAGTATATATAGATTTTTATATTTATGTTTTATTAGTTTGAATTTTATGAGAAATTTGTAGGGCTAAATAGTGAATATGACCATTAACATTATAAGAAGATAAAGAAAATACACTCATATCAGGGTGGAGATTATTTTGACAATGATTTAATAGATTTTTATTTAATTATGAGATATTATATAAACTCACACATTATTATACACCATATTGGAATGGTGTTGGTGTAATTATGAGCTACACCTTGTTTTACATGGTGAGATAGATGATAATTCCTATCATTCAAACATTATCCATTTACAAAAAATCATTCTAAATTATTGAAAAAATACTAAACTTTGTACAAAATAATGTTCAAAACATAATTACATATGATCTAATGTATTGTGGGAACACTATTTTATTATATTTATATGATAGGGGATGTGAAGAATTTGTTAATGTTTTCTTTGGAAACAAACAATTACCACAACGAATGTTGTATATTTTTTTAGGATACCCCACGGAAACAATGGTACACTATCTACAAAAACCCTCATAAAATAATGTAATTGTTTAAAAATAATACATATTCATCAATATTGAGATATTTCAAAAATATATACTGGTATATAGGTAAAATTTGATGAATCTGATGCTAATGATAAAATATATTTAGAATAATGAAAAATTCCAAAAATTAAAATGAATGTGGTTGTTCGAGAGACATTAATACTACATAGAATAACTTGAGATGTTAAAGAATTAGAGATATATGGTTTTATAGTAATTAAGTATGCTGACTAATTATTAGTGTATAATGATGAAACATTATGTTTTTAGGAATAAATAACTACCTCTAAATCTATAAGATAGAAATAATCCATGAATTTTAAAGTCGATTTCATTTACCAACACTGGTTCTATGATTTAGAAGATCCTCTAGTGGTGTTAAAGATGTTTGTTAAAAAATAAATATATAAGATAAAAATAGTATTATAAGGTAAATTTTGTACCTATAAGGCAAGAAAGGTTGTAATATGGATTAATAAAAAAACAATTCATTAACAATGTTGACACCTTCAAAACAGTCATTATACTAAAATCCATCATATATATTTATTCCATATCATCTTACAGTGAATATATGATTTGAGAAAAGGATTTCAAAACTACATTTTTTTGTTGGACCCTTGAAGAAGATGTCTATGTTATGCAACTAGAAAAATTTATGTCCATAAAAGATTCCAATAAGGTATAACAATTGTAAGGATCTAGTTCTAGATTGATGAAAGAATCTAGATCATGGATCCTTCGCTTCGATGAATCCATGTGGTGATTTTATTTAATAAATAATGAATATGATCCCTTTTTATACAATAGTTTTAATTGGAGTTTAGTAAATTTAATAGTAATATATTATTTTTACAAATTACTACTGAGAAATGAGATAGAAGTGTTATAGTCTATTAAGATATACTTTAAATTATTATATTCAGTAAAAGAATTAGGTGAGTTATTCTACGTTTAGGAATCAATAACATTAGTGATTGATCTAAGAGGATCATTTTACTATGATAGGGCACATACAATGATATTTTTTAAACATATTCAATATTTAAAAATGTAAGAGATTATTATTTCTAATGTCACATGGAATATATTTCTTCGAGAAGATATGTCCTTAGATATAATAGGAGAGATAACGGATGAGTAAAATCCATTTAAATATGTCAAAAGTTTTATCATGTATGTCACTTCATGTACTAGGAATTATGTTTCTCAGTCAATGATCATGGTAGGAATATATCATGATGCCCTAGAAAACACCCATTGGATGGATTTAAACTCTATCTGAAATTATTTTTAGAGTACTAAGGATGTCTTCTTTGTTTATAATGGAGATGAGTTTATAGAAAATAAAGGATTCATGGTTTCAGTTTCCAATAATAATATAATGATTTGAAATCCTATTTTTGAAATATCATATTCCCAAATTAAAGAGTTTTAAGGTGGAATGGATCAAAGTAACCTATGGTCGCAGATTCTATTACATATTCAAGGTATATTGAAACTTCTCGTATAGATAAAAAACAATTTAGTTGAAAAATAATATATGAGATTAATGTGTTTCATAACTGTAAATATGTTATCACACTATTTATTATATTATTTGAATGGTGGGCATGTTAAAGGATATAAGATCACATCATAGGTTGAATCGTATAAAATAGAAGTAATATATGTTGAGTGATTTTTCTAAGAGATGTGATGCCATATTTAGAAAATAAACTATGGAGGAGAATATGTTGCACCCATTAAACAATGTTGTATCCCTACAAAATCACGAATAACATTCATGATATTACATTACAAATGTTGATATTGTTGGATCTAGTTTATGTGAGATTATATTACAGTTGTTTTCCTAAAACCATTTACATTTTAATCATCATTACTACTGTATCAATTAACGTTAATATGAATAAATATCATATCATGTGATGATTTTTCTTCTAGATAACATTAATGTGACATTTTAATTTTAGTAGTAGCTATATTGTAAATTTATGGAGCTTAAAACCAATAATGAGAACAAAAAAAGTGAAATTTATAAAAACCCTATCATGACATACATTAATATTACATAAATTTTACAAAATAAAAAAACATAACGCAAATATACACATGAAGACCGAACTAGTCTAGTGCCTTTAAAAACATAGAAATTTAAAAAAATGGTACATTAGATAGCTATAATTTCTCACAATAGGTTCTTATTGACTAAAACAATACTTGGACACATCAAACATAATACATATCTTCATAAAATGTTGATGGAAAAATAAATAGGGGTGAGGTTAAATTCTCAGAAAGGGTAAAAGATAGATATATATATATGAATAATCGTGAGCATAATGGTATGATAACATGATCATGAAAATATAATATCATACCCTTAAAATAAATGATTATAATATGAATCATGGAATAAATCATATAAGTTCATAAGATATTAATCCTATAGAAAAAAATAACATAATCAATTAAATCACATAGTAAGTATAAAATAAGCATATAAAATTATTTCCATAGTATTCAAGGCATCACTAACAAGAACATCTTGGTAGTATGGGTACACTACCTATACCACATTGGTAGTTATTGTTCACTCCCATGGTCATGTTGGAAGAATAATTTCACTCCTCATACTGTCTTGGTAGTCATGGTTAACTCCCATGTCCATCTTAGTAGTCAAGGTTCACTCCCAATGCCATCTTAGTCTATCTCAAGAGATATAAATGTTTACCCAATACATCAGATGGAGATACTGTTCGCACACATCTCATAATGAAATCCTACATACATGTGCCAAAATATTATAAATAATAATATAACAACCCATGAAATGAAATGGGTATTATAAAAATTTAATCATAACATATCATTTGTAAAAATATCTTTTTCATACTCATTTACTCATAATCATAACCTGTGAAAAGAAGCAAGTTTTAAAAGCATATTACTCATGAAAGAGAAATGGGTTTCACGAACATAATTCCATCAAAACATAATCTATTCAGAGAAAAAATATGAATGGAAGTATATAATAATTTCCATATAAATTCTTGAGTAACACCAATGTATGTTATATTATATAGGAAATAATTTTTAAAGATCTTTTAAAAACTTTTCTAGTGGAAAACATCATTTCTCCAATGAAAATTATTTTTAAAACAGAAAACCATTTTAAAAACCCGTTTCATTGAAATGAACATTAAAAACATATAAAATAATAATTTAAAAGAATAAAACTTGTTTTAAAACTTTTTTTATTGAAAATGGTCTTCAAATATATTTTGAAAATGTTTTTGAAAAAATTAATTTATAATACAATAGATTTCTGACCGAATAAAGAGATGGTTAGAATTTACAAAAAACCATATCATAAGTAAAAAAGAGTGGGAAGATAGTACAAATACGTGGATATATCTTTAATAAACATAGTATATGGATGTGTATGAATTATCATCATAGAATGATCATAATATTTCAACCAATCAAGTATACAAATAAACAATCTTAAAAAACAATTTGATTGTGTCAATAAACTCTTATAACATTGTAACTTGGGATCATAATCTCCATGTAATAAAATGAAATTACATGAAGCTTAAAATAACATGAAAATAATTAATTTCATTTTATATCATTTAAACTGTAAGTATATACACATTGTAAGAGAATTTAGGTGCTTAAAAAACATGAGCCTCAATGGGGGAAAATTGAGACATAACTATTTTACAGATTTTATATATTTTAAAACATAAACCCGATGAAAGAAATGGAATAAAATTGGTATGTTAATACACATATATTTAATTATATGAAACATATAATACAATCCTTGTCATTACATACACCACAAAATAGAAGGAGAGGAGAACATAGAATCTATCTAATGGAAATAAAATATGAGATGAAATCCAATTACCCTGTGTGTTGACTCCAATCATTCTCATTCAAATCACCTATATAATAAATATAAATTTATTATAAATGTTTTACATAACTCTATTATTAAATATAATACCATATTTTTTTATTACAACATTATATTATCACTTGTTAACAATACTATGTTAGGTTCCATTTTGAGTAATTTTTGTTTTATTCTTCTCATGTGTATTAATTTGTTATATCATTGGTATTTATACTTTATATCCATATTTCAAGAATTTAGTACTAGATATAAATATCCTTTATATAAATTAAATGTGTATTATAATTATTTATAGAATATATAAGTATGAAATGGAATACATTGTTCATGGAGTCGGTAAGTCATGCGTACGAATGAACACAATTTTGATTTATTAGTCATGATGAAAGAAAGAACATAAAAGGAATATTTATCAATATCATTAAATTATATTTTTTATATCATTTTTTTCTTATATAATCAATAAAACCATCCTTAATAAATTTCATGTAGTCTATGAATGGGTCATTTCACTTTGAGGGGCGGTAGTCCACACATCCTCAAACGAAATTATCGTACTAACACAAATAGAAATTAAACATATATGTGTAAAAAGGAAATATAAAATTAAAAAAATAACAAATATAATATATAAATTATATAAAAAGAGATTCCATCAAAATTTCCACATTCAGAGGAGGTAAATAAAATTGAACAATCACTGTTTATTGACACGGTAGTTCGACAATCATGTAAACATAATATTTGTTACCCATTAGATTGATGTGTGTGTATGAGTCGGTTGAAGTCATATCATATAAAAATACAAGTATACTGAATATAATATATTTTTTATATAATCATGGAAATATAGTAGAGGGTGGAGAATGAAAATAAAATAAAGGAATAGAGAGAATATGTTACATCTTAATTCGGTAACTCCTTTTGGATTGTGCCAAATGTGTTCCTTGAATTTTATTCCCAAAGGAAGGATTATAAGAAGAATATAAGAAATTTTGGAAATGTAATTGGTATTTCTGGTTCATTTTAAATGTTTTCAGAGTAGTGAATAATTGGGGGGGGGGGGGTGGTGACCTTTTATTGGGAAGGAAAGGATTCACTCAGAATTTTGGAAACCATGTTAGGAGTAAGCATTTTATTACATAAAAAATGTAATACCAACACAATATAAATCAATAATGGATAGTTCAAGGATGAATAATTTTAATACTATGGTTTTTTTTAATATTTTCTAGCTTATTTGTTCCACTAATATTAAGTTTGAGTCCCTAATTAAGCTTTATTTGACCATAATAGCTACGATTAATATTAATCACATTTACTGATCATTCTGTTTAAAAAAACGTTACCTCTCATGTTTATAAACATAAAACTAGTTTATATGTTTTATATAAGATATTATCACATTAAATTAAAATATTATTATAAACATAGATTAATTATAATCCCAAAAATGAGATTAAATTATGGGTTTTTAAAGTAGAAAGAATTTCAAATGTGTAATAAGTTTTTATAATAAATTTCAAAGTGAAATGGATTATAGTGACCTAAATTATATTAATATATTTTTAATTGATCTAATTTTACCCTTTTAAGAATTTAAAATATTATTCATAAAGAATATTTATTTAAACAAAAATGTAGTTTTTAACTAAAAACTGTACTTTTCACTATTCTTAATATAAATGAAGATTCTTCGAAAAATCTATAAAATTAACTCTAAGATAATTTCAAAATTATAAATTCAAAAATAATGTTTATTTTATCAAATTATGGATTAAATGTTTTTAAATTAATTTTATTATGTTTTATAGTAAGACATTAAAAGCATTTTATTTGAAAAAACGGAATCCCTGAACATAAAAGGACTTTATGAGAAATCATATATTTCAATATCAATATATTTTATTTATATATAAAAATTATAAAATATATTTTAAAATAATTTATTATTTTTTATATTACTATTCTTAATATTTATGTTATAATTATGAAATTTATATAATTATATCTTTAAAATAAATTTTCAAAGAAACATTGTGTTGTGTGTATTGTTTTCCAAGACAGTTTCTCATGTAACATATGTCAAGTTGGTGTTGTGTGTATGGTACACCTAGTTAGTGTTTTGTGTAAAATATTTAGATTTGGTTCTGTGTTAATGGCATGTTTGAATTAATGCATTGCAAAAAAAATGAAAATTTATTTTAGTTTTAAAAAGGCCCATAAAAACTGAAGGTGTTTCATTCTACACATTAAAATGAATATCTCACTTGAAATGCATCACTCGGGTAGAAAAAGTAAGATACTTCTACTTCATCATATCATCATGATCCCATGTAGCTTCCCCTAAATGGTGATTTCTCAACAAAATTTTTATTATGTGAGTTGTATTGTTTAGTAGAACATTCTATGTATGATTCATAATTTCAATTGGTTGCTCTACGTAAGAAAGATCTTTCTCTAGTGGAATGAACTTCAAGTCTAGTAGATGTGAAGGAAAAAGAATTTACTTCCTCAGGAGAGGTACATGAAACACAACATACACTTGAGAGGTATTTGGAGGATGTTCCAAGCGATATGTTATTGTCCCCTTATGATCAAGAATCTAAAAGGGACTGATATACCTAGGGATTACTTTCCCTTTCTTCCCAAATTTGATAACCTTATTCCAGGGTGAGATGCGTAGAAACACTTTGTCACCATGTTCAAATTATAGATCATAATGATGGTTATCAACATAACTTTTATACTGACTTTTGAGCTTCGTTGATATGTTTTGAATGGAAATAACCATCCAAATCATTTATTCATCAATATCAGCTCCCAATAGAAATGTTTATCCAACTTAATCCTAAAGAATGGAGCTTTATGTTTCGTCCCATAAAGGTATTTCAAAGGTTCCATGTGAATTATTGAGTGAATGATATATTTTAGGAATACTAATATAGAGTTAGGTGTTCATCCAAACCACCTTCTGAATCTAGAGAATAAGATATCAACTTATCCTATAGGGTTTGAATAGTTCTTTCAAACAAACCATCTGTTTGAGGATGATAATTGATTATAAAACTCAATTCAGTATCTAGTGCCATCTGAATTTATTGATATAATTTTTAGGTGAACCAAAGATCATGATTAGATACAATTTAATGTAACATGACAACATTATTAATGTATATCTTGGTAATATGATCTAGAGATAAGTCTTATGTAATAGAGATTATGTGTGCTAAAGTAGTTATTTGATCACCTAAAAACAATATATCATTTAACCCTTAAGAGATTTTGGGTAGTCCATTGAAAAAATCCATAGACATGTTCTCCTATTTCCATTCTGGTATGAGAAAGGGATAAAATATCCCCTCTAATTTTTTTCATTCGGACATAACATGTTCGTATACGAAGAACCGAGACAAAAACTCTGTTACATCTCTCTTCATTCCATCCCACCAAAATTATTATTTTTTGAGTACCTATACATCTTCGCGCGTCCATGATAAAATGAGAATGAAGACCTATGAGATCTCTCTAACAACCCCTTCTACAAATCTGTAAATGAAGGAACACATACATGGTTCCGAAACCAAATCATTCCATCTTGATCAAGGAGAAACTTAGGAACATTTATTACATTCAATTATAGCTCTACATCTTCCTTATATGAATCCTTAAACTTCACATGGAATGAGCTATGAACATTCATTTGAGAAAGATAATATTTTTCCACTTCCTTTAATATTTCTATATCCAACCCTTTCAAATCTAGAATTTTTGGATATATTGTGATCATATTCAAGGATATGATAGCATGATCCCTCTAACAGAAATGATCATCCACCTTGTTCATTTTCCCAGAGTAATAATTTATTAAGAAACCGTATTCCATTATCAACCCTAATAATATTCTCTAGACCATGTTCTCCACCTTCAGTGTTAAAATATATTATAAAATTCTATGATATATATATATATATAACTTTTCTCCAAAAATTTAATGCGTCCATATTGTTAATGGAAAAATCAAAACTATTAACTTTAAATCATGAGTTGGGTAAGTTTTCTCATGAATCACCAACTTCCATGAGGAATAGGCAATAAAAATGTTATTCATCAAAATAAAACACCACAATCCCTTCTTTGATTCAGCATAAAGAGAACAAACCCTTCATCCCTAAAATATAATTTAATCATAGCTTCATTAACTAACATTCTCTTCAGTTCCATGAAATTATCCCACATACATTCATCCAGAGGAACATGATGCCCATCCGAGTTAACATGGTCAGAGAATTACATAGTAATTATATATTCACTATAAATTGTAAATAATATATAGCTATACCATGAAATCTATGGATATCATTCATTTTGGTTGGTCTAGTCTAGCATTCAATAGTCTATTTCATTGATGTATCTAAAATTATACACACTTCTTGATATTATGTAATCTAAAATTTTACCATTGGTATCCAAAATTCACATTTAATTAATTTTTCACATAAATTATCTTTATTTAGGGTCTTTAGTAAAATTATCAAGTGATCATAATCATATTCATTACTCTTAAAAGATATTATAATATCTTCCATAAATATTTCCACAAGCTAATTAATCTAATATCTAAATACTATTAATTAAATCCATAAAGATAGAATGGTAATTTGTAAGGCCAAAATACATCACTATATATTCATAGTATCCATACCTTATAAATAATGTTGTTTTAGGTATATATCGTTTATTTTTCCTCAATTTATGATATCCAAAATGAATTTCAATCTTGGAAAACTATTGATCTCCACACAATCAATCAAATAATTCATCAATACGGGGAGGAGGAAACTTGTTCTTGATTGTGATCTAGTTCAATTCTTGATAATAAATGTAGAGTCTCATTGATTGATATTTAATTTATAGAAAATTAAACGGTGCACCCCAAGGTTACTAACATGACTGAATGTATTTCTTATCAATATTTTCTTGGAGTTTCTCCTTCAAATTCTGCAACTCAATTGAATCCATTTTATAAGGATTCACTGATATTGGTGTGGAACCATGTACGAGATCTATTGGAAATGTAATTTTTTATATTGGGGGAAGACTAGGGAACTCTTCTATAAAACAATATACAAATTCATGGACAATAATAATATCATCCATGTCGATTATCTTCCAAACCATTTGAGATAAACAACCATTTTAAATGGTAATTTAGTCCCTACACTAGATGTAATCTCCATAGGATGTTTGTAATTATCACCATATTTATGAATGATCATTGGAAGGATTGATATATTAAACATAAAATCCCTTATATTACAATTGAAGTATAATTTATGTGAAGAATACTAATCCATGCTTACGATGACTTCAAATTCAAACAAAAAAAATGAATGACAATATTTATCAGAAGAACATTCCCACAACCTTCCACCAGATAGGAATCATAGACTTGAGATGCAATCATATTACCCATATGGGTTTCACTAATAATTCTAGATAAATTTTATTTGATACAATTTAACACCATTATAAAATTATATAGATATGAAATATTGGATACATCATGAATCCAATATGACATTAATATTTCTAGAGTTGATGGTAAGTGTACCATTCATCACATTATTATCACACCCATCATCAGAAATAGATATTGCATAGAATTTACCCTTGTACATTGGATAAAGTGGTTTTTGACATCGATCATCATCACTATCCTTTTTTTGGGAAGTGGTTAGTGTAATGCCTATTCTCCTTACACTTGTAGAACTGAACTGTGGTAGGTGAATTCTTTGTAAGTTTCTCCCATTAGTAATGTTAGCTAACATCCTCCCATTACATAGACATTAAAATTCATAATGTACTTTACTTATATTCTTTATTAGAACCCTTAAGGAAATTCCCTTCATTCTTCTTCCTACACATAGATAATAATGGGAAGCTCATCCTTTTCTCTATTTGGTTCTTATATTTTACATTAAAATATATCTTCCTCTTCTTGTCAAAACCATGAGATTGATAAGGGAATCAAACCCCCATTTCAAATATTATTTCAAAATTCTCACTATCTTCATAGCTACTAAATTATATTATCTCCAAATACATTATGATACTCCTATTTAAGACATTTAAGAAACAATATTCTTTACTTCCGGGTGGGATGATAATTACCAAATAATAACTTATTAGTCCTGTGAAATTATCCTTGTAGGTTCTAAATTATTCATCATACATTCGATTAAACTCAAGTAACTCTGTCTCTAACATGTTAAGAAAATTCCATGGAAAATACTAATTAAAAAATAAGTTATTTAAATCATCTAATTACATGGATTCAATCTCATCTTTCTTTCTTGTATTATTGCTTAGATAACATAAATGGTTTGTTTCTCCTTCAAACTGATTGATATCCAGAATGATATTATCTTTATCTAAACATTGGAGAATGGAGAATATATTTTAAGCGGTACTAATCAATTTTTTATCAAAAATTGGATCAGAATACCCTCTAAACGAAGGTAAATGTTTCCTCGTTGAAGAATCGACAAACTGTTATTCCCATTATTTCTCATTTAGATTTCTACCATCATTCATATCTTGGGAAAGATGTGTGACCATATCAATGGAGTTTTTCATTCCATATCCCATGGAATTCAGTTTATCAGGTGGAAAATCATTTCATTTTCCATTTCAATCACCATTAATGTGGTTCCTTAGGGTTCCATACATTTACTAAAACAAAAACACATAGATTTAGAAAATTTTATCATACTGAGGATCCACATAATCATTAAAATTCTATTATATGATGTATAAATCATGACACCTTACTTAACTGATGAAACAATAGGTTAATCAATGTATATTCATAGAAAAATTCTATTTAAATATTTAATTATGGTTTGTGAGGTGTTTTTTTAATTTCCGTGGAATATCCCCAAGAAATGCCAAGCCATGTTTGTGGTAATGTTCATTTTCATGTACTAGATTATGCTAAGATAGGCCCAGAACAATTTTGTGGATTTTGTACTCCATGTTACAACTATGCTATAACCACATTCACTTATAGTATCCATAGAGATATGTAATCCAAATAAACCACTCACTATATCCTTTACCAAAATTCCAAGACATTTTCCTATGATTATCCAAATACCTAGACATATCCTAAGACATGTACATAGAGTTCTCCATATGGTTTTCTCAACCAATATTCCAGAAATTAACTAAACCATTTTTTATACCAACTATAGCGACCATGGGTTGAAAAAAATTACCATTATATAACTTTATCGAAATACATGTAACATTACACAAACAGACAGATTAAGACCATACTAGTCTAGGGACTTTTGAGAAATGGAAATGTAAACAATGGTACATAAATGATCTAAATTATCTCTGAATTCATTCTTCATGAATAAATCCATCTTAAAAATGTCCAAAATAATATATATCTTTATAATATGTGGAAGGAAACATAAAATGTGTGAGATCAAATGCTCATAAAGGCTAAACAAAGAAGATATGTATAAATAGTCATGATCATAAGGGTATGAGAACATGAAAATGAAAATATCAGATCATAACCAACAAATCAATGAACATATAGATAAATCATGACATAAATCGTTATAATTCATAAGACATGAATCATATGGAAATAAATAACTTAATACACGAGATCACAACATAAGAGTAAAATATGGAATTGTGGTAGACACATAACCATATAATATGATTTCCATATAATCCAAGGAATCACTTCAAAGACCATGTCAGTAGTATGAGTTCACCCCCATACCATATTTGTTGTCATTTTTCACTCCCCTAGTAATCTAGGTAGCAAGAGGTCACTCCTCATACTATCATGGTAGTCACAGTTTACACCCATATCCATATTAGTAGCCATGTTTCACTCGAAATACCATCTTACACTATCTCATGAGATATAAATCATTACCCAATGCATTGGAAGGAGATATTTGTCCCACCCTTGTCATAAAGAAATTGTACATACATATGACAAGAGATCATAAATAATCATATAATAACCCATGAAAAGAAATGGGTATTATAAATTTATAATAATAACATAACATGTAGATAAATATAGGTTTCATAATAATATGATCATAAACATAACCTATGAAAATAAGCTTGTTCCAAAATAATATAACCTGTGAAAAGAAGCGAGTTTCAAAATCATATAAACCGTGATAGAGAAATGGGTTTCATAAAAACTATTTCATCAAAAAAATATACATTCAAAGAAATAATTTCAATTGAAATATTGAATACATTACCCATAAAGTCATTATTAACACCAATGGATGTTATCTTATATGGGAAAAAATTTTGAATGATATTTTTATAAATATTTCTTGATGAAAATATCCTTTCTTCATTAAAAAAAGTATTATAAAACCTAAAACCATATTGAAACCATTTTTCAATGAAAATATATTTGAAAAATATAAAAGAAGATTTGAAAACCATTAAAAATTATCAAAATAATTTTCCCTTGAAAATGGGATTAAAATATTTTATTAAAAATGTTTTGAATTTTTTTTTGAAAACATTGTTTTTGAAAATTATTGATTTCCATACGAATAGAGAGACTGTCAGATTTTACAATAAACATTATATTAAGTACCAAATTGTTGGAAACTAGTACTAATAGATGGATATATCTTGAATAAAAAAGGGTAATGAGAGTCAAGATAGTTCTTGAGAGATTGATCATAATATTTCGTCAATGAAAGCATAAACATAAACAATAATGAATAACGATTTGATTGTCTAAATAAACTATTATAACATGATAACATGGGATTATAATCTCTGTGTATGAAATTTAAATTAAATGAATCATAAAATATCCTAAGAATAAGAAATTTCATGATATAACATGTAAAATTAAATTATATACACCTCTAAATAACACATAGGTGCATAACAAAACATGAGTCTTAAAGAAGGCAAATTGAGATAAAACTATTTTAATGATTTGGTAACTTTTAAACATAATCCTCATAAAAGAAAGATCATAATATATATATATATATTAATGGTCGTAAATATATTTATAATGAACATATAATACAATTATTGGCAGTTTATAAACAACAAAAAAGTATAGAGTGTTGAACGTAACATCTATCTCATGTAAAGAAGAAATGAGAAGAAATCCCCTTACAGTGTGTATTGACTAGCATAATAATAGAAAAACCCACATGTAAATTAAATATAAATTCACAATAGATATTTTAAAAAACCATATTCTTATATCTAATAACATATATGGTTTTATAATGACTTTATACTACCCTCTTGTTTTAAATCCTATGTTAGGGTTTCCCTTCGTGTAATATTCCCTTTATTCTTCACATGTGTCTTTATTTGTTATATCGTTGGTATTTAGACATTATATAATGATTTCAATAATTTAATTACTGAAATAAATTTAATATATATAAATTTTATATTTATTACAAAATTATATTGAATATATTAGTATGGAACTGAAAACACTCTCTATGGAGATGTTGGGTCACACGTACACATGAATGATATTTTCATTTAATTGTTCTGTTAAATGAAAAAAAGTAAATGAAATATGTATATATATATATCATAATTAAATTATATTTCATATATCATATATGTCTTATAAATTCATTAAAACCATCCTTAATACAATCCATGTAGTGATTGAATGAATCATACCACTTTGAGTGGGAGATATTTTACCCTTCCTCAAACGAAATTATTGTATTAACACCAAATGGAATGTAAAAAGATATGAATCGAAAAAGTAATAAAAATAATAAATAAATAATAAAAATAATATATAACATATATAAATATAGTTTCCATCATAATTTATAACATGATAGGTTGAATGGAAAATTGCAAAATCATCGTTTAGTGAGTTGGTATTTCATTGTACACATAAACAAAATGTTTGTTACGCATTAGATTAAGTTGTCATTAAGTATTGTTTGAAACATTAACATAAAATAGTACTAGTATATTTTATATATTTTTGTTTTTATGCAACTATGTGTTAAATATATTGGAGGGCTGGATAAGTAAAATAAAAGAACGGACTTGAGATAATATGTTGCCTCTTAATCGAGAATCTCCTTTTGGTTTATGCCAAAAGGATTACATGGATTGGATTATGCTTAAGCTATGTATTCTAGGAAAAAGTTAAGGAATTTGGGAAGTATATTGGGTATTCAATGGTCTATGTTAAGATATTTTAGGGGTTTGAAGTAGGGGGAGAGGTGGTGTCCTTTTATTGGGAAGGGAAATGACTCAAATTGAATTTTTGAGAACATGTTTGGGGTACACATGTTATTACCTAAAATGTATTAAAAACCCATAATAAATCATTAAATTAAGTTTTATGGTCAAATAAATTATATTATATGGGTTTCTGAAAATTTTCTATGAAATTTGGGCACATAAGATTATGGTTTTCTTCCTAATTAAGCTTAATTTGACCTTAATCATTGTGATTAATTTTAATAACCTTTACAAATATTTTTGGACCGAACAAACATGGGATAATTAGAATATAAATATTATACTAAAAAATTTTGTTTTATTTTTATTTTTATATATTCAATTTATAGGAGTAGAAAATTTACAATTAATGCTATTCCCACAGATAGGACGAAATTATGGGGTTTTAAAGTAGAGAGACGTTAAAAAGATTATTAATTTTTTATATTCAATTTCAATGTGAAATTTATTCTAGTGATCTATATTTTATTATTCGATTTATAAAGGATATAATGTGACCTTAAGACAAATATATAATATGATTTACCATTAATAAAAAAATTAAACAAAATTGTGGTTTTTATTTAAAAAAAGGACTTTCACTATTCATAAAAAAATGGTGTTTCGTAGAGAAATACTTAAAATAAACCAGAAGATAATTTAAAAATTATAAATTAAAAAATTAATTTTTTATCAAATTTAATTTCTAAATGTTTCAAAAATTATTCTGATTAAATTTTATTTTAGGACATTAAAAAAAGTTTATTAGAGAAAATAGTATCATTAAACATAAAAGGACTATAAAAAATTATATCTTTCGTTATAAATAAGTTTTATTTATATAACAAAATTATAGAAATTGTTTTAATATTATTTATTAATATTCTAAATACTATTTTAATGGCTAGGTTATAACTATCTCATTTAAAAAATCATATCATTATAAAGATGTTTCATAGAAACTATGTGTTATGTGTATCATATGCCAATTCGATGTTCCTTATAATTTGTTCCATGTAGGTGTTGTGTGTAAGGTATGTCAAGTATTTTTTGCACGTAACATACACCAATTAAGTTATGTGTCAAAGAAATGTTTGAATTAATTCATTGCAAAAAACAATTGAAAACTTAATTTACTAAAAAATAGATAAAAATCTGGGGTGTTACACAATGATTGTATTCTAAAACTCAGGTCATATAGTCTAGATAAAAGTTTATGAAAAGATACTGATGAATTTGGAATATCCATTTAAAGTGGATAATAAGACATTAAGAATTCGTATTATGAAGGTCTAACATTATCACATGGTAATCTTAAATAGAGGAGATAATGAGGACATACCCACCAATATGAATTCAACATGTTTTGGGTGTCATTGGATATTAATATCTAGAAACATGTGTGTTGGTATTTATATATGATATTATTATTAATTAAGACGTTTCTTAATGAACTATTATTTATTGATAATAACATTGAGGACATATTATTTTGGAGAGTTATGGATTATTGGTTGTCTCACAAGTGATATCTAATTATTTAATCATTAGTAAAAGGATTTTTCTTTTTGGTTTTTTAGAAGATGATATATTAGAATATTTTATTATAATAGAAACGTTTTTTTAAGTCCATGGTAATTCTTGATTTTTGATGAGTTCGTTTCCGGTAGTGATGACTGATACATCAATATTGTAGGTTGATGTCATGTGTATGAAACAAAGTTAATGAGACACAAATAAATAGACATTATATTTCATATTGAGCCTTATTATGAGGTTGTTTTTTTATGACATTAATGTATTTATGTATGAGTGTCTTTACTTGTTTCTAGAAACTTATCATGGATTATTTGATAGCTTTCGTAATTCAAATATGAAAGGGTCCTAGATGGTCACACAATGGGTGTATCAATGATCCTTAGTAAAATTCTATTATAATTTCATATTTTAATAAAAATTATTCTCTAAGATAGAGAATAATACTAATTTAGGTAATGTTGATCACATAAAATCAAAAACCATTTAATAATATTTGGAAGATATTTGTGAGTTGGTTATTTAACCAATATTATTATCTAGTATGAAAATATTATATTTATTTACTTCTTTATTTATTCATAGGGTAATTATTTGTATAATTACATGAATAAAAGAATAATTAGTTATTCACAAGTAGGTGAATACATAATTCATTTTCATTAAATGAAAAATATAATTATATTTGCTTATAAATAAGCATATATACTTATTTTTTAGATAATGTTTATGGAGTACCGACTATTTATGTTATGGGCCCGAATTTAATAATATCAATATAGTTTAATTAAATGTTGATTTATTTATCTACGAAATAATATTTTAATATCTTCTAGTTAGTGGATGAAAAAACGAATATAATAATAATAATATTATTATTATTATTATTTATTGTTTTTATTTAATGTAACAACCCAATATTTTTGAAATTATTTTCCATAAATAATATATTTGATAGTGTGTTGTATACGTAACATTGTATTTAAATAAAAAATGTTATAATATTGTTAATATATGACCATTATACCATAATCATTAGCTTTTTGGGTATAAATAGGAAAAATATATTAGGAAAATTATGTTTAAATTTTTTCCATATTACAATGAATAATAAATCATATATTGATTAATAATTGGTTGGGAATAAAGATAATATCTTTTAAATGTGAAGTACTTTTTTATGAAACTATTTTTATGTGTTCAATGTATTTTGATATTAATAAATAATAATAATAACTATTGATGATATTTTTAATTAAATATGTATATTTTATAACCAATTTACCAAATTATCATTCATTCAATTATGTTTATTAGACATGTAATGAAAATAATGTCATGTTACCCTTCAAAAATGGTTTTCATTTCATTTTACAGACTAGTAATTTTAACTTTGTACTTTTTTTAAAATATATCAATTTCTTTAATCAATATTTATTTATATACGTAGGAAAAATGTAACTGCGAAAAGTTTTATCATCTAAAATTCCCTTCTTATAATTATTTTATAGTGTATAATCAAGTAAAATAACATTAAGAAGACAATATAAAACATTTCAAATGATGAATTAATGAAATAAAATTTATTTCTAGATGTTAAGAAACCTATATTGATGAAATATTAACATGAAAATTGTAATAGTAAAGTGGCTATAATGTATAGTAAACTAGAAAATTGGATTTTAACCTCCCTAATGAAATTATAAATAAAATGTATCAATTTTATAAGTGATAATATGATATAATTATACCTTGTATAAAAAAAGAAATTATTTATGAAATTATTAAATAAGTGTTGGTATTTTTGTATGTCATAAAATTTAATTACTATTTTATTTTGAATTTAATAATTTAAAAGACAATATATTTTCCTAAAATGTATTCATAAAATAATATTATTTATTTCTTGTGATTATTAGATAATTTTATGAGACCTTTGTTAATTTTTAAAATTATTATAAGATGAGTTATGAATTAAAAAACTATATTTTATGAGTAAATGTTTATTTTAATAAATAATGAATTATATCATAGTTAGATAAATATTTTTATAAAATGGAGTTTATTTTTTAATTTCACACGTCTAAAATTTTTACAGTTAATTTATGATATTTTTCATAAATACGTGAAATTTTTGTGAATAGTAAAATATGGTAATTTATGTTATATATACATTATAAGTTAAATATACAATTCATAAGTTCAGCACTGATATAATCACCATAATCTTAAACTATATATAAGTATTTTAATATTTTTTATTAAAATTTCAAAAATATTCATAGTCTTGAGCCAAAAAAATAAAGTAATTAATAAAATAACCAGAAAACCCCCTCTCCTCCACTATAAATACCACCCCTTACCACCTATTCTACTCACAACTCTCAAGAATTTAGAATTATCTAAATTCTAATGAAATCTCCTCTGAATATGGTCCCCCATAACCAGAAGTTTTTTTCTTAACATTTTTCCCAAACCAATCCCTTAAAGAGGTTCTCTAGAAGATGGAATGAAGAGGTAAGCCCCAATTCATTTTCCATTAAAAACTTTTCAAGTAAATTTATTTTATTTTTCTATCCTAACCTCCCATAATTAAAATGGTATGATAACTCCTATACCTAAAATATATTATAATTTTATTATGCTACTGTAATAAGTCTTCATCATTTCTCTTTTCTACTCCTTTTATAAATGAAATTAAAACATCATTTGTGATGTGTTAATTCATCACATTCAAGGATTATGAAATTTTCAATTTCTTTTACTATCTTTAATGATGGTAATGAAACTAATTTTATGTTTTAACCATTATATAATTTATTTCTTACATCCAATTTAATTTTTTTGGTAACATTTTTATATACATAATTGTAAATGGTAAAAAAAATAAGTTCGTTGTGGTTTCAAATATGATAAATAATTCTAAATGATTATCATTAACTTTTTTCTAATAACCAAATAAAAAATATGATAATTTAACATTAATTATTATTATTATTAATAACTTATAACGTAAATTCTATATTTCTATTTACATTTTAAAATAGCTTACATACTCTTATACAAGAAAACTCACAATGAAAACTAAGAAAACGAGCACCCCCGAATGATGAAATTGAACACTATAACCCATCAAAAACACCATCAATGAAAATTATAAAGTTATAATAAATAAAATAAATGTTAAAATGAATCTGGAATTGTTAATAAATTAATCAAATTTGATTATCCTAGACATTAAGATCATATTAAGAACACCACCAGACATACAGTTAGGGATTCTATCTGAACCTCAATTATTCCTTAGGGCGACTCTTCATCTTTTTCTTACCCAAATTAAATCATATTTTATTTTTATGTAATGAATGTAAATACTTTTATATATTTCAAAACCATGTATAAATATCTATTAATCCCTATTTTTGGGGGATACACATGTTTTTAAAAGGTTCCCACTCAATTATTCCTGATATAAAAGCCCCATTTTAAGGGAACTTTGTGAATTATTACACATTCTCTAGTGAACTCTATAATCTGTCTTAACCCACAATTAGGTTATAAAATAACTCATGTTTTTATAAAAAAAATCTTGGATCACATATGGTTTTATCTAAAACATTTTCCCCCCTTATTCTTTAAATTATCATTAATATTTTCGTTAAACCGCACTAAAATGATTCCATTTTAATGTTTCTTAAATACATCATCAATATTATAATTTTTATTCAAGAGACAATCACAAATTTTATTTATGAATTTCCATGTATGATTTAATTCCCTTATTTCATGTATACATTTATGTTATTCCCATTTATTATTATCTATGAAGTGATTATGATAGTAATTTCCTTCCATGAGAAACCCTTAATTTTATGTTGGATTACTTATAAATGATTTTTTATATGGAACATGTATTCAAGAACATGTTATAATGTATGAAACCATGTATCAATCCAATGCATTGGGAAATGTTTGGTCTCATGAGAATGCATGTTGGGACAAGGGGTGAACTAGATTCTTTTAGGTGACACTGTCTACCATGTTATATAGTCATGGAAGTTAGCCTCGACTCATGTTAATGACATTTTATATGTTGTTTAGACATTCCTATAATTACAAGATTATATGTTTCTATGTTATACATCTTTCTTCTCCATATTTTATACATTTCTAGGCCTTTTTTTCATCATGTTACACATTCTATATCACATGATATGATTCATTCTTATGTTAATTCCATTACTAAATTTTTAGCTCATTCCATTTTTCATGTTAACCCTAGGTTATTATATAGACACGAACTATATTTTTTATTATATAATGAAACTTTTATTGGGTGAGTGTGAATACTACAAGGTTATCCTATGAGGATGTAAGTGCTCAAAGATTATTAGAGATCATATTATATGATAAATAAAGAAATAATTTATTTTAGTAAGACGTTTTTTGTTTTATGTACCTATTATTATAAAGAAACAAGACTTTAGGATCCATGTATTTTAATTTAATAGTTTCCAAAGTTTGAAATCATGTAATAAATTGTGAAAATTGATTGGTATAATATAGTTGCTGTTAGTTAATGGTCTAGTTATTTTTTGAGATTATTAATTGATCTCTTTAGTAAGGACCATATGGAATAGACTAAGTATATAAAACCATCTCTAAATATGTGTTATAGTAGAATAGGAGGATTATCATGAAAATAAATCCCTTTCTGGATAATAATAGAAGACGTGGTTTTGGAACAGATATACCTCGGTGTAACAACATTGACAGGGTGATTAGGGCCTGACTCAAGGTATCCAGGTACACTACAACGAGCCATACGACACACTATGTTTAGCACTCCTAGGTTATATGCTTTGATAAATTCATAAGGTTATAACAAATGATTATTATGGGAAAACAATCTATAAGAATATATGTTATGAAATAATCTTTGGATAACCATGAATGAAACCTAAGAATCGCATTTAAGGATTTCCTTTTCCATTAAAATTTTATTCTTTTTTCGTTAAAGTATCTATATATTTTCTTATTAGCTATGTATTCAATCCCCCTAATTGCATGTTATTTTTTCATTGTTAATGGTGGGATATAGAAGAGTATATTTCAATAATAAATATTATAGTCAATGTTAGAATTTAGCTAATGATATCCTAGAGATGATGGGAATAGGAATTAAAAACAACATTAAATTACTTTCTTAGCTAGCCCAAGTTATGAATAATAACTATTAATTGGTGGAACTCCCTACTTCTCATAAGAATGATAAGTTTTCCATCAAATCCCTCATGTGGTAAAGGCATCCCATGTTTTGTGGAACTTTTGATCCCCTCATCACAATGTAGTAGAATAACTCCATTGAATATATATTCTCTTCCCTCGAGTGGTCAGAAAAAGATACAGTTGTGCTAGAAGTTTAATTTTTTTGACGAGGAAGATTATTCTTGGGGGACAGTAAACAAAAACTAGTATTCAATGGCGGAAATTCATTCTGTAGAATGGGAATATTTCAAGAAAATATTATTCAATTTTTATTTTCCCTAATCCCACCATATCAATATGGAAATGGAATTATACAGGTTGATGTAGAATGAATATGAGTTTATTGGGGTATACGTAGAAAACATTGAAAGGCTTTTAATATACCCATCCGAAATTTTCATGAGCATCTAAAGAAAGGGTGATGGCTTCTTTAGAGGACTAAATTTGAGTCTATGAAAGGAATAATAAATTCAAGAATTCCAATGCTATGAGGAGATTTTTCATTGTTCCCATAAGGTTGAAATGGTGGCCAGAGACCCTCAATGGTCCCATGGGCCCAATGATAGAAATAATAAATGGAGTTTAATATGTGAGATAAATTCTAGGATGGAAAGAAGTCCCAAATTCACACGTGTCAAAATTTTGGGAGGAAGCATCATTGAAACTTCTTAAATGGAAGGATGAAATTCGTCAACTATGGATGATAATAACATATGGATATTTACTACTAAATGTATATAAATAATATCACAAATTAGGAGTAAGAAAGGAAGGTTTAGATCAATGCTTATCCTATTTTTCAGTTTTTCAACTACAAAAAACAGGGCCATTTTTCACACCAATTCCCTAATCCGTGTTTTTTTAGAGGCCATCAACAACAACTTCCAAGGAAACAAGGAAAGAAATATGATATCACAACTACTGAGGTGGATCTAGAAAATGATGTGGTGAAATGTATTCTAGTTATTCATTTATGAATAGATAAACTACTACTTGATAGTAGTTCTTCACATTATTTCATATCTTTTAAGTTTAGTATAACTATTCAAATACTACCACAAAATTTAGAGGTTTAGTTATCTGTGAGTATAAAAAATGGGGTAATTATTGCATCGAATGATTATTACTCAACCCTAGTAATTAATTTTGTATTGAATCTTCTATAAAGTCATGTGATACTCCCTTTTGTAGAGTTTCATGAAATTTGGTCATGGGAATTCTATCCTTATAAAAACCAAACATAAATTATCACAAATGTATATCACTCATCAAACCTCTGAAAATCCTCCAATTTATTAAAAATTTATGGAAGAAGATGAATCATATTTTATTTCATCATATCATGTGTGGATATTGATTCATTAAATGAAACCATATCTTCCACAAATGATTAATAAAATGGAGAGAATCATGCTCGAAGACATGTCCATCATGAGGGATTACACTGATGTTTTTCATGAGGAGTTTCCTGACATTTCTCTTGATCAATAAATTTATTTCTAAATTTAAATTATTCCTTGATATCTACCTATATCAAAGCCACCTTAATAAATGGATACTATTGGGCTTCAAGAGATGAAGAAGTAGTTACAAGAGAATATGGAAAACAGTTTTCTATGCCAAAGTGTTTCATCGCGGGGTGCACCAGTCTTATACATTAATTAGAAGGATGTATCAATGAACCATTTCATTGATTATATTAATATCAATATTTTTTTTTTGAAAATAATAAGTATCATTCTCCTATGATATTTGAACATTTCGATCAGCTACGTAGGGCTAGTTATTTCTCTAAGGTGGGCCATCACTTGTGATATCACCATTTACTTGTGAGGAAGGTTGATATTTATAATATTGACTTTTGAATAAGGTATGAACACTATAATTTCATTGTGATGACCATAAAACTCACTTATTATCCAAAAAAATTTATGTATTTAATAAATAAATTATTTGGATGTTACCTAGACAAATTTTTGGAAGTCATTATTGATGATATTCTGATACACTCTAATAAAAAGGAGGTACATGAGCAGTACCAAAATACTATGATAAAGGAAATGCAAAGGGTATTTTTGTTGAAATCTAGTAAATGTGTGCTCTGGATAGTGGAAGTATCAAACACGGGAAATTTTATCTCTAACGGAGGGATATCATTGGAAACATCTATGGAAAAGTCAATTAAAGTGTGGCCATGACCAACTTCTTTATTGGAGATCCAGAGTTTCCCTAGTGTAATTGGGTATTACTGGTGATTTTTGAAGAACATTTCACAGTTTTCAAACCCAATAACCAAGATGACTTGTTATGGAGGAATGTTTTTTTTGTAATAGTGAATGTGATATCTGATTCAAAGATATAAAAAAGATGATTATCACTAAACTATTGCACAAACTTCTAAAAAGTAGGGATCTATTTATGGTTTACAACATTTTGTAAAGAAAATTCACACGAAATATACTGATGAAAAATGATAATGTGATAGTATAAACATCATTGAAGTTTAAAACCTATGAGAAATACTATTCTATGCATGATCTGGAGTTAGCAGATGTAATCTTCATGATGAAAGTCTAGTGTCATTAACTCAATAAAAATTAATGTGAGATATATACTGATTTGATAATTCTCAAATACATATTCACATAAAAGAATAGTAATATGATACAATGAAATTTAATTAGAACTCATGAAGGATTATGATTTAATAGTACATTATAATCCTGGTAATGAAAATTAGGTGGTGGATACCTTAAGTAGAAAGGATCTTGAATCATTTTCAATGATATGAATTGATAAGGAAACAATATTATTTGTTTTTCAAAGGATTGACTTGGGAATAATTAATGAATGAATTAAATAAATCCTTTCCCAAATTATTGTTCATCCTTGCCCTCTTGAGAAAAAAAAAATGCTCAATGAACTGATATGGTAATTTAGAAAAATATTGAAGCTATCAGAATTGGAAAATCCTTAGATTTATATATGGATGAGGAACGAGTCATGATTATTTGGTCCCGATTATATGTACCATGTGATATAGATATAAATAATGAGTTCTTGAATGATTCACATATATCAACATTTTCTATTCAACTAGGGAGCACACATATATATTGAGATCTCTGAGATAAATTTTGGTGGGACAATATGAAAAATGAGATCACTGAATATACCTCAAAGTTCACTGTAGGTCAAAAAGTTTCGGATACAAGAGAATAGTATATAAGGAAAATCAAATTACTACCCATACCAACATATAAGTGGTATAGAATTATCATTGACTTTGTCACTGGATTTACAAAGACTTCGATAGGAAACAATGTGATATAGGTTATTAGGGATCATCTTAAAAAGACACCAGACTTTATTTCAATTCGAGAGGACCTCTCATTGGATCAAAATCCATATAGATATATTAGAGAAGTCGTAATATTTAATGGAGTACCACTATTTATTGTATCTAATCGATATATAATATTCACCTCTTAGTTATATAAAATTTTCAAACTTACTCTAAACACTATGCTCAATATTTGTATGGAATATCATTTTGAAACCAATATACATTCTATGTGAACTATTCATACACTAGAATACATGCAATGAGTGTATTCTATGGACCTCAAAGGAAGATGGGGCCAATATCTTCCCTTGGTATAATTCTCATCTAATAATAGTTCCCATTTAAGTATCCAAATGGATCCAAATGAATACCATTATTGGAGAAGTTGTAGACCACCGGTGTACGGGATGATTTCAGTGAATTTTGTTATTACAAAGAACATGAACAATGTAATGGGTATCATGTGTTCTCTTTTTTTTCAAGAAAATTATTGAAGAAAGTAGGAAATGATATCACTTTACTTTGTTTTTGGTGAGGATTCTTTTCAAAAGAATCTGTTCAAAAAATATCACAAGAATTAGATACTTATTTTAACAAGAATCATATCTATGTTTTTAAAATAATCATATACATATTTTTTCTAGAATCAAACATGTAGTTTCAAAATAACCATACTCACAATGCATGTCCATTTTAATTATAACAACCTATTTTTAAATAAATTGTTTTGATTAGACATGTGTTGGGTCTGGAATTAGAAAAGATCATTATAATGAATTGAATATCATTGGATTCACAATAGAATATATATTATTAAAGTGGATGATTTTAATCATAGTCTTATGGATATGATTGAAATAATTGTGATTGTTATTTTCTAATTTTTATTTCATATAGATCAGGAGATTAATGGAAAAATTTTGATGCATGATTAATGAATCAAAGAAAGATTTAAAGAGATGTTGTCATTCAGAAAAGGATCATATCCATATTTATTATATTCATGTGGCAGAGATAGAAGTGAAAACTTTTTATAAACAATCGTATCTAGTTGAATGAAGAGATTGATTTAATAAGGTGGTGGTACCAATTTGTATGATGGGGCCGATGAAGAGTGGTGCTGATGAAGAGTGGTACTAATAAAAGATTTTTTTTATTTTAAAAGGTGGTGCTATTTTAAAACATGGTGATTATGCTATTTTAAAATATGGTTATGATTGAAAAGTGTTGCGGATTGAAAAGATTTTCCAAATGAAAAGGTGGTTTCTGTTTGAAAAGTGGTTTTGACTGAAAAGATAGTACATATTGAAGTTGTGGTTCTGATTGAAGAAGAGATTTCGATAGAAGAGTAAGAGACGATGTGGATTGTTCTATAGAATCATCAAACTATGAATGATAATATCTATAATAATCATACCCTAAATGATTGTGTCTAAAATGATCGTACCCTAAAGGATTGTATCTAGAATTACTATACAGAGGATGATAATATCTAGATCAATTATATTAAAAAAATATATCATACTATGGTTGAGAAGAAAAGAAAGAAGATTGACTGAATGAAAAGTTATAATTCCTTCCAATCCAAGTCATATATTGTTAAGATGGTCCTAAAATTAATTCAAAGTCATGAAATAAGACATTATTCAAGAAGAGGTTTTTGAATGATGTGATGATTTCAAGAGAGTCATGAGATGAAGTGATGATTTTGATCAACAATGTATTCAACCTATTTAAAAGGGTTGAGTTACTTTGTTTGGATGAGTTTTGTAATGAAAATATATTGATGAATGATTTGTCAAGGGGGGATTAACATTCAAATACATGATTTTAATTCAAATCAATTATGAGAATTGTATTCAGTAATTGAATTGAGACAATCAAACTCATATTATTGAACTCATATATTGGTCAACAATTTTAATAGTGATGACATTTGAAATGGGAGTCTAAATAATAAGAGGTGAAGATTATAGAAGTATTAAGAAGAATCAAGAAGTCTTGACAGATCCAATATTTTTTCCATGATTTTTGGGTAAATTGGATTTTGGGTGAGTTTAGGTAAGTGAGAAAGTGTTTTGTGTTGCCACATAAACCTGTTTTGGGTCACATATAAAAGGATGAAAAAACATTGTACTTGACTAATGACTGCTTGTAATATTATCTATAGTAGAGAGATAAGCTCCATGTTTTTAGTGAGATGAAGTTATACTGTTTTTTATTGAATTCATTTATATGGGGAATAAGAAAAGGTTTTAACATAGTATTTATCAGATCATCATATTCAGGATTCATCATACTCAGTTTATCATCGTATTCAGATTATCTATTTTATTCGGCAGATTTTGGTATCGGGAGGAATTAATTAGAATGGGTTTTTCCATATAGGGTACGTATTTATTATAGATATACTTACTATGGAAGTATTGTACTGAGTTTCAACACAATATGGGAATGATGCGGTGATGATTCATTTCTATTTTATTCTATCAGGAAAATTGGATTTGAATAATTGTATTGGAAGAATAGTATTTGTAGAATCAGACCAAGGAAAATCCAACTAAGTTTTTCATAACTAAGTCCATGCGGTTCTTACAATTATTATGGGTAAGGAATTGATGAATTTTATTTCAATTTAATACATTTTTTGAATAGAAAATAAGTACATGTAACATGATTTGTTACAAAAAAAATTGTATTCCTCAATTATTCTAAGAGGGTGCACACACACTACTAGGATTTTTTCCTATGCTACCCGAGTGTAAGGGTATATCCTACTCATTGTACACCATGTATTTATTACTAGTCTATTTTATGGTATATGATCATTTCCAAACCATAACATAGACATATTAATTCTTATTTAATAGATAACCCTTTATATATCAATGTTCTTATGGATGTGTGTCTTATTTTTTTTGCATGGAACTCAATATTTTATAGGAGGTGAAGGTTTTCTTAATAAAAAAAACTAAAAGAAAAAGTGTATCATTGATTCACCCCTCCCCCTCTTAGTGATACAATATTGTAACTGTGAACTTACAAGTTGTATCAGTGTAAGGTTGCCTTTGCTATTATTTGATGATGGGGTATTTCAACTGTGTGAATGGTAAAGGTATTCTAGTCTTTTATGGGAACAATTATAATATCTCTTTGGATAGAAAGATATCATTTCTTTTTCCTATCAGTTATGTTTTTTTGGAAGCCAAAAAATTTGGGTTTCATTTGTTGATGGTAAATCTCCTCTTACACCTATTAATAAGTTGAATCATGATAATGATGGAAGAGTAAAAATATTATATTGTCATCTATTTTGGAAAATGATTTCTAGATAGTGAATGTTTTTCTACATCCAATGGTATATGAGAAAAATTTGAAAACATATATGAAGCAATAAAAAATTCAATAAGTAAACCATCCAAAATAGAGATTGAAATTTTATTTCTTAAGGATGGTGAGCATTAATCTATTGGGAATTTATTTACCAGTGAGAATTAAATTGTGAGTACTATCATATGAATTGGTGCAAATCTAGATGACCCAATAGTTGTTAAAATGTTTTTTAAAATCCTACCTGACAATTTTAATGTAAAATTTCCTTCATTATAAGATAGAGATCCCAATACACTATCTCATTATGATTTTTCGAGAACTCTTATCACTTATGAAATTAGAAGAGGGAATTCTATGAGAATCAAAATAAATATCTATAGAGAAATGAGTTTTAAGGCTATAAGGAAAGAATAGTCAAAGAAGACTCTTATTGATGAATAAGAAGATGGTTAATATGAACTTGAAAATGAGGTATGTAAAGACCTCAATGATATCTTATCATTGTTATCAAAAAAATGTAAAAAGAGGTACATGAAAATATAAAGGGAAACATCCCTTAAAATGTTTTTGAATGTGGAGATGTTGGTCTATTTTTGGCTAACTATCATTGGAGAAAGAATGTAGAGGATAGTGATGAATAAGAAGTAAATCCATGAGGATCCTGAAAAAACATGATGATAAAGGAAAATTTAATTCCACAGGGAAGGAAAAAAAATATTCAAATCCAACATAAGAGGTTTTATATCAAATGATAAATAAGGTGAAATAAGTGATGATAAAACCCAAAAGTCAATTGAGTATGGTATTGAAAAAACATTTTTTGAAACATTTAATAATGAATATTAAAAAAATAGCAGTTCTAAAGAATAAGAAACCAAATGTGAAATCCATTTGAAAGAAGAGTTGAAATAATTTTGGAGAATGATCAGATGACATAAAAAGAAAAATAAAAAGTTTGGAGACGAATAATTAAGTAACAGTGAGTTTCTTTTTGAGGAGAGATAAATTTTTGTGAAAGAGATTAATTATTTGACGAAAAAATCACGAAGTAGAAATGAATCGTATGGAGAATTTAGAGGTTATGCGAAAGGGAAAATATGTAGATTTTGAACCTATCCAATAAAAAACTAAAAAGTTGAATTGAGAAACACAAGTTTCCAAAAATCTATCACAAAGGTTGGTCAATGTTTTCAAAATGATCAAGCAGAGAAGGATTAAAAAAATTTACCTTCAAAGTGTGAAAATAATGATGGAATTGTTTTAAAAAGAATAAATATTGGAATGTCATGTATGTAGCCCAAAAAAATGATGTGAATTTTAAAAATTCTAAAAAAATTGAATCTAAAAATGTATTGAATCAATCTGGATCCAAAAAATATGAAAAGAAATAGAATTTTATTGATATCAATAATTTTAGTGGCTCAGAAATGGGAGATAATAAATTATATGAGAAACATATTCTCAATTATAATTAATGTGGATGATTTAGAGGAAAATATTCATTCTTTTTCTATTAATGGTACTTTAGATGATTCAGACACACAACATGTATGTCGTGGTACTTCTAGAATCATTAATACTATCCCATAGGCTATGAAAGGAAATTATTGAGGGGTAATCAATCTCCACAAATAAAGATGTCTGAGAAGTTTTTTTTTGAATTTATCTAATTAATGAAGTAATAATCGAAAAGAGGTTTCAAACCCTAGAAACTATTTGGGAAAGTTGTAAAAAACATGTAAAACATGAAAAAGGTTTCTTTGTTTTATTACTAGTTGAGAAAAATATTCTGAATTCTCAGAATATGAAATTAAATAATGAAAAGAAAGTAGAATAATATATTGCTATTGAGAATGTATTAAAATCCCGAAAATGGGAGTGAACATAGATAAAATAGTGGTTGTTCCTCTCTCATTATAAGAGACTTGATATAATTGAATAATGTGGATGATTTTAAATAATTTACAGTGAAATTTGGAAATGATGAATCCTTTAAAATTAAAGGTGCTGGATCATCCATCATTGGAAAAGAAAACACAAAATCCAAGAAAACATTGGCTGTTGATGTGATGAAACATAATTTTTTTATTTCACACTTATGTGATGATGGTAACAAAGTTATCTTCATGAAATATGGGTTTTTTTAAATTGAAAAATATGGGATTATTGTTAGAGGATTCCATCTTAAAAAAGGGAATTTGTTTTAGATTGGTGAAATAAAATATTCTTTTTACATGTGTATAGTGAAAGAAAATGAATTGTGGAATAAAAGTCAAGGAAACATGTTACAAATAAACATTATAATGTTATTCCAAGAAGAAAGTTTTCGAGACATTCTTTATTTTCTAAGAAGAAGATATGGGTGTATCATAATCTTTCATAATGGAAACATTACCAATGATATTCCTTAGAAAGATGATATTTTTTCAATAAAACACCTAGAGTTGGTACATTCGGATATATTTGGGCCAATGTTTATACAATCAACAAATATAGATCAGTAAATTATTACATTCATTTATGTTTTAACTCGCATTACTTGTGTCATGTATATAAAACATTAATTAGATGATTTAAAATTGTTTAAATGTTTCATATGATATGCAGAAAAAAATGTGAGTATATACTAATGAAGTTTATAATATAAAACGGTGGTGAGTATAAGAGTGATGAGTTTTAAGGATATATTATGAATAATGGAAGTAATTATGAGTATAGTTTCCCATATACTCCCAAAAAATGGGGTTCCTTAATTAAAGAACATAAGTTTTTCGGAAATGGAAAGAACCATGTTACTTGAACTTGGTCTTTCTCATTACATTTGGAGGAAATCCATGAATACTAATTTTTATATTTATAACCATTTTTTCTATGGGCCTCGATCATGTATTAATCCATATGAATTATTTTATGAGAAAACTCCATGTTTGAAACCCTTGAGGGTTTCTGGTAGTCGATGCATTATAAAGAAGAAAGGTGAAAACTATAGAAGGATTGAGAAGAACATTGAAGATGAAATATTTTATAGCTATGATTTGGAAAAAAGTGGGTATAAATTCATAAACAATGAAACAAATAGAATTTTTGATTTAATTTATCTGAATTTAGTTACGAAGTATGAGAAATATAAATATGTTTAAGAAAACAAGGAAGCTACGAAGGATTAAAAATACAATTCTAATAAAGATAATGAAATTTGTATTCCCAATCAAAAAGAAGAATCATACTAAGCTATTTAATGTTATAAATATGATTCTTGAAAAACTTATCACATGCTGAAGAAGTAAGTGGACGCTCAGAATATAATTGGTGATAAACATCGTAATGTTTAAACACTGAGAAATGAATACAATTACCCATACATCTCTATATTAAAACTTATAGATGAATTATGTGAAAGAATCCATTGAGAATCCAGAATGGGTTCATTTTAGGAATGAAAAATTGGATAAGGTTGAAAAGAGTAATACATGGAAACTCGTCCCCAAGACTAAAAACATAAACCTTATTGGAACAAAATGGGTTTTTTTTTGAATAATCTAAATATAGAAGGTGATGTTATAATAAATATGGAAATATTGATTGGAAAACTATATTCACACATTGAATGAATTTATTTCTATGAAACCATTTCTCCAGTGGCCATATTGGAAACAATTAGAATCATTCTTCTTATGGATACACAATGAGGCTATATGATCATTCAAAAGGATGTTAAATCACCATTCATGAATGTTGACCTTGAAGAGGAGGATTATATTGACAAACCGTGTGGATTTGTTATAGGGAATGATTGTAATTATATGTAATGATTGAAGAAAGCTTTGTATTTGATAAAACTAGCTTGGAGGAAATGGTATTCCAAATATGACACATTCTTAAGAAAGATGAATTTCAATAAAAGAATAGTGGATAGAAAATTATATATTAGCGAAGGTTAAGAGTATTACCTCATTATGACTGTTTATTATGATAATATTTTCATTTATGGGAATGATTAATGAAGCTTGTAAAGATTTTTTGAAGAGATGAAGAAGATATTTGATATGTCCATGCTAGGGGAAATGAAATAGTTTCTGGGGATTCAAATCTTACTAAGTAATGAATAAATTTTTCTCTCCGAATAAATGTATGATAATGAAATTCTCAAGAGGTTCAGAATAGAAAACTAAAAACATGGTTCTACACCTATTTTAGTGGGAAAAAAATTGAATTAAAATAGTTAAGTAAAAGAAGTGGATCAAAAAGTGTATCAGAAGATGATCGAAATTATATTGTATTTGACTTCCTCAAGACCTGAAATTGATTATGATGTTACCTTATGTAAAATATATCAATGTTCTCTAAAATAATAACATATAATTACTGGAAAAATAATTCTCAGACACATCAAAGGCACAATAGAATTTAGAATCACATATTGTAGCATAATTAGTATTGATTTGTTTGGGTATTCTAATGCAGATTGGAAAAAATGTTGATGATAGAAGATCCACATCTTGTGAAGTATCCGTTTGGGAAATATTTATGTTAGCTTGTATTAAATAAATTGGAATTTAGTAACTCTCAATATGGATAATGATGAGTATGTTTCGGCGACTCAATCTGCTACTCAACTCAAGTGGACGAAAACATAATTGGAATATTTGATTATTGATGTAAAGATAAACTTTCTACTGGGTTGTGACAATAAAATCACACTAAATCTCACAAGAAACCTAGTTCACCATTCTCATTAAATACATATTTATATCAAATATTATTTCATTAAATATCATGCGTAGAATAATGAATTAAAGGTGGAATATGCTTCAACATTAGAACAAGTTTCTGATATATTGACAAAAACTTCAACGAGGGAATCATTTTATAAAATAATGTTGAACATGGGTGTCCAAACTATATATAATCAAGGAATAGGTATGTGTTTTCCCCTCTCTCTTTTTCCCTTTAGATTTTATTTACAATGGGTATGTGTATTTTTTCATAAATCTATTGGATAAAAGAGAATGTTCTGGATAATCTAATAATTCAGAATTGTTTTGTGAGTAAACTACTTTAACTATGTGTTGGAGTGGTTTTTGGAAAGATTTTTTTTGTATTCTAGGGATGTTTAATAAGAGATTAGAATGTAAAGGGAAAATCGTTTTCATAATCACTACTTTTGGATATCATGGATTTTTTTAAATGATTCTTGTTTCCTATTATGAGTTAGCCCACATAGTCATTGAATTGTTGATATTTAATCCATTTCTTAAGGATAAGAAGATCATTGATTTATGGAAACCTGGTTGAAAACAAAATCCAAAGGGGGATATTGTTTTGACAAAGGTAATGATGAAGGTGATGGGTATTGTGTGTTGTCATTTTTATTAAGAATGTTTTATATAAAGGAGGAGATGATATACCTCACATTGTTTATATTAAAGGATATTTTAAAAATAATTGGATCATTGTTTTAAAAATAATAGTATACTTGTTTTTGAAATAATCAGATCCCTGTTTTCAAAAGATATGGATCCATATTTTTTAATAATAAGAGTCATGGTTTCAAATAAATCGTACTTAGAGTCAAATTCCTTTGTAATAAGAATAACCTATATAGAAATAAATCGTTTTGATTTTAGATGGATCAGTTCTGGAATGGGAAAATATTTTAATGATAAATTAAATATCATTATATTTACACTGGAACAGATATGAATGAAGTTGTTTTTTTGAATCATAGTCTCTATGGCAATGATTTAATTAATTGAAATGATGATTTTCTGATTTGTATTTAATATAAACCATTAGTTTAATAGAGAAAATATGATGAAAAATCAATGCATGAAAAGGAGATTGAAAGAGATGATCCTGATTATAAAATGATCATATCTAGATTTATCATATCCGAGTGGCAGAGTGAAATATTTGATACTAATTGGTTTCTAAAACAATCATATCCAGTTGAAAGAAGATATTTATAGAATAAGGTGATGGTACTGACTGGTAAGATATTTTCAATTAAGAGTGGTGCTGATAATATATTATGTTGTTATATAAATATTAGTTATTTTAAAACTGGGTTTTGTTTTAAAACAAGTTATTTTTTAAAAGGTTCTATTGATTGAAATGTCATGCTGATTGAAAATTGGTTCCAATTGAAATGTTCTTTCCATTTGAATAGTGGTGTCGATTGGAAAGGTTTTACTGATTAAAAAGGTGGTTATAATTGAAGAAGTGGTGACAATTGAAGAGTAATAGATGGTCTTGATTTTTTTTTCTGGAGTGATTGTACCCAAAATTATTGTACCATGATAATATCATATTCTTGAAAATCAAATCTAGGAAAATCATACTTTGAATAATCATATCTAGCATTATTGTACCTTGAATGGACTTATCTAGAATGATGGTTCCCTAAATAATCATATCAAGAATGACCATACCCAAGATGATCACATCCTAACCAATTGTATTTAGAAAATATCATACTCAAGTTGGGAATGAAATAAAGATGCCATAATTATTACAATGTTATGATTCTTCCCAATCCAATTCAGATGATGTAAATTCTAGTACTCAAAGGAATTCATTATCATGAAAGAAGTCAAGATTCATGGAAATGTTTCTAAATTAATTTTTGTTATCATTTGAGTCAAGATAAGAAGTGAAGTGGATGATAATAAATTTAGTCAACCATTTTAAAAGGGTTGAATTAGATTTTTTATATTACTTGTGGGAAGAAAAGAGATTGCTAAATTATTTTTTGAGGGGGGAATAACATTAAAAAAAATGATTTTGATTCAAATAAATTCAAAGAATTATTTTTTGCAATAAAAGTGAGATAATTGGATTTAGATGATCAAACCCTTGTAATGATCAAAATTTGTAATCATACTATCATTTGAAATTAGAGTATGAAGAATAATTGATGATGATTTATAATTTTTGAGAATAATCCAGAAAATTTGACAATGTCAAATTAAATTCCGTGATTTTCAAGGGAAAATTCATTTTGGAGGAATTTAGGTCAATGATATATTGTTTTTGGATTCCCAGCTAAACCTATTTTGGGCCACCTATAATATTTGGAAAGTACATTGCACTTGACTAAAGATAACTGGTATTGTTTACTAGAGTAGATAAAGAAAAATTGAGTTATCTATGAGATAAATTGATTCCCTTTTGTTTTGTATTGAATAAATTTCGTTGGGGAAGAAGAAAATATCAGAACATTGAATTTCTTTAGTCATCATATTCATGATCCATCATACTCAGAAGATCATCGTATTCTGTTTGGAAATTATATTCGGCTACTTTTGGTCTTGGGATAATTTAATCAGAATGGGGTTCTCCTTACTGGGTATTTCTGTATTGAATATTTCTCAAATAAGGACGTATTGAACTATTTTTATCATACTTAGGTATTGAAGTGGTGTATGTTTATTTTTATTTTATTCTTTTGGGAAAATAGTATTTGAATAATGGTATTGAATGAACTGTATATGCGGAATAAGACACAAGAAATTGAACTCGGTGTTTTATAACTAAATCCATTTGGTTATTACATTTATTCTATGTAAGGAATTGAATAATTTTATTTCAATTTAAAAAATTTGTTTAATTTAAAATAAGAATAGGTAACATGCATTCATAGAAAACAATAGTAATTCTCTATGGTGATAAGAGGGGGTCATACACTAGTGGTATTGTTTTCCAGTGCTACATGAGTGTAAGAGTATATTTAACTTAGTGTAATCCAATGTTTGTTTTGTAATGAATTGTTTGATATTTAATTTTTTTCCAAAACATTCCATGGACATATCTATTCTACTTTAATAGTGAAGTTGTAAATACTTGTGTTCCTATGGATGGGTGTTTGATTTGTTCTTGGTATGGAATAGAATATTTTATAGGAGGAGAAGTTTCTCTCAATTGAAAAGAAATATAAAAGAAAAACTGTATAACTGATTCACCCCTCCCACTATAACAGATATAATACACTTTTTGGTAACATACAAATGTGATCTATTAGGTCCTCAAATAGTGAACGAAATTGTGGAAAATTAGAAAAACATTATGTAGAACATCAAGGTAGCCCAATGTAGAAAAAATAATAATTCATAAAATCATTGACAAGACCTTGAGAGTAAGGTATGATAAATTGTATTCATAACAATATCTCAGTGGAATATGGTCATAAAATATGGGAATAAAGGAATGTTTTCCCCTGGTATATCATCCACTTTGAGATTCTTGATCGGGTCAGAGCTAGTGCCTGTCGAATAGAACTCCCGTTTTCCATTTCCAACTAAATGATGTATTCCATGTATCTGTCTCAAGGAATTACGTACTAGATCCCTCACATGTACTCAACTAAGAGGTTGTACAATTAGAGAATGATCCCTCTTATAAGGAGAAACCAGTGAAGATATTGAATCATAGGGATAATGTTCGACACGATATTATAAATCACCTGATTAATATACTATAGAGGATCCATAAGTACGAAGTGGAATCCTTAGAAATAAAAGAAGTTATGGCGGAGAATTACCCACACTTGTTTTCAACATAGAATGAAAAATATGAAATTTCCAAGGTGAAATATCAAAAGGGGGAATAATGTAATGACCCTAAGTTTTATCAATGGTAATTACCCTATTATAATTATGTAATAAATTATAGTCACATAAAATCACATTAAGAATACAATACAAGATTTTTAAATTCTGAATGAATGAATTAAATTTATTTATTGAATTTAAGGAACTTATACTGATGAAATAGTAACATGACCATTAGAATAGAAATGTGACTCTTATGAATTGTAATCAATAAAATTGAATAATAAACTCACTAATGATAATATGAATAAAATTTTCCATCTTATAAGCAAAAAATATGATATAATTATATCATTGTATAAGAATGTAAATATTTTTAAAACAATTAATTAAGTGTAAGTATTTTTTTAATTCTCAGATATTTAGTTATAATTTTGTGAATAATTTAATAATTAAAATGGAATTTTATTTACATAAAAATTTATTCATAAAGTAATTTATTTCTTTGTTATTATTATTAGATAATTTTATGATAACTTTATTAATTTGTCAAATGTTATAAAATCAGTTATAAATATAAAATAAGGATTTTTCGAGTGAATGATGATTTTAATTAGAATTAAATTTTCTCATATTTAGATAATTAATATCATAAATTGGAGTTCACTTTTGAAATATACACATCTAAAAATGGTTTGGGTGAGTTTTTGAGATTTTTCGGAAATATTTGATATTTAAGTGAATAGTAATATATGGTAATTTATGTTACATATATATTATAAGTGAAATAAAATATTCCTTGAGTCATCAATGATTTTAGAAACATAATATCCCACATATATTAATTAATTTAATATTTTTTATGATTATTATCAAACTAAAGATATTCATGATCCAAATTAATAATGTAATTATTAAAATAATGAGAAAATACCCCTCTCCTTGACTATAAATTCCATGCCTCACCACATATTCTCCTCAAATCTATCAAGATTTGATCCACTTAAATAATATACTAAAATATTCTCCCAATCCCCTCCACCTAGTCCAAGAGATTTTAGCCCTAACAAAATACCAAAATCAATCCCTTAAAGAGGTTCTTAAGAAGAAGTAATCAAGAGGCACACCCCGTTCCTTTTTTTAATTTTTTTTCATGTTCCTTTGTTTTCTTTTAATATCCTCAACTCATATCATCCTAATGGTATTAAAACTCTATTATCATACATATAATGTAATGTTATTATTTTAATATAATAATTCTTCATCATCCATCTTTTCCCTTCCTTTTATAATAATAATGAAAATATCATTCATGGTGTATTAATCCAACACATTCAAGGATGATGAAGATTTCACATTCTGTTATGATAATAAATTATTCCAATGAAACAATTTTTATAGTTGAACCATATTATAATATATTTTATAATACAATTTAATTTTTTAGAAACCTTTTATATACAAATACTAAATGATAAAACAAAACGAGTTCGTTGTGTTAAAAAAATGAAAACATAACATAAATGATTACAATTAACTTGTTTCTTATAACAACAAGATTTATATGATAATTTAATGGTATGTATGTTCATTAATAACTGATAATTTTAATTCTCAATTTCTATTTCCGTTTTACATGAACTTCTACACTCTTATACAAGGGAACTAGTTATTAAAACTAGGAAAATGAGCACTCTAAAATAATGAAATTGAACACTATAACCCATAAAAAAGGACAAAAATGAACATAATAAAGCTATACTAAACCATATACATGTATAATTTATTCTTTGATTATTAATTAATGAATATAATTTTATTATCTAGCATGTTAATATCAGGTGAATAACACCCTCAATCATTCGGTAAGGGATTCTACCCGAACATCCATTATTCCATTAGGTTACTATTCCTATTTTTATTAACCAAAATAAAATTTTCATTTATTTATATTTAGATAATCTAAATGGTCTATATATATTTCAAAAACAATTATAAATATTCATTTGTCCTTATTTTTTTGTAGATACGCGTGTTTTCAAAATGTCATCTAGCAATTTTTCTTAATAACCAATCCCAATTTAGGGGAACTTCTTAAATTCTTACCTATTTTAAAGAGAACTATATTATATATTTTAACCAACCATTATTTTTACAAAATAAATAATTTTATTATGAAATAATTTTACATTAAATGATGGTTGTACATAAAAGTTTCTCGCCTTTTATTTTTTAATTTCTCTTTAATATTTCCTTTAACCAAACTAATTTTTTAATTATAATGTTTCTTAAATACTCTATTTAAAGTTATGAAATATATTTGAAATCAATTATCATGATCTATTCCTATTTCACATTAAAAATTTATATTTATTAATTAATTACTTTCTTCTATGGACACTTTTATGTTACACCCATTTATTATGATTAATGATATGATTTTGATACCCATTTCGTTCTAGGGGTAACCCTCATGTTTATGATCGATTCCTAAGGAATTATTATTTATGTGGCACACATATTCATAAAGATGATATTATAGATGCAACCGGATAATTATCCATTGCATTAGGTAATTATTAGTCTCTTTAAACATCATGTTGGGATAAAGAGTGAACCAGATTCTTTTATTGGACTCTATCAACCATGTTTTATAGCCTTGAATGGTAGCATTTACTCATTTAAATGTCATGTTATATGTTTTTTAGACATTATTATAATACAATGATTATATGTTTCCATGTTTTAGATGTTATTCTTCCTTATCTTTATTCATGTTCCATGCACTTTATGTCATCATTTTATGCTTTCTAACCAATCTGTTATGCTTTATTCTTATGTTTATTACCATACTAGGATTTTTAGTTTGTCCCATTTATCATGTTATTCCCAGGTTATCCTATGTGGATGCAAGGGATAAGTGGGTTTAGGAACTCGTATTTGATGATAAATAATGATTTTTTTAGTTAAGTCTCGTGTTTTTTGTTTTTTTTGTACCTATACTTCAAAAGAAACTATATTGTGTGATCAATGTATTCTAATATAATAGTTAATCATGATTGAAATAATTTAATAAAATGTGAATAAAGGATAGTGTTGCTATAAGGAATTTTTGGTATATTTTATGACTATAATGATTTTTAATGATTAGTTAAAAATGTCGATTTCAGAATAACTCTCACATTTACTATTTAAATAATGTAATATAAATATACCATTCTGTCTCAAATTTGATTCAAAACTAGTATAATAAATTATTTATAAAATATTATATAATAAATTCCATTATAATTATCATTAAACCAGATTTGTTATAAAATTAGTTTCATTTTTGAAACAAATATATTCTAATTACAAATTTTTTGTTTCATTTAATATAATTATACTAAAATTGATTTTTATCACTTCTAAAAATTAAATTTTGAATTTTTTTTTCATATTTGGATATAATTGTTTCAAATATGGTATATAATTTATGTTTTTGTTTTAAAAATTAATAGTAACTATGGTAAAACATTATCACCACAAAATTATGTTAAATGGGTTAACTAAGGTTAGAAAAATAGGATAAGGACAAAAAATAAATTAAATACATTACATTATCTCACAGGATGAGATAAATTTTATCATAACAATTATTTTATTGAAAATATGTCATTATTCTGCCACATGACACTAATTATGACCTTTATATGATTTTACGTTAAGAAAAGTTAAAAAAAATATCACTCTCTTTTAATATTTCTCATATGTTGTTATTGGGATAAACATTGTATAAAATTAATTTCAATTGGTTTTTTAATAGGAATAAATTATTTTTATAATATAAATTTATTTTAAATTTTTAGAGATAATATAATTTTCAAGAATTCTAAGGTAGTTCCAACATAATTCCTGAGCATGCACAAGAAAAAATAAAATAAATTACTTTAAACACATTATAAAGTTATATATTTTGGTCTTATATTGATATACCATATATTTATTGGATAACTATAATATTTATGTGATGTTGAAAGTGTTTTATATTATAATTCCATAATAATATTGATGTCTTTAAATTCATGATATTTGAATAGTCTTGAAAATGGAAATAAATGATATATAATTTTTAAAACATTTTTTTAAATCATTATATTATTATAAATATTCATTATTAACACATGTGGATGGGAAAATTTAAGGAACCAGCCTAAAAAATTAAATAATCTTGAGTGATATAAATAATTCACATTGAATATCATTTCACATTTAGTGTTTTAGAAAATTAGGCCATAACTAATTACATAACATCTGAGAAATTCCTATATACACACCTCTACTCTATCCAATTCTCTTCACATTAATAGAAAACCTTAAATGAAAAAAGAATACTTTTCTTGATATATCTCATATTTAATTGTTCTTTTCTTTTACCCTCCCTTATACTTTGTGGAAAAAATTTCAAATACATGGGATGATCCTAAAAAGCTTAGTATGGGTTATAAAATAAGGAAAGAAAACATTAGTCCATGAATAGAAAAAATAAAAGAAATCACACTTTTTATTAAAAAAACATAAGATCATTAACATACATCATGAAATCATATTATTTATGAATAACACATAGAAATATTAAATTATAAAGGAAACTTGTGGTATCCATAACGTACTAACATTTCATCTTTCTCGAAAACATAGAGAATTAATTTTGGAATACCCATCAAATTATATTCCCTATATCTCTTAGAAGAAACTTTAAAATGTTCCTCTACCATGTCAACCAATGCATCAGAGAAAAATCTCGAGCTCACCTACCCATGATTGATCATAGAACCACCCTTATATGTAAACAATGCCCAATAACCATAACAAAATCATAACACATAAAACAAGCATAAAAGAGAGACAACATTTCCACATTATAATCACAATATATTATTTCAAACTATTGACATAATCAATGATTTATAAAAATTATTTTCAATACAGTAATACTTAAAATGGAATATGGTATTTATTTTCCTTTTAAAAACATTATGGCGTGTTAAGGAAGCCAAAAATCCAATAATTTTGGCAGCGGTTGAAAGGTCGTTGTCACCACATACTGTAAAAAGAAACATTAATTTTTACATTTAGTAAAACGCTTCATAGAAAAAATATTCCCATTCAATGAAATTAAAAGGAAAAGGGTTTTATTTTAAACTTTATGAAATAAATTTGTGTGTAAATCAAAATGTGCTGCAATGAAAAGAGATTGGAACAAAGTTCTTTACCTTGAGTCTAACTTCTCTCGTTAGTTCTTTATATACATTAATAATAAACATTTGTTAAACTATATATTAATCTGAACTTTTTCATGTTTTTTATTCATTTTATATTAATTTTCATCATGTTATAAAAACTATATAATTAATTATGTTCATATTATTCTAATTTTCCATATTTGGCACTGGAGTCGAAATGGGATTATTTTGATGTCAATTTTCCACGTAGTCAAAAGTCCATCATCACTAGAATATTATTCATGATTTAAGTATAATTTATATAAATTATATAGGTATTTAGATTCAGTACATATGTATTTAGAATAATCCATAACATTTTAATATATGAAATTATATGCAATGTTCTTGAAAACAGAAAGTGGTATGTAGACATGAACGCTATGTTATTTTCTTTTTCATATTTAGAGTAATGAAAACTAAATGATACATAGGTATATTATAATTAAATTATAATATATTATTTTATATATGTTACATAATTTCATTAATTTCATCATTTTTGTGTTTCATGTAATTCCTTAACGAGTAATATCACTTTGAAGCGGCGGTATTCTGCACTTCCTCAAATGAAATTTTTTGTATTTACTCATTATTGAATGCATAAAGGTATTATGTAAATGAAAAATACAGAATAATATAGAGATAAAATGTAAAATATATATCATATATAAATACAATTCTATCATAAGGGCCACCATGAGAGGTTGTTGGTGAAAATCCGACAATCATCATTTCGTGAGACAGTAGTTCCATGTACATAGAAACAATATGTTCGTATACATTAGATGGTGGTGTGTGTCATTTTAGTTCTGATACTTCTCATAAAAAATCCTATTATATTTAGGATACCATTTTATTTATGAAATCAATAAATATTAAGACCATAGGGAGTGGAGAATGAGAATAAAATAAAGGAACTTGGGAGAAGATGTTAGCTCGAAATCGGGTAACATAATTAGATTATAGCCAAAATCCTTTTTTTAATTGCCTTATTCCCATGGTAAGACTACTAGGAGGGTGGGAATATGTTGGAATATTATTTTATCAGAATTGTGATGAGCCAAGTGGCATGAAAGGTATGTGTAAATGGGTAGAGGTGATTCCCATTTATAAGAGGGAGGCGGGGACTTTAGGAATATCTTGAAATATAATTTTATAATTAATTTTATTTCCAGTTTCAAATGGTCTCAAACTATTTTATTTAAAAGTTATGATGTTTCGGGTATAAAAAATCTTTGAAAAGTGGGTTTAGAAAAGTTTAGGTCACAAATTTACCTTTAACTTTTTTCATTAACCCTTAGTTAAAAACATTAACTCTTACCATGTCTTCTTGCACAGTCATAATATATGGTAAATATATTTAATATAAAATTCCAATATAAACATAAGTATATAATTAATTAAAATTTTAACATTATAGAAGTTAGTGGTATTAATATTATATTTTTATCACTATTATATCATTTAATAAAATAGTATTTTTAAATAAATCATTTATATCAAATTTGATTCTGTAAAGTAATTGATTTTTTTAAGTCATAAAAACATGATTCATTTGAAAAAATGGAATTAAAAAAATTACTATGTCAATATCTTCTAAAAAATTCTTGGATGGAATAAAAATATTCAAATTACATTTATTTTAATATTTAATATATCATTTATTTGAATCCATTAATAATGAGGAAATAACTACATCATTATTGTTTCCGAAATAAATTTTTTTATTTAATCTATAAAATTGTAAATAAAATACCATGATATAGGAATCAAATTTTAATTTATAAAAAAAATTTATATTTGAAGAAATCATCTATATAACCCCATTTAAATGTTTTAGTAAAAGATACAAGTTTATGATATATTTCTCTTTACTTTAAATTAATTCTTATAAAATGTCATTTTCAGATCCAGGTGGCTCCATGAGGTCCCAAAAACAACCCAATGATTCACATGATCATAAATATTTCATAAATTATGATTTGGACACATGATAGTGTTTTTTTTATATTATTATAAATTTTTTCCCTTATTTACCTTATTTACCTTTTAAACATGGTAAATAAAAATAATTACTAAAGTTATTATTCAAAATGCTTATAAATAATAGGTACGTATTTATACAATTTGGACCTTTTGATTCAAAATATGGAATCCATTTTTTCCAAATTTAATATATATATGTTTCAGTAATTAATTTAAAATTAATTCTCATTTTCAAAACCAAAAAATGGGTTTTGAAGAAGTAAAAAATATCACAAGACTGACGAGTTTTTGGATCTAATTTTAAATTGGAATTATATCCAATGAAAAAAAATTAGATTAAATGATAAAAATATAATCCAATTAAAAATTAAATCCAATTATAATTAAAATAAACCTATATAAATAAATTAGTTAAAAGGTATTTTTGACTTAAAAATGCTGTGTTTTTCACTCTTCATTAAAAAATAAACATTATCGAAAAATTAAAAAAAAAAATTATCCAAAGTAAATTTTTATTTCATGATTCTATATAATAAGTTTATTTTTTCGAATATAATATATAAAATTGAAAAAAATATAAATAAAATTTGTTCACTATTAAAATGAGGTAAAACTGCATTTTCATAAAAATACTTATTTTATCAAAAAATTGAATTTGTTCTTATATCATATCTAAAAACATATAAGATGAATTTAAAATAATTCATTAAATATATAAAATATATTTTTCTTTAAAAAACTCCATAAAGAGTGATATGATTTTATAAACACAGTTATTCTCTTTGAAATATGTTTTCATAAAAATGCATCCTTTATATTGAATTGGTTTTCTTCATTTCAAATCAATTCTTTAACCAATTGAATCACTATTTAAACATTTTTAAACTATAATTGAAAATTAAGTAGATACTATTCAATTTCACTATTCCAATAGTTTGGTGTTAACTTCCATTTAAAATTATAATATTATTATTGTATTATTTTTTTAGTATAACTCAAAGTTGTGTGCAACGTATGATTTCAGAGAAACCTGTTGTTACGTGATGAGATAGCTATCGAAAAAAGCATCCACTATAATGTAAAAATAATATATTATTCATAAATATTAATTTAAATGAAAATGTATTAATTTATAAATACCTGATTCATTACATCATTCCCCCCTTTTGTAAATTTCATCCTCAAATTTTTAAAATTAGACACAGATACTTCATTTAAAATACCAAATCAGAAAATGAGTAAATAAAACTATTACTTAAAAAGAAAGAAAGGGAATAATAATGGTCATCTGAGTGAACACATTATATGATTACATATATTAAAACATGGAAATAGAAGGAAAAATAACTCTTATAGACTAGTAGAGAGAGAGAGAGAACTTTTTCACTGAATGTTAACCACCAAAATACCATAAATTTGTTGGTAAAATAAGGATGACTAAAGGAAGAATATATCATTTTTTCTTCAAGATACTTTTCATAGAGTTGAAAAAGTTTATTACTACCTTGACTAATATCATAATGAAATGTACTTACAGGGAAATTAGTGTTTCGTCCTTTAATCAATTTTCCCCAAATGTTATATTTTTCATTAAATGATGAGTATTCAAGATGAAACAACTTATAAAGAATCAAATAATCCAAAATGGATCAACAGTAAATTTATCATGTCTTGAAATATCAACCAAAACCTAAATGGTTAGTACAAGATCATATAATCCCCAAAATAGAAAATCTTTTATAAAAATAAACAATACACTTATTATCCAATATTCAACAAACGACACAAAAAGATCAAAATAGACCATTAAATGGAAAACTATCCATAAAATTTTTCAACATAATCCAAAAAATATTAAATATTTTTTGAGGGATTTGATCACAAATTCTTCCACATTAAATATTAAAATTTATCTCCAAATAACATCGACTACTCTTAATGATTCAAACTGAAAAGAAATTAACCTAATCACATTTTACCAATGTATGTTAATCATTTCCACAAATATCCCAAATATTTATATTTCTACAAAAAAGTAATAGATTCTATCAATAATAAAATAAATCATTATTGCATAAATAAAATCTCATAGTATTCTATTTTCCATAGGCATATAGTGTTCCCAAAAGATCTAATATCTTCCAAAATGACATTTATCACTAAATCACCAAATCATTTTCATATACAAAAGATATATATTCGATAAAAAATAATTTCCAAAAACAAATTATTCTTTATACATAAAATAAGTTAACTATAATGAATAATTCATACTAACCCGGGACTTCATTAGGGCAAGTGGTAGAAGATAAATCCTAGTCGCTCTTTGGTTGTGGGTTCCATTCCTATAGACTTGTCTGATATGACGGGTTGTCACACGGCCTGCAAGTTGTCATTTTTCAAAAACTATAAAATTTTATAATATTCCAAAAATTGTGATAAATTCCTAAGAAATAACTATAACATATTTTAACCTCAAATGTTATCTCATACCTCACATTTTCATCCCAAAAAGGAATTTAACATAATTTCTTCAAATTCAAGGATAATATAAACCAAAATGGATATTTATAAATATATCCACAAAATAAAATATAATTCATTCTCATATATCATTTTAACATAACAAAACTTATTGTTACACATACCATAGAAAAGTCTTCCACCGTAATCCCATCAACCTAAGAGAATTAATACTTTTAAACATTTCCTCACCTAGATAACTAACATAACTCTTGAATTTTTAAAATTTAGACATCTTACTCATCAATAATTATTCATGATACATTAATCATTTCTTCTATCTTATTATATAATACTTATTTCCTACAGAAAAAATCATTAATTATATACTATGAGTCAATAATGTATATTCACCAGCTTTGAAATAATCTATACCATTCATAGTTCATTGTTAGTTTCTGCATCCTCAATTAGAATGGAATTCTGTTTTATTAAACATATATTTTTATGGTTCATTTTATCCCATTCCTGAAATATCTTCAGAGGACATATATTTGCATAAAGGCCAAGCACACCACTTTTAAAAAAATCAATTGATCCCTCAGAAAGAACATCTTTCTCTTCCCTAGAGCCAAATTAATGCTTACTTTTTTCCTTGATAGGTTTTTGATCTATGACCTTCATTAACACATTTATAACATCTTCTCTTCCCTTTGAATCATTTTCCAAGGTGTTTCCTTCTACACCCTTGACAAATAGTTTTTTTAATATTCTTACTTTTATGATTATTACCTCTACATACAAAGGGATTTGTTTCTTATATATTCGATGCCTTAAAAATCAATAATGTTTGAGTTTTCAATAATGATTCTAGATAGTTGGTTAAGAATAACCACGTGATTTTTCATTTTAGATCCTATTTCATTTGTTTTTTTATTGAGAAAACCACTAGAGTTTCCTTTACATCCATTGTAACTTTAGTTCCTACTAGGTCCATCCATTTACTAAAACCAAATAGGTTAGTGTCAGTATATCAGTAAAAGAATCATATACTATCTTATGAGAAGGATAAAATCTAATATATACTTATACATGTTGTCTCAAACTCTATTAATTTATCCAAAATAATTATGAATCATTTTAATATTCTAACCATTATGGTTATGTGACTTATAATTAAATAATACCCTAAACTCTTATGGTATCTAAATCAACCTTAGATACTAACTATAAGGCATGCATTAAGCATTACATAATCATGAGTTATGTCAATAATTCACATTGAGGATCTTTTCATGTTTATAGTTTTAGAAAATTATGCCATAACTAATTACATTATATCTCAAAAATTATAATGTTTTCACTTATACTCTATCCATTTTTTTCACAATAATAGGACTCATTAAATGAAACAAGAATTACTTTCTGGATATAACTCTTAATGAATAATTTATTTATCTTACCCTTACTTATACCCTATGAAAAACATTTCAAAAGAATTGGATGAGCATTAAAAGATCAGTAAGGGTTATTAAATAATGAAAGAAAACATTAGTCCATGAATTCTATTTCAGGTCAGTCTCGAAACAACCAAGGGTTCTGTATCTGATGGCACGTGGACCTGCTTTCCAATGGCAGGTGTTCGCCGGGTGGTTTGACTAGCGATACTTAAGAACTCTCATTGGTCGAGAGGATGGGAAGTCGTGCTCATCGCACCCTTTGGGGGGGGGGGGAATTATTTCCTGTTTCGGGACTCTCTTATATATTTAAGACGTATTCATATGTTTGCGAATATTTGGTTTATACCCAAGCATATTATCCACAGATTACTCCTGGTTGGAAATGGTCAGCTGGATGTAGTAGTTCAGAATCATTTATGCTCTAGGTTTACCATCCCTCGTTGGATTACTGACCCTGAGGAATCTGGACTCATTGCGGTGGGACTAGGAGTGGTGCAGTGAACCGACGTGAAGATAGTCGGATCGACCAGTCGTTGGGCTTGAACCTCAAAAAGGCTTCATATGTACCCTACCTAGAAGATAGGGATCCAATTCCACGTAGTTCGAATAGGAGGGTAGGAGAGCCGGCATGAATGTGGACTCATGGGTCCGACGGTGATCAGGCGTGAACCTCGGGGAGGCTTTCTACGTACCATTCCTTGACATAGATCAAAGTCCTCGTAGTTCGCAATGGATTGGGTCTTACACTCTGAGGAGGACCAGGGAAATGGATTGGGGCTTACACTCTGAGGAGGCCCATAAGTGGATTTCATTGTCGATAATTACTCTAATCCCACGTGATTCAGTCTTGGTGTGGGAAGCAAGAGACAGGAGGGACCAGAAGATCACGTCGCGAAAGGTGCATCCGTAGGAAGTGGAGTGGGGATTACGCATAGGGCAGCCCATAAAGTCGGGGCTTACTTTGAGATGGATGCTCATGGAGACAAAGCGCAGAGGGTGAGGGAAAGAGGTGATCTTTTGCCCGTCAACCCTCTTGTTCATGGGGAATGTACAGAAATGCATGGGGGATTCCTTCTGATGGGTATTTTACTACCCCCCGAAGAAGGGATAAGTACCCCAGTCCAAACAAGTGGAGTGGCAGAAAAGGGGCCCCTGGGCTCAGATTTCGCATTATCGTGGGAATGTGAACCCATGAATGCTTTGATAATCCACCAAAGGGTTGGATAAACCCCTTCACCCCTGGTTTCCATGGGTATGTGTACTCAAAACGGCACACTGATGTGCTTGAAGGTTACATCACGCGGGTCTGGGGGCTCTGGTGGAGGCCTCGTCTCGGGGCCGGTGAATGGGCCAATTAGGGAGTCTCGGAAGATTAGGCCGGATTGGGGGGATTTTATCTGGCTCGGGGAATGGGAACTCTGAAGGATTTGGATGGCCATGTCGGTATATGAGGAGTGTCACCCTTCACGTAGGGAGGTGCTACGTGGCTGGAGAGGCCGTCCATGAACCAAGGTGGTTAGTGGACTGATGGGCACCCTTCGAACCAGGGTGGTTCGCAGCCTGGTGGGCATCCCGTGAACCAGGGTGGTTCGCGGCCTCGGGTTCGACCCGCGTACCAGGCTGGTACGTAGTGGGATCCATGAGAGCAGTGGCGGACAAGGGCGACGATGGTCGGGGGTTCGTTGGTTGGGGCTTCGCCTGAGTAGTAGTGTTCTACATGGTGCGACGGATCAGAAAAAGGGCATAAACTGCCGGGTCTGTGGGAAGTGCATCCGCGGAGGGGCCATGATTCGCGGTTTTGTTTTCTTTCTTATTTTATGCTCATAGTTCACCAAGTTTTTATGAATTTTCAGTTCCTTATTATTTTGTTCCCAGTTTCATACCTGTTCTGGTTCGCGAACAGGAACTTCGCTGTTTGTGAAATCCTAAGCTTCTTCCATCAAAATCCTTCTACCCGAATCTGGTCGATCTCTCCGAATCCTCCCTTTAATACCCTTCCAAAACATTCCTCTTCTTTTTTCTCTTCCCCCTTGATCTCCCTTTATAGAGTGGGGAGAGGGATGTATCTATGGTCATGCAACACCTTTTGCGGAGGCCCATGATCGGAGGCCCGGTTCACGGATGACTTGGTCCATCGGTGACTCACGGGTTCATTGAACGCACCTCCCCCCTCCCCCCCCCCCCCGCGAACGATACCAACTTGGGGAGTGCTTTGCAGCCGTGGATGGTTCCACCTCAATTTAGTGAACGACAGAGGATATGGTCCAGGCTGATCGATGTGGTCCGCGGTCGTGGGCGGTTTGTGACAGTGGACTGGTCCAATGCTCCTCCTGCTTTGCGCCCACAGAGGATCTCCGCCCCCATTCCGCAAAAGAAAATAGTCCGCAGAGGGGTTGTTTCACGGAACTGGCCGCATAGCGTTTTCATGGGACCAGTCTGCGGAACAGTTCCGCTTGGTCCATCCTTTGAGTTTTCACCATACCTTACATACTTTACCCCAATTCATTGGGGGGAAATTGGGTAGGGCCAACTTTGCAGATTTTTCAGGACCCTAAAAATGCCCCCCATCGGAATGGGGTCCGATCAGAATGAAGATGAGGCCATTCCGATGAAGAGTGGTCCTGAAACATAGACGATTGGTAGTAGAGGGGTGGATTTAGTATGGGACCACCCCTATAAATACAGGGGGACCTTCCTTTTTCTTTTACCGAATTTTTTTTCAAAACCAGAGCCCTCTTGATTTTTGTCTATGCGTGCTCATTATTTCGTGAAACGCCTTGTCCGCGAGCCATCTTCTATTTCCACGGACCATTCCTCTTTTGTGGTCACCTTCACCTGTGGACCAATCTCCAGCCGCGAACCAATACTTTTAATTAATTAAAAAGTATGTCACAACGGGCCGTGGAGGAATTCGCTTCGCGGTTTTGATGGTCCGTGGACTGAAATCTTGCTGACTTTAAAACTTTCCTATGTCCTCCAAACATAATTATTTAAATTTAGGGTTAGGAGTCTGCGGAGAGAGTTGGTTCGCGATTTTCTGGCAAATGCTCTGTGGGCCAGCATATCGCAAACCCCTTCCGCACAGGGTTGGTTCACGGGATGTCATCATCATGAACCACTTTATGGGGCCATCTCACGAAGGCTTCTCGATTCCTTTTCCATACAACCAATATCTTTGTCCATATTTTATTACTCCGGACCAAACATTTGATGATCTTCATAATGGAGGGAGAAAAAATGGTTCTTTCTCGTCATGCACCCATGCATGCCGCAGAGCCTCTCTCAATTGGTTCATGAAGATGTATAGTTATGATTCACAGAGCAGAAAACATCAAAGAGGACCCTAGTCAGTACATCATTCCTGACAATATTGTCTTGAAGGACTTACTCTCTCCTGATCTCCTGGGTTATCCACTATCAAATCGGCATCTGCTTTACAGCTTTGGTCTTCAAGATGAAGTCCCTATCCCCCCTACATTCTCAGGTCATCTGTCTCCTTTCTTAGAAGTGTAACCAAAGTTAATTCAGGCGAACATTACACCATTGGGGGAGATAACCTCTGATTCTGAACCAAAATATGCTTTCATTTTGAGAGGCTCTTTATGGACCCAAAGTGATCAGTACATTCAATACTTGACTCAAAA